>OW388080.2:77180027-78380027 GCA_936449025.2 Sarcophaga subvicina | reverse complement strand
CTTTGAATTGTTTTTAAATAATTGAGATTTTAATTTATTTATTTTTGCTTTTAAATTTAATTGATTTAAAAAGTAAAAATAAATAAAATAAAAAATCAAAACATAATAGAATATTCTCTTTAAGTTGCAAATAAATGTAAACTTTAATTGAAATGTAAATGAGAATACAAATAACGTAGAAAATAATTTCATTATAAAAATTGGTGTTAAATTTCCGAATAAAAATATTGTTACGAAAATAGAAACGGTGTAATATCGTTTAACATTAAAATGAACAAAAGCTACTAAAACAAGTACAACGACCTTGTTACAAGTAAACCAACAACATCTGTACGAAAGAAAAGGATAGACAAGTAAGCCAGGACGCAACAACAAGCGATATGAACAATATACACAAACAACAATGAAGTCGCGATGGAGTTCTCGAGAAAGCGAAACTCTGAACGTTCGACTTTAAGAACCTTCATCAGACTGATGAGGTGGGCATATAAAAAGGCAAAGCAGCCAACGAATAGTAAGAATTCAGTCAGCCTTGTGTGAAGACGTGTTGTGTGTGAAGAGAATAATCGTGTCTGGAAGATCTCCGTTGTAAAGATCTAACGAACAATTGCTACTTTTTACGCAAGAGCGAACAGAAAAATAACGAATAAAGCAATTGTTGTTGTTTACATCAAAGTGTGAACAGTGGCACACAGAATTGTACGAACAATAAAGGATTTATTTAAAACTAACACAAATTTATTTTTATTTTTTATTTACAATCTACGAACTCATATTTCAAAAGTTTCTAAAAGGTAGAAACGTAACAATACAATACAAATTGTTTTCAAAATCGTTTCTTAAAATAGCAAAAAAAAAACGGGTGCGTTAAGTATCGAATTGAAAATACCAGTATTTTTTCTGTTCTTCGTTGGTATTTCGTTGGCCTTTCACTCATGCCCAAGTTTTCCTACTGATTTTTGTTTGAGGATTAGCGACAACGCAACTGTTCTTCCAAACGATCTTTTAAACATAAATTTAGGCCATCAAATATAAGATACAGTTTGAGACCTTGCAAAATAAGTCTTTAGCTTTTAATGATGCTGCGGGGTTCTGACAACTAGAAAATTTAACAAAAGTCTGAAGATATGTTATTTCACTCACATCTTATATCTTCCTTCAATTGCTTTACTAAGTTTAGAGTGGATTTATACCGAGGTCTTCGATGGAACTTATGTAGTTTTTGGTTAAAGCAAATGCCATTATAAGCCAATTTAAATGTGTTCCACGATTTAAAACCATTCAATAAGTAACATAAACATAAAGAAAAAGTACCAAGTTATAAATTTCTAAATGTACCTGATCGATTTTTAATAAAATTATGGTAAGTATTCACTCACATTACGCTCATAATTAACATGTAAAATTCATAATTACAAGTAGGTGACGTATGAGTGATATTTAATTCCATTAAAATCGTACACGACATAATCAAATTTTTTTTATTGCATACATTTCAGCATTATTATTGAAGTAGAAGTAATATGATGCGTATAAGTAATATATTTCAATATAATTAAATATAATGTATACCGTTAATTTGGAATTAACGATTGTAGTGGAATTTTTAAAATTTAAAATTTTTCGAATGGAATCATATCGGAACTTTGGGGAACAGCATCAAGCCTGTGTAACCTTTTGTAGGCAAATCACATATTTAGATTATTAGCAGTCTGATTGGGTGTATTGACGTCTTATGGTGCAAAATATGGTGTCACCAGAAAGTTTTACTTATTTTCTTATGGTTTTGTGAAAAACATGAAAATTTATTTTCTTTTATTATAAAATAGAAATAAATTTATTAAAAAATATAAAATCGTTAATTATTTTTACAAATTATTACTTAAAATTCATAAATTTGCATCCATATATTGGAGTCGGCGTAGTGTAGTAGGTAGTGTGTTAGCTTATTAGACGCAAGACCACGTTTCAAACCCCAGGTCAGACATCAAAACGAAATATGAAAAATATTTCTTCGGCGACTTCCTCTCAGCAGATTTCTGGCAAAAACTCTGAGAGTAAATAAAATTGCCATCAATAGTTTCTCAAAAATTTGTCGTTCGGGGTCGACTTTAAACTGTAGGTCCCACCACTCATGTATAAAATTAACTCACACAATATTAGTGGTGTGAGAAACTAGGCTGTAATCCTGACTGAAGGGTTGTAATGGCCAATTATTTACACATTTACTCATGTCTTCAATGGCTTCGCAGTACAACAATATATATTAAAGCTTCAAAACTAACGATTAAGCAAATGAACTGAAATTCGCTTTATGGTTTTGTTCAAAATAATATTCAAAATATTATTTAACTTCGCCTGCGCTTGCACGATATCATTTTAAAAATAAAATCAAAATACAACACATATTTTATTTTTGTATTACAATAAAAATAACATAATCAATTTTGTACACAATTAGGCTAATATTCAATTATAATTTCAATTAACGTCATAACTGGTAAAAATGTGTAGCGAAGGCAGATAAATGTATATCCTGAACAACATTTTTTATTTTTTCTTTTTGATTTTTTGCTTTTGTGTGGTTTTATGCCATTTTTTAATTTTTTAAAAAGAGACGAACAATAATTTTTTTTATTAATATTTATTGTTACATACATAAAAATTAATATCCAAGAATTTAATTCCAATTATTACAGGCGGAAATTATGATACTGATAGATTTAAAGCCTTCAAGACTTCATAATTCTAGCTTGTGTATCACTTTTGATACATACTTGCAGTAACATAGAATTTTCACAATTATTGATAGATTTTGTTAAAAAATGTTTATATTTTTATTTATTTTATATTATTACATTTTATTATCACTTTTATGACATTTACGCCAAAATTTTTGACGTGATGTACTATTGCAGCATTGGTTTTTTACGTAAAAATCGAACACTTCATCTCAGCTTGGTTTTATTTTTTTCTAAATGGTAAGAATTTTATATCTAGCACCCTTGTTTTGTGGTGATTTTTAAGTTTCCAATTGTTTAGATGGGGCAGCTTATTGACACTCGCATCAGTAACGCCCTCAATTGAGGGCAGATTGAAACCTGATGGCACAAACCATTGTTATATTTCGCTAGAAGCATTTGTTGTCAACGTAATGTGAGGTATTTCTTTTATTTCTCTCTGGTTTCCCGGCTACGGGTTTCCCCAAATACGGCTGTAACTTGTTGCGACGCACGTAGCATGTATGCACTTAAGTCTAAAACTGCAAATTCGATATCGGTTGGTCACGAAATTTATAACGACCGTAAAATGCAATCATTTACAAATCTACAGTGACAAAATTATTGGGAATTTCAATAAATTCAGCTTATTGCTCGAAAAGGCGTACTAGCTGGAAATTAATCATCATTTCCGAGTAGCACATTATCAAAGCGAATGATTCCGAACTTTGCACAGCGGAAATTTTAAAAAATTGTATTTTGCTTTTAAAAGTTACGGTAGTGTGCCCGCCCATGCGCAATTTTTTGGCAAACATTTGAATTTAACTCATGAGTCATTTTCAGACTACATATTTATGTTTTTAAATTGTGTTATATGTTGTTATAAATTGTCCTATTAAAGAATTAAGAATTTTTTTTAAATATTTAAATATTTTAAATATAAATTTAATATAGTTGTTGCGGGAGTAGCCACAGCGCCAATGTTTTACCAGATTGTGAACAATAAACACAATTTTAGAGATTTGCTTCCAGTTTATTTGCATTTATTGGTTAAAATTCTTTTTAGTGTAAAAGCAAAGCGCTCAAAGGTGTATTAGAAATATAAGTATAATAACTCTTTACTTTAAATTTGGTTAAATTGTTAAAGTATAAGAATAAAAAGAATAAAAGAAAGCGCGAACATTCTCAACATTTAACAAAAGTAATCGGTATTTATATGTCATAAAATAATCGATAAATTAATAGTTATTAAATGAGTATCTGGTCGACAGTGGTGATAACAATAGTAGTCGAAATTTTATTAAAAAATATTTGGAACATACATATATATGAAACATCCAAATTTCTGTTAATAGTAAATCACGAACTTTTTTTTTGTTCCATTACCTTTCTAGGGAGCATATGGCTTCCAAAAAGCGTCTCCACGCCTTCCTATGTCAGGTCATTAAGCCTTAGTTCTTGTAGGACCGTGCGTCTCCAGGTGTTTTTTATCTGCCACGGTTTCTTGAGCCCTGGGGTTTCCCCTCTAACGCCGTTCTTGTATTACTGTCGGGCTTCTTTCTCAATGTAAGGCCGATGCACCCCAATTTTTTCTTTTTGATCTGCTTCTGTATGGGTTCCTCTTCTGTGAGAGTCCAAAGATCTGCGTTGCTGATGGTGTTGGGCCAGAATATTCTACATATGATTCTTACGCATTTATTGATGAATACCTGAAGTTATTACGTGATGGTGTTAGATATAAGCCAAGTTTCGCTACTATATAGTAACGTTGACTTTAGACAAGCGTTGAATGTTCCTAGCTTAGTATATATGAGCTTCTCCATACGGAGTGCAGTTGCTCGAAAGCTGCTCTCGCTCTATTGAGTCTGTTATTTACGTCTGTCTCTGCGCCGCCATTTGTTTTCATATTACTGCCTAGATAGCAGAAGCTATCGACGTACCCTGTAGCATGATGTATTCTGTGCTAGTGTTGTTAAATCTCATGGCTTTGGTTTTTCGATATTTATCTCAAGTCCAACGTTGCGAGCCAATCTTTCCAGATGTTTGAGTTTTGACTGAATGTTGGAGACCTTGTGCGAGAGTAGACAAATATCATTTGTAAATAATCCAAACCCTCGAGTTGAATCCTGCTGTTCGTTTCGCAATTGGTCTTCAATTTTATCTCATAGCCTTCCCTATATTATTATTGCTAAAATTTTATATATGGTGTTAAGCAGTTGTTGCAGTCTTTCAATGATGCCTTGGCAACTGTTACATTTGCGATTGGTCAGGCAGTTAATCGTCTGATGTAGTTTTATCACGTTATTTTGACTAGCTGCTTCTTCTGCTGTGCTTGCTAGCCGTTACAGGAACTTTTTTTTATCTCTTCATGCAGCTTTCTTTATCCGATTTGCCAGCTGTTGGTATTGCTGTCTAAAAGATTCTGTGTTATCATTTATAAGCTGCAGTTTTAGCTCCTTTCTCTGAGAAATCAGGTGCCAGGTGTTGTCTGATATCCATGTTTTCCGCTGTGGCCGCACTATACCCAATGATTCTTCAGAAAGTTGATTGTATACTGCAACGATATTTTCCGATGAGTGTTGTTCGTTTATAGGCAGGTTTTCACGAACATTAGAAGTATAATACCGCAACAGGAACAAAATTCATAATATTTTCTTCTTAAGTATTCAGATAAGTAATAAATTCGCGACAAATATGCTGTGGCTCCTAGCTTTTTTGAACCAAAAATTAAATATAATTTCGGAACGAAGCGATATATTAAAAAAAAATTAATAACTCTTTCTAGAATATGGCCAAGAATTAAAATAATTGAAATAAGCGGGAACCAGTGTGTATCATACGCATACATAATTGGTCATTACAACCATTCAGGCGACTTCCTCTAAGCACATTTTTGACAAAAACTCCGAGAGTAAATAAAATTGTCACGAAAAGTTTGCCAAAAATCTAGCGGTCGAAGTCAAATTTAAACTGTAGATCCCGCTACTCATGTATAAAATTAACGCACACAACGTAAGCGGTATGAGAACCTAGGTTGTAATCCTGACTAAATGGTTGTAAAGACCAATTATGTATGTATGTATGCCAGTTGTAATAATTGCACAGACTATGGTTAAATTCGCGGTAGTCTAGTAGGTAGTGTGTTGGCTTATTAGACGCAGGGCCACGGTTCAAACCCCAGGTCAGACATCAAAACGAAATATGAAAAAAATATTTCTTCGACGACTTCCTCTCAACAGATTTCTGGCAAAAACTCTGACAGTAAATAAAATTGCCCTGAAAAGGTTATCAAAAATCTGTCGTTCGGAGTCTTCTTTAAACTGTAGGTCCTGACTGAAGGGTTAATTTATATTCCTAGGATTTATAATCGTCTCAATAATATTTCATTTGTTTTCATTTCAAATTAATTCTTTATTTTTGTCTTTATCCAAGAAACAGTGAAGGTTTTTTTTTGGCATTTCCTCTTATTTCAGCCATTGAAAGAATGCTGCGATTATATTAACGATTCTCAAATACCACTTGTACCCTGTAGTTCTTCTATCTGAGTTTTTTTCAAATCTAGGTTGTATTTTATTGTTTAACATGTAAGTTACCCGTTCTCTAACCTAACTGAAGTACAATGGGTCAACTTGACCTCCGAGTACTGTACTTGTCAAGTCGACTTTTTAATTAAGAATTTAGTAGAATTCGAAAAAAGCAAGGCCACCAATATGGCAAACCTTGTCAAATGCTAGAAATACTTAAGAAAAGATTTTTTAAGATCAAGATTCGTAAGGGCATTCATTTGTGTCCTAACCGTAGAGTTCGTAGTCCAGAATTCAATCTGACATTTAAGTACATTGTCATCGTTTGCCGATAGTACGGTTAATAAGGTACAAAAGAACCATTTGGTTTAATTTTGATATTATAGGCAGTAATAACGGCACATAGGACATCACATTAATTAAGCGTTTCCCTAAGCTTATTATCGTTGTTACAGAATATTTGTATTCTAAAACATGCATTAAAGATCTGGAAAGTTTCGATGTACTGCGTCTATCGGTTAAATTGAAGAACTTTAGGGAAAAAGTTTCCACGTCGAAAATTCACGATGTCACTTTGAAAATTATCGCCAAAAATTCCATTATGAAATTAACAAATACTTCTAATTCGAATGTCTGCTCAATTATTCATGTCCTATTCTGATTAAAATGTTCTTCTCACGTACAATAACAACATATTTTAAGAATAATTTTTTTTCACATGTAGATTAATTGGATTAAACAAATTCTCTTTTGTTGTTCAGGTATATATTTGCTTATTTGACTAATTTACATACAGCAAAAATGTTGAACACTGTCTGCCACACTCTTTAATCCTGTGAAGGAATCTAACGTTGTTAGAAGTTGTTATACTTTGTTTTATTATAACGGGTGATTTTTTAGCTATTATCTTTTTGGCAACACTGGTTTAAACAGCACGTTTCGTGTTTTGTTTAACTGTCAAACATATCCAGTTTGGTCTATAATTTAACCATGAATCGTCTTACAAACGAACAACGCTTGCAAATCATTGAATTTTATTATCAAAATGCGTGCTCTGTTAAGAAAGTTCATCGCGCGCTTCTTCCATTTTATGGTCAATTTAATTGACCCATTGAAGCGGCTATTCAGGCTATTGTGGCAAAATTTCGCACCAAATTTACATTGTTGGACATTAAACCACCAACACGCTTACGTAGAGTGCGAACTGAAGAAAATATCGCAGCTGTATCGTCCAGTGTTAATGATGACCATCAATTATCAATTCGTCGCCGTTCGCAGCAATTAGGCCTCTGTTACTCAACAACGTGGAAAATTTTGCGGAAGGATTTATGTGTGAAGCCTTTCAACATACAGCTGGTACAAGAATTGAAGCCGAACGACCTACCGCAACGCAGAATTTTTGATGAATGGGCAGAAGCATTGCAAAAGCTACCATTGCATCCAGAGAAAGTCAAAGTTTGGTGCGGTTTATGGGCTGGTGGCATCATTGGACCGTACTTCTTCAAAGATGCTGCGAATCGTAACGTAACTGTGAATGGTGAGCGCTACAGTGAGATGATATCCAACTTTTTTTTTGCCCAAAAGGCAAGAGCTTGACTTGCATGACATGTGGTTTCAACAAGACTGTGCCACATGCCACACAGCACGCGTAACAATGGACTTATTGAGAGGCGAGTTCGGTGAACATTTTATTTCACGTTCGGGACCGGTCAATTGGCCGCCTAGATCATGCGATTTAACGCCTTTAGACTATTTTTGTGGGGCTATGTTAAAGCTCATGTCTATACAGACAAGCCCGCTTTATTTGACGCGTTGGAAAACAACTTTGAAGCATTTATTCGTGAGATACCGGCCGAAATGTTGGAAAGAGTATGCCAAAATTGGACTAAGCGGATGGACCATTTGAGGCGCAGGCGAGGTCAATATTTGCATGAAATAATCTTAAAACAACATTAAATTATATGGACCGTACATAAATAAATACATAAAGATAAATAAATAAGTAAATAAAGATTTCATGCATTTTTCTGAATTTTATGTGTTTTCTTTTTGAAAAATTTTACTATAGCTCTTAAAAAATCATTTATTATTTTGTTGTATTCGATATAGAAAATGATAAAAGAAAAATTAATTTTTTTTTATAAAAAAGTCAAAATGATAACTCTAATTTAATGTACACATAACAACGCGACATTCCTTTCGGTTTACAGAACATTTAATAGCAACAGAGGTAACGAAAACGTCTATAACAAAACGCAATTAATTACGATTAAATTAATGGTACTTCAAACACCAAAGAAAAGGTGAAATGTTTACATTTGGTTGTTTATAAGTATAAGTAGTAGTAAGCAGGCAGTTATATTCATTGGTTTAGTAAACGTCAACGAGTGGTAACTAACCAGAAGTTAAGTTCAATTGATTGAGAATATAAGCGAAGAGTGTGAGTAATACTATGTTCAAATATGCACTTTTATGAGTAAATTTTCGGTTTATTGATTACAATATTTTAAGTGTTTAGCCATAACAAAATACGCAGTTCAGCTGCTTATTCAATATTCATTTGATGACTGGGAAACAAAACAGTTGGTTGTTTCAACAACATTGTTTTTATTTTGTTCGTTGTTTTTTTGTTTTGTTTTTTTTTTTGTGTTCGGAAAATTGTAATATGCTAACTGAACGGACTTATGACAGTGGCGTATTTTAAGTTTTAATCAATATTATAACAATTTATGAATTTATTGAGCAATGATTAATTGACATTTTATATGAAATATTGAGATCAATAATGCCGTTTATTGCGATTTACTCAACATAAGTGCATGTCTGAACATAGTATAAAATCGAACAGAACATTTATAGTTATTAAATTGTTCGAAATTTAGCGAAAAAATAAAAAAATAATATTAAAAACAAAAATAAACGGAACAAAAATAAATACGTGGAGAAATTGTATGGTACAGAACCTTAAAACAGATGAAATACTCGTATGTGACTTTGTTAAGAAAAGTGTAAACATCAGTTGCACATTTAATGAACACAATAATAAAAAGAACTAGAAAAATATATAGAAACTATTGCTTTCTTCTCTTAAAACTTTCCAATTTGACCACTGTTGTCAGAGTTCGTTTAAAGCGTCGTGAGCCTCGCTACAATTCTTTGTTGATCCTTAAAGAATATAAAAAAAAAATAAAAGAAATCAAAATGTTCATATCAACAGTCTCCCATTGCCATGACAGATCTGCTTAAGGACTCCAAGCAATACTTGCGAGTAAGTGCAGCTATCTATCAGCCATTATCTCATTTTACTTACTTTTTCATTAAATCTGTAAATGTTACATTGTTTTTCTTATTATTTTCAAATCAGTGTACACATTCCTAGTTATGCTTAATTGGTGTGAACTATTGCTGATCTTAGGTTGGAGCTAGATGAAAACAATGTAGCGTTTTTTGTTCTACTTGATCACACCAAGGCTTTCGATACGGTCGATCACAAAGCTTTATTAAATAAGCTCCGAAAACTGTTTAATTTTTCTAATTCTGCCGGTAGTCCAATTTATTCTTATCTAATAAACAGATTTCAAAAAGTTCATTTAAATGGCAACATTTCAGCTCCGCTTAATATTAGTAGAGGTATGCCCCAGGTGTCAATACTGAGGTCTCTGGTGTTTTGTATGTAAATACCACATCTTTTAGTTGACTGTAATATTCATATGTATGCTGATACTGTGGAGCTTTATACCAGTATTCGTAAGGAGAATATTGATTTTTGTTTACACTCTATTAACCGTGATTTGGAAAAAAATTGGCAGTGAGAGAATTGACAGTTGTGCCTGGGCAAATGGACTATGTATCAATCCCTCAACCATTGAGTCGTTTGTCATACCTAAATTGAGTATCAAGGAAAATAGAATTGACTTTGTCATGTCTGCAACCACTCTGGGCATTGTTTTTAATGACAGATTATCATGGTCTAGCCATACAAGTGTTGCTGTTAGGAGAATTTACAGTATACTTCGAAATTTATGGCCTGTCATAGATTCAACTTCTTTTGCAATTCGTATGTAACTTGCTAAAATGTATTAAATTCCTGTGCTTTGTATCGCAAACTGCGATAGTAACTACAACCGGAAACACAACTTGGCATACAACAACATAGCAAGATGGGTCTTTCTTAAAGGTCGCCGGGATCACATTTCTCATTTAGCGTAGCAGATATTTAGTGCGAGATTTGATAATCTTTTGAAAATTAAATGCCTAATTCTATTCCATAAAATTATTAACATGAAACAGCCGAAATATTTACTAAGCCGAAATAAGTTTGCTAGATCTTTCCGGTGCATGAACGGAAACGGCACAGGGGTCTTCTGTAGCAGCGACAGTTTTTTATACACACCACAAGTCTTTGGAATTCCCTACCAAATTACATCCAAATTTTAAGTAATCCAAATGCGTACTAAGAGGAGTTATTTAAATTGTTCCCTTAATGAAAAGTTTTGTACGTTATTAGCTCGATAATGAAGTCGCCGTAGTCTAGTAGGTAGTGTGTTGGCTTATTAGACGTAAAGCCAGGGTTCGAAACCCAGGCCAGACTTCAAAACAAAATACAAAAAGTATTTCCTCGGCGACTTCCTCTCAGCAGATTTCTGGCAAAAACTCTGAGAGTAAATAAAATTGCCATGAAAAGTTGCGCAAAAATCTGTCGGTCGGAGTCGACTTTAAAAAGTAGGTCCCACCACTCCTGTATAAAATTAACACACACAAAATAAGTGGTGTGACAATGGGTGAATTTGACCTCCGGCTACTGTACTTGTCTTAATTGACAAGTACACGTCCTCGAACCTTACCTAATCTAGCTCGGTTATATCGGTTAGATATTTATTTATTTCTTTATTTATTAATTACAATACAATTACAAATTATATCCTAATTATATACGAGCGAATTAAGTTGACTATGAGCTCGGTGTAGTGTCACAGACCAGAGTCTCTGGTGGGAATCGAACCCACGACCCTCAAGCTAATAGTCTAGCACACTACCCACTAGACTACCAGGGCACCCAGGGTTAAATATTTTTTCTTAAATTTTTATGGCGATTTTTATAAATATTTCTTTTTTATAATTCTTTATTTTATAATTCTTTATATTTTAACTTTTTTATTTATTTCTGTAGTGTAGTTTTTTAAATTGCTTTTATTTTTATTTAAATTTAATATATACTATATATTATAATAATAATATATGTATTTATTATAATAATAATATATATATATTAATGTTCTAATTTTTTATTTTTAATTAATTTCTTATATTTAATTAATGTTAAATTTTATGTTATATGTCTTAACACTATTACTTATAACATTAATATCTTTTTGTGTTATCTTAATTATAATAAATAAATAAATAAATAAATAAAATAAATTATAAGGCCGTTAGCACACAACAACTTAAGAACATACTAAGTTATGTGTACGGCCTTTCTAGGTTCAATCAAATATCAAATTTCGTTCGCAAATTATTATTTTGAGATTAATAACTAATCGCCGTAGTTTATTGTTACAGGTTTGGTATAACTAGAAGAAGAAAGAATTAATAAGTTTGATGCATCAACGCGATACGTTTTTGAAACCAAACACCATTTATCTGGAAAACAACCCAAACTAAAGTTCTATTTAAAGAATCATAATTGGTGCTTTTGAATTCTACACAATAAATGTACAATGTGCTGCAGCCAACATATTCTTGTTTTTAATCTACAAGTTTTCATCAACAAACGTAAAGAAATCGAAAAAAAGCTCTTTAACTACAAAAACTTTACAAATCGTTATGTTTCCAAAAATAAATATTTTTTTCCGGTTGCACAAAGAAAGGGAATACAAAGAAGAAAGACATACAAAATACGCTGGAATTGTTAACAAATAAAAAACAACGTACGTCCGTTAAAAGCTTCCGATGTCATATTTCCATAAAAATAAAAAAAAAACAAATGTTTTCAATTCATGGCTTTTTTCCATGAAGCTAAATAATTTAATAATAACCGACAGTAAGTTGCTTATTCCACTTTTATAATTTCAAATTGGTTTTTTTTTGATGATCACAAATTAATCACAAATAAGAACTTGAGTTAAAATATTTTTTTTATTTGCATTTACCTTGTTTAACATTAAAATTATAAACAAAAGATACAAAAACAAAAACAATGAACTTGTATACAAATTATCGCCTGCGTAACAACAATACCAGCATAAAAATGATAAACAAGTAAACAAAAATATACCAAAAAATACTACAAGAATAAATGCAAACAAAATACACAAACAACAATAATGAAACAACGATATTTACATTTATAGAGATCTCGAGAAGGCGAAGCCACGAACATTGGCCTTCAAGAACATTCATCAGACTAATTACTGAATTAATTAATAACAGGCAAGGCAAAGCAGGCGACGGAGTTAGTAAAAGTTCAGTCACCCTTGTGTGAAGACGCGATGTGTTTGAAGATCTCTGTTACAAAGATCAGTCGAACAATTGTCTAGTAATTGTTATTGTTTATGCAAAGGGTGTAAACAGAGGAATAACAAACAAAGCAATTGTTGTTGTATACATAAAATTGTGAACAATGGCATACAGAATTCTGCGATCAATAAGGAATTTAATTAAAACTTAACACAAATTAATTTTTATTTTTATTGGCAATCTACGAGCTCATGTTTTAAACGTTTTTAAAAAGGAAAGGCAATAACAATATTGTATTGAGTGACTCAATAATCTGTCGTTCGGAGTCGTCTTTAAACTTTAGGTCCTGCCACTCATGTATAAAATTAACACACACAACATGAGTGGTTGAGAAGCTAGGCCGTAATCCTGTTTGAAGGGTAGTAATGGCCAATTATGTATTGAGTGACTAACTAAACCATGGGCGCCATAAAATTAAGAAATAGAAATAGACATTCGGATAAAAGGTGTGATACTATAATTGGCAAAAATAAAATTACACACGATTGGCGGCCACAATTTTCGGACCAACAATGCATTCTAAATTCAATTAAATATAAACGTTTTTCTAACTGTTTCTATCTAAATGTGTTCGATTATTGTAACAAAGTTCTAGGGGATCATGCGGTTACATGGTATATTGTTGATCATAGGCATGATAACGGTTTTCCAGCTCACTCATTGTAATTTTTAAATATATTATATTAATTACAATTTTTAAACTACTTAGAGCTTTTTCCATTTACAAAATGAAAGAAAATTTAATGATTTTCAGCCTTGTAGTGGAAGAACGTTTATAATAAATCTTTCAATGGTTACAGAGGTGTTGGCATAAATATGTATTCTATCTGAGACCAATTCATAAAAACTTAAAATGCCTTATTATTGGGTCGTTCGGAAAGTAATTTCGTTTTTCCCGACAGAGGAATATTTGTTTTTTTTTGCACCAACACACTTAACCCGTATATATTATTATATGCTTTGAGAGCTCATATAGTAAGGCTTCAGTGTGAAAAATGCCAATTAATTCTACGCAGAAGTTTTTGGTTGGTGCCCTTTCTAATATTGTAAGCAATAAGCAGAATTTTCGACATACTCGTATCTTACTGTTTTACTACAGAAAGGGTAAAAATGTTGTTCAAGCCAGAAAGAAATTGAACGATGTGTATGGTGAAGGTGTGTTGACAGGAGCCAGTGCCAGAGCTGGTTCGCTAAGTTTCGATCCGACAACTTTAATGTCGAAAATGCACTACGTTCGGGAAGGCCGGTTGAAGTTGATAAAAACGCAATAAAGGCATTAGTTGATGCGAACCGACGAATAACAACACGTGAGATCGGATTGAGGTTAATTTTATCAAATTAAATATAATTTAATAAAGTATTTGTTAATTATACGAAATCTGTTTTTCACAAAAAAAAAAAACAAAATTACTTTCGCAACAACCCAATAGATTGAATGAAAATTCCAAAAAATTTTCCTCAAAAAATAAAACTTTCTTTACATTTACTTGTGCATCAACTTGGAGTGAAAAATTTTGCAAAATCAAATTGCAATTCAGCAGAAGAATACAAATATGTGCTGATTAAACGGAAGGTTTTATAAGGTAAATAAAGAAATCGTTCAATACGTATGTCTACGGGAAGCATTGGCACAGCAAAGCAAATAATTCACGCCAAAATAAATCCGTAGATGTTAACAATTTTTAAATTTTTTATGGCGATACATCCATACCTCGCTTTGCGTCGTGGTTATGTTCCAAAAAAACACGACGCAAATTGAAAAGACGCAAACTGAGTTCTGATTTTCTATAGCAAACCATGTAAAGATCAAAGATAGATTCCAGGGTTACGAAAATATTACTTTTTAAAAAGAAAATTTAACAAAGTAAAGATTTAGAAAACAAAAGTCGTGCCATTTTTTAGAAAACAAAGGAAATTACAAAAAAAAAACTTAAAAATTCGAAAAAATAGTACTAATTCAGCAGCGACCCAACATCGATAAAACGACGCAAAACATGGTATGGGTGTAAACGAAATAGAGATGTAGTATAACAATGCATTGAAATGTACTGCAAAAAAAAAAAACAGAATTCACTCCAAGAAAAAGGAAAGAAACGTAAGATTGAGGATTCTTCACTGAGAAAATATTGCTTGTTTGCTATTATTTGCTTCGACTGTTTAGCCGTATTTAAGTTTATTTTTTTCCTTTCTTATTAGAAAATCTTCGCAAAACATGTATTTATACGTCAGTTGTCACAAAAGATTTGCATCGGTATTTAATGGGTTCAAGTTTCCAAATGAATTGTATACGTCATACTACTTAAGCTTTTGAAAAGAAAGGAATGAATGCTTTACATTTGGTATAAATATAGGTTTTACGCTAAAAATAATTAATAACCTATGATTGAAGTCAATTTTAAAACTATTTTCGAATTGCAGTTTTTATACAAATGACTTCATTTTACAAAATTTTTCAACATACATGATAAGCAAAGAAATATTGTAATATTCCTCTTAATATTTGTTAGCTCAAAGAAATTCTAATTTACCTTAAACGTAATAAAATTTTTTATTTAATATTTTAAAATTATGTAAAGTGTAGATAGAATATGTTCAAAATTCTGGGGATAAGGACTATAACAAAACATTGAAATAAGAATTTTTATTAACAAAATAGTACTAGAAATTTTTACAGTAATACTCGCTTGGAGTAGAGTGAATATCCATTTGCCAGAAAACAAACAATATACCTCAATATACCGAATCATACCAGGCAATGCCAAAAGTGTGCAAAACAGTGGTTTTATATCACAAAATATGCAAATCAAGATACAGAACCGGGCAAATAACTTCTCGCAATAGTTAGGACAGATTACATGCATTCCTCAATAAAAAAATAAAAATACAAGATAGGAGTAAATCTTCAAAAATATATTCGATGAATTCTTTAATAGAAGTCGTGAAGACAAATAGCGGTGTTATAATTTTATATACAAGAAATTCTGATAAAAACAAAATCTTAAATGAGTAATTTTTCCCGTTGCGGTTGGCTTAGCGTTAAATTTACGAATTGTTGTAAAAAAATAAAAAAAATATTGTTGTTTTCCAGCTGTCAAATGATTATTGAATAAGATGATTTGCGTATGCCTGAACACTTTAAATAATATTGTCAATTAAAAGAATATTGACTCAATTAAAATTCATGCCTGAAGATAGTATTAGGGTTTACTAAAAATTAAGGGTTTCTCATTGACCACTTTTTGCAAATAAGTAAAATAATTCTACTGACCACGAACTAAAGACTCGAGAATCAAATTTACTGACGGGTAATGTTTTGATCGTTTAAATTTTGGAAATTAAAATAGGCCTCAACTTTTTAAATTTCAATTCAGGCAATTTTTTGACACTCTGAAAAAATATTGAAAATTTTATCTAAGCTAAGTTTAATTTATATGAAGAGTGAGTTTTATTGAATTAAGTTTGAAAAGTTTATTTAAGTTTATAACACTAGCTTTCACATTTTCTACTGATTTCCAAAGAATTCATATGTGTTGCTCAGTGTTTTTTAAACTCAGCTTGTTATAGTCGTATTGGAATGTGCAAAGAGCAGATCAAGTGGAACAAAATTTACGAAGATAAAGTCCATATTCATACTTCTTTAACCCATCAAATATAGCAAGCTATACTGTATATACTGCAGTGGTGGCCATATAATTAGAAACGACTTAACAACATGTATGTTTAATATGTGTGTTTGTTGTCCTTACAAACAGCTTAAAAATATCTTAATATATTCACATTTAATGGGCATATTTTTTAATATTTTTTCGGATAGCCTTTGTTTTGAACAATATCTGCAAGTCTTTTCAAACTTTGCATCAAACGTTGGCATGTTTGTACTGATATGTTTCGTCAGCTCTGTTGCACCAGCTGAAACAATTCATCGTTATTTCGAGTGTTTTTGTCCTTAAGATCTATATTAATAATTGCCCATAAATTTTCAATTGAGTTGAGATCAAGGCTTTGGGTGACTAGTCTAGAACATTAATATTTTGACCCGAAAGCCAACACTTCACTAACCTTGAAGTGTGCTTTGGGTTATTGTCATGCTGAAAAATGTAATTGACGGGCATACTCTCAAAGGAATACGGTTCCATTACATTTTCCAAAATGCTTTTATATTAATATTAGTCCGTTATTCCTTCAATTCTTACAATTAGACCCCCACGACGTCAAGAAAAAGCACCGCTGACCATAATAGAGCCGCCACCGTGGTTTACAGTTTTCACTTTGTACCTGGGATCAAGGGCTTTGTTTGGAGGACGTCTTACATAAGTTTTTCCATCAGATTGGAACAAATTAAACTTGGATTCGTCACTTCAGAGAACACTGTTTCAGAAACGCGGATCTTTTTGAAGCATTTCCCTTGCAAACTGTAACCGCTTTTTAATATTTTTTTTTTTTTGAGACGTGTGGTTTTTTCTACGCAATCGAAGTCCCGACTCCTGTAAACGTCTCCTTATTGTCTGTGTGGATATTTCTGACGTTATATTTTGTCCAATTTTAGCCTTTATTTCACGAGAAGGCAGGAATGGGTTTCTCTTACTGGCCCTACAAATAATTCTGTATTCTGCTGGAGTGGTTTTCCTGGCTGGTGTTTTAAACTTTTTCGTTTTATTGTACAAATGAATTGCAACAAAAAAGATTTTTTTTTGAGCAGGAAAATCTATGTGCAATTGAAAGTGTTTCCTCCTGGTCACAACGCACAATTAACTCTCGAAGTTTTGGAGTACAAGACTTATTTTTTTACATTTTAAAAACTAAAACTCATCAAAATTATTACAAGGTGACTTATTGCTCTTTAAATTATACTCACTTTATTACTAATAACAAAACAAAATAAATTCAGAAATTAAAAGTAAACTGAACGTTTATAATTATTTTGGCCAGCCAAAAGAAACTACTTGGGAAATAATTTTTTTTTAATAACAAAACTTAAAACTCCACTTGTTTTGCATTGACAACAATGATGGTGGTATACACGTGGAATAACGGTACTTATAAATTACAGCGTAGGTTATAAAAAAAAGTTGAACTTCTATTTTATTTTTTAAAACATCGTTTATAATTATAAGGCCATCACGTATACTAAAGGGTGTTTTTTATAGAGGTATAGAAGTTTAAGTTGGCATTACTTTTCAAGATGGTGACCGATTTAACAGCTGTTAAGTGATTTATTCTCAGTTTGATTCGGCAATTCATCATGAATAGACTCACGCCTGAACAAAGCTTGCAAATAGTGCAATTTTATTTCGAAAATAATGGTCCTGTGCGGAAAACGTATCGCGCACTACGTCCATTTTATCGTCGACAAAATCGTCCATCAGAGCAGTTAATTCGATTAACCATGGAACGTTTTCGCACCACGTTTACTCTTATTGATAACTCGCATCCCCAGAGACGCTGTACGGTGCGTACAGAAGAAGCTATTGCTGCTGTAGAGCGTAGTATTTAGGAAGACCCGAATGAGTCCATCCGCCATTGAGCACAGGAATTGGATCTGTGTCCATCCACTTTATGGAAGATTTTGCGGAAGGATCTTGGTTTGCGTGCTTACAAAATCCAACTCGTGCAAGATTTGAAGCCAAACGATCATCAAGTAAGGCGTAGATTCGTCGAATGGGCCCAAAACGAGATTACCGTTGTTCCCGATTTTCATAAGCGAATTTTGTTTAGCGATGAAGCGCACTTCTGGTTGAATGGCTACGTCAACAAACAAAACTGCCGCATTTGGAGTGAAGGTAATCCTCAAGTGTATGTGGAAACACCGTTACATCCAGAAAAACTGACTGTTTGGTGCGCTTTATGGGCTGGTGGAATCAAAAACGATGGTGGCCAGAACGTTACAGTCAATGGTGATCGGTATAGAGCCATGATTACTAACTTTTTCATTCCTGAATTGAATAACCATGATGTCCAGGATATGTGGTTTCAACAAAACGGCGCAACATGTCACACAGCTCATGCCACAATAGATTTATTGAAAGACACGTTTGGTGACCGCCTAAATTCACGTTTTGGACCTGTGAATTGGCCTTCAAGATCTTGTGATTTAACACCGCTAGACTACTTTCTGTGGGGCTACGTAAAGTCATTGGTCTATGCGGTAAAGCCACTAACGCTTGACCATTTGGAAGACAACATTCGACGTATTATTGCCGATATACGGCCACAAATGTTGGAAAAAGTCATCGAAAATTGGACGTCCAGATTGGACTACATCCGCGCCAGCCGTGGCGGTCATATGCCAGAAATCATATTTAAAATGTAATGCCACAAGATTTTCTTTCGGATAAATAAAATTCATGTCAATCGAATAATCCATCGTTGTTTTATTGCAACTTAAAGTTCTATACCTCTATAAAAAACACCCTTTATTATTTAAAATTTCTAATGATTTCATAAGAATAACAAAACAATGAAATTAGAATTTTTATTAACAAAATAGTATTAGAAATTTTTACTGTAATACTCGCTTAGAGTAGAGTGAATATCCATCTGCCAGAAAACAAACAATATACCTCAATATACCGAATCATACCAGCCAATGCCAAAAATGTCCAAAATAGTGGTTTTTATTACAAAATATGCAAATCAAGATACAGAACCTGTGCTCAGGGCAAATAACTTCCCGCAGTAGTTAGGGCAGATTACATGCATTCCTCCGGAAAAAAAAAAACAAGATAGGAGTAGCTCTTCAAAAACATATTCGATGTATTTTTTAATAGAAGTCGTAAAGGCAAATAGCGGTGTTATAATATTATATTCAAGAAATTCTGATAAAAAAATCTTAAAAGAGTAATTTTTCCCATCACGGTAAGTTTAATGCAAAATTTATGAATTGTTATAAAAAAATAAAAAAAAGTTTGTTGTTTTCCAGCTGTCAAATGATTATTGAATAAGCTAATTTGCGTGTGCCTGAACACTTAAAATAATTTTGTCAATTAACCAATATTGACAAAATTCATGCCTGAACATAGTATAAGGTCTTAACATGCTTAACAAACTCTTGTGGATATCAATCTCACAGTCATTGTAAATAACTCTTGTAGTAGGCAGTTAAGGATTGTGATTGTTTCTCTATCAGGATAGCCTTTAATAATCAATGCAATCACTTGGACGAGAGACCAGTCATCACTGAGCGCACTGACAACAGCAACTACCCTGACAAGGTATGGTACACACAGCGTTGACATTTGCCAAGTTTATTTTTATTTTCTCTTCCAATGTTAAATTAAGTTTTTAAAATACAAAGAATAATTCTCTCATGTAAACATTGAGGCCTGTCTTATAATATTTAATTCCCTACGAGTGTAGAATTGTCGCTGCATTATTAGTAATAACAAGAATAACTACATATGTATGTATATACATATATATAGTAAAGAAAGTAATGCAATTAAGGTAAAAAATTTATTTTTATTTTGAAAAAACGAAATCATTTAATCGTAGATCGAGCTTTGTATCAAAAATGAATGACAATTTTTTAGACAATATAATTTTAATTGAGAAAAAGTTAGATGCCTGATATTTTTATACTTCGTTATCGCCATTATTTTAAATCAAATAAAAAAAAAAGTTTCTATCAGGAATTAAAAAATTCTAAAACTTCATAATTCTATCTTATTTATTATTTTTGATACATACGACTTTCCTAGAGAGTTTTTGGTGTCGTGTATGTAATTTTTCTAAGATTTCAAAGATTTTGTGAAGTTTTATCGTAAATAACATAATATTTATGGTTTTTGAGAAAGAATTGAAAGTTAACGAAGTGAACGACGAAAGTGAAAAGGTTGAATTTTCTATTCTTGATATGTTCTTGATATTGATTGAAGTAGTCGTAGTCTAGTATGTAGCGTGTTACCATATTAGACGTCAGACCAAGGTACAGACATTTCCAATTTATAATGAAAGGTTGTAATGACCGATTATATATTAATTATATATGTTATATTTCTGCTGCTAAATACTTTGAAGAAGAAGAAAATAGAAGCTCGTCTTATGAACTTAGAAAGTATTGGAAGCAACAAACATGACAACAGGATGTTTATCGCCAAAGATGGAACAAACTGCCTTTAGTAGTTTGGGATGAACAATTATTACCAATTATCACGCAGATTGCTAGTAGCTGTTTCCTGAAATGTTGTAGAGTCTTTCTTACTGCTCTTCTCATATTTATCTCACGTGACAGACAAAAATTAGAAAAATGTGTTTCGTCCCATGTTTTATTACAGATGATGATATTTCGGTCAACGACGTCCGCATGATATAACAGAATCATTCGCTTTGATAATGATATACAATGATTACACCTACTACGCCTTTTCGAAAAATGAGCTGAAAGTCTTCCAGTCTTTAATAATCATGCTTAAAGCCTTTTTTTGAAACTCGAATGAAAAGGACTTTTTTTCTGAAAAAAATATATTTATCTTAATTTTTGTTAGAAAATTATAACCATTTTCATAAAACTTTTATCACACAACTTGTAGTTTTATGTAAAGAATAATACTGTATAAATAGTTTGGGATTAGCTAACATACTTCCAGAGCAGCCCATATATCGTTTTTTAAGATTTTTAAAAATTTAATTTTTTGTTCGCCTAAAAGGTAAGAAAATTAAAGAAATTATATTTAAATAATGATGCTTATGTTTTTATGTTCCTTTTTGGAATATTTTCATCTCAAACTAAAGTTTTTTAGCAACAGAATTCAAAAACTTTTTAGTTTTATTGTGGAAAATGAAAATTACCTGCAGCGATTTTAATTGAAATTTGATACTTAAGGATGAAATACTTACAGTGATTGTTAGGGTAATTAATTTAAGGAGATTTATATAAATCAAGCTTCATAAAGAGATTTACGGAGTAATGATTTGTATTGATTTATGTTTTCTTTCCTTTTGTTTTGTTTTATTACCTTTTCAACTCATATTTAATTTTGGCGCTGTAGATGAGTAACTAATTGCATTTTATGGTCGTTATATAATTTCGTGGTAAACCGAAGTCGAATTGGCAGTTTTAGATTCAAGTACATGCTACATACGTAGCAACTACTTACAGCAGTATTTGGGGAAACCCGTATCCGGGAAACTAGAGAGGAATCAAAGAGAAAAAATTGTTATTATCGATTATGTCGATGTTCTATTGCAACGGGAAATTTTTTTACCTCACATGACGTTGACAACAAATATTTCTAACAATCACAAGAATGGTTTGTACCATCAGGTTTCAGCCAGCCCTCATCTGTTATTGATGCGAGTGACAATAAGCTGTCCTATCTAAACAATTGGAAACTTATAAATCGCCACAAAGCAGGGTGCTAGACGTCAGGTTATTACCATTTAGAAAGAAATAAAACCATGCTGACATGAAGTGCTTGATTTTTATGTAAAAAAACATGTCAATGTTGTACATCATATTAAAAATTTTGGCGCAAATTTCATAAAAGTGATAATAAAATATAATAATAGTAAATAAAAGTAGTATGTTTATGTACCTTCTAGGTCACTTATTCCATACAAATTTAGGAGCATGCATAGCTGTAAAAGAGTAAGAACATTGCAGAGTTGTGAAATGAATTGTGTGCGATCGGTCTTTAGGTTTGTAACATGTATTATGAAAAGGTAATGCTTTTTAATGTGTATGTGTGTGTGTGTGTTAAAATTTGGAAGAATGCATATCTGGAAAAGAATTAAATCATTTTTATTTTAAATTTTTCCCTACAAATTTGGGATCATACCTGCTTTTTGTTGGTCCTTTCATTTGTATTGCTTTTCAAACGAATGTTTGGACGGACAGAATGAGTGTGTGCACGTTTCCTCATCTACATCCCAGAGTATAAGTAGACTGTAATGTGAAAATGTATGTACGTATGTACGAATGTTTGGACGAACAGAATGAGTGTGTGCGTAACATGTAATGCGTATGATCGTTTTTTAATAGTAAATTCTTGGCACGTATTATCATACTCAATGCTAAAAAAAATAAGTAAGGGATCTACACCTATATAGTTGTTGTGTGTTTTTTATTTTTTTTTTTGTATATTTAATTAGAAGGATCTTTAATTTTAAATGTGATAAGAAAGAGTAGGTTGGTTGTGCGGTTGTTTTTATTTTTTGTGTGATTTAATTTGAAGGATCTGTAATTTTAAGATGATAACAAATTCTTATCACGTATTGCTCATGATCACAGGTAGAAAAAATATAAATATAAACTGATAAGAAAGGGTGGGTTGGTTGTGGAGTTGTTATTTATTTTTTTTTTTTTTTTTGTATATTTAATTAGAAGGATCTTTAATTTTAAATGTGATAAGAAAGAGTAGGTTGGTTGTGTCTTTTTAGTTTTGATTGATTTAATTAGAAGGATCTGCAATTTTAAATTGATAAGAAATTCTTGTCACGTACTGCTCATGATCAAATGTAGAAGAAATAGTAAACGGATGTACACCTGCAAGATAGTTTTCTAGGAATAATAGATTCTAATCGCAGTTTAGTGTATACAGGATGAACACCTGCAAGATAGTTTTCTAGGAATAATAGATTCTTATCGCAGTTTAGTGTATACAGGATGAACACCTGCATAATAAATAACAAATTCTTGTCAAGTATTGCTCATAATCAAAAGTTGAAGAAATAGAAATATAAACTGATAAGAAAGGGTGGATTGGTTGTGCGGTTGTTTTTAAGTTGATGAGAAAGAAAGATCTTGTGATTTAACACCGCTAGACTACTTTCTGTGGGGCTACGTAAAGTCATTGGTCTATGCGGTAAAGCCACTAACGCTTGACCATTTGGAAGACAACATTCGACGTATTATTGCCGATATACGGCCACAAATGTTGGAAAAAGTCATCGAAAATTGGACGTCTAGATTGGACTACATCCGCGCCAGCCGTGGCGGTCATATGCCAGAAATCATATTTAAAATGTAATGCCACAAGATTTTCTTTCGGATAAATAAAATTCATGTCAATCGAATAATCCATCGTTGTTTTATTGCAACTTAAAGTTATATACCTCTATAAAAAACACCCTTTATATATGCATATGTATGTATGTATTGTACTTGTTCTTTAAAAGCAAGAGTCTAACTTTAGTTCAACTTCCTTCCTAATCTTTTCTTTTTTTTCTATTATTAGTGAATTTTACAATTGTTCTTCTACAATAAAGCAGACAGTTGTCACTAACACTTGATATTAATAAATTAGTTTCATTAGTATTTGCTTACACGTGTATCTCTCTTTCTAAACTCTCCCTTTGAGTATGATTACTTTTTTATAACTTAAAATTGTCCAGTGATTTTTTTCTTTCAATGTTAAACGATGTACATCGTTTCCATTTTCGTAACAATACATTTGGTGATTCATTTCTTACATCATTGTAACATTTATTTATTGTTTTTTAAGGATTTGTTTTGAGTTGAATACACTGACTTGAAGTTTATTTCATTATTCAGATATGTTTTACCTCAAATCACCAAACCAACTGCGGTAATAACAATTTATGGAACAACTCAAAAAAAGCTTTTTGAATGTGTCGAAAAAACAACGAACTGCTACCTACATTTGATTGTCATATATATTGCAGTGATTCAAGATATTCATTATGAGTGTCAAGTTTCATCACATCTGTTGTTAGTCTACTTAACTGTAATTGGTAATTTTCTCTATTAATGAATGCACAAAATCACATACACACACAGCTACGTGCATATATGCCTGCTAACGTATATATCATATTCTCACTTTATTCTAATCATTCTTCCTTTCGGAAGTACTTGTTATTCCTACGAACAGACATTCTTACATAAGATTCATAGAACCGATAAACGGACGTTTATGTTTGACAGACAGATGTGTAAAGACAAGAAATACTCGTACAGAAGTGCACTTTTTTCACGTTTAAATCTAATAAATCTAATAAATCTTATCTTATCATATATGTTTTTAAAAATTTTGTATAATTTACTAGAGTTCGATAATCTTATTGCTAAATATGAGTAAATGCCTATTTCGAACACAAAACCCGTACCAAAGAAGAAATATATCATCTGAGACGTACAAATTTGTTTAATTTAAAACAGTTTAAGTTTTTTAAGTTCACTACCAATGTAATCTCAAAGCACCCTTGGTGAGGTCCCCTAACTATACAACATGTAATCAACATATTGCTACGAAAATGGTGTTATTAAAATGATAAATAAAAGCTACAAAAACAAAACAATGGACTTGTTCATATGATCAACGAATAGGCAAAAATATAGCAACAACATTCATACCTTGATTTTCAAGCAACAAAATGAAAAATAATACGGAAAAAGTAAATTAATTAATCATCTTTATCAATATATTTTGATCAATATAATTTTGAAATGTGAATTATTGACTCAAGCTACATAGAAAATATTTTGTATTTTTATTCTTCTTCTTGATGACTGGCATTTACATAAACTGATAGCACGAAAACAATACAATTTTCAAAAACGTATGAAAAAATGTGTTTAAGTGCATCGGATTTTTATATGAAAATTATCAACAACAAGCATACACTGTTGTATTTTCGTTCAACAATTCACGCCAAAGAACGATACAAGGACTTGTGTGAATTGCCCAAATATTTTGCGTAAACTGAAAGAGCACTTTGTATTTCGACACTGAAAAAATATATACCAACGCATATGACATGTTACAAACTTGTGGGTGCGTATTTTCAAATAAAATATCTTTTCTTACTCGCTGTTATCCACCTCTCTCCTTGGTTAATGTAAACCAGTAAATGGCTACACTTCATTGTACAGTTCATTCTGTGTGCACAAGTAAGCAGTGCCTTTAATGCAGCACAATTCTGCAAAGAGAACTTACACGCATTCTTGTGTTCTTTGATTTAGTTGTCGATCAGACTGCGACAAGAACACATGTGTGGTGGATACTTTATCATTTTATTTCAGAATAACACTTAAAAAATATTTTATGTTAAAAATGTTCTGTCATTAGCTTGGCGTATTTCATATTTTTTTTTTTGTCACAGTATAATTTTTTTAAATGCTTTGGAATGCTCGCTTTTTTCGTTTAATAAAAAATGGGATTTTGTACTTTTTATTCGTCTAAAAAACATAGCCTAATTTTTAAGCCAAAGATGTTATTTAAAAAAAATGAGATTTTATTTTATTTTTATTTATCTAAAATTATTAATCCAACGATGGATAGCTTTACATATGTATGTTGATTAAATGGGTGGCGTGACATAAGGTCCAGTGTCATAATGTCCATGGACATTGTGACACACAAAAAAGTGACATAACATCCATGGACATTATGTCACTTTTTGAAAATGTCATAATGCCCATGGACATTATAACATTTCTTTCGTGGACTTTTTGACACTTATAAGTGTGTCAAAATGTCCATGGACATTATGACACTGGACCTTATGTCACGCCGCCGATTAAATGAAAATCAAAATAGCGTACATTACTAACAGTTTCCTATGGCTGTAAATAAACAAATTCTCTCAACATATTTTCTCTCTCTTACTTACTAATACACAAACAAAAAATTTTTGCTAACCCCTGCTTTAATGCCACAAAGAATATTATCTCATATGACGACGTTAAATTTTTGTGTTTGAATTTCTCTGTTAAAAACAAACATTCATAAGATAAGAAACTGAAGTATAAAACCAAAACATTTTATTTGCAGATTTTCACTTAAAAGTTTTGAATTATAGAAATTTCTTCTTTTCGTATGTTTTTTTAACTTTAAATTTAAGTTAAGCAACATGACAGATGTCCCTGTAGGGATGTAAAATGACTTGAAATAGATTAAAGAAGAAGAAGAATTTCATATTTTTCTTATTCAACTCATTTTTTGAAGAGCGAATAATGCTTATCAGAGCATTTGTTGCATTTTTAAGAGTATCTATGACTTCGGCGAATAGATCTCAGCAGATTTTTAGCAAACACTTTGGCATGAAAAAATGTCTTAAAAATCTGTCGTTTGAAGACGACTTTAAACTGGAAGTCTCGCTACTCATGTATAAAATTAACACATACATTAGTGGTGTGAGGAAATAGGTCTTAAACCTAACTGAATGCTTGTCATGACCAATTATGTATGTATGTATGTATGTAAGATGCTGGTTGATATTAACCCAGATATGCCCATTGCTTGATCATGATCATTTTAAAAGTAAAACAGTGCATTTAAAGGTTTTTAAAGATTTATTGAAAAAAAGTGGTTTTTAAAGGACATTGACACATGACTTATTGCGTGTGATACGACACAAAAAATTTTACATGTCCTATGTCACATTTTCGGCATCTAGTTAAGGTTTTTTGATGGCAGGATCCAAATCTTGTTTGTTTTTCATGTGAAATTACTTACTTGTAAATGTACAAAATTTTACTTACTTAATCAATCATTATGAAAATATCATTATCACTCTATATAATATTCAATAATTCAATAACTAAATAATGCGACCACATAATTTCCCAAGAGGGATGATGAGTACTGGGTATGGCAACAAAAAACGGTACTTTGATAAAGGTGACGTATTATGTAAGCAAGAATATACTGGTGTACAATATAAAGGTCATTGGGTATAACTGGGTTAAAAAAAAAATCAGCAGATGAAAAACCTACTAGGATGGCGTTTCCTATATTTAAATAAAACAAAGTGTGTGTGAGATATCATCTAAATTTCTTACTCACTTGAAAGATCTATTGACGTCCTTGGTAATCTTGGTATTCATTGAAATAAATAAGGACAGATAATGCCCAAAAGAGCCTAAAATCCACACAAAGCAGTGACTTTTTCAAAATGCATTGAACGCTCTTGCATCTCATATGCATTAGTATCGTTCCTAATATGACAATTTTGTTTGTCCAAGTGCCCATGCATCCCGGAGTGTGCCTTATAGCTTTACATAATTTGTAGATGAAAATGAAGTGTCAGTCACCAACTGGTCCAAAGTCTATTCAGAAAACAAACGTTATGTGTGCTTTGGAAAATACGATGAATAAACGACAGCTAATTTGAGAGATGTAGGATAGGAGGTCCTGACTGAAAATGCTTTGCAAACATGAGGTTTTCAAAGTTATGAAAGTTAGGCTAAATGCATACAACTTTTTTAAAAATGTAACCAAGTAATCGATGCCAGATTTTTTTTATTTTTTAAAATAAAAATATGACTAGGCTGTTATACTCTTTAAATAATAACTACGGTAATTTGTGACCAATTTTATCAAACAAAGTGTCAATCTCTTTATAATATAATGCACTTTCAGAATTAATTAAATTTTGAAAACTTGAAAAAAGAAGAAAAATATGATATTTGCCAAGTTCACTCCCTCAAAACTCATAACATATAAGTTTAAACAAAATGTTTGTTGTTGTGTTTGAAAGGCTACTCTCTCCCCTTTCTAAAAACTGTGGATTTTTAAAATATATATAAACATATTTGGGTAATCAATAATTGTGTGTGAAAAGATCAAAAAACAGTTTTTGTCAAATAAAACAGGTTTGGAGGATACGAGAAAAATAAAAAAGTATTTCTGAGTTCTACTTAACAAACTGAACAACTGAAATTTTGTAATTACTCGGGTATTTAATTTTGTCGCATAGTGTTATACAAAATAGGAATTGAAGTCGGAACATAAGCGTTTTGTTTGCAATTGTTTGTTTGAAATTTATGTTTTTGATTATTTTATGGAATGAGATTATACTTCAATAAAGCATTCGACGAAGCTTTTCTTATCGTAAAAATATACGCAATTCTATAACTCCAGTTTGAATATAAACGAAAAGATAAATATGAATGAATACCAACGTAAACAGTTGACAGTCTATTTGCCCATATTAAATTACCTTTACAATGACTGGCTTATATTCAATATCAAATGACTCCATTGAAGTAAGAAAAGCTCTTTTTATCGGTGTTCAAAGATGTTTTCAACATTTCCTTTTTATTAAGATATCAGCTGTAAAAATATCCTTTGGACATAAAACATTTATCTGCTGCGACAGTGTTTATGTGTGTGGTCCTCCTCGAAACACTTAAATGGTGTTCAATACTTCTAAAGATTATTGATTGTTGTATTGATAGCTGGATTTATTTATGTTACTTCCTATGCACATACATACATACTTCTGATTATATGTGTTATACTACAAAGACAAAATTTATATGATTACAAGAAAAGCAAAATAATAGAGAAACATCTTAGGAATCAACAGAATCCTGCATAGCAATCTAGTATTTTATACAAATCCATTTAAGCCAAAAAGATAAATTGCCGTGGATACAAATTTATCTGCTCTCAATATTTGTATATACTATTTAATGTTGTACATTTAAGATAAGGAACATTACATAACGAATTACGTTTTAATACAAGGTATTCTTTTACCTTTATTTCCTATTATTTAGTCTTAAAGATGAAATCAAATTGTCGAATTTAGGTAAAAATAAAGGTTTAACGATGTATTCAAAATATAATAAATAAATTAAGGTATAGGTTAGGTTGGTTACGTAGGTATGTGAAAAATTCACCAACGCTTAGAGACCGGAAAGCTCGCAAAGCAAATAAAACCAAAATAAATGCAAAAAACTTGGAAAGCAAAAAAAAGTAAACAAGAAAATAAAAGAAAAAATTAAGGCTTTATTTTAGTTCTAAGCATTTAAGACATTAGAAATAGAAAATTATACCATTTTCTTGGGATGTTTCTTCTGATTACTAATAACAAAGTGCTTTACGAAAGAACATTAGTTATTCAAATAATTCGGTCAAATAAATTTTATAAATTGGATCAATTATGGACATTAAGATTCCCGTATGCCAACATATCTATTAATCGTTTAAAATCATTGCAATATGACTATAAAATTTAGGTTGGTCAGGAACTAAAAGTAGATTATTAAGGTAGAAGTTACAGCGACTCATGAAGTCGCCGTAGTCGCGTAGGTAGTCTGTTGACTTCTTAGACATAAAGCCTTGGTTCAAACCACAGGTCAGACATCCCCAACAAACAAAATATTGTTACGTTTTTACCTTTTTAAAAACGTTTAGAATATGAGTTCGTTGATTGCAAACAAAATGAAAATAAATTTGTTTTTAGTTTCAATTAAACCCTTTATTGTTCGCACTACTTTCATGTGTCACAGTATACAACGTGATGTATCCAACAATAATTTCTTGTTATTATTATTCTGTGCTCACACCCTTTTCCTAAGCAACAACACTTGTACATGTGATCTATATAGCGGAGATCTTCAAACCACGACTGTTTTCTTCGCACGCAACGCGTCTTCACACAAGCTGACTGAATTCTTACTACATACTACTCGTTGTCTGCTTTGTCTTGCCTTTTTATATGTCCACAAAATCAGTCTGATGAACGTTCTTGAAGTAGAAGGTTCTTGTTTTCGCTTTCTCGAGAGTTCTATCGCAACTGCATTGTCGTTTGTGTATTTTGTTCACGTTATTTGTTGTTGCGTTGTTTCTTACTTGTCTGTCTCCTTTTCTTTCACACTGTTGTTGTTGGTATATGTAACCAAGTTCGTTGCATTTGTTAGTGTAGCTTTTGTTTATTGTTAATGTTACACGATGTTTTCATTTTCGTAACAATATAAACAAATATTTCTTTAGTGATTTAATCTCAACTGATTTTTTGCAAAAACTCTGAGATTAAATAAAATTGCCATGAAAAAGTTTCACAAAAATCTGCCGTTTGGAGTCGCCTTTAAACTGTAGGTCCCGCCACTCATTTATAAAATTAACACACATAACTTAAGTGGTGAGAGAATCTAAGTTGTAGCCCTGATTGGAGGGCTGTAATGTCCAATTATGTTATGTATGTATTATTTTTTGTGTCACAATGTAAAATTAAATTGTTGAGTTTTAATTTCTAACATTTTTTATTGGCATCTTTCTCCATCAAAATAAGAAATTAAGTTCCTGTTTAAAGAAGTAAGCAAACACCTGTCTGTGCAGAATTGTTCTATTGTATAATCATATACTTTCGTTTTATATTCTGTTTCCCGATTAAATACCAAAGAAAAACGGATTATTTCCTTTGGCTCACTATAACAAACGTTTTCTCATCACCAAAAAAATATTTCAAAAAATAATTCCAAGAAATCATTCATTCAATGGTATTTTATACATCCCTGCACCCAGAACTTCCTGAAACAAAAATTTTTTATTTTCATTATGAGTTAGATGCCTTAGGTTGCTTTTGTTTGTTTTTTACTTAAGTTTTATACTTTTAGTCCGCTGCATACTATAGTGCAGACCAATGCTTTGGAGACTAAAAACAATATAAGACAAGTCTAACATAACATACAAGATTTTGAGACCCTACATACTCTTTCAAAAGAGTGACAATTTTATGCTATACGGAAGTTTTAAGGACGAATTGTGGAAAGGGGAGGAAGTTTTTTGGATAGACTTCTGACTTAGAATTTTACTTTGCAGCAAAATTCTCAGACGAAAAACTGTTTACAAACTACGAATGGTGAATATATTTATAATATAAACAACGCCTTTTATGTCCAATGGTTGAAGGGACAATATAACCTTTAGAGCACCCGCGAAGCCCAATCATGCCAACCTTGTTTAGCATAGCGAGATATATCCTGTTTTGTATGGCCTCCTCCCATACTATTGCCCCGTAGAAGAGTGTAGGCCGTACAACCGCTGTGTACATTAAGTAGATAATACGAAGCTGCAGGTCCCATCTACTGCCAAACATCTTTATACAGACTTTCAGGGCATTCATGGCCTTCTTCATCCTTTCCTTCGTGTTCGTCTTTCAGGACAGTTAGGGGTCCAGAATTGTAATTGCAGTCAAACTAAAACATGGATAGTAGAGTACAGTATAGTATATCGCTGTACCTACACATTTGTCCTCAATGTGATTCTTGTTATGCAACCAACATCATAATAATTTTTCGACAACGGCTTCAATTACAGACGAGTTTATAACTGCTTGGAGCCTATTAAGCACTGATGCAGCAGCCTTGAAAGTATTCTAGAGAATAGTCCTACGTAAAATCTTCGGTCCATTGCAAGTAAGCAATGATTTCCCCATACGATCCAACAGAGAGCTTTATGAGCTCTTCAAGGAAATAGACGTTGTGCAGCGTATTAACATCCAGCGTGTGCGCTGGCTCAGCCATGTCGTTCGAATGGAGGAGAATGCTCGAGCGAGACGGGTATTTGATGCGGGGATCTGCGGAAATCGGCGAAGAAGACGACCTTGTCTGCGTTGGAAGGACCAAATCGAGGAAACCATGTCTTCGATTAATGTGACCAATTGGTGTAGGCGCGCAAGGAGCAGAAGCGCCTGAAAGGATGTGTTAAGGCAGGCCGAAATCAGTTAATAGGGTTGTTAATGGCCACTTAAGTAAGAGAGTAAGTTATAACTGCTTGCTGTGATGTTAAAAATATATACGTTGATGGAAGTAGAAATAAAAACGTTTAAAGTAAAATCCGTAGTTTCCCTCTGATTAAAGAATATAAAAAAACAAATATTTTACGATCAATCCCCAAACCACAACTTAATTTAGTAAAAAATGTTGTAAATAAAAAGTGAAGCATTGGGAAATAGAAACTATTAAAAGACCATGTTTTTCGGTAAACAAAAAGTGTAAAAAAAATTTCGACACAATATTGAAATCCATAAAAGTGAAAGTATTAAAAAACAATAACCCAACAGAAAACTTATATTTTGTTATTGTGCGAAAACCAAACGATTGGGTAAAGTTTAGGGTCATAAATCCAATTCGCCAATTCACACGACTTTGTATCGTGTATGTTGTATTGAATACACATTTTGTTTGGGAACGCTCAATGCTATGCTATATTGTATTATTTCGTATTCCAAATGTCAAAAACAAAAAGAAGAAGAAGACCATTATTCATATTTTGTTTTTTAAGCAACAAAATGAAAAATATTACGGAAAAAAGTAAATTAATTAATTGTCTGTGTGAACAATTATAATTTTGAAATGTTAATTGTTGACTGAAGTTACATAGAAAATATTTCGTATTTTTATTCTTCTTCCTGATTACTGGGATTTACATAAACTGATAGCACGAAGTCGCTATGGAAGTCGCCGTGGTGTAGTAGGTAGTGTGTTGGCTTACTATTCGTAAAGCCCGGGTTCGTATCCCAGGTCAGACATCAAAAATGAAATATGAAAAAAAAAAAATATTTCTTCGGCGACTTCCTCTCAGCAGATTTCTGGCAAAAACTCTGAGAGTAAAATAAACCTGCCATGAAAAAGTTTCTCAAAATTCTGTCGTTCGGAGTCGACGTTAAACTGTAGGTCCCGCCACTCACGTATAAAATTAACATGAGTGGTGTGAGAAGCTAGGCCGTAATCCTGACTGAAGGGTTGTAATGGCCAATTATGTATGATAGCACGAAACCAATACAACTTTTAAAAACATATGAAAAAAATGTTTGTAAGTGTATCGGATTTTTGTATGAAAATTAGCAACAACAAGCATACACTGTTGTATATTCGTCCAAAAATACAATGAATACAACTATACAAAGACTTGTGTGAATTTCCCAAAAATTTATTGAAATGCACGTGTCTATTTCACGTAGCATATATTTTAATTAAAAAATCTTTTGAATTTTATTTATATTTATATTAACAATAAACCTAAAACCTTTGAACAATGTACATATAAGTTGGTTAGTCCCGCTATTTGTATCCCGTAAACTCTTGTGCGAGGTACATAAGAAAACCCATCAAAAAGTCTATACTCATGAAAAATATTAAATGTGGCATGAACTAACTGGCTCGTAGAGCATTCCTTTTCAAACCACTTGTCATTATACCCATATCATCCAATTCAATTCAAAAGAAGTACATAAGCGTCGACCCATAGTTCTTGCCGTTAATCATAATGACCTGACCAACGTCGTTCTCAAAGCAATATGGAAAGATGAAGCTTCCAGCCCCAAAATTCACACCAGACAGTGGCTTTTTCGGAATGAATTGAAGGCTTTTGGGCTCATGTGAACTTTTATCGTTCCAAATTCGACAATTATGTTTGCTCAGGTACGCATTCATCCAGAAAAACATTTCATTTCTCGCATATACTATTTAGCAAATGTTTACCCGATCAATTTATCAATTTTATTTCAGCGCTATTGTGACGACGACATATTAAAGTCAGTGATATTCCATTTGAATGAATTTCACATTCATTTTTAATGCTCAATGTGTTATTTAGGTGTCACGTATTTTTAATCGTTTTAAACGAACAATACGAGCATCAATGTCACATCACACACGAATATTTAATTGGTATGTGTTCATCACCAAAAGATAAACAAACAATTGTACAAAAACGAAAATACTGAACTTTTTCCACATTTTTATTTGTTTCTGTTTTACTTTTCAACGAATGTTTCAGTAATTGGTTATTGAGGGTGTAGGTCTGTAATGAGATGCCGCTATAGGAAAAGAGACGAAGAATTTAAAAATTTAAATTAAAAATAAATTTTAATATTGAAATATACTTTAAGTAAAAATGACAACGTTTTTATATGTTGTATTAATAAAACGGTAAGTAAATAAACTTAAGGGGTAATATTGAGTGGGGACCTAAATGTGGAAACTCAAAATAGAAAGTTAAGCTAAATCGTGACTTACTGAGTTGGTTACATCTACCTTTTAGTCAGAATCACGACTTACAATTTTTACTTGTCGTACGACTTGTGTGACCACATAAGTCCACCTTAAAAGAATTTCTGCGCAGCAGCTATTATTCATGGGAATTTAGTGCAATTATGCATGTATGTAAGTATTAAATGAAATGCTATAATTTTTCAGACTTAAAAAAGTACAATAATTGCGTCATGTTATCATGTCTTGCTGAAGTCGCCCTAGCCTAGTAGGTAGTGTAAAGCCGCGGTTCAAACTCCCAGGTTAGCCATCAAAACGAAATTTAAAAAATATTTCTTTGGCGACTTCCTCTCAGCAGATTTCTGGCAAAAACTCAGAGAGTAAATAAAATTGCCATGAAAAAGTTTCTTCAAAATTTGTCGTTCGGAATCGACTTTAAACTGTAGGCCCCACCACTCATGTATGAAATTAACGCACACATTTATGTGCCAACAGTGTCTTGCAATATCCTTATTTAACAAAGCAAATCTCAATTCAATTTCATTTTGGGAAGGGAAGGTGCACATTAACTGTTTTTATGTGCACATTAACTGTTTTTATGTGCACATTAACTGTGTTTGTAACTTACAGTTTAAAGTTCTTTATTATTCTTGAATCTGCACGACTGAACTAATTTCGTAATATTTTTAATGAATTACTTTCTTTAAGTATTGTAATACATACATACATACATACATACATACATACATACATACATACATACATAATTGGTCATTACAACCCTTCAGTCAGGATTATAAGTATGTTAAAAATCTTCTTTTTAAATTAACATAAAAGCTTAAGAGTTTCTTTTTTAATGAAACGTTTCATTTCAAATGTCAAAATTTGTACAAAAACCTCATTTTAAAACATAAAATTCATGATTGATACATATTCCGTTAGCTGAAACCCAGCTCTGAATTTTTACTAAATCACGAGAATCTAACCAAAAATTAATTTTTACGAGTACTAGTATAAAGCTGCACATCATAAGCATGCAAAACATGTGGTATTTACATACAAAATAACAGAGGTCCCAGTAGTGACCCCTGGGGAGTACCTCTACTAATATTAATCGGATCTGAAATGTTGCCATTTAAATAAAGTTTTTGATATCTGTTTATTAGATAAGAATAAATTAAACTATAGGCAGAATTAGAAAAGTAAAACAGTTTCTGGAGCTTTTTTAATACTTTACACTCAGAGTTTTACCAAAAATCTGTTGAGAGGAAGTCGCCGAAGAAATATTATTTTTCATATTTCGTTTTACTGGAGATTTCTGACCTGTCATTTGAACTATCGCCTCACGTCTAATAAGTCAACACACTATATAAATAAAGCATCAAAACGTCAAATATTAGAAAAAAAATCGTCAAGATCGTCAAAGACGTTCATTTAAATCGTAAAAAAGGCCAAAGGATCGCACACTGCATTACAGACACAATTCGTTCTTTAGTCGGATTATTTGTATGCGTAACTCCCTTTCTACAGATGTGTTTCATGTCACTAATGGTATAAAGGGTTTCAAATCTAGTGTCTACAAACACTACTCCCTCTTTCGTCCTTCCTATAACATATTTCCCTAATTTCAACGCAATGCACTGCATGTATAAAACTAATATTGCTACTTGCGTTTGGTCTTCCTAGGATAATATTAGAAGCTATATTCGAATCTTTAAAAACGCTCTTCAACTGCAAGTGGTAAGCTATGCTACGAAAAGTGCCGATCTTATTTCAAAATTCTTGGTATTGCTATTAATCGCTGGGTAATGCAGATATTTTTCTTTAAAGATCTGATTATTCCTTTTTAAGCTTCTTTTACTAATTGGCGATTTTATTTACTTCGGTTAGATAGAACATTATGTGGTATCATCACAGGCGTTCGTAAAGAATTTAAAAATATAATACTTTGTTGTTATTAACCTAAACTGCAAAGCAAATACAACACTTAAAGAGGCTTTTAATGTACTAAAGTAAAGAATATGATGTAAATTTTTAACTCCTAAAAATCATCAAAATAAGGGCATAAATCGTCACATCGTCAATATGATAAAATCGTCAAAATGACGATAAATCATCAAATCTGGCAGCTATGTCCACTAGGCTACGGCCACCAATGCTAGCCTAAACAATTAATATTTACTAAACCACAAAACCGTTGATAAATAATTGAAAAAGATCTGTCAACCAGAACAGTAAATGAAGAAATATGCCTTTGTTTCATCCATCCACTTTATTTCATAGAAAACAAAAACCCCAAGACTGTAGCAAATGGAAATGTAGAACTTTGAAAATTTAATTAATTAATCTTAAAGTACAATAGTAAGGCATATTGATGGTAACCATTTACCAAACATATATTTTGGGTCATACGAAAATGGTTATTCAATCACAATCTTATTAATTGGAAACTTTAGTTGCTTTCTACCATAAAATAAATGAGCACTGCAACTTAAGGTAGAAGCACAGTCAGTAGTGAAGAAAATGAAAAAGATATCCAAAATGCAATGAACTCCAATTAAGTTATGGTAATTAACCAGTTTAGTTACATTGTATTGTGGGGAAATCTGGCAATCCAGGCAAAGCAGAAAGTTTTCCTTGGCATTAAAAGTCTTAGTTCGATTCACTATCTCATCGTTGATATTATATTAAAGCACACAATCTTCACGGAAATCGAGTCGAATAGAAATAAATTGTAAGTCACAGACTTAACATGTCTCGCTTCTGCATATAATGCTGACCATCTTCACATGGCTAGAAGTTCTCTAAGGTCTTTAGAGTGGTCTAAATAAACGAAGAATACGTCAACACGTCATAGATATTATTTGAAAACATTTTTGTTCATTTTGTTTTATCTTCTATGTGCTAAACTTCTTTTCCAGCTGTAGGATGTAATCCTGTACTTACCTATATGATTAATCAGGTTTCTCATGTAAGGTAGTGTTATAGTCGCCGTCAGTGAAGTTGCCGTAGTCTAGTACGTAGTGTGTTGGCTTATTAGTTTAAACCCCAGGTCAGACATCAAAACGAAATATGAAAAAATATTTCTTCGGCGACTTCATCTCTGGTAAAAACTCTGTTTCACAAAAATCTGTCGTTCGCAGTCGACGTTAAACTGTAGGTCCCGCCACTCATGTATAATATTAACACACACACACTGAGTGATGTGAGAAACTAGGCCGTAATGGCCAATTATGTATGCGTGTATATGTGCGATCGGAAGTACGGGAGTAGCCTTAAACGCCTCTTATTAGTAAATACAGATAATACAAGAAAATATGTTTTAGTGAAGTAAGACAACTGCTTATACTTAAATATTATTTGTCCCTGCAGAAGGCTATAAACTAGATACGAGCGATATTATCAAAACTGTGATTTAATCACGGTAATTGATAATTCACTGGTAACTATAGTGATTGGAATTGGCAAATAACAGTTACTAATAATGTCGTTCTTTCAAAATTGTTAAATACTCAAATTTATTTCATTTAATTTTGAGCGAGGCAGAATTACTATTAGATGATGCTGATTATTTACTTTTGTCTTTTATACATGAACTTTCTGTGAAACTTAATTGTTAAACTTCATATAAAAAAAATTTAATTAAAAATAATAACATTGATGACACCACTTTAATTTTGTTTAGTAATCTTTTCGTAGTATGTATCTAGTTGTCTCTTTCTTACGACTTAATAAAATAAGTTATTGTCATTATTGTTTTCTTTTGGAATACTGTGATCACAAACACTGTTTTAAAGAACAGTGATTAACAAATCACGTTCACTGAGAACAACGTTCTTCAAAAATCACTGGATCGCTCATCTCTACTATAAACCTTACCAAAAATAAATACAAATTCATCCTTTTTCTTCCATACGGTATACTTCCTGAAAAAAGGTCATTCCTTTTATACTAAAAAAGGTCATATTCACTAATTAACATTTATCCCAAATTTCAATTTCAATTTCTCTTCCGTTACATATCTTACAAAATGTTCTCCAAATATTAAATTAAAGAAAAAAAATTGAGGAAAGGTTATTTAAGTTCAATGCCCAAGAAATTTGTATAATTAATGGAAACTTTAACAAAATAAATTAAACAAACGGTTTCTTTTATTTCCCTTTCCTTTCTAGTTTTGGTGTTTCTATAAACATTTTCTCTTAAAAACGCACATTAAGTTTTTCACGTTAATATTGGGATTCCGAGTCGGTTATGTTCACTGTGTTTAGTTGTTTTTTATTTTCTGTGTTTAACCTTTTTTATATTTTATTTCGTTACTCAAAGGATGGAAAGGAACGAAAGAATGAAAGTAATAAGGTATTGTCAAAGTTATTAATTTTTCTCTTCCCGTTCACTTAATTATATAAATGGCGCTAGATTCACTGCTAGTTTCTTAAGCTATAAACATAATGTTACAATAATGGAAAATCTAGATAATGGTGTTTTTCGAATAACATCGTTTAACATTAAAATTATAAACAAAAGCTAAAAAACAAAAACAACGAATTCGTTTACAACTTATTACACTGCGTAATATAACAACAAACACCAGCATAAAAATGGTAATCAAGTAAAGTAAAATATGCAATAATGCAATGCAATAAAATAACAATAATGAAACAACAATGTTAACATTTATGGAGATCTCGAGAAGGCGAAGCCACGAACATTCGCTTTCAAGAACATTCATCAGACTGTTTACACAGCAACTTTATTTACTTTATTTCTGGAAAAAAAAACTTTTTTTTACAAAAAACTTGTTTTCTACAAAAGTATCAACATTTTTAAAGGAAACACCGGAGATCGGTGCCCTCCATTGGTGTTTCTTTGCTACTTTTGCCCGTTACTAATAAAATCGCAATATTTTATTTAAAAATGTAAAAATTTCGTGTTATTGTTGAATTTATCGAAAGTTTGAATATTTTGGAAAAACTTGTTTTGTTAGAAAACAACTTTAATGAAAATTTTTTGGCCTCTCAAAAAACCTTCGAAAAAAAGGAAAACTTGGCAAATGGCAACGCTGCCTGCCATATAAAAGGCAAGGCAAAACAGGCAACTGAGTGAGTAAAAGTTCAGTCAGTCTTTTGTGAAGACGCGGTGCATTTGAAGAGAGTAATCGTGATTTGAAGATCTCCGTTACAAAGATCTGTCGAACAATTGTGCAATAATTGTTATTGTTTATGCAAAGGGTGTAAAAAGAAAACCAATTGTTGTTGTTACATGAAGTTGTGGACAGTGGCACACAGAATAGTCCGAATAATAAAGAATTTTAATTAAAACTAAACACAAACTTATTTTTATTTTCTTTGCAATCTACGAGCTCATATTTTAAACATTTTTAAAAGGTAAAAACATAACAATAACCTTATTCGTATGTTCGTATGTTCCGTTGATCATAATTCCTTGTCAATTTTTATGACTCATTGAGGAAAAAAAATTGTTTTTAATTTCCTTTTTTAAATTGAAATTCCAGATTAATTGTAAATTTATTTGTCTTCATCCATACATAATAATACGATCAGTTGAATAGGCTAGTAGTCATAATCCTATTTTTTAAGGGTAGCACATACTTTTTTGAGCCAGAAAGTTATTTTGTTAGATGAGGAAAATTTATATTTAGGATTTTACTAAAAAGTGTGGTTTATATTGTTATTTGATTTTTCATAATTTTTTTTTCAGTATAAAAATGATACTTGGGTGCCCTCGTAGTCTAGTTGGTAGTGTGCTAGACTATTAGCGTAAGGGTCGTGGTGCCAGCGATACCCACCAGAGACTCTGGTCTGTGACCCTACAGCGAGCATATGGTCATAGTTACTCAGCTCATGTATAATTAAATATAATTTGTAACTGTATTGTAATTGATAATTAAATAAATAAACAAAAAATGATATTTGACATGTCGCTATAACACAAAACTCAGTAAGGTATACCATATCAAAATGTATTAAACTTGATTATCAAAATTCGATCTGCATAAAAAATAGGCTTTGCATCACGAAATTATTCTAAACAATGTAGCTCACCAAATCGAATTTGGTGTGAGAAATAACCAGTGGAAGTTCAGGAACTATGCATTATTCTGTGAGGCTTGTAGACCGAGAAAATCATTCTACCGTAAATCTTTAAGAACGAAAACACGATGAAAATAAAGATAGGTACCGTAATATATTTACAGTTTTTTTAGCTTAATGCTATATACGCAATAAACGCAATGCAGCAACCCCAACAGTTTTGAAATTGCAGTCTCATGTAAGCTACATGCAAACAAAAACAAAACAAACAAAAACTTGCTGGTCATATTTCATATATCCCGTTTTTAAAACCTGGATTTTATGTATGTTTTCGTATTGATAGCACTAATTTCTCTCATCGCCAACAGAAATTCTCTCACTTTGAGCATTAATTTCATCATTGTTACGAACAAAAATAGAAATTAACCTAAAGGCTACTGCCTTTGAAATCATCACTTCCATGTATTCTTCCCATGTAATCTATTTTTCAGATATTGCTGAGTTGTGTTTATTGTGCTGGACGATTTGGACTTAGTCGATGTCTAATCTAAAACTGCGTACCTGTTAAGACACAAGCAATAAATATCAAAAATTTACTACAAGGTTGTTTCATTTCGTACTGGACAATTTTCAAATGAAGACATGTGAAGTGTCTTAAGAGACAAGTTAGCCACAATTCTAGATCTGGTAAAAATATTGTATGCTTAAACTGAATCTCATGGACGGAGCGCTTTTTACACTATCATCAGTTACATTTACACGAAAAAGTCTTTAAATAGTAAATGACAGCCATTTATTTATCTTGTGAATATTGTTACTAAAATGGAGTTGGTGTACATCGCTTAACATTAAAATAAGCAAAAGCTACAAAAACAAATACAACGAACTTGTTACTTGTAACTTGTTAGTAAACCAACAACAACAGTATGACAGAAAAGGGGATAGACAAGTAAACGAGAACGCAACAACAAGCAATTTGAACAAAATACACAAACAACAATTAAGTCGCGATAGAGTTCTCGAGAAGGCGAAACCCCGAACGTTCGTCTTCAAGAACATTCATCAGACTGATTACGTGGGCATACAAAAAAGCAAGAACAAGCAGCACCCAGTCAGTAAGAATTCAGTCAGTATTGTGTGAAGAGGCTATGCTTGTGAAAAGAAAAGACGTGGTTTGAAGATCGCCGTTGTAAAGTTCTACCGAACAGTTGTTAGTGCTTACGCAAACAGAAGTGTAAATAAAACAACGAACTAAGCAAATTGTTGTTGTAAAATGAAGTTCTGAAAATTTTTATTTTGTTTGCAATAAACGAACTCATGTTTTAAACGTTTTTTTAAAAAGGTAAAAACGTAACAATATACATTTATTTCCCGTTTGCAAATTTATTTCAGTTTTTAAAAATTTTATATTATTTCATTTCCATAAAATTGATTGTTGGCCAATTTCTTTTTAATTTTACTACAGACATTTTATTAAAGCGTAGTATCAAATCTACAAATATTCAAGACGTTTGCTATTTAACATTACCTTAAATATGACATATTCTTTACATTAATATCAATATTTAATGAATAAAGCCAATTTCGTTTCTTCAGTGATGTTTTTACGTATTACTACTCAAACGTTTTTCTGATTATTTATGGACATCATTATTAGAAAAAAGTCTACAATAAATTAATTTGCAAATAGTAGGGACACTCTGATACTGATATTGAGTGATTGTAGATTGGTTGTCCTTTGCAAGCAAATATATTTGAAGTGTTTGATGTTGATAAAAACAAAATAAATTTCTAAATCTGTGCAATCAATGTGGCTGTGACATTTTTATTTCCACTTCTGTAAGAGGTAAAGGACATTGACATGCAGTAATTACAAAGGAAATGTATGTATGTATGTAAAAAATCAATCATGAAATTATTTTTTTGGTATCCCAGTGTGCTAACAGCTATTGGCAACATTTAAGATGGTGAGAAAGGATGCAATCAGTAACTGAAAAGTTAATGATAATATCTGAATGTCGCTATAGCTGATACAATATAAATACGTAAAGACGCCAAAAGTTTACAGGCGGTAGGTAATAATTTAAAAATTACTCATGGAGATTAATGGAATGGAGTTTGTATTTTAATACTATGTCAGATATGCACCTTTATTGATTACCAGCTGTATCATGCGTGTGTTGCTGCGCCACCAACTAAAATAAATTTGAAGAAAAGACATTACGCAAATATCCAATTAATTTTGAATCATTTTATTGATTTTGTTTATTGATGTTGTTCCATGATTCAGATAAACGGGCTTGAGTAGTACGCATTCGATCAGTTTCTAATCTCACTTCTCGTTGTTCAAGTGGTTTCCAGTCTCAATGCTCGTCTGATTCTAAGGCTCGTAATACTCTTTTCTTCCGTGCTTGAGGTGCAGGTCGACCAATTGCTTGTCATTCATTTTGAATAATTGTAAGTGACGCCATCCATCGGAAAATAATCGCACGAACCTCCGTCGACTCATGCGAAACAACTTTGTTAAAGAATACACAGTTTACGATTTAATTCATTTTGCGTAATTTTCAGTGGCACCACCTGTCGGTAATTGGTCATTCCAATTTAGATACCTTCGTCAGCTCATGCGCAACAACTTTGCTACAGATCATAACATGCATAGCTTACGATTCCATAAGGTACATACAAACAAACATTCATTTTTATATATGCAGACTATGGGCGGTGACATGCTCGCTATAGCCAATCCACCCATTTTGTTCATATATACGTCAAAGTCGTCCATACAGGAAGATACATACTGCGAAAATTTCAAGAAAATCGGTCCAGCCGTTTAGCCGCCTGTAGACTTCAAACAAACAAACAAACCCACAAACAAACAAACACACACTCATTTTTATATACAAGTTTAATATTCGGTTAATTGAGTACAATATTTTAAGTGTTCAGACATAATATACGCAATTCAGCTTATTCAATATTCTTTTGACAGCTGGTTTTTTATACAACATTGCTTTTATTTTGGTCGCTAAAATTAGTGTCAAAAAAATGTGTTGTTTGTTGAAATGAAATAATTACTCAAGCACACAAACAGAATTGTTGCTACATATTACATCGATTGAAAAATTATCCAAAGAGTGTAATTTAATAGAGGATTTTCAAATATGTTTGTAGAAAACACAATAAAGTCTTAAGACCATGAAATTAATTTTGAGCTTAAAAATAGATTGCTTAACACTACAAATTTTTATATAAATCATATATGTACATAAGTGTTCTTCACTCCACTTCTCTGGAATCTCGCAGTCAACTCACTTCTGAGAATACTTGAATCCTCTGGTAATAACGCCATAGCCTACGTTGCCGATATTGCCATTTCTGCGTCGGGAATTTGTCCACAGACGCTGTCTGATAAGCTAAACTTGGCGCTTTCAATTGTACTGGACTGGTGCGGGGTTTTTGGACTACCCATTAATCCCTCCAAGACAGATACAATTTTTTTCACTAGAAGATACAAGGTCCCGAACTTTACCCTCCCTAGTACAAACGGGACTAGACTCACGCTGAGTTCCGAGGTTAAGTATCTGGGCCTGATCCTCGATCCCAAACCCAACTGGAGGGCGAATCTGGCTGCTAGGGCGCGGAAGACGGCCTGTGCTGCCTATTGCTGCAGCAGGGCAGTTGGATTCAGATGGGGTCTCAGCCCAAGGGTCATGCAGGTGATGAAGTTCACTGCGACAAAACTCAATGCCCTGTCTCGTTGGCTCGTCGTCGCCTCTGGTCACTCCTCTTATTTTGGAGATTGATCCTGTGGCCCCAATGGATATCTCCCTGTAGAATACTGTTTTGACAGGGGTTTCAACTTCCTGATCCCGAGCAGGAGCGATTGGACCCCTGACACGACCGTCCCCCCTGATCCCCTGGCTGTATATACCGACGGCTCCAAACTCGATGGTTGGGTGGGTAGCGAAGTCTACTCTGGGAAATTGGACTTGGACATTTCACTCCAGCTGCCTAACTATTGCAGCGTGTTCCAGGCGGAAGTAATAGTCATCTACCGTGCTGCGCAGTGGATCTTTACATACGGCGTTCCTTTTACCCGCATCTCGATCTTTTCTGATAACCAGGCTGCCATAAGGTCTCTGTCGAACTTTGCGAATAATTCCAAGATCGCCAGGGAATGTCGCCGCGGCATCAACCTTCACTATCACACTTGTCTGGGTCCCTGGACATTGCGACATTCCGGGAAACTGCAGATGCGACGAGCTAGCCAGAACTGGCGTACTACTTCCGGAATCCTCTTCAATCAACGTAGGAATGCCAGCCACCTCGTTCAAGCTGGCCATCGCGCGGAAATTCTTCCGAGACGCCAACCTATCCTAGATCAATAAAGAATCCTGCTCCACCGCTAGGCTTACTTGGCCCTCAAGGCTTACTTGGCCTAGAAGGCGCAACAACCAGTTAATTGCACTTGGTCGTAACATCATCTCGATTACAGTGGCCATGCTTACAGGTCATTGTGTTATGGGTAGATACGCGGAAAAAACGCGGCTCCCATTTAACGACTTCTGCCACGGGTACAGATCGGTTGAGGAAGTGGAGACAGTTATCCACTTTCTTTGTCAATGCCCATCTCTTACGAGGTTCAGATATAGGTTATTTCGCTCTCCAATCTTTGTCAGCTTGACTTATCAATCTTATCAAGCTTTCTGGCTGGTTCTCCAGCGTGGGGTAGTCGTGCTTTGAAACGTGTAGCCCTTTCCCTGACCAACTTCTCCCTCCTTGGTTCGAAGGAACTTGGTCAGTGCAGGGACTTCGTTCACCTGTGGCGTCACAACGGCCGATATGCGTGCTCAAGTGAGCTTTTGATATGAAATCTACCACACTAACCTAACCTAACGTATGTGATCATAAGTTTTCAAATCTTATCATTTCATCTTTTCATATCTATTTTTAACACCAAATATGTAAAATAAAAAAAACAAATTTATTAATTTTCTTTAAAAGTGTTTTAACATAAAACAATTTATTGTTTTCATTTTATTTGACAATTTATCCGAAACCGCCTGCCTGTTGACCACACGATGCTCCACTACTACTGCCACCACCATTATGTTATTTCGCTATTATGGGTGTGCAGAGTTTTGTAAGAGAATGCATTTTGTCTTCGTATTCTTCTTTTTCTGCCAAGGTATTGGCTTCCAACCATTTGATGGTTTCATCGGATGCCCGTATCGCTTCACTCTTTTCTTGTGCCGAAAGCTTGTCACCGGCTTGATGCAATGCTTGTTTTACACCGAATACATAGCTTTGGAAATATAAAGTGTTTATTTTTTATTAAAAATTATTAATAAATAACTCAATTGAATAAAAACTTACTCTCCACTTGACTTGCCATTTTTTGTTTGCCGTTGTTAACATTTGAGTTGTCAAATATTAACAAAAAGTGTTCGGTTAATTGTAATATGCTTACTAAACACATTTATGACAGTGCTGCATTTTAAGTTTTACTCAATATTATAACAATTTGCGTAGTTATTGCGCAATTATAAATTGAAACTTTATATGAAATATTCAGCTCAATAATGGCGTTTATCGCGATTTACGCAATAAAGGTGCATATCTGAACACCGTATAAGGCAACGAATTATATTGAAATAAAAGAGAAAAAGGAAAAAATGCCAAGTAAGATTGAAAAATTATTTGAAAGGTAAAATTGATATTTTTTTATTTTTCAATTTTATGTTATAAGAAAAATTCAAACTGAATATAAATACATATGTATATACCTGTACTCCTGTTGGAAAATTTTTTATGTATATGAGCTAGTAGACATATCTTATAGCATACATGTAAAATATTAATCGAAAATATTATTGTAGAAATTGTTTCGTACTGCCGTGTTATATTGTTTATTCAGAAGTTTTACTGTAACAGCCAGTATGTCGTAGGCAAAATAACGTAATAAGAGCACATATGTAAGTAAAAAGGACTAACATTAAAATTCTCAAAAACTTTAAAAACAAATTTAATTAAATAACAAGAAAATAATTCCTTTGCAGTTTTACACCATCATGTTTATATAATATGGTTGTGGATGAATTTCCGGTCTATTTCTTCTTTTGCAAAGTTTAAAAGGAACCGGAAAAGGCAACAACCCCAAATAAAATTCTAATTTAGCCAACTCACTGAAGTGAACACTGCTAAAAACCATTACTGACGGCGATGGTAAAAAAAAGCAAAACCGAAAACAAAAACTCAACTGTCAACCGCATGCGTCGAAATTTAAAAACAATTAAAACGATAACAGAGACTGTGAAGATATGCTGTAGCATGATTTTACAGTTGTCAATACTGGCACAACATTTCATATGCATAAACAAAAGAATATCCAATTGCATATGAGCAGCGACCACTTGACTTAATGTTATTGACCGTCGCGCACATGCAACGATCATTTGACACTTTGTTGTCAGGCCGCTGACTGCATTGGTTTGCATATAATATGTAGTATGTGTGTTGTTGTTGTATGGCATTGCTGGTGATCGTGTGTAGCTCTCTTTACACTTTACCGTGGGAATTATTGTGGATAATAGGCGCGTGTCATATAACATCCACTTGTCCCATAATTATTACACACACAAACCAATATAATATAGTTAAACATATAATGTACACACAAACATATGTTATAGTATTAAGTCAATACAAAATTGTATTAGAATTAAGGGTTTGATTTGGAATTGTCAAATCAGCCAAAATTTAGTATAAAAGAAGGGACATTTTCCCTCAAGCGATCAATCAATAAAATTTAACCAAATAGTGCGGTTCAGCTGCACTTAGTTAAAATTATTGATCTTTTTATTTGATAGTGCTCCTTGAGTGCACAAAATAAAATTAAATAAATAAATACGTTACATGGCGATCCTGCCACTATTCTAGAAGTGCTCCAGTTATTAGCACCTAGAATATAACAGTGATCCTGCCAATCCTGGAGTGCTAATTTATCAAGCACCAGAAAGCAGGTCAATCCTGCCTGGGCCTTGGTGTGCTAAAATTTAAAGCACCCAAGGACCCGAAAAAAATATATATAACAACAACTGGTGTGCTCAAAAGCACCCAAAATAAATTTTGCTTATCCTGACGGACAGCCAAGGATCCGTTGAAGGAAGTACCGCCTGGCCAAGAGGCACCAAGGACCTCAAGAATCAAGGACCAAAGAACAAAAACATGAAGAAGACAACCCGCATGTGGTTTAAAGTCGAACAGAACCTCTACCGCCGCTGCAGAATAAAACCAAACAAAAAAAAATTTTTTTATTTAAACCAACGTGCTCCTCAAGGGTTGCACTGGCAGGTCCTGTAAGCGTTAACCGCTCGAGGCAAAATTAATATAAAAAAAAAAAAATTTTTAAGTCGAAACTTGCTACGAAAATTTTTTTTAACTACAATATTTATGATACAATATTACAATTAGAAATCATATACATGGACTTTTAATATAAGATTTGTCAATAATACTTACATATATTTAGATTTTTATCCATAATAACTTAGTTTACATTAAATTATTAATAAGGAAAAATTTGTAATAATACATAGGAAGAAAACATTAGGGATATACTGGACTTTAATAGACAATAATTTTAGATAAATATTAAGATAATCAAGCATTAATTATTAGTAAATTGATTTAGGGCATTAATGAGGTAAAAGTTAGAGCGTATGATCACAGTAAAAAATTGTGTCTACTCGCAACAAAATGGTTTATACTATCAGGAACAAGTCCGATTTCAATCAGCAATTGGAAAATGCTGGTGATAGGTTGGTGGTGGTCAATTTCTGTACCACTTGGTGTGGCCCCTGCAAAGTAATGGCCCCCAGGTTGGAGGAACTCTCCAGGGACTATGCTGACAGAATTGTCTTTATCAGGGTCGATATTGATGACTGCGAGGATGTTGCCATAGAATACAACATCTCCAGCATGTCCACTTTCATATTCATAAAGAACAAACATAGGATTGAAGAATTTGATGGAGCCAATGCCAAAAATTGACTAAAAGGTTGGCTTAATTTTTTGTATGTATGTTCTATTAATCTAAAATTACATACATTAAACATGAACGTCACCAAGCCAAACTTTTTTATATATAAATCTAGCCTCTATGCTTTAAAGTAAAAATTGTTTTCATTACTTTAATATGCAATTGAAATATGAACCATGTTTAAAAAAAACAGCCAATAAATTCGTAAATAGTGGCACTAAAGCAACAGGGCAACAAAACGCTATATTATACTTTAGGAAGGACAATTATATCGCGGATGCGTTATCGCGAATTACTATAGAAGATTTTAAGGAAATGAATAGAAAGGTATCACGCGTGTTGAGAGTCACGACAAGGTCGGTGACTAAGCAAAAAGACAGTAGTAGAATAAATAATCAGCATAGAGCAAATAAAACAGATATATTAAATGAGCCCAATATATATGTACCAATTAAGAATAGTGACGTCAGAAAGTATTACAAATTAAAGATTTAACCCAATAAATGCTACATAAAGAAGGGGAAATCAATATTAGCTAGCATAAATATAAATGATATATTTACTAAAGAGGAACTTGACTTAGGACAATTTTTCTCTAGGCTCGAGAAAGCGGCCAGTAAATTAAATATCAATAAACTACAAGTAGCACCTAGTGAGAAAATTTTCGAATTTGTCTCAAAGTATGAATTTAGAAATATGGGCAATAAGGTACTAAATAGAATTAAAATAGCGCTTTTAAATGAAATAAAGATACTTGATATAAAGAATTCTAAGGAAATTCTAGAAGTCATGCTGAAATATCATGATGACCCTATCGAAGGAGGTCATGGCGGCATATATAGAACCGCAGAGAAAATAAAAAGATATTACTACTGGAAAAATATGACAAAGGACATAGCTAAATATGTAAAAGCACGTCACAAATGTCAAATAACGAAAACTACCAAACACGTTAAAGGCCCGATGATAATAACAGAAACGCCTAACAAACCGTTTGATACAGTGTATGTAGACACAATTGGACCATTTCCAAGATCAATACATGGAAATGAGTACGCAATCACATTAATATGCGACTTAACTAAATACCTGGTAACAATACCTATACCAAATAAATCGGCTAAGACGATCGCAAAAGCGATATTCGAAAATTTTGTACTTACCTATGGCCCAATGAAGACGTTCATTTCGGACATGGGTACAGAATATAAAAATTCTATATTAAACGAATTGTGCACTTTGTTGAAAATCGAGGAACTAACATCAACAGCACATCATCACCAGACCTTAGGTACAATAGAAAGAAGTCACAGAACTTTTAATGAATACGTACGTTCTTACATATCTGTAGAAAAAGATGACTGGGATGAATGGATTAGGTATTTCACATATTGTTTTAATACAACACCATCAACTGTACATAATTATTGTCCTTTTGAATTGATTTTTAGCAAAGTACCAAACAGTTTCAAAGATTTCAATGAGGTAGACACAGTTACTCCACTATACAATGTAGACGATTATGCCAAAGAGGCAAAATTTAGATTAGAACTTGCACTTAAAAGAGCAAAACATTTATTAGAAATAAATAAAATCAAACAGAAGAATAACTATGATAAGGATATATTAGATTATAATTTTAACATAGGAGATTTAGTTTTACTTAGGAATAATACAGGCCATAAACTAGAGGAATCATATAAAGGTCCATACACAATTAAAAATATAGATTTAAGAAATAATGTAACTATAGTTGATAAGAAAAATAATAAAGAGCAAGTAGTTCATAAAAATAGACTTAAGCTATATAACAAATAAGTTTTAATTATAACACTAAACTGGCCAGAAAAGTGAAATAATTATCTTTAAGACAAGATTTTTTTTTTAACTACATAAGTAAACTTATCACTAAACATTTATTAAAAACAAAATAAATATTAAAATTAAATAAGAAATAATATTAAGATTGGATTACGTTAAATTAAGATTAATATGTAAAACATTATTAGTCATTTAAATAAATACTTTACATTTTAAGTTCACTAATAAAATATAATTTGAAATAGACGTAAAATCATTGTACTGTGTTGTGTAAAAGAATGTCCATAGAACAAAAGTTATATGAACATTCTTGTAAAGGGTGGAGGTGTAGCATGATTTTACAGTTGTCAATACTGGCACAACATTTCATATGCATAAACAAAAGAATATCCAATTGCATATGAGCAGCGACCACTTGACTTAATGTTATTGACCGTCGCGCACATGCAACGATCATTTGACACTTTGTTGTCAGGCCGCTGACTGCATTGGTTTGCATATAATATGTAGTATGTGTGTTGTTGTTGTATGGCATTGCTGGTGATCGTGTGTAGCTCTCTTTACACTTTACCGTGGGAATTATTGTGGATAATAGGCGCGTGTCATATAACATCCACTTGTCCCATAATTATTACACACACAAACCAATATAATATAGTTAAACATATAATGTACACACAAACATATGTTATAGTATTAAGTCAATACAAAATTGTATTAGAATTAAGGGTTTGATTTGGAATTGTCAAATCAGCCAAAATTTAGTATAAAAGAAGGGACATTTTCCCTCAAGCGATCAATCAATAAAATTTAACCAAATAGTGCGGTTCAGCTGCACTTAGTTAAAATTATTGATCTTTTTATTTGATAGTGCTCCTTGAGTGCACAAAATAAAATTAAATAAATAAATACGTTACAATGCTATAAAAAATGTTTAAACCTTCGCCTTTATTCTTGCACTAATAACGTGTAATAGTAAAAGTCTTAGTACAGCAATATATATTGACAGAAAAAGTTTACACAGGATCAATACTCTTGCACAAAGTCCCGATATGACTTCAAGAGAGTATTTAGGAGATCATTTGAAAGAACGGTTAAATAGTCGCTAAACCTCAAACGAAAGTCAACCGAAAAACTTGCACATGGTGCCACCAGAAAACACTAAACAAACCCTGTGCATTCAATTCCAAATGGGTTAAATGCAGTGCTTGAGCTTAAGGGATATTCTACTAAATACGAGGGATAACATTTTCATATATTAGGCCTTTGAATTTTAAATTTACTCAGGGTTCTCCTTGGGGGTACATGTGGAGTCATCTGAAACTTTTCCTGATTTTTCTCTTGTTTTATAATAAAACAGAAATAAATCAATAAAATAAATATAATAACTATAAATTTTAATACAAGCTTTTGGCTAAAATTCATGAAATTGGTACAAAATATTGCCGTACTACGACTTTTGCTGTCCACGGTATATGTTACTTATAGTTTTAAGTAATTTAAGCCTCTAATATTTCATAACAGAGCTTTGAACAAATTTTTTTGTCTACATACTCTGCCATTAAAAAAAAATATTTCACAATCTACGCTTATAGTTTAAAGATTGTTGTATGCAGATATTACATGTTTACATCTATCACCACATGACACAAACAGATCTATATTCTTAGAAAGTTGAGTATCTGAATTATCAGCCATATTGATAGATTTTATTGAACTTTTACACTCTTCGAGGGCATTGTTTAACTTTATAACAATGGAAGTAGAGTTCTTGTTCGATTTCCGATCTGGGGGCCAATTCTGGCAGTCGTATACGAACGAATTTTTACTCGCACGTGCGAGTTTTTTAGTTTTGGGATTCTCTTATTCGTTATCGAGTAAAGTGTATCGAAATTTCTAATGTTGGCATTCGATAACGTGTGATCATTCGAATGCCACCTTGCGAGTTTTTACTCGTAAGCACTAAAACTTTCGTTAACGTTTTTCTGCTGTAAATAACAATATAAAAAATGTAAGTAACAAATTTATAATAATTTATGAATAAAAAATTAATTGCAGTATTTGTAGGTCAAAACTTTTAAAAATTAATTACATTCAGAATTGGCAAAGAGTGTTATACCAAATACTTATCAGGGAAGGGCAAGAGCTAATCAGCTATGGGAACAGCTCACAGCTACGCTCAATGCTTCCGGCCCACCAATCAAAGATGCAAAAATGTGGCACAAGATAGTTTAACAAACTCTTGTTTAGTTTAAAATTCTGTTGAGGGCCTAAAAAAATGTCCAAACTTTTGGGTCTTCAAAAATATCAGAAGCTAGCCCAAAAGAGAATTACGACAAAGAAAATGTTACCCCAACAACTTCACCAAAAAATAGTGTTCCCGGCGAATCTCCCTGCTGTTTATCGGATTATAAAGAAGACAAAATGGAATGATCCATGTCTTCTTTTAAAGAATTTGAAGATGATACTGCAGAAGAAACATCAGCCCCAGCTAATAAGAAAGTAAAACCAAAATATATTACCCATACGAAATATTACAATTTTAATAAAACTTTTCTTCCTTGGATTAATTAAATTTCTTTTATTTTTGTAGGAAAACATATGTTTTTTATTACAATTTTTGCATTTTAGTCAGTGTTGCAAAACGAAATAATTAACTCGTTTCACAACACCTAAGCAACAAATCGATTCGTTTCGTATCAGAAAATTTCTCGCTATCGAAATTATTTTCTATGCGAACACAATTTCGATCACGACTGCGAGAATTAGACCTCTGATATGCTATCATCGATATCGAGTGGTATATAATACATACATACACACATAATTGGCCACTACAACCCTCCAATCAGGAATACGACCTAGCTTCTTACACCACTTATGTTGTGTGTGTTAATTTTATGCATGAGTGGCGGGACCTACACGTTAAAGCCGACTCCGAACGACAGATTTTTGAGAAACTTTTTCATGGCAGGTTTATTTACTCTCAGGGTAACTAACTTTTTCTGGCAAAAACTCTGAAAAGAAAAGTCGCCGAAGAAATATTTTCCGTATTTTATTTTGTTGAATATGTCTGGTCTGTCGCCGTAGTCTAGTACGTAGTGTGTTGGCTTATTAGACGTAAAGCCAGGGTTCGAGCCCCAGGCCAGACATCAAAGCAAAAATACAAAAAGTATTTCTTCGGCGAATTCCTCTCAGCAGATTTCTGGCAAAAACTCTGAGAGTATATAAAAAATGCCATGAAAAGTTTCTCAAAAATCTGTCGTTAGGTGTCGACTTTAAACTGTAGGTCCCGCTACTTATGTATAAAATTAACACACACAACATAAGTGGTGTGAGAAACTAGGTCGTAATCCTGACTGAAGGGTTGTAATGACCAATTATGTTATGTCTGGTCTAATAAGCCAACACACTGTCTACCAGAGATTAGCAATGAATCGTGTTTTCGCTACTCATAAGCACTGATGAAATTTTAATTACAAGTGAGTCAACAATATTGAAGTTTAACTATTCTGATTCATTAGTACTCACTACAACATTGATTTATAAGTATGAGTACAATGAGTATGAGTACAACGTTGACATCAAACTGATACCATTCGAAGTATGTGTGATTCATAAGCCTTCAGATTCACAACTTTAGAAAAATACTTATAATATCGACCCGAATCATTCATCTAAATTTACAGTCTCAAGTGTTGTTGCATTTACAAAAGAAAGAAAAAGACAAAGACAGCAGGCAATGTAAACACACAACCTTCTAGTGAGTATTGTAGTGTTCGTAGGCGAATCATACTTATTTTGTGATTCTTGTAAATGTTGAGTCAAAGGGAGTCAAAATCAACAGTAATCAATCAACGTGTTGTTAAGTATGAGTATGATGAGTACTTCAAACTTTGAATATGGGTAGTATGAGAAGGATATTTAAATAAGTATGAATGCGTATAAGTATCCGAAATTATGAGTATGATTCGATTCTACTCATTTTATTGAATACTCATTGTTGATCTCTATCTACTAGTCTAGACTACGGCGACTACCGATATGGCTCTGAATTAAATAGACCTGAACTGACCCTTAGATTCCTCATTAAATGCTGATTATAAAATAACAAAAGATACATTCTTCAAACATTTACAGCCTGTTATTACTGGTAAACGGTACGAAAATAAATATTTCGTTTTATTGCAAAACAATGTTATGCATGTGTGCTTATACATGTGTTATATGCAATATCGTGTATAATTAATCATGTTGAACTATATATCCTATATTCTTAACTTGTATTGCAGGCATCTTATCCAAGTTTTAAACATTTTATTCATAGGATACTCACTTAATTATTTCAAGCTACCCTTCCAAAACAGCATGGATGTTTTTTAACTTGATACTAAATAGAAAACAGTGCCGTAGACTTAATTTTTTATTTTATAAATTACATATGTATTTATAATCCCGAAAATTCCGGGACAAATTTCAAAAAGTTCCGATATTCGCCATATGCAAAATCATGAAAATCCCGGAATATCAGGATTCGGGATTTCCCAACTGGAATCTATAGTATGGATGTAGTAGAAAGGCTGCTATTTAGGTGGCAATACTTGACACCAAATCGATTAGTAAATTGATTACACTTTTAAGCTGATTTTCAACTTGATCCCAAGGGAGGAACGGTTTCTTATTAACGATGAATATTGTGAGTATTCGCCATAGTCTAGTAGGTAGTGTGTCGACTTATAGCATGTAAGACCACGGTTCAAATCCCAGATCAGACATCAAAACGAAAATACGAAAAAAATATTTCTTCGGCGACTGCCTCTCAGCAGATTTTTGGCAAAAATTCTGAGAGTAAAAAATATTGCCCGCCACTCATGTATAAAATTGACGCACACAACATAAGTGATGTGGAAGCTAGGTCGTAATCCTGATTGAAGGGTTGTAGTGACCAATTATATATGTATGAATATTGTGACTGGACAATCCGGACTTGTCAGTTAGTCTCTGGTCATCGCTTTATGTTGTATTGCTATCTGCTGCTCTTTGTAGCGAAATGAACTTTTATATCAGAAAAGCTGTTACTACTTCCTATGCCATCCTATTAACTTAGAACAAACAAAAATGTCTTAAATTCACGTACAAAATTAATTTCATGAATCCTTAAATTCTATTTTGAAATTAAAAACATAAATAAAATATAAAATTATATTTAAAATTACTTGGTGTCAAATAAATAACCTTTAAAGCATTCTTATAACTCCAAATAAATCAAGAATTATGTGCTTATAATTCAATCTGAGTGGTAATCTATACTATTCCGTATAAATGGTTCAAGAATTTTATAGAATCAAGTATACAATATTAGTTTGTAATGACCTCAACTAAAGAATTTTCAACTTAAAAAATTCTTCTGCTTACTAGTCTTCAGCAAAACTGAGCGTTTGTAACGTAAACGTAGTTACCAGCATATTTTTTTATATTCTTCTGCAAATTACCGTCCATAAGAAATTGTGAAACACTTTTTATCTAATGAGCTACTGAACTATGAAAAACCGCTAATCAACCACACAGGTTTAAACGCAGCAATGAACAGATTTTTTCTAATAAACTTTCGTAGCTTGGCAGCATACAGTGGTATGTAAAAGTTTTCTTCTTTAGTCAATTTGGTTTCTGTTAACTATAATGTGTTACAATGTTTTAAATTATTTTTTATTTTATTAAGTTAAAAAAGCTGTTGGTATTGCGTACAGACGTGTGAGTGTGTGGGTTTGTTAATACAAGGGTACAATGGCCTTTAGCTCCAACAGAAAAATTAATTATGATGTAGGGGAATCAATTGACTGGTATAACTCCGCCTTGCGTTTTTGTTATTGGTTGTAAGCACTCGTTCAATTTATAGCAAAATAGCTGTGGTCACGATAAACATTCAACATATTCTGTAATGTTGAATCTTGCTTTACTGCTGCAGGTTAGTTTTTCTTTGTTTTGAGTTAGCCAAACGTCCGGTTAGCCAAACGTCCACGGAAAGTAACAAAACATACGTTCGTTTATAAAATGCCAAAAGCAATGAGAGCGATGTAATTTCGGCATTTACATTACTGCTACTACTACTTCATATGCTGAAAACGAATGTACGTTCCATTACGTTCCATGGACGTTTTGATAACCGGCGCTTTATTCTTTGCTTATATGCAGGAAAATTTTAAAACGAGATTAATGAGAATTTACTACAAACCATAATTAACTTCATAACAATATCTGGTTTAGTTTTTAGATACTAAAAGAATAAAATCGCATGAAAGAATAATAGGGTTTAAGGAAATTAACACATACACCTGCGAAATTCACACAAGCCCTTGTATCATTGTATTTATTGTATTGTTCGACGAATATACAACATTGTATATTTGTTATTAATAATTTTCATATAAAAATCCGATACACTTATAGGGATTTTTTTATTCGTTTTTAAAAGTTGTTTGGTGTTTCATGCTATCATTTACATAAACTGATAGCCAGTAATCAAGAAGAAGAATAAAAATACAAAATATTTTCTACGTAACTTGAGTCAACAATTAACATTTCAAAATTATAATTGTTCGCACAGATAATTATTATAATAAATTTAATACTATTTTTTCCGTAATATTTTTCATTTTATTGCTTGAAAATCAAATTATGAATATTTTTATTCTTTTTTTATTTTATTCTTTTTAATCTTCTTCTTCTTCTTATCGTTTTTGACGTTTGGAATACGAAATACACAATACATTGAGCGTTCATAAACAAAAAGTGTATTCAATACAACATACACGATACAAAGTCGTGTGAATTGGCCAGAAGTTTTTGGTAGGAATCGTACCCACAGGTCTGCACACTATCAGCTAGATCGTCGGGGCACCCAACAACTGTTGCCTACTTTTGTGATTTAAGGTTAAGCTTTTTGAGCCACATATAGTTTATAGTTTACCAAGCAAAACTATAATAACACGGTGAGATAGTGAAAATACATGCCAGTGACAACACAGTTTAAGTTGTAATCGAGAAAATCTCCAAAATACTCTTTTTACATTTCTCGAACACTCCAACTTGCTTTTTTTTTAACTTTTATACAAAATTACTGATAATTCAAATTTGAACCGAATTTAGATATCAATGTGTTTTGGAACACATACATACACATACATATACACGATGATTTTTTCCTTTTTTTTCGAGCTTGAGCATTCTTAATTGCTAAATTTAATTAAAAAATATACAATAAGTGCTGACATTCATGAAGTCCATTCTTTTGTGAACAGATTGACATTTCACTTGCTTCGTTTGAACCAAAATTGCTGTAGTTATTATTAAAAGAGTACAACAGTCTAGTCATATTTCCATGTATACCCTGTTACGTCTTTACCTTTTAAAAACGTTTAAAATAGGAGTTCGTTGATTGCAAACAAAATAAAAATAAATTTGTGTTTAGTTTCAGATAAATTCTTTATTGTTCGCACTAGTTTTGTGTGCTACTGTTTATAATTTGACGGATACAGCAATACAACAATAATTTTCTTGTTCGTTAATCTTTTCTGCTTACACCCTTTGCGTAAGCAACAACACTTCTACGTTAGATCTGTATAGCGAAGGTTTTCAAACCACGACTCCTCTTTTCACTCGCAATGCGTCTCCACACAAGACTAACTGAATTCTTACTGCTCGTTGCCTGCTTTGTCTTGCCTTTTTATATGCTGACGTAAACAGTCTGATGACGGTTCTTGAAGTCGAACGTTCGGTGTTCTCGAGAACTCTATCGCGACTTCATTGTTGTTTGTGTATTTTATTCACATTGCTTGTTGTTGTTTTCTCGCTTAAAAAATTAACTAATTGCGAAAAACATTACTGCAACCAAAAAGTAAAAGAAAAATGGTGTAAAGAAAAATTATTTTCTAGGTCAAGTTCACTCACCAGTTGATGACAGGCATACTTTTTATATTTTTACGGCTAAAAATATACTGTTTTGGCAAAGCATAAAAAAGATAAAACGACAAAGATTAACAAACATTATTTAGCTTTCAACAGGCTGAGAGGAACTTCAAGGTTGTCTCTTGAGGCGGCAACTGACTGAAACTAAAATAAAGAAATCGACAAAAAATATTCTGTTGGCTACTTTAAGTGAGAAATGGTAAAAAATGTTTGGCAATAAATAAAATGTAATAAAGAAATAAATTTACTGCTGGCGACAGAGTCTAACTATAGTATGCTGTAAAGTATCATCAACTCTATACGTAATTAATATTGATTGTTTGTAACCATAAAATCACAAAAGCATTACAATCTTACACAACGGCTGTCAGAGATATTTTTGCAGTATAGTATCTATTTTCGTACTACATATGTATGTATGTACAATATAATTACAAGAAAAAAGTTCTTCTTAATACCTCACATGCAATTTTTATTCTTTATTTATTAATTCATTTTTTTTTTTTGAGGCCAATACTCGGAAAATTACTCCTCGTATTAATGCTGTACATTGTGTTGGAATGCAGGAAAGATAGTAATAGAAGAAACGAAAGAGGATTAATGTGCGATAATTTTTTTCTGTAGTATATACCTTCATAACATATCTTTTTATCGAGAATAACTTTGTAATAATTCTCACTTTCTTTTTTCTGTGGTAGTTGTTATATAATATCATACAAATAATCAGACAATCAGAAACAGATGGACAATTCACACAAGCCCTTGTATCTTTGTATTCATCGTATTGTCGGACGAATATACAACAGCCTATAGGTTAGGTTAGGTTAGAGGACGTGTACTTGTCAATTAAGACAAGTACAGTAGCCGGAGGTCGAATTGACCCATTGTACAACGTCCTAGTTTCTCACACCACTTATGTTGTGTGTGTTAATTTTTTGCATGAGTGGTAGGACCTACAGTTTAAAGTCGACTCCGAACGACAGATTTTTATTTATTGAGAAACCTTTCATGGCAATTTTTATTTACTCTCAGAGTTTTTGCCAGAAATCTACTGAGAGGAAGTCGCCGAAAAAATAATTTTTGTATTTTGTCTTTGATGCCTGGGCTGGTGCTCGAACCCAGGCTTTTGCGTCTAATAAGCCAACACACTATCTACTAGCCTACGGCGACTTCTACAACAGCCTATACTTGTTGTTTATAATTTTCATATACAAATCCGATACACTTATACACATTTTTTTCATATGTTTTTAAAAGTTGTATTGGTTTTGTGCTATCAGTTTATGTAAATGGCAGTAATCAAGAAGAAGAATAAAAAACAAAATATATTCTATGTAACTTGAGTCAATAATTAACATTTCAAAATTATAATTGTTCGCAGAGATAATTAATTTAATTAATTAATTTTAATTACTTTTTTTTCGTAATATTTTTCATTTTGTTGCTTGAATACTGGTCTTCTCTTCTTATCGGTTTTTGATGTTTGGAATACGAAATACACAATACACTGAGCTTTCACAAACCAAAAGTGTGTTCAATACAACATACACGATACAAAGTCGTGTGAATTGGCCAAGAGTTTCTGGTAGGAATCGAACCCACATCCTTGGCAATTGAAGTTCTGCATACTATCCTTTTTTCCTTTTTTCGAGTTTTTTTCAAATGAACTTTCACCTTTGAGCGGCTAGGAGATGCTAATATATACGCAAAACGATATAATAATATGTGAAAAAAACGGAAATATTAGCCAACATCTGGTAGCCGCTCAAACGTGAAAACGGCACATTTTCCGATAAACAATATAAAGAAATATTATTGAGTTCTACTCAACTAAATATACAACTTAGACTATGTTGTTACTGAGGTGTATTTAATTTTTTTGTTTTTTGTAGCAGAGTGTATTTTATTCAAGATTTGGGTAAATTTAGGTAAATATTTGAGTGAAAGCTGTGGTAATATTTACGAGATAAATTGTTTCAAAAACTTGACTTAACAAACCATAAAGTTAATTGATTTCCACTGGCTCATCCTGCATGGTCCCATTTTGATAGACCAGATCTGCTGTCTATTGCGAAGTTAAAGTCCCTGCCTTTGCTGCGCTTTCAAGTCATAGCTAGAATAATATAGCTAGAATAATATAACGGATTCCAGCAGGGTATTGATGACAGAAACCATATTGCCTCTCTTTTTTTGTTTTTTAATATTTGAGCCGGCAATGACCAGCCATAAATAAATTTCATCGCTTCAAAGGCGTCATGGGAATGGGATGCTATCCCCAGTGATCCGCTCATCCTGGTCTTCAATACAAGTCCTCTAGACACATCGATTATTTTAAATAAACTTGTCATATGAGCTTTTTAAATTCGAGTACAAATATTTCTTTTTGTCATTGATACCCTCAGACATATTGGTTCCACGAGTAAGCACACAGTGACAGCGTAGTGAGACTAGGCAGAAAGATTACAACCGGTCTGTGCGTTAGGTCTGTCATCATTTGCTCGTGCAGGTTTGACTTCAAATTCTAAATCTCCAAGCAACCTAAGATCGTTTCCGAAGACAAATTTAGCAGGTGTTCTTTATATCTCAACGTCTTGACTGTTATGTCGACAAGAATTGCAGAATTTGAATGTCAAAATCTCCCCGCTTACAATTTTTTCAAATTTATTTGGCAACTCTGTTTTAGTGAACAAGGAAAATATCAAAGCTCTGATTTAAATAAATAAATAAATAAAATAAAGTGCTTTAAAAATAGATAGTGACTATTAAAAACATAAAATATATATGATTTTATCATATAAACATAAAATACTTAATAAAAAGTGTTTTTTTTATTCAAACTTAAAAAAAAAGAAATAAAAAGTAATATGGCTGAATGCAGTAAATGCAAGTCAGCAATAAGAGGTGAAAGTGGCATTCGTTGCAATGGTATATGTGGAAAAATTTATCACGATACAAAAAAATGTGCCGGTATTGACCAATACTCGGCAAATATTATAGATGAGGACAATTTTGTTAGGTATATCTGTAATGATTGTATGCTATATATTCAAAATGTAGATCTTGTTATAAGAGAAATACAAGAAAGTGTTGATAAAAACAAACAATCATTATTAGACTACAAGCAAGAATTCGAAAGATCACTGAAACAAAATGAATATGAAAATAAGGCCTTATTGGAAGCTATTGAAACACGTTACGATGAAAGATTCCAGAAAATAGATATTATACAAAAACTTTGTGAGTAAAATGTACAAGAAGTGAAAAATTTTTATGGAAATATTAACCAAATTGAGCGCAAAAACAAAGATATCTGTGATACAATTGAAAAGAGCAATGTTAAAGTATGTGATGAAATAAGAAAGGTTATAAAAAACACAAACGAAAAAACAACAAAAAAATCATATGCACAAACCTTAAAAAATAATGTGATGCCAGATTTTTCAAAAAATGTCCCCTTAATTATTAAACCCAGGGAGAGACAAAGTGTAAAAAAAATCAAAGCTGATTTAAATAAAAAAGTCGATCCAATTAATTTTAAGATTACTAATGCTGAAAATAGAAAAAATGGTACACTTGTGATTCAGAGTGAAAATGTTAACGAACGCGAAAAAATAAAAGATGCAATTCAAAGTGAAATTAGTAATGAATATAAGTAAAATAAGAATAATGAATATAAGAATAAGTAAAAATTCCTAAGGATATAAATATGCACACTTTGATAACTGATATGAGCTTCAAAGTATCTAATAAAGAACTGGTTGAAAAATTAAAAAAACAAAATGAAATATTAAAAAACAGTGATATAGAAGTTGTGAAAATTTTTGAAACGAAAAGAAATAATAGATCAATTTTTAATGCAAATTTGAAAATAGACTTTGAGTCCTACACAAAAGTGTTAACAGTACAGAAACTTAATGTTGGATGGGAGAGATGTAGGGTCTTTGACGGTACATATATTATGCAATGTTTTAAATGTCGAGGTTACAATCATAAATCGTCTGAATGCAAGAATGAAAGAGTATGCTTCAAATGTCATGGAAATCACGATAGTAAAGAATGTAATAAAGAAATCTTGTTGAAATGTGTTAATTGTGTAAAGGAAAATAAAAGACTAAATTTAGGACTAGATGAAAATCACGTAACTAATAGTCGTGCATGTCCGGTGTATCAGAACAAATTAAATCTTAAAAAGAGAAGAATAGGTCTATCAACCTAACAACCATCGCAACTACGTGGAATATATACCAACATACAAGGCTTAATAAATAACTTCAGTCAACTCGAAATTATAGAAGCAATTGATAAACCTGAGTTCATAATACTATCTGAAACGCATCAAACGGAAGAAATAGATGAAAGTGAAATTCAAATAGAAAAATATGACCATTATTATTCTTTGTCAAATTCCTCTAGGACAGGAGGTGTAACAATTTATTTTAAAAAACATTGGAGTGTGAAAAAAATTAAAGAAAATATTAAAGACAATAAACATTGGATTAGTGTATATATGGCGAAATTTGAAAAAAACATCTCTTATAATTATGGCAGTATATAGATCACCAAGTGGTTCAAAATCTGAATTTTGTGATAATTTTCAAGATATTATAGAAGAAATATGTGAAAGGAATAGTGATATTTTAATTGTTGGATATTTTAATATTGACCGGAAAAACGACTTCTACGCCAGTAAACTGGAAAGTATAATTAACGATACTGGACTAAAACATATAATGAATGAATACACAAGAATAACACAAGAATAACACAAAACTCAAAAACTTTAATAGACTATATAATAACAAATAATAGAACGATTACGGCGAAAAATAATATAAATAATAAAATTTCTGATCATGAATCTATAGACATTTTTATTGAGAATATTTGTGATGCTAAAGAAAATTGTATTAAGGAAAAGGACATTTTTATATATAATAAAAACAGCTTCAAAAATGAAATAAGTGCAATATTAAATAATAGTGAAACAGATGATCTCAATTTGGATGTGTTAAATTTTGACCGAAGCTTAGAAAACGTGATAGAGAAATTCACATTCAAAAAGAAAATAAATGAAAGAAAATATAAACTATGGTTCAATAATGAACTCAGATTATTAAAAAGAGAAAAAGTTTATAGATATCAAAGTGCAATAAATGAGAACTAGAATGAAGCATGGAATAATTATAAGGCAATAAGAAATATATATAAAGTTAAAATTGAACGTGAAAAAAATAGATACATTAATAATAAAATAAATAATGCATATAACCAGAAGGAAATGTGATACAAGATCAAGGAACTAGTCTTAAGGAAACCAAAAAATGTGATAAAAACTGTGATACATGAAAATATAGTTATTTTTAACAAGTATTTTGTAAATAGTATTAAGGAAATTAGATCTTCCATTGATGATGTGCAATAAGAAAATCAAATATCTGTGATAAATTCTAATTTTAAATTTCGTGCAATAACTTTACAAGAGCTGAAAACTATTTTTAAAAGTATAGAGAAGAAACCAGATTATACAAAAACATCAAGCAGCATAATTCTTGACAATTGAGGTATACTAGGCAATATTTTATTAAGATACATAAACAAATCATTAGTATGGAGTATTTCCAAGTAATTGGAAAGAGTCGATGATAATCCCAATCGAAAAGGTAAAAAATATGGTGAAATGTGAGGAGTACCGATAGATTAATACTTTGAAAACATGTGAGAAAGTCTTTGAAATAATAGTGAAAAATCAACTTGAAGATTATATAGAACAACATGGCTTCCTATCTAAATATCAATCAGGATTCAGAAAGCGCTTTTCATGCGAAACTGCTGTAAATTATGTTGTAAATAGATTTAAGAGTAGACAAAAGAATAACAAAGTATTAGCGATTTTCCTCGATTTCAAAAGAGACAGAGATATATTGTTAAAAAAAACTATATAAATATGGAATTAACGATACGGAGCTAAAATGGTTTAAATCACATCTAACGAATCGCAGACAATATACTAATGTCAACAAAATAATATCTGATCCAATTGAAAACGATTTCGGAGTACCACAGAGTTCTGTATTGGGAGCTCTTCTTTTTATAATATATATTAATGACACTGAAGGAGTCTTGGAGAATTGTGAGATAGTCCTATATGCTGATGATACGTTGATTTTTACTGAAGCGGTGACAGAAGAATTGTGTTATGAAAACTTAGATAAAGATATCGATAATATAAATAAATGGCTAAAAATGAACAAATTAAAATTGAATGAAAGCAAGACAAAATTAATGGAGATTAATATAAAGACTGACAAATTAATCAAGATAAATAACGTTATTATAGAGAAAGTAAATACAATTAAATATCTGGGTTTCTTAATAGATAAATGTTTAAATTTTAAGGAACACATTGAAAATATTTGCAGAAAAATTGGTAAAAAAATTGGGTTTTTTAAAAGAATAAGAAATAAACTGTCAATATTAACTGCAATTAACATTTACAACACAATGATAAAACCACATTTTGAGTATGGTTCAACTATATTATTCACCTGCTGTTCAGACCATCAAATAAATAGGCTACAAAAATTACAAAATAAGGCTATGCGCTCAATTTTAAAATGTAACCGGTTTACATCGATTAAATATATGTTAGACACATTGAAATGGTTAACTATGAAACAAAGATTGCAGCTAAACACAATACTTTTTATCAAGAAAATGAAAATGGGATGTGCACCAGAATACCTGACCGAGCAAATAAGATATGTTGGAGAAGTTCAACCCTACAACCTACGGAATGCTTTAGAATTTAGACCACCAAGAGCAGACACAAGTGTAATGCAGAGATCGTTATTCTGTAAAGGATGGAATCTATATAACATGATGCCGGCTGATGTGAAAAATGAAGCAAACATGAATATTTTTAGAAAGAGAATAGTAAATTTTATAAAACATGTTTATTTTGATCAGGGTTTACCTAATTGATGTTTGTAATTAAAATGAATTGTATTTTAAAAGTATTATAAATACTTCTAATAAAGATAATAATAAAAATAATAATAATTTTTAAATTCGACTCAACCAAATGTACAATGTAGTCACTCGGTTGTATATAATTTTTAATTTTAGTCGCATTATTTTACTATGATTTCAAGTAGTTTCTAAATTTGTCAAAAAAAAACAAAAAACTTGATTGTCTGAGAAATTCTTTAATTTGTTTTTATATTTGTTCATTATTTGTTTCCGTAATTGTTTTTTTGTAACATATTGTATTAAAATTAATTGAATTACATGTTTTATGTATTTAACCTCGGTATTATGCCCTTTGTTAAGTATTTGTATAAATACATACGTAATTAAATTAAATTTTGTTTGCATCTATTTTTACATTGAACACACAAATTAAATTTCTTTGAATTGTTTTTAAATAATTGAGATTTTAATTTATTTATTTTTGCTTTTAAATTTAATTGATTTAAAAAGTAAAAATAAATAAAATAAAAAATCAAAACATAATAGAATATTCTCTTTAAGTTGCAAATAAATGTAAACTTTAATTGAAATGTAAATGAGAATACAAATAACGTAGAAAATAATTTCATTATAAAAATTGGTGTTAAATTTCCGAATAAAAATATTGTTACGAAAATAGAAACGGTGTAATATCGTTTAACATTAAAATGAACAAAAGCTACTAAAACAAGTACAACGACCTTGTTACAAGTAAACCAACAACATCTGTACGAAAGAAAAGGATAGACAAGTAAGCCAGGACGCAACAACAAGCGATATGAACAATATACACAAACAACAATGAAGTCGCGATGGAGTTCTCGAGAAAGCGAAACTCTGAACGTTCGACTTTAAGAACCTTCATCAGACTGATGAGGTGGGCATATAAAAAGGCAAAGCAGCCAACGAATAGTAAGAATTCAGTCAGCCTTGTGTGAAGACGTGTTGTGTGTGAAGAGAATAATCGTGTCTGGAAGATCTCCGTTGTAAAGATCTAACGAACAATTGCTACTTTTTACGCAAGAGCGAACAGAAAAATAACGAATAAAGCAATTGTTGTTGTTTACATCAAAGTGTGAACAGTGGCACACAGAATTGTACGAACAATAAAGGATTTATTTAAAACTAACACAAATTTATTTTTATTTTTTATTTACAATCTACGAACTCATATTTCAAAAGTTTCTAAAAGGTAGAAACGTAACAATACAATACAAATTGTTTTCAAAATCGTTTCTTAAAATAGCAAAAAAAAAACGGGTGCGTTAAGTATCGAATTGAAAATACCAGTATTTTTTCTGTTCTTCGTTGGTATTTCGTTGGCCTTTCACTCATGCCCAAGTTTTCCTACTGATTTTTGTTTGAGGATTAGCGACAACGCAACTGTTCTTCCAAACGATCTTTTAAACATAAATTTAGGCCATCAAATATAAGATACAGTTTGAGACCTTGCAAAATAAGTCTTTAGCTTTTAATGATGCTGCGGGGTTCTGACAACTAGAAAATTTAACAAAAGTCTGAAGATATGTTATTTCACTCACATCTTATATCTTCCTTCAATTGCTTTACTAAGTTTAGAGTGGATTTATACCGAGGTCTTCGATGGAACTTATGTAGTTTTTGGTTAAAGCAAATGCCATTATAAGCCAATTTAAATGTGTTCCACGATTTAAAACCATTCAATAAGTAACATAAACATAAAGAAAAAGTACCAAGTTATAAATTTCTAAATGTACCTGATCGATTTTTAATAAAATTATGGTAAGTATTCACTCACATTACGCTCATAATTAACATGTAAAATTCATAATTACAAGTAGGTGACGTATGAGTGATATTTAATTCCATTAAAATCGTACACGACATAATCAAATTTTTTTATTGCATACATTTCAGCATTATTATTGAAGTAGAAGTAATATGATGCGTATAAGTAATATATTTCAATATAATTAAATATAATGTATACCGTTAATTTGGAATTAACGATTGTAGTGGAATTTTTAAAATTTAAAATTTTTCGAATGGAATCATATCGGAACTTTGGGGAACAGCATCAAGCCTGTGTAACCTTTTGTAGGCAAATCACATATTTAGATTATTAGCAGTCTGATTGGGTGTATTGACGTCTTATGGTGCAAAATATGGTGTCACCAGAAAGTTTTACTTATTTTCTTATGGTTTTGTGAAAAACATGAAAATTTATTTTCTTTTATTATAAAATAGAAATAAATTTATTAAAAAATATAAAATCGTTAATTATTTTTACAAATTATTACTTAAAATTCATAAATTTGCATCCATATATTGGAGTCGGCGTAGTGTAGTAGGTAGTGTGTTAGCTTATTAGACGCAAGACCACGTTTCAAACCCCAGGTCAGACATCAAAACGAAATATGAAAAATATTTCTTCGGCGACTTCCTCTCAGCAGATTTCTGGCAAAAACTCTGAGAGTAAATAAAATTGCCATCAATAGTTTCTCAAAAATTTGTCGTTCGGGGTCGACTTTAAACTGTAGGTTCCACCACTCATGTATAAAATTAACTCACACAATATTAGTGGTGTGAGAAACTAGGCTGTAATCCTGACTGAAGGGTTGTAATGGCCAATTATTTACACATTTACTCATGTCTTCAATGGCTTCGCAGTACAACAATATATATTAAAGCTTCAAAACTAACGATTAAGCAAATGAACTGAAATTCGCTTTATGGTTTTGTTCAAAATAATATTCAAAATATTATTTAACTTCGCCTGCGCTTGCACGATATCATTTTAAAAATAAAATCAAAATACAACACATATTTTATTTTTGTATTACAATAAAAATAACATAATCAATTTTGTACACAATTAGGCTAATATTCAATTATAATTTCAATTAACGTCATAACTGGTAAAAATGTGTAGCGAAGGCAGATAAATGTATATCCTGAACAACATTTTTTATTTTTTCTTTTTGATTTTTTGCTTTTGTGTGGTTTTATGCCATTTTTTAATTTTTTAAAAAGAGACGAACAATAATTTTTTTTATTAATATTTATTGTTACATACATAAAAATTAATATCCAAGAATTTAATTCCAATTATTACAGGCGGAAATTATGATACTGATAGATTTAAAGCCATCAAGACTTCATAAATCTACCTTGTGTATCACTTTTGATACATACTTGCAGTAACATAGAATTTTCACAATTATTGATAGATTTTGTTAAAAAATGTTTATATTTTTATTTATTTTATATTATTACATTTTATTATCACTTTTATGACATTTACGCCAAAATTTTTGACGTGATGTACTATTGCAGCATTGGTTTTTTACGTAAAAATCGAACACTTCATCTCAGCTTGGTTTTATTTTTTTCTAAATGGTAAGAATTTTATATCTAGCACCCTTGTTTTGTGGTGATTTTTAAGTTTCCAATTGTTTAGATGGGGCAGCTTATTGACACTCGCATCAGTAACGCCCTCAATTGAGGGCAGATTGAAACCTGATGGCACAAACCATTGTTATATTTCGCTAGAAGCATTTGTTGTCAACGTAATGTGAGGTATTTCTTTTATTTCTCTCTGGTTTCCCGGCTACGGGTTTCCCCAAATACGGCTGTAACTTGTTGCGACGCACGTAGCATGTATGCACTTAAGTCTAAAACTGCAAATTCGATATCGGTTGGTCACGAAATTTATAACGACCGTAAAATGCAATCATTTACATATCTACAGTGACAAAATTATTGGGAATTTCAATAAATTCAGCTTATTGCTCGAAAAGGCGTACTAGCTGGAAATTAATCATCATTTCCGAGTAGCACATTATCAAAGCGAATGATTCCGAACTTTGCACAGCGGAAATTTTAAAAAATTGTATTTTGCTTTTAAAAGTTACGGTAGTATGCCCGCCCATGCGGAATTTTTTGGCAAACATTTGAATTTAACTCATGAGTCATTTTCAGACTACATATTTATGTTTTTAAATTGTGTTATATGTTGTTATAAATTGTCCTATTAAAGAATTAAGAATTTTTTTTTAAATATTTAAATATTTTAAATATAAATTTAATATAGTTGTTGCGGGAGTAGCCACAGCGCCAATGTTTTACCAGATTGTGAACAATAAACACAATTTTAGAGATTTGCTTCCAGTTTATTTGCATTTATTGGTTAAAATTCTTTTTAGTGTAAAAGCAAAGCGCTCAAAGGAGTATTAGAAATATAAGTATAATAACTCTTTACTTTAAATTTGGTTAAATTGTTAAAGTATAAGAATAAAAAGAATAAAAGAAAGCGCGAACATTCTCAACATTTAACAAAAGTAATCGGTATTTATATGTCATAAAATAATCGATAAATTAATAGTTATTAAATGAGTATCTGGTCGACAGTGGTGATAACAATAGTAGTCGAAATTTTATTAAAAAATATTTGGAACATACATATATATGAAACATCCAAATTTCTGTTAATAGTAAATCACGAACTTTTTTTTTGTTCCATTACCTTTCTAGGGAGCATATGGCTTCCAAAAAGCGTCTCCACGCCTTCCTATGTCAGGTCATTAAGCCTTAGTTCTTGTAGGACCGTGCGTCTCCAGGTGTTTTTTATCTGCCACGGTTTCTTGAGCCCTGGGGATTCCCCTCTAACGCCGTTCTTGTATTACTGTCGGGCTTCTTTCTCAATGTAAGGCCGATGCACCCCAATTTTTTCTTTTTGATCTGCTTCTGTATGGGTTCCTCTTCTGTGAGAGTCCAAAGATCTGCGTTGCTGATGGTGTTGGGCCAGAATATTCTACATATGATTCTTACGCATTTATTGATGAATACCTGAAGTTATTACGTGATGGTGTTAGATATAAGCCAAGTTTCGCTACTATATAGTAACGTTGACTTTAGACAAGCGTTGAATGTTCCTAGCTTAGTATATATGAGCTTCTCCATACGGAGTGCAGTGCTCGAAAGCTGCTCTCGCTCTATTGAGTCTGTTATTTACGTCTGTCTCTGCGCCGCCATTTGTTGTCATATTACTGCCTAGATAGCAGAAGCTATCGACGTACCCTGTAGCATGATGTATTCTGTGCTAGTGTTGTCAAATCTCATGGCTTTGGTTTTTCGATATTTATCTCAAGTCCAACGTTACGAGCCAATCTTTCCAGATGTTTGAGTTTTGACTGAATGTTGGAGACCTTGTGCGAGAGTAGACAAATATCATCTGTAAATAATCCAAACCCTCGAGTTGAATCCTGCTGTTCGTCTCGCAATTGGTCTTCAATTTTATCTCATAGCCTTCCCTATATTATTATTGCTAAAATTTTTTATATGGTGTTAAGCAGTTGTTGCAGTCTTTCAATGATGCCTTGGCAACTGTTACATTTGCGATTGGTCAGGCAGTTAATCGTCTGATGTAGTTTTATCACGTTATTTTGACTAGCTGCTTCTTCTGCTGTGCTTGCTAGCCGTTACAGGAACTTTTTTTATCTCTTCATGCAGCTTTCTTTATCCGATTTGCCAGCTGTTGGTATTGCTGTCTAAAAGATTCTGTGTTATCATTTATAAGCTGCAGTTTTAGCTCCTTTCTCTGAGAAATCAGGTGCCAGGTGTTGTCTGATATCCATGTTTTCCGCTGTGGCCGCACTATACCCAATGATTCTTCAGAAAGTTGATTGTATACTGCAACGATATTTTCCGATGAGTGTTGTTCGTTTATAGGCAGGTTTTCACGAACATTAGAAGTATAATACCGCAACAGGAACAAGATTCATAATATTTTCTTCTTAAGTATTCAGATAAGTAATAAATTCGCGACAAATATGCTGTGGCTCCTAGCTTTTTGAACCAAAAATTAAATATAATTTCGGAACGAAGCGATATATTAAAAAAAAATTAATAACTCTTTCTAGAATATGGCCAAGAATTAAAATAATTGAAATAAGCGGAAACCAGTGTGTATCATACGCATACATAATTGGTCATTACAACCATTCAGGCGACTTCCTCTAAGCACATTTTTGACAAAAACTCCGAGAGTAAATAAAATTGTCACGAAAAGTTTGCCAAAAATCTAGCGGTCGAAGTCAAATTTAAACTGTAGATCCCGCTACTCATGTATAAAATTAACGCACACAACGTAAGCGGTATGAGAACCTAGGTTGTAATCCTGACTAAATGGTTGTAAAGACCAATTATGTATGTATGTATGCCAGTTGTAATAATTGCACAGACTATGGTTAAATTCGCGGTAGTCTAGTAGGTAGCGTGTTGGCTTATTAGACGTAAGGCCACGGTTCAAATCCCAGGTCAGACATCAAAACGAAATATGAAAAAAATATTTCTTCGACGACTTCCTCTCAACAGATTACTGGCAAAAACCTCTGAGAGTAACTAAAATTGCCATGAAAAGATTGTCAAAAATCTGTCGTTCGGAGTCGACTTTAAACTGTAGGTCCTGACTGAAGGGCTGTAATGGCCATTTATGTATGTTATGGTGAAAATCTTAATTTGTATTCCTAGGATTTATAATCCTAGGATTATAATTCTCATCGTTGCCGATAGTAAGATTATTAAGGAACAAAAGAACCATTTGATTTAATTTTGATATTATAGGCAGTAATAATGGCACATACAAACTCACAACAATTAAGTATTTCCTTAAGCTTATTATCATTCTTACAGATGATTTGTATTCTAAAGCGTGCATTGTAGATCTGGGAAGTTTCGATATACTGTGTCAAGCGGTTAAATTGAAGAACTTTAGGGAAAAAGTTTCCAAGTCGACAATTCAAGACGTAATTTTGAAAATTATCGCTAGGAATTCCATTATGAAATTAAAAATTGCTTCTAAATTTTCGAATATCTGCTCAATTATTCATGTCCTATTCTAACTAAAATGTTCTTCTCACGTACAATAACAACATGTTTTAAAAATAACTTTTTTTTCACATGGAATTTAATTGGATTAAACAAATTCTCTTTTGTTTGTTCAGATATATATGCTTATTTGACTAATTGACACACAACAAAAATGTTGAACACTGTATGCCACACTCTTTAATCTTGTCAAGGAATTTAAAGTTGTCAGAAGTTGTTATACTTTGTTGTGTTTTATTTTGTTGTATTCAATATAGAAAATGATAAAAGAAAAATTAATTTTTTATATAAAAAAGTCAAAATGATAACTCTAAAAGCTATGCGTACAGTAATGAACATTTAAATTGAACGATTCGAAATATATTCTGATAACGAGTTGGCGGATGAAATTTATTTTAAACGATTTCTCAAAGAAACGGCCAGATTTTGTGGGAGAAATATATTTCTGATCTTTTGATGAATGGACATTACTACGATCGATACTTCAATATTAATTTCTATGCACAAAAGTCTTATTTCGGAATAGGCTACGGTTAGGAGGCCTACAGATGCATTGAGCTATGAGAGCAAAAGTTTACAGTAAGCATATATGAATGAAGGAGCAAGTTTAATGAAAAAACATGGCAGTTTATTGACTATAAAGTAAATGTTATCCTTTGTCCATGTGTAATTGAAATGCTATGTCAACGGTAGAATTTTTAAAGCGAAATAGCTGAGCAATTCGAAGAAGTTAGGAAACAGATTTTTAGAAAGTAGCGAGGATTCATACACTGGTCGATTTCAAACAGCATACGAGTCCTAAGTTTCACTTTCTATTTCTAATAAGGCACCTCTTATAATTATTTCAGATATTTTTAAGCTTGCGTCTGAATCTCTTTCTTTTTCTCCTTAACAGTGTTCAAATGCTTCAGATGAATTCAATGAAACTAAAAAAGGCATGTTTGCTGAAGTTAGTGACTTATCTTTGTATAGGGCACTGTAGATCCCTCAAAGTAGACTTGGTAATAATGACAGTTGCTAGGCAAAGAATTCTCTTTACTGATAACTCACAGCATTCTGAAGTTTGCTTGTTCTGTTCTGTGCTTGTGCTCTGTGTCCGGTGCTTGGGAACCTAAGAAGAAGAATTCTTGAGCTCTCAGAATTTGTTTAAAGTACGTGTCCGATTTCAATAAAATGTAAACTTTTATAAATCTCTTGGAATGACTCAGAGATGTCATCAAAGACTTTTAATTCTAAAATGGAATTTGAAATATAGGTGTTACAACGAGACAAGCAAACTACGTCCATTGAAATGGCTGCAAATTCAACTAAAGTTAACATTTTATTAAATTAATAGCCAAATTGTATTTGGCTATTGTATTGTATGATTTTATTGAAATAAAAAAAACTTTTCTACACTCTCGCAGTTTAAACGCATCATTAAGTTTAACTAACAACAAATTCGGGAGATTCGGAAATCTTAATTTAAGGCATTTGCAGTACTTTAATGTACACATAGCAACGTAACATTACTTTTGGTTTTACAGATCATGACAACAAAATTAATGACAACGTCTGTGACAAAATGCAATTAATTACGATTAAATTAATGGTACTTAAAACACCACAGAAAAGGTGAAATGCTTACATTTAGTTCTTTATAAGGATAAGTATTGGCAGGCAATTACATTCATTGCTTTAGTAAACGTCAACCTGTGAGAACCAACCAGAAGTTAAGTTCAATTGATTGAGTATATAAGCGAAGAGTGTGAGTAAAATCGAATAGAACATTTATTGTTATTAAATTGTTCGAAATTTAGCGAAATAATAAAAAAATTAATATATTTTATTTCATCGCTTTAGTTTTTTAATAAATCTTTTCTGTTATTGAAATATGTGGCTCTATTTCAAGATACTGTTTTTTTTCAATCTAAATAAAATTTATTTTATTGTCGTATTTATTTAACGAACAACAAAAACAAATAGAACAAAAATAAATACATGGACAAATTGGTTGGTTCAGAAAATGTTAAAACAGATGAAATATGTGTAAGTTTGGTAAGAAAAGTGTAAACGTCAGTTGCACATTTAATGAACACAGTAATAAAAATGTACTAGAAAATATATAGAAACTATTGCTTTCTTCTCTCAAAACTTTTCAATTTGGCCACTGTTGTCAGAGTTCGTTTAAATCCTCGTGAGCATAGCTACAATTCTTTGTTGATCCTTAAAGAATATAAAAAAATAAAACAAATCAAAGTAAATCAGTCTCCCATTGCCATGACAGATTTGCGTAAGGACTCCAAGCAATACTGCGAGTAAGCGCAGTTACTTATCAGCAATTATCTCATTTTACTTAATTTTTCATTAAATCTATAAATGTTACATTGATTTTCTTATTATTTTTTACATCACTGTACACATTCCTAGTTATGCTTAATTGGTGTGAACTATTGCTGATCTTAGGTTGGAGCCAGATGAGAATAATGCAGCGTTGTTAGTTCTACTTGCTCACACCAAGGCTTTCAATACGGTCGATCACAAAGCTTTATTAAATAAGGTCCGGAAACCGTTTAATTTTTCTAATTCTGCCGGTAGTCTAATTTATTCTTATCTAATAAACAGATTTCAAAAAGTTCATTTAAATTGCAATATTTTCAGTTCCGCTTAATATTAGTAGAGGTATGCCCCAGGTGTCAATACTGAGGTCTCTGTTGTTTTGTACGTAAATACCACATCTTTTAGTTGACTGTAATATTCATATGTATGCTGATACTGTGTAGCTTTATACCAGTATTCGTAAGGAGAATATTGATTCTTGTTTACACTCTATTAACCGTGATTTGGAAAAAAATTGACAGTGAGAGAATTAACATGGGCAAATGGACTAGATATCAATCCCTCAAAGTCCAAATGTATTATGCTTTCGAAAACCATTGGGTCGTTTGTCATACCTAAATTGAGTATCAAGGAAAATAGAATTGACTTTGTCATGTCTGCAACCAATCTGGGCATTGTTTTTAATGACAGATTATCATGGTCTAGCCATATAAGTGTTGCTGTTAGCAGAATTTACAGTATACTTCGAAATTTATGGGCAGTCATAGATTCAACTCCTTTTGCAATTCGTATGCAACTTGCTAAAATGTATTAAATTCCTGTGCTTTTGTATGGGTGTGAAATTTTCACAAACTGCGATAGTAATGACAACCGGAAACACAACTTGGCATACAACAATATAGCAAGATATGTCTTTCTTAAAGGTCGCCGGCATCACATTTCTCATTTAGCGTACCAGATATTTAGTGCGAGATTTGATAATCTCTTGAAAATTAAATGCCTAATTCTATTCCATAAAATTATTAACATGAAACAGCCGAAATATTTACTAAGCCGAAATAAGTTTGCTAGATCTTTCCGGGGCATGAAGGTTATTCAACAGCGGAACAGGGGTCTTCTGTAGCAGCGACAGTTTTTTATACACACCACAAGTCTTTGGAATTCCCTACCAAATTACATCCAAAAGTTAGGTAATCAAAATGCCTACTAAGGGGAGTTATTTAAATTGTTCCCTTAATGAAAAGTTTTTTACGTTATTAGCTCGGTTATGAAGTCGCCGTAGTCTAGTGGGTAGTGTGTTGGCTTATTAGACGTAAAGCCAGAGTTCGAGCTCCAGGCCAGACATCAAAACAAAATAAAAAAGTATTTCCTCGGCGACTTCCTCTCAGCAGATTTCTGGCAAAAACAACATAAGTGGTGTGAGAAACTAGGACGTTCTACAATGGGTCAATTCGACCTCCGGGTACTGTACTTGTCTTAGTTGACAAGTAAACGTCCTCGAACCTAACCTAACCTATCTTGGTTATATCGGTTAGATATTTCTTCTTAAATTTTTATGGCGATTTTTATAAATATTTCTTTTTTATAATTCTTTATCTTTTAACTTTTTTTATTTATTTCTGTAGTATTGTCAGTTTTTTAAATTGCTTCTTATTATTTATTTTTATTTAAATTTAATATATATATTATAATAATAATATATATATATTAATGTTCTAATTTTTTATTTTTAATTAATTTCTTATATTTAATTAACGTTAAATTTTATGTTATATATCTTAACACTATTACTTATAAGATTAATATCTAGTTGTGTTATGTTAATTATAATAAATAAATAAATAAAATAAATTATAAGGCCGTCAGCATACAACAACTTAACAACAGACTAAGCTATGTGTGCGGCCTTTATAGGTTCAATTAAATATCAAATTTCGTTCGCAAATTACTATTTTGAGATTAATAACTAATCGCCGTAGTTTATTGATTAATGTGTTGATTAGTGTTTCTGCTTACAGGTTTGGTATAATAACTAGAAGAAGAAAGAATTAATAAGTTTGATGCATCAACGCGATACGTTTTTGCAACCAAACACCATTTATCTGGAAAACAACCCAAACTAAAGTTTTATTTAAAGAATCATAATTGGTGCTTTTGAATTCTACACAATAAATGTACAATGTGCTGCAGCCAACATATTCTTGTTTTTAGTCTACAAGTTTTCATCAACAAACATAAAGAAATCGAAAAAAAATCTTTAACTACAAAAACTTAACAAATCGTTATGTTTCCAAAAATAAATATTTTTTTCCGGTTGCACAAAGAAAGGAAATACAAAGAAGAAAAACATGCAAAAACGCTGGAATTGTTAACAAATAAAAAACAATGCACGTCCGTTCAAAGCTTCCGATGTCATATTTCCATACAAATACAAAAAAAAACAAATGTTTTCAATTCATTACTTTTTTTAATTAAGCTAAATAATTTAATAATAACCGACAGTAAGTTGTTTATTCCACTTTTATAATTTCAAATTGTTTTTTTGTTTTTTTTTTTTTTGATGATCACAAATTAATAGTTTTTTGTGATTCAATAAGAACTTGCGTTATAATATTTTTTTTATTTGCATTTACCTTGTTTGACATTAAAATTATAAACAAAAGATACAAAAACAAAAACAATGAACTTGTTTACGAATTATGGCCTGCGTAATATAACAACAAATAACAGCATAAAAAATGATAAACAAATAAACAAAAATATACCAAAAAACACCACCATAAAAAATAAACAAGTAAACAAAAATGCAACAACAAACACTACAAGAATAAATGTAAACAAAATACACAAACAACAATAATGAAAAACGATATTTACATTTATAGAGATCTCGAGAAGGCGAAGCTACGAACATTCGCCTTCAAGAACATTCATCAGACTGCTTCTTTATATATAAAAGGCAAGGCAAAGCAGGCCACGGAGTTAGTAAAAGTTCAGTCATCCTTTTGTAAAGACGCGGTGTGTTTGAAGATCTCAGTCGGACAACTGTCTAGTAATTGTTATTGTTTATGCAAAGGGTGTAAACAGAGGAATATCAAACAAAGCAATTGTTGTTGTATACATAAAATTGTGAACAATGGCACACAGAATTCAACGATCAATAAGGAATTAAATTAAAACTTAATACAAATTAATTTTTAATTTTATTTGCAAACTACGAGCTCATATTTTAAACGTTTTTAAAAAGGAAAGGCAATAACAATATTGTATTGAGTGACTCAAAAATATGTCGTTCGGAGTCGATTTTAAACTGAAGGTCCCGCCACTCATGTATAAAATTACACACGTACACAACATGAGTGGTTGAGAAGCTAGGCTGTAAGCCTGTTTGAAAGGTTGTAATGGCCAATTATGTATTGACTGACTAACTAAACCATGGGCGCCATAAAATTAAAAAAAAAACAACTAGTGTAGTCATCGTGAAAAATACGCCCTTTTGCTAGTTACATATTCAAGAAATTTTTAGGTCATTTTTCTTTTCAAATTAATTATTGCCTGTGTAGTTTGAGAGCAATAGTCTGGCCAATTTATAATGGGTCACATCCCACAAACTACAGAATATTACTTTAATGCAATGTTAATATTCTGCTTGGCTGTAGTCAGCGCTTCAGAAATGATTTCTTTAGCTTCGGGGTGGTCGCAATGAATCCACTTGCTGTCCCCAGTGATATTCAATAAAAGTCAATGATTTGCAATTGCAAGATTCCAGCTTTCCAGCTTTTCAAAATCACTTCTTAACATCTCTCGGTTTTAGTTTAAGTGGCAATCAATTTCTTTTATTTTGTATACTGCTTGAAGCACGATTACTTATAGTGTAAACTGCATTCGTAATGTTTCCAATTTATATTCTTCAAACATATTTTGGCTGACTTAATACCAAATAAGTTAAAAACTAAAACTAATCGCGCGATCTATTTCTGTATAGTATATGCCCCGTCTCCTTTGTTAATCCTTGCTAATTTCTCACGAATTGAAGTTATGGATTTTCACACTTACAAATTTTAGTTTAGTTACAAGCATAGTGTAGTCCATTTCTTCTAGCCTACATACACACATAATTGGTCATTACAACCCTTCAGTTAGGTTTGCGACCTAGTTTTTCAACGCCACTTATGTTGTGTGAGTTAATTTTATACATGAGTGGCGGGACCTACAGTTTAAAGATTTTTGAGAAACTGTTCATGGCAATTTTATTTACTCTCAGAGTTTTTGCCAGAAATCTGCTGAGAGAAAGTCGCCGAAGAATTTTTTTTTAATTTTCTTTTCGTTGGAGATGTCTGACCTTGAGTTTGACCTACCTACTAGACTACCATGTGTACCACATCTTCCAATCATGGAACTCGTTATTTGTTGTATTTCACAACATTAAATAGAAAAACAACAGTTCGTAGCAACAATTATAAAAAAAACCGGAGTAACCAAAAATAAATTAAAACTTTTTTAATTTTGTGTGCATGTGATGTAAATGCTTATGTTATACACACACATGCAGATTAACTTATTCGTTTGGGTTTTGAGGGCCTGCAATGTTGTGGAGAAATTGAGAAGTTGCTGGAAAGTTTTACTTCAGCACTGTTTAGATTTTTACACAATGTCACTCACTACCCTTGGAAGTCTCATTCTCATGGTTATGAAAAAAAAAAAATCATGAATAAATGAGTGTAAAAGACAACAAAAGTGAAGTGACAGTTTTTGTACGGTTTTCCACTATACCCTGAAGCAAACAGTTGCTTGTTCGTTGTGTGAGCGTGTTCTTTGCAGCACCGCTGAGGGTATCAAAACATGAAAACGAAGTTTACAAGTTTCAAAATTAAAATGTGGATTTCCATAAAAGATGCATCCCTGTCACAAGGAGGATATTTTTTTCGAATGTACATTTATGTGTCATCGGGTCACAGATTTAGGAAAAAGGCAATGAATACAAATAATGAAAAAAGTATGTACTTTTCAGCAAGTACTATGTTTAAATTTAATTAAAACAAGTTTGTGTGAGATGTCATACATACGTACATACATAATTGGTCATTACAACCCTTTAGTCAGGATTACGGCCTAGCTTCTCACACCACTCATGTTGTGTACGTTAATTTTTATACGTGATTGGTGGAGCCTACTGTTTAAAATCGACTCCGAACGACGGAGTTTTGAGAAACTTTTCATGGCAATTTTATTTATTTACTCTCAGAGTTTTTGCCAGAAATCTGCTGAGAGGAAGTCGCGGAAGAATGTTTTTTCATATTTCGTTTTAATGTCTGACGTGGGGTTTGAACCGTGGCCTTACGTCTAATAAGCCAACACACTACCTACTGGACTACGCCGACTTCTGCGTGAGATATCACAATTTTTTATTCGTTTTAAAGACTAATTGATGCATTTATATGTCGAATATAAAAACGCTCGAATATCCGCCATAGCTACTTTGGGTGGAGAGCATCCGAAATGTTAATTTTTCATAACATTGGTGCAAAACGCAGACTGAATTTGACGGATGGCTTGAATTACGTTTGTTATGAAGACGACAGTGGCTTGTCATTTATTAGCATACATCTGCGACTAAAGAAAACTCGACAAGAAAAAGTCTAACAGAGTGAAATCGCATGATAACTCCACGTGAGATGGCAATGATATTAAATCGCTCGCGCAGAATATTCAAAATAGCATGACCTATGTTGCAAGTTAGATCCACATGTCTTTGGTATCCAGATCACCCAATTCAGGCCAAAAGAAATGAGTAAAAGTGCAGCAAACTGTGACTTTTTCGAGATACATTGGACTCTCTTGGATCTGATGTGGATGGTTGGTATAGTCCCAAATTCTACAATTGTGTTTGTTCAAGTACCAATTCATTCAGAAATGTGCCTCGTCGTTATATTGTCAATGGTGATTGAAATAATGGAAAACCAATTATACAGGTGCAGCTTCAACAAGATGACCGTTATCATCTGTCAAAGTTCCATAGGCTCTGTTGTAGACTCCATAAATAAAGGTTAAAACTGATAGGAACTATTCATACATACACATATAACAGGTCATTACAAGCTTTCAGTCATGATGAAGACCTAACTTCTCGCAGCACTTATGTTGTGTGTGTTAATTTGTACACATAAATGGTGGCACCTACAGTTCGATCATCGATTCCGAATGACAGATTTGATGGCAATTTTATTTAATCTCAGAGTTTTTGTCAGAAATTTGCTGAAAGGAAGTCGCCGAAGAAATATTTTTTTATATTTGGTCGAGATGTCTGATATTGGGTTTAAACAGTGACCTCATATATAATAAGCTAGCATAATACCGACTAGACTTTGGACTATAATTAAATCTTATTTTTGTGTGTAGTTGTTTAAAATTACATACATACATAATTGGTCATTACAACCATTTAGTCAGGATTACGACATAGTTTCTCACACCACTTATGTTGTGTGAAATAATTTTTATACATGAGTGGTGAACGCCGTAGTCTAGGAGGTAGTGTGTTGGCTTATTAGACGCGAGGGCTCGGTTCAAACCCCAGATCAGGGATGTCCAATTAAAAGAAATATGACAAAATATTTCTTCGACGACTTCCTCTCAGCAGATTTCTGGCAAAAACTTCGAGAGTAAATAAAATTGCCATGAAAAGTTTCACAAAGAAGTGTTTAAGATTAGATACTTATTAAATTAACAAGGCCATACATATGTATATATATTAATCACTGATGTGAAAAATAATAAGAACACCAATGTGACGCTTAGATATTTGATGAGATGTAAGTAAATTTGTTGATATGTAAATGCACTTATTGTCAGTTTGTATATCACAAAAACAAATTTCATTGTGATTTTATTAAATTATTATTTTCATTTTGAATTTTTTTTTATTAAATTAACATTAAAAAATATAAGGACACCTCATGTGGTTTTTAAAGCAGATATAAAATAATGGAATTTGTATCGTGTATGTTGTATTGAATACACTTTTCGTTTGTGAACGCTCAATACTATGCTGTATTGTGTATTTCGTATTCCAAACGTTAAAAAGCGATAAGAAGAAGAATAGCAGTATTTATAATTTGATTTTGAAGCAATAAAATGAAAATTATTACGGAAAAATTAAATGAATTAATTATTTGTGCGAAAAATTATAATTTTGAAATGTTAATTGTTGATTCAAGTTATTTAGAAAATATTTCGTATTTTTATTCTTCTTCTTGATTACTGGCATTTACATAAACTAATACCACGAAACCAATACAATTTCTAGAAACATATGAAAAAAATGTGTATAAGTGTATTGGATTTTTATATGAAAATTATTAATAACAAGCATGCACTGTTGTATATTCGTCCAACAATACACTCAATACAACGATACAAGGGCTTGTGTGAATTGCCCAAATAATAATATAAGAGTAGGGTGTGGTGAACACAATATAAGCACATGGGCAACACAATTTTGGCGTACCGAATCAGGTATATCGTACCATGCAGCCTAAATTAATTCCAATCTGCGGGATTCTTTCATTTGATTGTTGTTTTACTACATTCTATAAGTTTTCGAGCTCATTTTGACCTGAAGCCAGTGTGGGCCAGTATACTACATTGAAATTATTTTCTTCGAACCATTTGTTAGTGTACTTTGTGGTTATTATCCTGTCGGAACAAGAATCGAAGTGGCATATATTTTATTCGACATAACATCAAATACAATAGAAGGAAAATGAACTCAAAACAACAACATTACCACCATCACGCTCTACTGTGTTAAGAGCAGACTGAGGATTGTCACTTAGTGTGTGTCGCCATTATTTTTCACATCATTGTATGTAATGTTGTAATATTTAGATAATAAAATATTTAATTTCTTCTTGTTGCTTCTCGTTGCTTTTATTAACGTTATCAACCACAGGGTTTATGACTTCTCTCATTTTCTGTATTTTAACTCTGATATTCCATGAAGTCTGCTGCTTAACGTCCTTTCCTTTTATTAATAAATTTATAACAATTCTTGTTTGTTTGAATTTGTGTATCTACGTTGTAGATGGGAACTTGTGAGACTGTAGATGTTTCTATGTATTGTGTTAAGATGTGAAAATTGTCTTTAAGGCTACTGACAATTTAAATTGCGAAATTTTCTAAAATTTAGTTAATTCGTACCATTTCAGTACATGATAATATAATTTTAGGTTTGTATTAATAAAACACATCTGAACATGAAACATCTGGATTTTTGGCATAAAATAAATGTTAATGTCTTCGACAAGAAAGTATTAAAAAATAGTTTTCTATAAAAATTCAAAATTTTTTTTCAGTAATTACTTTCGTTCACATTTTTATTATTCCGAGTTCTACTTAAAATATATAAAGCATCTGGTCTACTATTAAACTTATGTTAAAAATATTAAATTTAAGTATTGTCTCAGTAACAATGCAGTTTTTTATTTTAAAATAAAAACACATAGCGTGTAAAATGGTTGTAAATATTTTTATTGGATTATAAAGAAAACATGTTCCCATTAGCTGTGGAATAGAATATCCGCGTATTGGACGCCGCGATTCTGATAACAAGCCATTTCTCTTTGCCATAAGGTTTAATTTTAATTCTTCACGACGTTTTTACTGAGACAGCATCTATTTTTATTTAAAAATAAAATACATAGAACCATAATTTTATTATTTACAGCCAGTTGCACAATTATTTGGTGCACTTTAGGATTTAGTGTGAAATATTGCTACGAAAATGAAAAATCTAGATACTGATGTTTTGCTTTAAGCATAAGCTCCAAAAACAAAACAATGAACTTGTTTACAAATTATCTTACTGCGTAATATAACAACAAACACCAGCATAAAAAATGGTAAACAAGTAAACAAAAATACAACAACAAACACTACAAGAATAAATGTGAACAAAATGCACAAACCCCAATAATGAAACAACGATGTTTGCATTTATAGAGATTACGGAAAGGCGAAGCCACGAACATTCGCCTTCTAGAACATTCATCAAGCTGTTTACCCTATAAAAGGCAAGGAAAAGCATGCGAGTTAGTTAGAAAAGTTCAGTCGGTCTGGTGTGAAGACGCGACTATGAACAGTTGTGAACAGTGGCACACAGAATTGTGCCTATAATAAAGAATTTTAATTAAAACTTAACATAAATTAATTTATATTTTTATTTGCAATCAACGAGCTTATATTTTAAATATTTTTAAAAGGTAAACACGTAACAATATTATTTATCTAGATCTACAACTTAAATTTTTTTAACCATCTTTTCAATTTTTAACACGTATAAGTGATCAAACGGAATTGGGCAAAAGCAGTCGTGAGATAGAATCCATTTTATTTTAACAGCGTTTTTCTTACTCTCTCAATTGTGCTCCCACAATCTGTATGTGGTATTGCTGTACTTTCACTGAATTTTATGTATTTTGTAAACAAAAACCGTATGTTTTTCTTAAGGTGTGTAAAAAATAAAAACAAAAAAATAAAACAAACATAAAAGCAGAAAAAGCAATTAACGTACATATGTATATTTAAACGTAATTAACAGTATTCGAAGTTACGGCTGTCGACTTCATTATGGACCATCTTTGTTCGACACCATTTTTGCTTGAATTTGTAGAAATATTCTGTTTCATTACTAAAAATCTGTACTTATAACAAAAATATTTATTTATTACTTCTGAAAAAATTTCAAAGAATGCAGTTTGTTGAGGCATCTTTTGTCGCTATAGCTGCATGATTCTACAGTTTAAAACACTTCAATACAAGAATTGCACAGATAACTGAAGTTTTAATTTTTTTTAGTGTGTGATTATATTTTTAGCCATTTTTCTCTTTAGCTTTTATTGCTTTTAATTGCCTTTGAAATATGCGATCGATTGTCATCTCGAATCCAATTGCCCGCCTGTACAAACGCGATATGCATTTTATAACATGGTCGTTAAGAATATAGAACACCTTCTTAATGAATGCTATATAGAGGTTTAAGAAAGATCGCTAACCATCTGTCTGTTTCATGTTTATAATGATGTGACGAATTTCATTGTGAAAGAGATAGCGCAAGTACCTGACAGTTGCTTTTTCAGTACATTTATAATCAGCCTTTTTTTTCTCAAGTCAATGAATTCAGCAAGGTCCTCTTTTATTTGGACTCTTTAATATTTGACCCTTCTCAAATATAACATGCGATAAAGTCGTTTACAATTGTTATATTTTACAATTCTATAATTTTGTTGTTTATAAGGCTCTTGACAGCACTTCAGATGAAGTGAAATTTTCCGTGAATTTGTTCTGATAAATTATGTCCCGTGAGAATTGACATCTATTTTCCCATTGCGTTGTGATCTTATATTATGTAGTGCTATATACTCATTTAGTTTTTCTTTAGGTTTGAAGCACTCAATTTTTTTCATTATCAGACACTAAACACATCGATTGTCATTCCCGGCGATGTGCTTATCCTCTCTCATTACGTGACAATAAAGCGGTCAGGTCATTGTCAGGACGTTTCGACTTGAGCGTAGAATTGCTAACACATCTCATTTCTGTCATTTATCTTATCATCATAAGATTAGGCGGGGAATATTTAGAGAAACAATCATCTTTAATTGATCGAGGATGATTACCTTGAGGAGAAGTTGTCCTTGAATAAATCATTTTACATTCAATTGCTGTTTTAAATTCAAAACTGTTTGGCTTCTACTATCGCCAACGTCTACTTTCAAATGTGAGGGTACCAGAAGGCTTTCAAGACACACACATCCGGCTAACTACATAGTCTAATTTCGTTGAGTAGAACTCAAAAGTATTTTTTTATATTTCTCGAACCCTCTAAACTGTTTTTTTACCTTTTCGCATAAGAAATTTTTTATTCTTTATTAGTTTCTTGAATGACAGTGGGTTTATATACTCGTATAATTTAAATAAAAACAATTTTTCAAATAGAAATTCGGAAATTACTTTTCAATCATTCTAGTTTAATTTTAAATAGAATTTGTTTGGTTTTTTTATTTCTTACTATCTGTAAGCTGCGCGTGTTGCTGCGCCACCAACTAAAATAAATTTGAACGAAAGACATTACACAAATGTCCAATTAATTTTGAATCATTTTATTAATTTTGTTTATTGATGTTGTTCCATGATTCAGATGAACGGGCCTGAGTAGTACGCAGTCGATCAATTTCTAATCTCGCTTCTCGTTGTTCAAGTGGTTCAAGCGAACGGGTCTCAGCGGCATATAATCGAAGACTTTCCAGTCTTAATGCTGATTCTGAGGCTCATAATTCTTTTTTCTTCCGTACTTGAGGTGTAGGTCGACCAATTGCTTGTCATTCATTTTGAATAATTTTCAGTGACGCTATCCATCGGAAATTAATCGCACCAACCTCCGTCGACTCATGCGCAATAACTTTGTTAAAGAATGCGCAGTTTACGATTTAATTCATTTTAAGTAATTTTTAATGGCGCCACCTGTCGGAAATTGGTCATAATCATTTAGAAACCTTTGTCGGCTAATGCGCAACAACTTTGCTAAAGATCAAATGCATAGTTTACGATTCTATAAGGTACATACAAACAAACATTCATTTTTATATATATATATAGTTGACACGCCCACTGTAGCCAATCCACCCATTTTGTTCATATATACGTCAAAGTCGTCCATAGAAAAATTTTAGGACTCAAGCTGTTGCATTTTATGAAGTATGCGACATTAAATACTTATTGGGTATGTGGGCGAGGCACCTCGCCTACTTGAAATTTTAAAATAAAAAGTAGCCTATAACTCCTTCCAGACATACTGGAAGGTACTGTTCAAATTTCAAGAAAATCGGTCCAGCCGTTTAGCCGTCTATAGACTTCAAACAAACAAACAAATAAACCCACATTCATTTTTATATATAAGATTATGTTCTGCTCTCTGGCAACGGCAACTGGCCTTCATGCGTATACTTTATTTGTAATTGAAACATTCATTAAGCATACTGTTAGTATCTTAACATTCTCTTCCATGTTTGTAACATCATTGGCTACTTATGTGTCTCATAAAGTAAATTTAAATTTCAAATGTGGCTTCTGCAAATTTTGAGTTCATTGGTCTGAAATTAATTAAATTGAATGAAAAAGCGTAACCAAAACATTGTGTAAAATTTTCAAACTCAACATTTAATTCGAATATGAATATTGAGTGTTCGGTTATAAATTTTTCAAAAATTTAAACACATTTATCAGACCAAACATATTTCAATCGATAACAGATCGGGATTAAGCGCTTGGTTAATAATATAGGACTTCTGGTTTCAATAAGCGAAAAATTGATCATCATAAGGATAGCTCGGCAAATACCAAAATAAATGGTTGTCTGAGTGTGCAGCAAAACTTTGCAGTCAAGTGTTAGCATTTTCATGATCAATTTTCCCTTTAATTAACTTTTTTCCTTTAATTTCTCTTTTTGTTGATAGTAGGATTCAGAACCGACCATACGAACAGGTTGTAGAAGTTTGTAAGGAATAAATTGCTTCTATTCCCATCAGACTATCAAATTTGGCTTCACAAAACAACAGTGATTCACATCACACCACTGTAGTTAAATATATTGTTACGTTTTTACCTTTTTATTTATTTATTTATTAACTAAAATACAATTACAAATTATATTCTAATTATATACGAGCTGAGTAATTTTGACCATATGCTCGGTGTAGTGTCACAGACCAGAGCCTCTGATGGGAATCGAACCCACGACCCTCACGCTAGTAGTCTAGCATACTACCCACTGGACTACCGGGGCACTCTTACCTTTTTAAAAACGTTTAAAATATGAATTCGTTGATTGCAAACAAAATAAAAATAAATTGGTGTTAAATTTTTTATTGTTCGGATTATTTCTGTGTGCCACTGTATACAACTTGACGTATAAAACAATAATTGCTTGTTCGTTAGGTTTTGTGACTTATACTCAACAGGTTTTCAGCAAAAACTCGGAGAGTAAATAAAATTTAAAAATTTAAACTATTAAAAAATTTTTCAGAAATCCGTCGTTTGGAGTCCACTGTGTGTCCCGCCACACACACAAAATAAGTGGTATGAGAAGCTGGGTCGTAATCCTGACTGAAGTGTTGTATGATGTCCCTTAAAAACAAAAACTTTTGTATGATTGCTGTCCTAATATTCCAGGCATTTGTAACAACGGTGTCTTCGAGCTTTTGCTTATTAATTTTGTAGGCTGTCAATCTTTTAGCTTCAAAACTAAGTCATAAATGCTTTAATTTCGTATTACTTTTTGAATATTGTATTAATAATTCGATTTATTCTCATGAAGGGATCGAAGGCAATAGTATTCTAAGGCCAAATCTTATTTTACTTCTTTAAACTAAAGCAGTTAACTACCATATTCCACGGTTGCTTTACAGCCGATCCAAATTACAAAAAATCGTTATTTTAGAAGGGCTGTAAAAGCTGTATACATAGACTATTGCTCGAGCTTAGTTTTTGAATTTTTTTTTGTTTCATTTACTTTAGTAGTATATGCTTACAATTATTTTTATCTCATTTTTTATAGATTTTAGCTTTGAGGTTAGTGAGTTCGATGCCCACCAAAGACTCGACCTGTTACACAATACACAGCATGAGTTCTTAGTTACTCAGCTCCTAATAACTGTTTTTTTTTTTTTTTTTTTTTTTGTTCGAACGTCCCCGGCCTCACACTAACCCACCCTCACCCGACCGCGGAGGGCTCGTCCCCATTACGTAGGGACACGTACACACTACAGTCCGGACTATAGCGGGTAAGGGAAAAGTAATGGCAACGAGAACATAAAACAGCTACAGAAATTAATCACAAGCTGAAATAAAGTTACAATAAACACGAACTACGTATAACAAGAACGATAATACATTTTTATATAATAATTCACAAATTTACGTCAGCATATAAGCTACGTTTTATATTACAAACACTACTATTAAAATCAATAAAATCATAATATATGTTAAAATCGTTACATAATCTACGAAAAGGAAAATTAAATCCATAGTTCGTTCTATAAAAATCTAAAGAAAGAGGACGATAGTGTCGTGAAAATCTTGCTGGAATACTGAAATTCAGGTTATAAAGCAAAAACTCAGAATCGATATCACCTTTAATTAGATTAAAAACAAAACAAATCCCTAAAACAGTCCTTCTACGTTCCAAAGTTGGAAGTTTTATCAAACCTAATCTAGCCTCATATGACGGAAACCCATTGGCATAATCCCATCCTAAGCCATGTAAACAGAATAATAAAAACTGCTTCTGCACAGACTCTATTGAATCACTATGACAACGATAGTATGGATTCCAAATAATAGACGCATACTCCAAAATAGGTCTAACAAGTGAAATGTATAACAGTCTCGTTATATAAGGATCAATGAATTCCCTAGCCCATCTTTTCACAAAACCAAGAACAGCCCGAGCCTTGCCAATCATCATACTAATATGATCAATAAAAGACAATTTCATATCCAATAATACTCCCAAATCAAGAAATGTAGTCACAGTTTCCAAAGGGCAAGAATCAATCACATAAGTGGACGAAATTACGCCCCCGCGAGAGAAAACCATGCATTTACATTTTTTCAAGTTAAGATCCATTAAATTAATTCTACACCAAGTTACAAACAAATCAATATTTCGCTGAAGAACAGCCTGACCATGATCATCATCAAAAGTATAAAATAATTTAACGTCGTCAGCATACATCAGAATATTACAATCAGGAATAGCACAAGGAAGATCATTAAGAAACAATAAGAACAGTAAAGGACCCAAATGGCTACCCTGCGGAACACCAGAAGTAACATATACTGTCTTAGACAATACATTCCTAAACATTACCCTCTGAGTCCTAAGGGAGAGGTAGGAGTCTAGCCAACGATGAATAATATCAGGAATACCGATTAATGAAAGTTTAAGAAGCAAAATTCTATGATCAACCCTATCAAAAGCTTTACTGAAATCAGTATAAATTACATCAGTCCGAGCCCTGGCAAGGAAACCCCTGAAAACATGCGTAGTAAATTCAAGAAGATTAGTGACAGTCGACCTACCTTTCAAAAAACCATGTTGGAAAGGGGATATTAAAGATCTCGTATTAAAAGAGAGATAATCCGTCACCAGTTTCTCCATTAACTTGGGAATAGCACTGAGTTTGGCAATACCCCTGTAATTGGAAATATTGGATTTATTACCTGACTTATGCAAAGGAATTATAAATGAACTCTTCCAAATAGATGGAAAATGACCAGCCCTCAGAAGCCCATTGAATATAAAGGTCAAAGGACCACTCGAAACAACAGCGCACTTTTTCAAAATACAGGCCGGAACCCCGTCAGGGCCCGGCAAGTATGTAAGTTTCAGTCCAGACAAAGACTCAAGAACAGATTCCTCATCAAATGAATATATATTAGAAATGGGGACACTTCCCACTGAATAAGGATACGAAAAGCCGCTACTCAGATAAGGTCCCCCAACTGCCTATAAGTAGACTGAAAAAAGTCAGCAAACATATTAGAAATATCAAGGTAATTAGAGGAAGATACGTCCCCATAAAACATCTCAGTGGGAAACAAAGATGATTTACGTTTAGCTCGAACGAAGTCATAAAACGACTTAGGATCGCTAGCGAAGTTCGACCTGACCCTAATCATATATTCCTCATAACAGTAATGATTCATTCTACGATAATCCGCACGCGCTCTAGAGTAAAGAGCATAATCAATATCAGTACCTGATCTAACAAACTTCTTAAATAATCTTGATTTTCTGTTCCTCAACCTTGACAGTCTAGCCGAATTCCACGGAGGACCAGAACGCTCCAAACGACTATTTGCAAATGGAACACACTCCCTAAAACATTTAAATAATACCTCATAAAAGCCATCCAAGATCCTGTCAAGTGAAAGAGAGTCATATGGTGGTGAAATTAGCACAGACGACCAATCTACAGAGGCTAGTAGTGTATTCAAACGACTAAAATCCGTACGATGGAAATTAAGACGCCCCTCGTCACTAAATAAGCGATTTATTAAAGGAGGTAAACAAAGATCAACTTCAATAGAAAGTGACAACGTAGGATGATAACTATCCTCAGGAATAGATATAGGATCAATGCGAAATAACGAAGAAATACTTGGATCCTCTAAAAATACAAGATCCAGAATTCTACCCATTGAATTCAATACACCATTCACCTGGAGAAGACCCAGATCACACATAGCGGACAGAATTTCATCATAGAAAGGAACTGAAGAACATGGCACCAATGAGCCAGTCTCAGGTGAAAAATTCCAAGATGTATGCGGAAGATTAAAATCACCAAGGACTACTATACTCCCCTCATGCCCCATTGAATCAATTACTCTAGAAATTAAATCGAAGTGAGCCCTATAGATATGAATGTCAGAACAGGGAGGAATATACGAGCAAGTAATGTATATAGACTTTCCACGATCAGAGACCTTAACGCAAATAAACTCAATATCCTCAGAAGAGCACAAGTCAATCAATTCAGATGTGTATTTAGAGCAAATGGAAATAAGAACACCACCACCATTTTTAGACCTCCTATCACGTCTATAAATACTAAAATTACCAGACATAATCTCAGAATCAAAAATATTACAATTCAGCCAAGTTTCAGTAAAAGCAATTCCATCAAATTCAAAATCAAAGCTACTATTATAAAGCGAAGAAAGTTTAGACCTAAGTCCGCGAACATTTTGATAAGCAATTTTGAAATTAAAAGACGATTTCGAAGTTAGTTTTTTTGAGAAATAGGACCAGGCAAATTAGCACCCTTCCTTCGTTGGCCCAGCCTGAATACGAATTCCCGTACCAATACACCCTGCGGCCAAAACGCAGGATTAACAATTTCACCAAATTTTTCATCGGGAACATACAATTTAAACGAAGAAATACTGCTATTCAAAGATGGCCTCATCTTATAGCAACCAAACTCAAAAGGTTCCCTAATCTTCGATTTAACGAAACATCTTATATCATCGACCGAAGTCTCACATGAAAGACGAGACACAAAAATAGTCCTTTTAGGTTTAACTACAACCAATTCCCTTGGAGCAGAAGTATCTAAACTAGCGGACACTACAGATGAATACGAAACAGAAGACGGTTTAGAAGATGCATGAGAAGTGACATCACCTAGAGGTAAAGGAGATAGAGTAGGCTTTGGACTCAGTTCAACTAAATTTGCAGACTTCAGTATAGAGCTGCCAGTTGGGTTATCGGCAATAGATGGACAAATGTCCACAATAGGAGTAACTGTGGACAATGTGTTGATTGTCGCAGTTTCCCTTGGTACAGAAACTTGCGCCACATGCCCAGAAGCCTCAGAAGAAAGAGGGCCTGGAACCCTTTCCGATTCAAGCAATTCGTTTAAAAGGCCATATTTTGAAAATAATTCCTCAAACCGACGAAATCTAGCAGAAAGAGATGCAAATTCAGTGTGCATCTCAGTAAACTCGCGACGAGTCCCCATAAAAAATTTATAAAATTGGATGTCCACCACCTTACACTTAGGACAACACCAACGTAGACCCAAGGAACTATCCACTAATTGGTCCGTGGTACGAGGCAGCAAACCAACACACTTAATGTGAAACAAATTATCACATAGCCAGCAAGAAATCTGGCGTTCACCCTCTTTCTTTACAATGCACTTTGCTGCCATACAATTATTCATTTTTATAAATTAAATATAATAATAATAATAATAATATAAATTAAATAAGTAAATAAAACAAACAGTATAAATTATCTATATAAAAAGAAATAAAAGGATAAAAATATATATAAAAGTTTAAAAACAAAAATAAATAATAAATAAGTAAGAATTACAAGCAAAAAAATAATACACAAAGCAGCAAACAAAATAAAAAGAAAAAAAAACAAAAGAGGAACACTGATAGAAAGAAAAAAAGAAATAAACAAATAAACCGTAACCAGCTTACAAAAACAAAAAATAATTAAAACAAGCAATTTTTTGTTTTTGTTTTGCTAGAAATGTTACAACTAATATTACAAATTAACAAATTAAAACTTACAATTTTAAGATAAAAATTTAAAAAACAAGAAAACAACAAAAACAGCTTCCAACACACTTTGTTGGAGAACAACAAATTAATAATTATCTAGTTAAACGTATTTTTATAATGTAGCACATTTATATTATCATTTCTAATAATATTCTTAATGTACCACTGTACTTGCTATAATTTATCTATTATCTATCTTCTTTCTTTGCTATTTGCTTTTTTACACATACATACACACATACATGTACAAGCTTTGTCACGCGATTTTCTACCTGCTACTAAGCTAACCGGTTTTTATACATATCCTTGTTAGTGTAAAGAACCCTTTTTTATTATTTGTTTCAATTTTGTAAGAAAACAGAATTATTTTGGTTTGCCTAAATTTTGTAACAAATTATTATAATAGCCTTGCTGCTAATTGTATAGCTAGATCAGTAATTTATAGTCATACTGCCTTGCTGCTAATTTATATTCATTGAAAGTTAAATCATTTAAAGTTAAATTTATAATAATAAGTATTTTTAAATAATAAAATTAAAATAATAAATAAAATTTAAAATAATAAATTAAATTAAAATAATAAATAAAATTAATAAAGTAAATTAAAACCTCAATCTTAAACATTGGTGCCGAAACCCGGGAAATATTGTGAAATATTGCCTATTGAATTATTGCCTTTTGGGAAGTATTGTGTAAGCTTGCCCATACTGGACTCTTGCCTATTTTGGAATCTTGCCCATACTGGACTCTTGCCTATTTTGGAATCTTGTCCATACTGGACTCTTGCCTATTTTGGAATCTTGCCTATGGTGGTAATATTGCCTATTCTGGAAGATTGCCTATAATTAAGTTTTGCCTACTGTGGAATCTGAGGTCTTGGACAACATACATCGCCTACTCTGGCTTGGAACTGCTAATTGGAAGAACTCTGCTGGATACTTGGACTCTATACTTGGGTTTGAATTACGTTAAGTTAACCTGCGTTACTACTGCCTTACTTTGTGATCCAAACCGTATGTATTAATGAAATTTATCTAAAAAGTGTGTTTTTTAAAAGTATTAATTGAAAAGAAATTAAAATGGAAAATTTAACGAAATTAATCGACGAACAACGGTTGTTGTTAAGAAATTTGCAACGTACTACAGAAGCATACCAGTCTAAAACTAATGTTACTCGTGGTTATGCTCAATGTGTCTTGGAGGAAATCGAGTCTTCTTACACTCAGTTTAAAGATATTCATAAACAGATTTTGGAAATTGTTCGCGAAAATTCGTTTAACATGAGTGATGTACCTTACTTCTCTGAAGACGTATATTATAATTTTCAAAACGAATTTTTATTGTTAAAGGGTCAGTTAGTTGATATAGTAAATGAACCTGTTAATCCTCATGTCTCAACTATCCATTCAAGTACGTTTGCAAACTCAACACATAATAGAAACGAAACTATATCAGTTGAAGCTCGTTTGCCTAAAATAGATCTACCAGTATTTTCTGGAGACTATGTCTCTTGGATTTCATACAAAGATATGTTTGTGTCGTTAGTTCATAATAATCAGGCGTTAAGTAATGTTCAAAAGTATTATTTTTTGAAAAGTTCGTGTTCAGGTATTCCTTTAGATATTGTGAATGAATACCCTGCTTCAGACGCTAGTTATAGCTTGGCTTGGAATGCCTTAAACAATCGTTATCACAACAAAAGAAAAATTGTCGACATGGTAATGAAAAAGTTGTTTTCAATACCTTCTTGTAATGGCTCAGCTGAAAGCATTCAGATTCTCTTAGATACAACGCGTAATAGTCTTGCTTTGTTGCGCACATTAGGAGTCAATTCTAATGGTTGGGATGCTATTCTAATCTATATGTCCGTTAATAAACTAGATCAGCAAACTCGCAAGGAATGGGAGCAATCTTTAAAAGCTTCTACTGAAGTTCCATCCATTACTACGCTTTTTGAATTTTTGGAAACATCCTTCAGAACTTTAGAAACAATTAATGATTCTCATTCTTCGTATCAGAGTACTAAATCTAGAAGTTTATATCAAGCAACAAACAAAAAGGTTTCTAAACGTAATGTTCATGTGACTGCAACTAATAACGATACAAATTGCCCTTGTTGTGACAAGCGACACCCTTTATTTAAATGCTTTAAATTCGCAGCTATGTCCTCTGACAATAAGCGCAATTTTTTAAACGAAAAGAGAATTTGTAGAAATTGTTTAAATATCGGACACTTTAGCATCAACTGTCATTTAAAATCAAATTGTCAAATTTGCCAGCAGAAGCACCACACCACTGTGCATAAGGAATACGGAAAAGCAAATAGAGCTGATAATAATTCATCTGACAAGGTCATTGAAAACTTAGTTTGCAACTGCAATATTCTAAAAGATCAGCCTCAAGTACTCTTAGCTACAGTGCGTGTAGTAGTTAAAACACCCAGCGGTCTTTTTTATTTAAGAGCAATTCTTGATCAATGCGCTCAGGCTTCATTTATTACTCAAAATGCTGCTGAAACTCTAAAACTACAAGGTATTAAGACTCATGCTCAAATAAACGGTGTTTGTGGAAAGGACTACACTGCCACAAAACTAGTTCAAATTAGTTTGTCTTCAAATTTCGAGCCTAATTTTGAGATGGTCTGTCAGACTTTTGTTTTACCTAAAATTACAGCTTATCAGCCGCAACCAATAGATTCGAAAATGTTGTCAAGTTTAAAGAAACTTAATCTGGCTGATCCAAATTTCACTGAACGCGGTTCAATCGACTTACTCTTGGGAGGAGATGTCTACAGTAATATAATTTTACCTCAGCAAAGAAAATTTAATAATTGCTTATTCTTACAACTTACTCATTTTGGTTGGGTAGTTTCTGGGCGTACATCACAGGTCTCTTTTCCGAAAAATAATATAAATGTGAACGTGTGTGCTTTGGATAAGCAACTTCGTGCATTTTGGGAGCAAGAGGAAATAATAGAAAAGAGACTTCTTACAGAAGAAGAAGAACTTTGTGAGAAGTATTTTCAAAAGACCACAACTCGTGACCATACTGGTCGTTACACAGTTCATTTACCCTTTAAAGCTGCTTTAAAAGGATGTCCTTTGCCAATCTTTAATCATACTGATTATAACGCGCTTTCTCGGTTGAAGAATGTTGAAGCAAAATGTAAAAGGAATCCGATGTTTGGTAAGCTCTATGAAGACTTCATAAAGGAATACGAAGAACTTGGTCACATGGTCAAACAGGGTAGATACCCACAGAATTCAGTTGAAAATAGTTATTTCTTGCCACACCACGGTATACTACGAGATAGTAGCACAACGACAAAGTTGAGAGTAGTTTTTGACGGTAGTTCTAGAAAAACATTTCAACCCTCATTAAATGAGGAACTGTCTGCAGGACCCGCTCTGCAAAATGATATTCCTACTATTATAACACGATGGAGACGTCATCGTATTGGATTCACAGCGAACATAGAGAAAATGTTTCGCCAAATCAACGTAGCTAGTGAGCACCAAATATATCAACGGATATTGTGGCGAGATTTTGATTCTAATGATATCAACATATACAATCTTACAACCGTAACCTACGGCACTGAACCAGCTCCATCTCTATCAATAAGAGTACTTCAACAATTAGCGCTGGATGAGAAAGAACAGTTTCCATTAGCCTGTAAGGTGCTCAATACTGACACTTACGTAGACGACGTAATTTCTGGAGCTGATGATTTGACTCAAGCTATAAAGCTTCATTCGGAGTTATGCAAATTATTAAGTAAAGGTAAATTCAATCTACGTAAATGGTCCTCTAACTCTATGGATCTCATGGAATCTATTCTGCCTGAACTTTGAGCAGATTCTAAAGTTTTTGAAATTGAAAATGATAATTTACCAGCGGAACGTGTATGTGTAAATATATATTCAACTGTTACGGAACTAGAATACCCCGAAATTCTAAGACGATTTTCCTCTCTTAGCAAGCTAATACGCGTAACTGCGTACATATTTCGGTTTACTAAAAATTCATTATACAAAACAGAATCACAAATGACAGGTAGTAGTAAGATGACAGGTTTTCTTACCAGTAACGAGCTTAATTACGCCCGTATGAAACTTATCAGAGTTTCACAACAGGTTGATTTTCCGAACGAAATACTTCAGCTCAGAGAACATGGTCATATTAGTACTAATAGGACAGTTGCTAAACTGTGCCCTTTTCTCGATTCTTCAGAAATTATTCGAGTTGGTGGTAGAATTCAAAACTCAGATTTAAATTACTTTTCTAAGCATCCAATTTTACTCTCGAAAAGAAATCCTATAACTAATCTTATATTTTTAGATGCACATAAAAGAACGTTACACGGCGGCTTAATTGAAATGCATTCCTTTGTTTCACGAGAATATTTCATTTTGTCAGCTAGAAATATAGCGAAAAAGGTGTTACGGCAGTGTATGGATTGTTTTAAATACAGCGCAAAGGCAGCACAACAAGTTATGGGTAGCTTACCAAGTGTTCGTCTTAAGCCAGCACGACCTTTCAAGCATAGCGGCGTGGACTATGCAGGACCAATTACTATAAAACAATCAACTGCACGAAATTCTGTCACCACAAAAGGTTATATTTGTTTATTTATTTGTATGGTAACGAAGGCTATACATCTGGAAGCTGTGACCAGTTTATCTACAGACTCATTTCTAGCTGCATTTCGACGCTTTATATCCAGACGTGGAAATTGTACCGACCTGTATTCTGATTGCGGTACGAATTTTGTTGGTGCTCAGAAAGAACTGGAAGTTCTTTACAAAAACAAATCTTCTTTACCTAAAGAGCTCGCTGAACTTCTGGCCTCTGATGGAGTCACGTGGCACTTCATACCACCAGCATCACCTAATTTTGGAGGACTGTGGGAGGCAGGAGTTAAGTCTACGAAACACCATTTACGCAGGGTTATGCATAATCGTATTCTTACATTTGAAGAGCTTACAACGCTTCTTACTCAAATCGAGAGTTGCCTGAACTCTAGACCATTGTGCCCTCTGAACAACGATCCTTCTGATCTTAACGCTCTTACACCGGCACATTTTTTAATTGGCGAACCATCTGTTTGTGTACCAGAAGAAGATATACTTCAAATCAACATCGATCGCTTATCCAGATGGAAAGTCGTCGAGAAATTAAAGCAACATTTTTGGCGCCGCTGGTCTCGCGAATGGCTTTGTCGGTTACAGGCTAGACCTAAATGGCTAAAGGTCTCGAGAAATGCTAAAGTAGGTGACTTGGTGATTATATTTGATGAACGTTGTCCACCCGGACAATGGCCTTTAGGTCGAGTTCAAGCAGTACACCCTGGTAGTGATGGATTCGTGAGAGTAGTGACGCTGTTATCGAATGGAAGACTTTTTAAACGTCCTATTTCTAAAATAGCCTTTCTACCTAATTTAGATACTCTTGGTGAAAATAATACTCCCTTAAGTTAAACACTATCGTGCTTAGGGGGGGAGAATGTTGGAGAACAACAAATTAATAATTATCTAGTTAAACGTATTTTTATAATGTAGCACATTTATATTATCATTTCTAATAATATTCTTAATGTACCACTGTACTTGCTATAATTTATCTATTATCTATCTTCTTTCTTTGCTATTTGCTTTTTTACACATACATACACACATATATGTACAAGCTTTGTCACGCGATTTTCTACCTGCTACTAAGCTAACCGGTTTTTATACATATCCTTGTTAGTGTAAAGAACCCTTTTTTATTATTTGTTTCAATTTTGTAAGAAAACAGAATTATTTTGGTTTGCCTAAATTTTGTAACAAATTATTATAATTCTGATCGTGAAAGCTAGAACATCACTGCCTTGCTGCTAATTGTATAGCTAGATCAGTAATTTATAGTCATACTGCCTTGCTGCTAATTTATATTCATTGAAAGTTAAATCATTTAAAGTTAAATTTATAATAATAAGTATTTTTAAATAATAAAATTAAAATAATAAATAAAATTTAAAATAATAAATTAAATTAAAATAATAAATAAAATTAATAAAGTAAATTAAAACCTCAATCTTAAACACACTTATATAACAAATTTAAAACTTAATTTAAACAATTAAAAATCACAAATATAAAACTTTTACAAAGAGCACTTCAAAAAACACACACAATCTCAACAGAGTTGCCAGACTTTTTCTGTTGTATAAAAATATTGTATAATTGCATTGTAATACGTAAATAAATAAAGAGCAATTTTATTAATTTCTCAAAGCACAAAAACAAATCACTGTTATTCACTCTCCATATAAATTACACATTATTTTAATCGCGACATAAAAACCACAACCAATAATAAGACTAAGCGACACTATATTAAAGGCTTTTAAATCATTTATAGAATCAAGAACCCATAAACAAATGCATTAAATTATACCACAATACATGCAATCGCCTGTCACCCTTTGCTCTTCAAATTACTTTAACATGTTTAAGGGCAATAAAAGTCAATTTTCTTAATTGTTTCAGCCTCCTTTCGTCTTACTTTACTACATAAAAGAAAACTGCGTTTATCTTTAGCAAAAATAATAAATGCCTCAAAAACGCATTTATGTATTTATAATTATTATTATGCATTAACTTAATTTTACAAAGATATAATTATTCGTTGTCTTTCAGTAAAGGTTGCATGCAGTAAAGGTTAAAATAATAGCAAGAATTATATTGTTCCTATCTAACATATAATACTTGTACTTAACTAGCTTGCAAAGGATGCCTGATTGAGAATAAAGTTCTAAAATTTAGTATCATTTCTTGTGTTCAAGATTCAAATTTAAGTTGTGCCATACAGTGGTGGTCTTATAATTGGCACACCCATCTATAGGACCTTTTTCTAGTAACAAACAAAGACGAAATATGTTTTCAAAATTTGTTTAAGGACAGTAAAATATTGTAACGTTTTTATCCTTTTAAAAACGTTTAAAATATGAGTTCGTAGATTGCAAATTAAATAAAAATAAGTTTGTGTTTAGTTTTAGATGAATTCTTTATTGTTCGCACAATTCCGTATGCCACTGTACGCAACTTGATTTAAATAACAACAATTTGTTTTGTTATCATTCTTTACACTCTTGTGCGTAAACACTAACAACTGCTCGTAAGATCTTTACAACGGAGATCTTCAAACCACGATTTTTCCCTTCACACGCGACGCGTTTTCACACAAGAGTGCCTGAATTTTTACTGATCTTGTTGCCTGCTTTGCCTTGCCTTTTATATAGCAGAGTAAACAGTCTGATGAATGCCCTTGAAGGAGAATGACTTTGCCTTCGCGAAATCTCTATAAACATAAATGTTAAAAGTCGCCGTGGTCTAGTAGGTAGTGCATTGGCTTATTAGACGAAAAGCCAGGGTTCGAGCCCCAGGCCAGACATCAAAACAAAATACAAAAAGTATTTCTTCGGCGACTTCCTCTCAGCAGATTTCTGACAAAAACTCTGAGAGTAAATAAAATTGTCATGAAAAGTTTCTCAACAATTTGTCGTTGGTAGTCGACTTTAAACTGTAGGTCCCGCCACTCATGTTTAAAATTAACACACACAACATAAGTAGTGTGAGAAATTACGCCGTAATCCCGACTGAAGGGTTGTAATTACCAATTATGTATGTTGTTTACGTTATTGTTGTTTGTGTATTTTGTTTACGTTTGTTCTTGCAGTGTTGTTGTTGTTTGTTTACTTGTTTATCCCTTTTTTTATACCGATGTTGTTGCTAAATTTTTGTTTAATTGTTGGTCAAGTAAACAAGTCCATTGTTTTTGTTTTTGTAGCTTTTGTTTATTATTTTAATGTAAAACGATGTAACACCATTTCCATTAGCGTAACAATATTTCTAGTGTATGCTTAGACGAAAGAATTCAACAATAAATTACATTTAATATTTAATTTTAATTTAGAGGTCTTTCACTTGTCTTGCATTCTGTATGTCATTGCATGCCACTTGAACCACCTTTAGCATGCAAACTTTAAAATTTTTAATTTTTTTTTCAGCTTGTGTCTCAAGATTGTTCCATAAGTTATAATCACAGCTCTATGCTGGCCATTATATAATATCAAGTTATTCGATCTCTAAATATTTTGTCCATTCGTGCGGTGCGACTTCATTATCTTGCTTAAAAATTCATTTTACATACAATTTTTCATGAGCCAATGGAATCAATTAAATCTACACAATCTGTTTGGTTCAATGTTGATCCATCAAGAATTCATTCTTTATGATTGGTCCCATACTATGCTATATGGAAACTGGCCCTTCCACTGAGCAACTTCTCTATAGTTAGTTGACTTCAAAGTATAGCGTGGATTTCAATCCTACTTCGCTGAATACCACACATTGTTCTTTCAATTGAATTTAGATTCACCACTCCTAAGGACGTTTTTCCTGAATAAAGTTAAGCGTATTTCTTTGTATTTTTGATACCATAGGAATGTGTTGCGTTAAATACTTGCAACGAATGATTTTTGTAATAATTTGAAGGTATACGGCACTAGTAATGTTTCTTGGCCGAGGTTTTCTTCTAATGGCAGCATTTATTTTCAGATATTTTTGATGCGACAGTATTATTGGACAATTTTTAAATGTGTGCCACTAATCTTCGTAATTTTAGAAATATTTTCTTAGAAAACACGTAAATATAATGGGGTTAATACGAAATCATGCAAACTAGTTTAATTTTTTTTTTTTCATCTCACAGAGAAAAGAATGACTAAATACATGGTGTGCTAATGATATGTGCCGAAATATTTTTATCTTTACAAAAATATAATTTTAATAATTAATGTAGGTACTGTTATTTATTTACCGTCGCCGTAGTCTAGTAGGTAGCGTGTTGGCTTATTAGACGGTTCAAAGCCCAGGTCAGACATAAAAACGAAAATACGAAAAAAATATTTCTTCGTTGCCTTCCTTTCAGCAGATTTCTGGTAAAAACCCTGAGAGTAAATAAAATTGCCATGAAAAGTTTCTCAAAAAAAAAATATGTCGTTCGGAGCCGACTTTAAACTGTAGATTCCGCCACTCATGTAACATATAAAATTAACACACACACCATAAGTGGTGTGAGAAACTAGATCCATAATTCTGACAAGGGTTGTAATGATGTATGAATGTAATTATGTAGGTATGTAATTGGTGAAAATTTGCAATTTGTTTATGATGTAATTAAGCTCTGATAAAGCCTCTTGGAAGCATACATTGAAATTGGAAATCTTTGTAACCGAATATTCTTGAGGAACTCATATAAATGGAGATATAAAAACTTATATTTACCGTAGATCGATCCTTAAAAAAACTTCATAATTCTAGCTATATGTCACTTTTAATACATACTTGTATTTCGTAGAATTTTCGCAATTATTTGTAGATTTTGTTAAAAAATTTAAATATTTTTATTTACTTCAATTCATTTTAATAAAACCATTTTATATTGTTACATTTTATTATCACTTTTGTCAAATTTACGCCAAAATTTTTGACATGATGTACATTGCAGCATGGTTTTTTAAGTAAAAATTAAACACTTCATATCAGCTTGGCGTTATTTTTTTCTAAATGGTAATAATTTCACATCTAGCAGCCTTGTTTTGTGGCGATTTATAATTACCAAATGTTTAGATGGGAATGCTTATTGTCACTCCCATCAGCACCGCTCCCAATCGAGGGCTAGCTGAAACCTGATGGTACAAACCGTTGTTATAATTATATAATATAATTTGTTGTCAACGTCATGTGAGGTAAAAAAGTTTCCCGTTGCAATAGAACATCGATTATGTCAATAGCAATGTTCTCTCTTTCATTCCTCTCTGGTGACCCAGATACAAGTTTCCCCAAATACGGCTATAAGTAGTTGCTACGCACGTAGCATGTACTCAAATCATAAACTGCCAATTCGATTCCGGTGGACCACGAAATTTATAACGACCATAAATTTGAATTAGTTACCCATCTATAGCGGCAAAATTATTAGGATTATTAAAAGCTGAAAGACTTTCAGCTCAGTTTTCGAAGAGGCGTAATAGGTGTAAATTTATCATCACTTCCGAGTAGCACGTTATCAAAGCGAATAATTCTGTTATCTCATACGTAGATATTTGAACGAAATACTGTCATCTGTAATATCTATGAAAAAAAACATAGGACGAAACACTTTTTTCTAATGTATGTCTGCCGCGGAAGATAAATATGAGAAGAGCAGTAAGAAAGACTCTACAACATTTCATGTGACATCTGCTAGCAATCTGTATGATAATTGATAATATTTTTTCTTCCCAAACTACTAATGCGGTTCTCTATTCCAAGTAGTACCATCTTTTTCAATTAACGTCCTGTAAATACTTGCGTCAATTCATAAAAGGAGCTTCTGTTTTCTTCTTCTTCAGAATCTTCAGTAGTAGGCATATTACATATGTATTTATGTACATATTTAATCGGTCATTACAGCCTTTCTTTGTAAACTGGAAATGTTTGACCTGAGGTTTAAAACTTGGTCTGACGTCTAATAAGCTAACATAGTGCATTCTAGACTACGACTACTTCAATCAATATCAATACCTTATCAAATATCATAAATAATGTGTAATTCCCGATAATTCTTTACAAAATCCTTGAAAGTTTAAAAAAAATACATACACAACACCAGAGAATCCCCAGGAAAGTCGTATGTATCAAAAATTATACATAAGATAGAATTATGACGTTTTTGAATTTTTTAAGACCTTTTCAAAACTTTCTTTTTTTATTTCGTTTAAAATAACGACAATCAAAATACTAACGAATTAAAAAAAATCAGACATCTAACTTTTTCTGAATTAAAGCCATGTAGCCTCCAAAATTGAAATGTAATATTTTTGATACAAAGCTCGATCTACGGTTAATTGATTTTAAATTTTCATACAAAACTTTCTGTTACAGAAATTTCTTCTAAACTAAATAATGCACTGTATTAGAAAGCCAAATATACCGTATATCAGGCGAATACTCAATGACCATTGCAATTAAAATAAAGTATAAGCTTATGAAACAAACGCACCATGGGGTGTAAGTAAACACAGCTGCCAGCTAAACAAAGCATCAAATCGTTAAATATTAGAAAAAAATAGCCAAAATCGTCGAAGACGTTCATGGAAATTGTAAAAAAATCGTCAGAAAAAATAAATCTTAGCTGTTAAAATAATTATTAGTAATTTGATTACTTTTTTTTGAATGGTGAAATAATGATTAAAATTACAATTATTTTTGGTAAAAAAGTTGATAATTGATTACGATTACAAAATAATCCAAAAATAGTCAGGATTACTGGCGATTAGTCCAATAATCAAAAGTAATCCAAAAGTAATCAAATTAAAATAAATCAAATAAAGAATTGTAAGTAATTATTGAAAATAATTTGATTAGTTTTGGATTACTTTTGATTCTTTTTGATTATCGTAATAATCGTAATCAATTAGTAATTCGAAAAAATTGTTCATAGAATTATATAATCATTACGATTCCTTTTAAAAAGTAATGTAATTAATTACTAATCGTAATCGATATTTAAGAATAATGTTATTTACTAGGTTTTATTATTTAAAGTCAGTAAGTCATTTTTAAATACATGTGACAGAAAAATTTATCGTTTTAAGAATAAAATATTCAAAACAAACTTTTTGATGGACAGGTGTGCTAATTATAAGACCACAACCGTATGTTAATGCCGTTTATTAAAAATGGAGAGTCTTATAAAATAACAACGCGTTATGATTGTGAAAACTCACTACAAACATTTGGAAACACCGATAGCAAACTTCAGTAGAAAGAGAGCACACCTAATGTGACCGTCACCCATTTCCCATCAAGGATGTTTTAATCACTTCAGAAAATTTTCTGTGTTTCTTCATTCTTCAAAAACCATACTCCGTTGGAGAACAACCAAATGATATTTTTGACCCATTGTAGATAAATGAAGTACATAATTTACATTAAGTCTACGACAAATCAATCTTAAGGACTTCATAGGAGTCGTAACGAAATACTGGATATGGCGAGGAAACTAAAGGTTGTAAATATTATACCACGACTTTCAGATATTTTGGTAAGGAAAAGCAACAGACTATACTGTTTCCCACTGTCGTTACTTGTTTAGAAAGAACTTATTTGAATAAATTTCGCTTCTCGAAATCTCTATAAATGTAATCATAGTTGTTTACATTTATTATTGTAGTGTTGTTGGTATATTTTTGTTTACTTGTTTACCATTTTCTTATGATGGTGTTTGTTGTTATATTAAACAGTACCATAATTTGTAAACAGGTTTGTTTACAGCATTATTTTGTTTTTGTAGCTTCTGTTTATAATTTTAATGCTAAGCTTTGTAAAAGCAAAACACCAGCATTTTGATTTTTCGTTTTAGTAACAATATTAATAGTAACTATGAAAACGTGTTCCCTGGTAGTATAGTTGGTAATGTGCTGAACTATCAACAGGAGGGTCCTGAGTTCGATTCCCATCTAATACTCTGGTTTGTTGTGTTACACTCTTTCAAAAAAAAAAAAATACAATAGGAATTCATTGACGAGGAGGGAAAACTTTGGAATTAGATTAATATTGGATTCCTGGGGAAGAAATATCACAATTACGGGAAATAAAATTTCTGGGAATATAGGTGTAACTAGATGTGTACCATCAGAGTGACCTTTGGAGCCAGTGTTTGGGTGAAATGCAAAAACTGTACAGATGGCATAATCGCAGGAAGCCATAAGAATATTTTCTACAGTGACACTGGAAGCTCAGTTAGATTTAAATTCGTTACACACGTAATTAAGGGCCAGAGGCTAAGGTTAGGAAACAAGTCCAATAGGATATCCATATGGGGATTTCGTGACCTGATAAATCGAGTGGCGGACAGTTTCTTCCTCAAGCATCCCAATAACACAACCAGTAGATTTTATGAATTTGGAAAATGCTTTACTACTAAATTTAGTGAATATTTATTAAGACTACATACTCTTTTAAGACAAGGACTATTCTGTTGTAATGTATAGAAAGCAGATATTGAGACAGAAGCAAGAGTTTTTTGGTCCCAGAGAGAAATATCCTGAACCCATTTAAAATCTTGTGTGTATTTTGAAAGCGGCAGTCTACGACAAAACTAAAAAGAACGGAACGTAGCAATACTATCTGACAGTCAGGAACCGATCCGATCACTAGGCTCTTAGTAATTTAAATATTACAGGGTCGAACGTGAAGTTGGGATACACTCTGTTGAATTTTAGGTCATGTGGAAGTTTAAGCAAATGAACAGTCTGATAAGTTTGTGAGGTGGGTAACCTATACGCCTCCGACGGAGGCAAAACATTTCTATGGAGGGGAAAATATGTTTGTAAGGTTATACTCGATTAAGGCCAAATGATTTGAGGCAATCAAAACTTTTGTTAGATAATTACAATTTAAATCATGCATCAAGCTACCCAAAGGTTATTAACCGCATTTTAGCTACATAATATGTACTTGATGCCGAATATAGCAGGCGGAGCTAACATTTTTTCATATACATCGTTAGCTTCGTCGGCAACTCACTTGGTCCGAAAACTGCTTCTTTTTAAGTTTTATCTAATTTCATTTTATGAAGTGCACATCAGGTAAAAAGAAATTTTATTTTACAACTTTATTTTCTCCAACAAGCAAACAGTTATTTTTATATATTTTTGTTTCTGCGTAAAATGCAAAGATTTAACTTTTCCTTCTTTTACTTTTTCTCCATTTTATCTACGTTTTGATGATTTTTTCCGATTTTTTTCTTGCATGGTTCCCAATTTTTTTAATTATGTTGACAGTTTCTGTAGACTATGATGAATTGCAATTGAAAAATATTAATTATTTTAACTCTGTTTTATCGGTCAATGTAAAATATTATAGAAATAACATTAAAGTTTCGACTGAATTTGTAAACCATTTTTACCCGCTAATTGGCTATATCAACATAAAAAAGAATTAAATTAAATTACTTGTGTAGGTTTGCTTTTGCAATAAAATTTCAAATTTATGTACATACATAAACGTACATATGTATATATATTTTTTTCGTTTAATTAAAATTCTCAATTAAAAATGATTGTCTATACGAATGCTCACCGACACATTCATTTAAAATTATGGCATTTAAATAAAATTATATTTGCTTCAACTATAACTGCATTTGCTTTTGTCTCAGACAAATAAATATTTAAAGTTTAAGTTTTAATGAGCCATTGTGAATTTTAATCTAACAAAATCATAATAAAAATTTTTAAATTTAATAAATAATAAATACGATGTTCAGACAAAAAATAGTACAAGATAGGAGTAAATCTTCAAAAATATATTCGATGTATTTTTTAATAGAAGTCGTAAAGGCAACTAGCGGTGTTATAATGTTATATTTAAGAAATTCTGATAAAAAATCTCAAATGAGTAATTTTTCCAGTCACGGTAGGTTTAGTGTTAAATTTATGAATTGTTCTAAAAAATAAAAAAATCTTGTTGTTTTCCAGCTGTTAAATGATTATTGAATAAGTTGATTTGCGTATGCCTGAACACTTCAAATAATTTTGTCAATGCAATGAATATTGACTCAATTAAAATTCATGACTGAACATAGTATAAGAGTCACGATATGCGTAAATATTGAATTTATTTTAGCTTATAACCGTTTTGTATTAGGTATTGTTGCAATATCATTCACACAATTTTATTCAGCTTCTTCTTTTTAATTAATGTACACATACATATGTACATATATAAATTATAATTTAATATGTTTGTGGACACTACATGACATAAGGACTTGTTAAGTAATATGACATATAAAAACACGAGCGAAATTTATGACAGAGAATTACATTAAAAAATGTTACAACCTTTTTTTTGAACGTAAATGAAGAATGAGCTGCATGTTTTAATGTTAACCAAAAACACTATCATGATTTTTTTCGTTGTAGGGCTAATTAAAAAACTTTTCTTCTCATTTTTAAGCAAAGTGCGAATTGTTCGTTTATGTGGAGTTGATCTTAATGCTGAAATCTTTTTCAGGGGGAATGTGATAAACACGTGATGGATTTCAGGTTTTCTTATTGAATGTAAAACTTTAATATAAATAATTTTACATAATAAAACAACTAAACATTTGCGATGGTAATTTACATATGATCGTTTATAGGGGATCATTATTAAATATTTTATAACCATAGCCGTAGTCTAGTGGGTAGTTTGTTGTTGGCTTATAAGACGTAAGGCCACGGTTCAACTGGAAAACTGTCAAACCCCAGGTCAGACATCAAAACGAAATACGAAAAAAATTTTTTCTTTGGTGACTTCCTCTCAGCAGATTTCTGGCAAAAACTCTGAGAGTAATTAAACCTGCCATGAAAAAGTTTCTCAAAAAAATCTGTCGATCGGAGTCGACTTTAAACTGCAGGTCGCATCACTCATGTATAGAATTAACACACACAACATAGGTGGTGTGAAAAACTAGTTCCATAATCCTGACTGACCTGGTTGTAATGACCAACTATGTATGTATCCAAAACAACGAATGATTGTTTTGTCAAAATGACATCAACGTACAGTTTCTAGTTAGCCCAATAAATCACAACCTTACTCAAGCATAAATCAACTCATTACGTTCAGCGGAGATAATACATTGAATTTTTTGACAGAATAGATTGATATAAGTATTGTCAGATTCGAAATAACCGATAGTTCAAATTTAAACCGATGGATGGCACACCTTATATTTATAGAATTTCGTTAAAAACTCTTTTATCTTAATTTTGGGATCATTTTCTGTTTTTTCTGTAATGAATGAATTAAAATAATATTTTTGTTAAAAAACCATGGATCTAAAGAAATATATTTATGTAAAGATTGCAACCTTTATTTTAATATTTAAAATTTTATTTTATTTTATACAAAAATTTTTTGATAAAGAATTTATTTCGAGGTGGTAAGAGTACAAGTTTTTTTTTTACTTCCTATATTATTCATTCAATAAAGTTGTTTCGTTAATATAACAGTACATACATACATTTTATAGTATTTATTATGTATACTTCAGATTTCAATGTACATGTACGGGCAAAGTCTGTAACCAAAGAGCAAATAAGTTGAATATGTTGTATGCGAGTATTGATATTTTATATTCATTAAGGTCAACGTATTTTTTTATATTTCTTATGCTCTTTTAAGTCTCTGTCCGAAAATGCGTTTGTATTGTTACAGTTGCGGCTTTACTACGTGACTACGTTTGATTTATCTTCTGCTACTTTTGAGTAAACGTTCATTCGTATTTCTTGGCGAAGTCTTTTAAATAATTATTCTTAAAAGCCATTAAATTTTAGCACAAAAAATGAATTATGCCTCCGATAATAATTTTTCAAATACTACTATCTTATTTAAAGCATATTTAAGACGTTCCCAAAACAGTGTTAGTTTTTCGGCTTTTTTGGATTACGATCCAAACATTCAACATAAGGAATGACAAGTAAATACGATGAGAGCTATAAGCACAAATGCTTATTATAATTATACAAATATGTATGTGAGCATTTGTATTCATACATGGCCTTAAGTAATGATTTTTCTCTGTACATCACATGAAGACAGGATTGTTTGTTGCCTTGTGATTAAGTTATAAAAAATATTAATGCTCCTTCATAAGTTATTAAAGTATTTGTTCGATAGCGTGTGTGGAAAAGTGCATACATATATAAATTCAAATATGTAAGTTTTTATTTGTATTGGTTTTAATTTCAGTTCAATGAGCAGGAATAATTACACGCGTTGTTTAACGATGGAATAATAATTATTTAAAAATCAAATATAAAAATATTAAAACCATTGTAAGTGCATAAAGTAGTTCTCGTCTTTCATTGTCCCTTTAATAACAGTTCAACATAATTAAATTTCTGATAAAAAAGAAATTAATTAAAAACTGATTTATTTAGCATTAATTAAGAATGGCGTCGATTGGTTTCATATTGGTTTCATATTGGTTCACACTGATTATAATGGTTTCTTAAATTTCGATGATATCTCACTCGTTTAATTCATTTTATTTAAATTTAATGTTAGGAAACGCATAATCAAAAATCCGATACGTCCATATAGTCTCTGCCGCCAATTAAAACACATATTAACGACAAAAAGAAATGTTTAATATGAGTGTTCATATAAGAACGTTTAGTTTGTTAAAAGTAAACTGCAGCATTAGGCATCGAAGCAATTTTTATCTGTAAAGAAACATATTTCTTGTAACATTTTTCAATGTCAGCTTTGACTACTGTTATGTAAATATGAGTTTTTAATGTACCATGGAGCAGATGTAATAATACTTCGCTTTTTATTTTGGAATTCTAAATTTATTCTAAGTGATAAAAAAATGCTGTTCCTCATAATTGGACATGCTCAATACAAAGGCGGATGCAGAGAGCGCAACGTTAACGGTTTGCATTTCCATTATTATGTTCTAAAAAACTCGTTCGATGAATATCTGCCTTTTAGAGACGACTATGCTTAGTCACAATTCGAAATCTCTTTTCACCATAAATATGGGAACTTTCTCTGTTAAACTGATGATTTCTGAATTTATTATTTTACTAGCCAATTGGTATGTTTTTCAGGTCAAAGATAAGCAGATCTAATATATTGTTATGAAAATGGAAACGGTGTACATCGTTTAACATTAAAATGAGCAAAAGCTACACAAACAAATACAACGAACTTGTTACAAGTAAACGTACAACATCAGTATCAATGCAAATGGGATATACAAGTAAGCGAGAACACAACAACAAGCAATGTGAACAAAATACACAAACAACAATGAAGTCGCGATAAAGTTCACAAGAAGGTTCGACTTCAAGAACTTTCATCAGACTGATACGTGGGCATATAAAAAGGCAAGACAAAGCAGGCAACTGGCAGTAAGAATTCAGTCAGTCTTGTGTAGAGACGCGTTGTCTGTGAAAAGAACAATCGTGGTTTGAAGATCGCCTTTGTAAAGTTCTACCGAACAACTGTTAGTGCTTACGCAAGCAGAAGTGTAAAGAAGAATAACGAACTAGGCAATTTGTTGTTGTAACATATAATTATGAACAGTGGCACAAAAATAGTGCGAACAATAAAGAGTTTAATTAAAACTGAACACAAATTTATTTTTATTTTGTTTGCAATCAACGAACTCATATTTTAAACGTTTTTAAAAAGGTAAAAACGTAACAATATAATTGACCTAATCAATCGAATTCTGCAAATGTAGTGAGACAAGATATGTGGTTTGGAAAGTCACCAAGATCCATGCCGTCCAGCTCCGTTTTCGTGTGCCATTAATAAATTTCGTTCACAGTCACTGTGCCTTCGGCCTCATCTTAAAAATAATAAGCAACAATGATGTCACCTAACTTAAACCCGCATTAGCCAGTTGCTCGTTTTATGTGCATTTTTTTCTCATGGCTTGCGTGAGGATTTGTAAGCCCCACATTCATATTGCGTATCCATTCAGATGGAAGTCCACTTCATCAGAATCTACGCTTTTCAGAATCTACTTCCTAAGTCATCTGGGTTTTACAGGCTTCATGAAATATTTTTTTTATGCTGATCCAATTTATTAAAAAATTTTGAATGTTTTTCGAATGGATAATGCTTTTTCGAAAACACTATCGTATTAATAACACTATGCGACAAAATAAATAAATTAAATGCACAGCTAATGACATAGTGTAGGCTGTGAGTTTTGTTGAGTAGAACTCAAAAATATATTTCTTCCCTCCAAACTTGTTTTAATTGACAAAATCTGTTTTTTGAACTTTACGCGCAAATTTATTGATTACACAAACATTTCTGAACAGATGTCCAAAATTTAGGAAAGGAGAGGGATGAGCGTTTAAAACGGTATACATATATATTTTGTTTGACTTAATATGCTATGGGGCTTGATGAGGTAAACTTGACAAATGCCAATTTTTTCATATTTTTTAAAGTTTGTCCATTCATAGTAACCTAACCTAACCTTCTGAAATTGCATTATCTTGTGAAGACATTGACACTTCGTTTCATCAAATCGGATAAAAATTACCATAGTTATTATTTCAAGAGTCTAACAGTCGAGTTATATTTTTCATAAACATATTTTTTCAAATGAATTTATAGTTACAAATTTTCAGAATTTTTAATAGAGTTTGATTTTCGCAAAGTGTGTCAATTTCACGTTTGAGCGACCACCAGAAGTTGGTCAATGTTTGCGGAGAGACAAATAATAATATTTGCAAAAAACACAAATATGAAATTGACACATTTTACGATAAACAATCAAGACACATCAAAAGTTTTAAAAATTTATGAAGTGAAAGTTCATTTGATAAGATGACATATATAAGAAAATATAACACGACTGTTATAATATTTAAATAATAACTACAGTAATTTTTGTCCGATTTGATCAAAGGAAGTGTCAATCTCTTCACAAGATAATGCACTTTCAGAATGTCATCACTTATTTTATATTCTTTAATTAAATTTTGAAATTAGGAATAGCTAAACTTGAAAAAGTGAGAAAAAATAACATTTTTCAAGTTTACCCGATCAAAACTCATAACATGTAAGTTTGAACCATTTGTTTATGTATACCATTTTAACATACATGGGCATACTGCATTATAATTCTAATGCATTAAGCTTTTCAGTATTCAGTAAATGTTTACTGGTAATGAAATTTAGATTGCATTACCAGTAAAATTTTACTGATTACTGAAAAAAATATCAGTATTCAGTAAATGTTTACTGGTAATGAAATTTAGATTGCATTACCAGTAAAATTTTACTGATTACTGAAAAAAATATCAGTATTCAGTAAATTTTAGTGGATACTGAAAAAAAATTCAGTAAGTCAGTAAATTTTTACTGATTACTGAAAAAGATCAGTATCAGTAAAATTTATTAATTACATGTTAGTGGAATTATTTTCTGGAAAAATTGCCTACATTTCAAGGATTCGGGTAAATTTTGCCCTGTTCAATTAGCTGAATTATTAACAATTGTTACTGGAAAAGCATTCATTAACTCAAAAAACTGCAAGAAGAACAAAAAACTAAAATTGTTAACATTTTTTATCGTTGCAAATTATTACAAGTTCTATTTTGAATTATCTTTTGTTTACATTATCGTCAGAACAATTTAAAATCAAAATATTTTACAATATCGACTACTCAAAAATTATACATTTACCTTAATAAAGTTTTCATTTACTATATAGTTTTTGATGATATAAAATAGAAATTTTCCATAGTTTTTATTTTCACTCTCTTAATAATAATTTAATGAACAAATTTAAAAAAAAATTTTTTTTCACATACACTAAATTTTTATTAGTGTCCACCGTTAGTGTATCTTAGAAGATACAACTATTAAATGAGGCTCTGTGACAAGGAATCGGAATATATTGTTTCCCTATTATTTCTAAACGCTTCTAGACATATTTTTAAACAAGATAATATTTTTTCTTTATATCAATTTGTAATCCTGTCCGATATTTCAATATAGCAAAGCACCTAATTCACCAAATTTGGAAAAAATAAAATTTTCAACTTTGATGTTTAAGCAATCAGAGAATTCAACAAACAACACACTTAAATTAATATTTCGGTGGTGTTGTGAGTACAACGGTGATTAGAAATCGGGTGGTCGTCGGTTCAAACTCAGAGGGCTGCATCTTTTTTTAATTCATATTTGACATTATTTTAATTTTTGTTTTTTACAAATAAAGTCCGCCAAATAACTTTTTTTTTGAAAATGCTTTAAAAAAAAACTACTGAATATTTTCTCAAATTTCTTTTTTTAATTGAAAGTACAATCCTTCCCGTTAATAATGGAAAATAATTTCATTCAAATGGCTGCCTCGGCTGGCCATGCAGTAGCCTAAACCAGAAGATGCCGATTTTGTCAAGAAACTCATCTTTTCAGATGAAGCTCATTTTGATCTTGGCGGGTATGTAAACAAGCAAAATTGTCGCATTTGGGGCACAGAAAACCCGCACGCATACATTGAAAAGCCGACGCACCCAAAACGAGTCACTGTTTGGTGCGGATTTTTGGTCCAGAGGCATAATTGGGCCATTTTTCTTAGAAAATGTGCAAGGAGTGGCCGTTACAGTCAATGGCGATTGTTATCGGGACATGTTGATCGAATTTTTGTTCACAAAAATTGAAGAGGAGGATATTGGCAACATTTGGTTTCAACAGGACGGCGCTACGTGCCACACAGCCGAAGCTACACTCGATGTTTTGCGCCCTGTTTTTGAAGATCGCATTATCAGTCGCAGAGCTGATGTCGTTTGGCCACCTCGGAGCTGCGATTTGACACCGTTGAACTATTGTTTGTGGCGTGCCGTTAAAGATAAGTGTTACGCCGACAAACCAGAGACAATTGACGCTTTAAAGGGCAATATTCGTGAAGCCATTGGTGAAATACCGCTGCACACAATCAATAATGTGCTTAAAAATTGGACCGATCGTATGGCCTACTGCATGGCCAGCCGAGGAAGCCATTGAATGAAATTATTTTCCATTATTAACCGGAAGGATTGTACTTTCAAATAAAAAAAGAAATTTGAGAAAATATTCAGTAGTTTCTTTTTTAAGGTATTTTCAAAAAAAAAAGTTATTTGGCGGACCCTTTATATAAATATTTCTACTAATAACATCTATTAGAAATGTTGACAATTTTTTTATAATTAATAAAAATTTACTGGTAATGCATAATGGGTTTCAATTTACTGGTACTGATGTTTTTCAGTATTCAGTAAAAATTTACTGATTTACTGCAGTTTTTTTCAGTAACCAGTAAAATTTACTGAATACTGATTTTTTTTTTCAGTAATCAGTAAAAATTTACTGATTACTGATTTTTTTCCCAGTAATCAGTAAAATTTTACTGGTAATGTAATCTAAATTTCATAACCAGTAAAAATTTACTGAATACTGTAATTTTTTTCAGTAATCAGTAAAAATCAATTTTTACTGAAATTTTACTGGTACTGCAAAGTGCCCATCTGTGCATTTTAAAGGCTCATATGTCCCCTTTTCAAAAAACGTTGGTCTTTGAAAATAGTTTAGAAACTATTATAGGTGTATTTTTCGCCTATGTACCTACGTAACCAATCTAACCTATACCTTCATTTTTTTATTGCATTTTGAATACATCTTTAAACCTTTATTTTTTCCTTAAATTTGACAAATTGATTTCATCTTAAAAACTAAACAGCAATAAAAAAGGACAAAAAACGTTGTATTAAAACGTAATTCCTTTATAATGCTCCTCATCTTGAATGTGTGTACAACATTACATAGTATAAACAAATATTGAGAGGAGATAAATTTATATACACAACAATTTACCTTTTGGCTTAAATGGATTTGTATAAAATACTTGATTGATTTGCAGGATTCTGTTGATTCGTAAGATGTTTCTCTATTCTTTTACTATTCTTTGTAATTGTATACTTAAATGATATAAATTTTGTCGTTGTATTATAACACCCAACATATAATCACAAGTATGTATGTAACATAAATAAATCCAGCTATCAATACAACAATCAATAATCTTTCGAAGCATTAAACACCTTTTAAGTGTTTCGAGGATGACCACTACACATCACACATAAACACTCTCGCAGCAGATAAATGTTTCATTTTGGAAGGATATTTTTATAGCAGATACCTTGAGAAAGAGGAAATGTTGACAACGCCTTTGAACACTCATATAAAAGCTTTTCTCACTGCAATGGAAGTAGTTGAAAATAAGCTAGAAATTGTAGAGGCAAACAGACTGTCAATTGTTCTTTCGTTGAATCCTATTGTTACGTTTTTACCTTTTTAAAAACGTTTATAATATGATTCTTTATTGTTCGCACAATTTTATGTGCCACTGTTCACAACTTGCAGATACAACAACAATTTGCTTACTTAGTTATTCTTCTTTACACTTCTGCTTGCGTAAGTACTAACGACTGTTCGGTATAACTTTACAACGGCGATCTTCAAATCACGACTGTTCTTGTCACATGTTACGCGTCTTCACACAAAACTGACTGAATTCTTACCACTACTCGTTGTCTGCTTTGTCTTGCTTTTTAATATGCGCACGCGATCAGTCTGATTAAGGTTCTTGAAATCACAAAATACACAGAATTGAAACCTTTGACGTTTAAAAACGCTCAAAGCAGCACCTTAACCTACCTCGTAGAGGGAGAAAGAAAATATTTTAATGTTTTGCGAATCAAATGTGTTAGAAGCAACAGATATACAGCGTGAAAACTGGCGGTTAAAGTAGAAAAACTAAATGTAAATAAACATTTATTTTGTGTTAAAAAAGGGAAAATTTAGAATATTTTTTTAATTTCTTCAATGAAAAGTTTAAAGATTCTTAAATATTTAAATATTCATCGAAATGTGTGTAATTTTCGGTCACAATGAATATAGTTTCTTGTGCAAGAGCTAATTAAGAAGCTAAATATTACAAGATCAAAATAAGACGTACTACTCATAAGAAATTTTTCTTGCTGAAAGTTGCCAATATTTTTTAATTTCTTGAAAGAAAAAGTTAAAAACTGTTATTGTTATTAGTTGTTTTTAATATTTATTAATAGCTTTAGACAAAAATTACATTTTTTATTAACTCTCGCCAATATAAAAAACCACCCGAAAACTAAAAAAACATAAATAAACAAAACAGAGTTGCAATCAGAGAGAGATACAGAAATACTTTTTCGTAATATTTGCCATCTCTTTCTCCATGGAAGGTTATCTGTCAAACTCTTGTTTCCATTCTGTATATTTTGTGCTTGAAATCGAACGTTTGTGGTTTTGTCTTCTCGAGAACGCTATCGCAACTTCAGGTTGTTTGTGTATTTTGTACACATTGCTTGTTGATGTCGCTTAATTGCCTCCTTTCTCCTCTCTCCTTTTCTTTCATACTGGTGTTGTTCATTTACTTATAATACGTTTACGTTGTAATAAGTTCGTTGTTTGTGTAGCTTTTGCTCATTTTAATGTTAAACGATATACCCCGTTTCCATTTTCGTAATATGAAGAAAGTTTTGTTAGCTTTAGTTTAACTATATTTAGCGATTTTAATAACATTTTAATAATATTTTGCTATTTTTTATTTGAACATAAAAAGTAATCGTTTCGAGACATAAGTCATAAATATATACAGGCTTGTGGTGTAAAAAAAAAGAAATTTGTTTGTAATGCTAAATTAAAAAAAGTAAAGTAAAAGGGGTTAAAGTAGCAGATATTTGAAATATAGCAAAATAAGTCAAAAATGCTCAAATTGCGATTGCCTCTAGATTATATTTCATGTGGTAAATAAGTAGGATATGCAATTCTTCTATAATAATGAGCGTGTTCAGTATTGTACACTATTTATGCCTCAACTAAGTTATGTTTATTCATAACAGCATTTATATTGCTTCATAAAGGTTTAAGATTCGGGTTTATGTTGAGCATATGTATTTACTCAGCATCAACAAGTGTTATAAAATCAAGTGAGTAAGTATTAGTTCACCCACTCCATAACAAAGAACATTACTTCAAATTAAACCGAATAATCTTCCTGTGAAGTTGTAATATCAGTATTGTTCTCAGTAATCCATTACTGGACATAATTTACTGAAACAATGTTGTTACATACTGAACATCAGTTTCATCATCAATAGCTTATAGACAGAGCATTTAAAAGCAACATTTTGGATTGGAGAATTAAAAGTATTCTGTGGACTAACTAAAAGTAATATTGCTAAATTCAGGTTAAAATTTGGTTTTTCAGTTTTTTTTTGTAAATTTTCAAATGTTACAAGTACTGTACGTAATGAGGGTAACAGATATGTAAAGGAATCAAGTATACATTTTAAAATACTCAAAAATTTCGTACGAGTAATGGTTGTTAGTATACAATTATTTTTCGTTATCCTTGAAATTATTGACGCTTTGTAGATATGATACTCCCACAAAATTGAATTAAAAAACCGTTTTTTGAATAAGTGTTTTAAAAGTATATACCATAAATACATAACTAGTCATTACAACCCTTTAGTCGGGATTACGACCTAGCTTCCCACACTACTTATATTGTCTGTGTTAATTTAAAGTCGACTCCGAACGACAGATTTTAGAGAAATTTGTCATGGCAATTGTATTTGCTCTCACAATTTCTGCCATAAATCTGCTGAAGGGCATTAGCGGAACAAATATATTTTCATATTTCCTTTTGTTCGAGTAGTCTGACCTGGGGTTTAAAACATTGCCTCATGTTTAACAATTGCCTACTAGACTACGGCGACTTCAATTTATTATATGCGATACTGAATTTGTCGTATTATGTATGATTGTTCTGCTATGCTAGAATTATAAGACCGTAAATTGTAATTATACACCATTGGTGTTATAATTATAAATAATTAAAAAAATAAATAAAAATTTTAGTTGGTGAAGAAAATGCTGATTTATATCATTGAGATGTTATAAAACATAAAATTTATTCCTACAAAATTATATTCCCTTTATTGCTGACATTACTTATAATATTTTTGACATTTTAAACTTACATTAATTGTGGCTTTCAAATACACAGTTTTTCCCAACATTCGTAGGAAGACTAAAACATTTATCCGAGCCTTATGGAATTTCTTTTCTGTCAAATAAAAAACTTTCATCTGTCGGAAACATTTAAACAAACATTTTGCACAAATCCAGAGGCTAAAAGTGTTGTGAAACAAAAACAAAACACTACACTGCTAGGATTACTCAAAGGCATTCGCGACAGATCTCTAGATTAATTGTGGCACACAATCCCTTACTTTTAATACTAGACATATTCACAGCTACAACAGTTCATCGCAGTTCGGTTAGCTTCAGCAGTCACCTCAATTTATTACACTTTCAGTAGTCGTATGAATATTTCATGGCGACTTGTGTTGATGATGTTATTGTTTAGCAGTACTGAGCATATAAATTTAGAAGACACACACATTCACAAACTCTTTGTATCGTTTTTCCTTCATTTTTCATCCTTCTGTTTTAGTTGCAGTTGTCGTGTTTTTGTAGTCTTTCTGTTCACGTAAGAGACAATTTATTTCGTAAGAAGGGTCAAATTTCAAGCATTTATTATACGTCTGAATACTAAACGCATATTTTGCTGCATATTCCAATGGTAAGTAGCCGCCAATAGCTTTTGTTTATCATTTTAATGTTAAACGACGTAACACCATTTCCATTTGCGTAACAATATATTGGGGTACCTAGACTTTTGCTGTCCACTGTTCAATTTTATTTTCAAATACAACAAGTTTGGTCGATTCAAGAAATAGTAACAACAACATCTTTAAGGTAATTCACATTAACATGATTCAAAAAATATAAAAGAATATTTTTGAGTTCTACTCAACTAATTGTACAACTAACACCATATCGTTACTCTAGTGTAATTAATTTTTCTTTTTAAGCTTACAATGTTATTCAATACGTTAAAAACATTCCCTTTTATTTTGTCTTTTAAACATTCTCACATGTTTTATTCTTATGTGATAGTTAATCTCTTTTGTTATGCCGTAGGAAATGATTTTTCGAAATAATTCCCAAAAATGCTGTAGAAATTAAGTGTTCTCATTCAACACTTATATTTATACACAAAAGTAACGTGATCCCCTAAAAATATACAACAAAGTGTATCTAGTGGATATGGACTCTTATATGCTTGTGCATACACTTGCAATTACTTTTGAAATGTTCACATTGGAAGAGATCAACTGGACGATTTTCTTATTTGTATGAAATTTTTAACTTAAGCAAGTCTGTGTAGTGTTTTTGCAAGGTTTTAAGTTTTTAGTTACCATCGTCAATGGTGCATCGTTATAGTCTTACACATATGTATGTTTGTTGTTTTATAATGTGTCCATATTAAAAGCAGTTTATATAAGCACACGTACATACCTATGTGTTTTTGGTCCTTTTTTGGCAAATGTTTAACTTAATGTGTGTGTGTGTGTGTGTTATTTTATTTATTGTTTTGTTTGCCTTTATTTTTCGAGTTCATAGCTTAGCATTACCAACTGCTAAGTTGCAAATATTTTTGAATTCGTTTTTATATTTATTGAATGCGTTTTGTTTTTAAGTTTGGTTTCTTAATTTTTTTTACATATTTGAAACATATTTGAAATTTTTTATAAAAGTTCTTATTTCTTTAATTTTATTTCTTTTATTTTTTTCATTTACAATTCACAACAAGAATTACAGTGCCTGGATTGATAATAACTGGGGCAATATACGTTCGGATATGAATGATTTTTTTAATAAAGAACAATATAGTGTATAATCATAAAAATTTAGTTAGATTGACTTACAAAAAACTTAAACTTAATTTGCAGCATGTAACGCAGCATGCACAATAATCTTGCAATTTTAGCCTGAGGTGAGCTGCATGCTTATTAATTATAATAAAGACAGCAGCAGCAAAGCATAAACAAAACAAATGAAAACTAAACAGTTCATTACTTCTTTGACAATTGTGGTACTAAAATGTTCTTTAGCGTTATATTTCATACATCGCGCTTTTAAAACATATATTTCATGTATGTTGTTGTATTGGCAGCATTAATCAACTCATTGCCAGCACAAATCCTCTCATTGTTAGCACTAACTCTCTCATTGCTGCGAAGAAGAATTAGAAATTAGCCAAAATGTAAAGCATGCTTGCTGCCGCGCTTTAAAATAATCGCTTCCATATATAAGTATTCCAATTTTGAGAGCTAGATGGGTTTGCTGCGTTACGTTTATTGTACTTATAGCATAAATCCGATTTTGGTAGAAAGGTTTCAAGCAAACCCTTTGTTTGTTTATTCTACGGTTTTGATTATTTGGCTACAGATCACCTAAAACCCTTCCAAGCAAACAGAGTGAAGTAGAGTAAAATTTTATCGAAACTTATTGTTTTTGGTGTCGATAGTCACTTTTTTCAATGTTACAGGTGGGAATTCATCGGATGATTTCGAACTAAATTTTCGAATACAATAATATTATGTACCAGACATAGAGTTAAAACAGGGTTGTGCAAATAGGATAGGTTTTAAAGCGTGTCTCATAAGTGCATCATTAATAATAAGTCATATATAATTATAGAGGATATATTATGGATGTGTTTAGGTTCATAAAAATTTAATGCGGTGACGATATTTCAAGTGCCTAATGAATCACTCAAATCCAAAGTGTCCTTAAGACGTTGTGCAAAATGTTTCACTCTACTAATTTTCCCCTTGTTTAAGAATTAATATCCCATCGAAAATAGAAAGAATAAAAATTTTCACATTAAAAATAGGAAAATAATATTTTCTTTACATTTTCGTGCGCTTAAGCGAATTGTTGTATGTTACTGTTGTTAGCCTGTTACCAGCATCTTAAGGCACCCAATATGTCCTTAGCATTTATACAATATTTATAGTAATAGTGTACTGTATCCAAATAACAAAACAACCTTGAAATTAAAGATTAAAATAAACTTTAAATAAGTGTGAAGAGAACTATTTAATAATCCTTTTCACATCTTGCAAACAACCATAAATAATGATAACCATAGAAAGAATAAAAAGTAAGTGTGGTAAAAAGATTCTTAAAAATTCTTTGTAAATTTACACAGTTCTTGATAAAGCATTGAAAGACCAAAATTGTATATTTAAACAAAAATAAAAAAACTGTCACTAAAAGTTTAAAAAAAGTTTCTCGAACTTGCAGTCTATAAAAAAGTTAAATAAGAAGCCTTTCTACTTTCTTCCCATCTCATTTATTCCTTTAGCACTGGTAAACTGATGAAAAGAAAATAATAATAATGCGATAAAATAATAGTGTAGGTTGTGAGTTTTGTTGAGTAGAAGTCAAAAAATTTTTTTTTTATATTTCATGAAACCTTCAAACTCGTTTTATTTGACAAAAACTGTTTTTTTTGGGATTTTATTGGACAAATTTATTGAATGCACAAACATTTCTGGACCAATCTCACAAATTTAAACTTTCTTAGAAAGGAGAGGGATGGGTCTTTAAAACCATATACATATATCTCTTATTTGACTTTATATTCTATGACGTTTGATGAGGTAAACTTGGCAAATGCAAATTTTTTCATGTTTTTTTAAGTTTATTCATTCATAGTAGTAAACTTTAATTAAAAAATATAAAATAAGTGGTAACATTCTTAAAGTGCATACTCTTGTGAAGAGATTGACACTTTGCTTGATAAAATCGAACAAAAAATACCGTAGTTATTCCTTATAGAATCTAACAGTCGAGTTATATTTTTCATGTTTATATTTATTCAAATGAACTTTCAGTTCTAAAATTTTTGGTTTTTGATGGATCTTGATTGTTTATCGGAAAATGTGTCAATTTCACGTTTGAGCAACCAGCAGAAGTTGGCCAATATTTGCGCAAAGCGAAATAATAATATATTCAAAAAACACAAATATTAGCCGACTTCTGATAGTCGCCCAAATGTAAAATTGACAGATTTTCCGATAAAAATTCAAGGTTCATCAAAACTTTTGAAAATTTTTGAACTGAAAGTTCATTTGATAAGATGACGTATTCACAAATATAACACGACTGTTATACTATTTAAATAATTATTACTGTAATTTTTTATCAGTTTTGATCAAACGATGTGTGAATCTCTTCACAAGATAATGCACTTTCATATCATCACTTATTTTACATTTTTTAATTAAATTTTGCAATTAAGAATAGCTGAACTTGAAACACTGAGAAAATAATCATATTTTTCAAGTTTACCCGATCATACCATTTTAAAGGCTCATCTGTTCCCGTTTCAAAAAACCTTGGGTTTTGAAAATAGGTAAAAAATATTTCGGTAATCAATAATTGTGTGTGAAAAGATCTAAAATACCGTTTTTGTCAAATAAAACAAGTTTGGTGGGGTTCGAGAAATATAAAAAAAATTTTTTTGAATTCTACTCAACAAAACTGACAACATACATTATGTCATTAGCTGGGTGTATTTTGACTGTCAAACCGTGTTATTACTCAATTATTATTAGTGTCTATATTCATGCATAAGTACTTGCTATTCTTTCTTTCCCTTTATTTGAGCGAAGTAAATTAATGGTAAATAACTCAAATCACGCATTTCATTTAGTAGATTATATACCATGACCTCTTATTGCTTCAATTGGAGCAATAACAACTGTCGCTGGAATAGTAAAATGATTCTATGCTATTAAATTAAATTACACTCATTTTTTAAATTTACTTTATGAGGCTGCGTATACTTAATGAATATTTCAATTACAAATAAAGTATATGCCAGAGTTTTAGTGCATCAACAGTGCAGGTAGTTCTCTTTTAATTAAAGTTATTTTTCAAAGATTTTTTATCAAAGAAAACTAAGAAAAAGGATAATAAAAATCTTAAATACGGTATTTTAATGAACATTAGGAAAAGAAAAACTTAATTAAGTTATAAATAAACCCACAAAAGTATTAAAATAACATGAAACAGAAAACAGAGTAGCTGTGGTAATACGTTAAGAGGTGTATTAACAGAGTAATTCCTGTAGTAGCAGAAATTACTGTCTCTGTGCGTTGTTTTCATACTCTTCCTCTTTGCAATTTCTCTTGCAATGTTACCGTTCAGAGCCATGCTATTCTATTTGAAATTGCAAAGAGAATTTTGCTCTTAAAATGTCTTTTGCGTTTTATAATTTCAAAATCTGTAGCCGTGTTTTTGTATACAAAAGGAAGTGCGTATACATACATATGTATTTTGTGAAGAGAGTATGGAGCTTTGTAATTATAAAGAGCTGTTTTACAAATGCTACAAAAGCAACAATTAAATCTCCGTGTGTGTGTGTGGCATTAGATTTACAACAAATATATATTCACAAAAGAACGATACACAATATACGAGTGTTAACAGACAATATTTATTTTTTTTTCTAGTAAATTTATCTCATTGACAGCCGTAAAAGTTACAGCATCAGTAGTACAATTTTTAATGTTCAAAAAGGCGGTTCTGTAAAGTTACTCGTTTATTTGTTATCCGCCTACAACTGCTCAGTATTTCTATACAGATAAACAAAAACAACATTTATTTTAAAAGTAAAACATTTAAATTGAATGTTAAAATCTAAGTGGAAAGTTTAAATTATTGAAATACAATACTATTGTCATATTTGTTGCTGCCAATACTTTTGTCAGTTCATAAGAGCTTTCGTTTAAGCCAGAATTATGAAGTTTTAGAATTTGTTAAGTCCTGTTTGAAATTTTATTTTTTATTTGGTTGAAAATAATGGCAATAACAATACGAACGAATTAAAAAATATCAGGCATCTAAGTTTTTCTGAATTAAAGTCATGTACTCTCAAAAATTGGAATGTATAAATTTTTGATACAAAGCTAGATCTACGGTTAAAAAATACAGATACATACATACATACATACTTGGCAATTACAACCCTTCAGTCAGGATTACAGCCTAGCTTCTCACATCACTAATGTTGTGTGCGTTAATTTTTACATGAGCGGCGGGACTCACAGTTTAAAGTCGATTCCGAATGAAAAATTTTTGGGAAACTTCTCATGGCAGTTTCATTTACCCTTAGAGTTTTTGCCAGAAATCTGCTGAGAGGAAGTCGCCGAAGTAATATTTTTTTTTTTCATATTTCATTTTGAAGTCTGATCTGGGGTTTGAGCAATGGCCTTTCGTCTAATAAGCCAACACCTACACCTACACCTACCAACTACCTACTACACTACGGCGACTTCAAAAATATAGATGGAATATGCAATTAAGTGGAATTACAACAGTGCTGAAAAATTTATAAGAATAAGAGGGTATCAGTATAAAAAATAAATTAAAACAAATTAATATGTACGTCTACAATAAATGTAAAAGAAAGTGTATAAAAAAATATGTCACATGTATCAAAACTTCATATGTTCTTATACTCAGGTTAAACTCAAAAATAAAAATCAAATAACATCGCCTTCAAATAAACAGTAAATGAATGCATATACGAGTATTTAGTTCAATCGAAATATGTGTTAGAACACGTACAAAAACGTAATGTTATGACCGCAAATGTACAAACATCAATATGAACAACAACATCTTTAAGTTCTTTCAACTGTATGTATGTATTTGAATTACCTTAGCAGTTATTATTATTGGCAACGTTAACAAGTCATAACCATCAAATTTGTTACCGAATTACTGCAACAAATAAAATTTAAAATCCAATACACGTATCGTACATAACAGCATCTTCAGCTGCTCGTAACAGTCTAAAGTGGAGTGGACTTAAAGTGAATAAAGAAATTAAAAATATAGAGGAGTATAAAAATATAATGGTGGGTACCAGAGATGTCCTATAAAATAAAACAAAATGTTTTGGAATTTCTTACAAAATCACTTCATTTAGCTTTTAAATGAAGAACTATTTCGTTTACAAATACATATCTACGTATCGTTTCAAGTTTTCTTTGAATAGAGTGTTGTTAAACAGCTGTAAAATAGTCAAGCCAAGACTATTATGAAGTGTGGAAAGAAACATATCCAACGTACGTTCGCTGCTATTATTGTAACGAGTTTTGAATACGGGCCTATACTTATTTACACATTTAATTGAATATTACAATCCTTTAGACAGGATTACGACCTTGCTTTTCGCATCACCCATACTGGGTGTTATTTTTGTTAACGAGTGGCCGGTCCTACAGTTTAGCATGGACTCCAAACGACAAATTTAAAAAGTTTTCATGATAATTTTTATTTATTCTTAGAGATTTTGACACAGGGCTACTGAGGGGAACTCATACAAGAATTGTTATTTCGTTTTATTCGAAATGACTGGATGTGTTGAACCAGGCACACCTTTAGAATAAGCCTACTAGACTACAACGACAAGAAACAAGGTCGCAATCCTGAAGGATGGTAATGAACAATTATGTATGTATGTATGTATGTAATATAGGTTAGGTTAGGTGAGGAGGCGGACCCTCCTTGGAAAAAGAGGTCCTAATTATTTTTGTATTTAGACACATTGTGATAGCAAAATCCTTTCCATTTCCATTATTAAGGCAAAATAAATCTTGCTATTGCAGCAGTCATTATATTGTTACGTTTTTACCTTTTTAAAAATGTTTAAAATATGAGTTCGTTGCTTGCAAACAAAATAAAAATACATTTGTGTTTAGTTTTAAATAAAATTCTATATTGTTCGCACTACTTTTGTGTGCCACCGTTCGCTTGTTCGCTATTCTTCTTTACTTACAACGCAGATCTTTTCAACGGCGATCTTCAAACCACGACTGTTCTCTTTACACGCAATGCGTTTTCACACAAAATGACTGAATTCTAACTACTCCTTGCCTGCTTTGTCTGGCCTCTTTATATGCCCACGTAATCAGTCTGATGAAGGGTCTTGAAGTCGAACGTTCAGGGTTTCGCGAGAACACTATCGCGACTTCATCTTTGTTTGTGTGTTTTGTTCACGTTGTTTGTTGTTGCGTTCGCTTACTTCTCTGTCCCGTTTTCTTTCATGCTGATGTTGGTGGTTTACTTGTAACAAGTTCGTTGTATATATTTGTGTAGCTTTTGCTCATTTTAATGTTAAATGATGTACACCGTTCCCATTTTGGTAACAATATTATAGAACTCGGTCAAAGAGATTAGAGGTGAAACACATGAGGTGAAAGACAGTCTCTTCTTCCTGCTCAGACCGGAATGTCGATACTTTCGCCCTGCCTACCGAAAGGGCATAAGCCCATAAGAATTACTATTGTGCGATAGATGGCCATGATATTTAAGAACAGGAATGAATCAAATCCAATAGAGTCCACCAATATTGTACCTACCCTCCTGATACCAAATTACAATATAATAAATGTCGATAGAATTAAAATTCACTAACGCAGTCGAAATACTTACGATATGACCTGTAACATGTCGGAGATTGCGAGCTCCATACCGGTTTTGGCCAGCTCATCAGCAATGCTATTTCCTACGATATTCCTATATCCCGGGACCCAATCAAGAGTTACTTTTGAATAATAATAAAAATATCTGAGAAATCCTCGGTGATATGGACAAGGACGGACGTTGAAACTACGTTCATTAGGGATGTTCAAGTAAATCAACACTGCAATCGTCAGAAGTTTATAAAAACGTTTAATATCAGAAACCTTAATAACAATACCACCACAGCCCACCCTGTCACTCATCCTTGAGCCATTAGTGTAAAGCTCAAGGGCCCCATTGAGAACTTCCCATCCTTCCCAGAATGTTAGCATGCTCATAGTCCAGATTGGGGCAGGATTTAACTGCATAGAGTTTTACTGCTACGAATTCAGCCTTCAGCCTTAATAGGAGGTCAGTGGGGAGCCAATGCAATATATCAAATACTGCCATGGTTGCGGTGCAACAGGGCGCACTGATGATCATAATAGCTGTTACTGGTCGTTACATTGTATTTTTCGCATACAAAAACAAAATAAAATAAATTGAAATAAATTTTGCTTAACTGGCATACACTTACCAACTGTTGTGCATAGTAATGTGTGAAAAATTTTCTTTTACACTCTGCACGTATTTATATTTTTCAATTTTCTTCGTTCAGCTAATAATAAAGACTTGCGTGTGTGTAAACTCTACACTGAGTATTATAATCATAAGAAAAACAGAAAAAAACGTCAAAAAAGGGAAAGAACAGGAGTTAATACAGCCACTTGCCGTAAAGACTTGTGCTTGAAAAGAGACAAAAATCTGTGGGGATCAAAACAGTTTCTTTTCTCTTCTGTACCTTCTTTTCCTCTTTCCTTTTTTACTATTTAAAGGATCACAATGGACCAATAAATTCAGCAATAACACGAAATATTTAAATTTTTAAATAAAATATTGTGTATTTTATTAGTCCCGGGCAAAAGTAGCAAAGAAACACCAATAGAGGAGACCGGTCTCCTGTGTTTCCTTTAAAACTGTTTATACTTTTGTAGAAATCAAGTTTTTTTCCCAGGAATAAAAAGTTAAAAAAAAAATAATGGCAACGCTGCTTACAACGCAGACGGCGATCTTCAAACCACGACTGTTCTTTTCACACGCAACGCGTCAAAATGGATTTTAAATGATGTACATCAAATTATGTAAATTAAATATCTCTTTGTAGTAAATATTTAAAATAAAAATGTACACTGGCATTTGCAAACGGATAATAATGACATTTTAATGTTTTTGCTTCAATAATACAAAAACAAAATATTTCTACGTTATTACCTTTGAAAAAAAAAACGTTTAAATTATGAGTTCGTTGATTGCAAACATAATAAAAATAAATATGTGTTTAGTTTCAATTAAACTTTTTATTGTTCGCACTACTTTTGTGTTCCACCGTTTACAACTTGACGAATACAATAATAATAATTCCTTGTTCGCTATTCTTCTTTACTTAAAATCAGCGTTGCGATTTGCCCAATTTTCCCATTTTATTCCAAGTTTTCACACAAGACTGACTGAATTCTTACTACTGCCCGTTGCCTGCTTTGTATTGCCTCTTTATATGCCCACGTAATCAGTCTGATGAAGGTTCTTGAAGTCGAGCGTTCGGAGTTTCGCCTTCTCGAGAACTTTATCGCGACTTCTTTGTTGTTTGTGTAATTTGTTCACATTGCTTTTTGTTGCGTTCTCGCTTACTTGTCTATTCCCTTTTCTTTCGTACTGATGTTGTTGGTTTACTTGTAACAAGTTCGTTGAGTTTGTTTGTGTAGCTTTTTCTTTATTATTTTAATGTTAAACGATGGTACACTGTTTCCATTTTCGTAACAATATGTATTAAGTCCCATCGATGTTTTGTAGAAGAACAAATTTATGTTTCAAGACCAATTGTGAAGTGGCGAACAATTGCAATTAATGGACGATGAATGAAATTTTCGATGACAATTCGTCACAATTGTGTCACTATCTTGTGCTATAAACTTGGAATATCATATCATTTTTGATTCCTTAATCATAGTGATCCGAATGAGTCATCCAAAATTGTGAATGGATTATTACTATATTATATTACAGAAGTAATGGTTCAACAACACCAGAGAACAGATTCAAACGGTATGAAACATTTATATGGTATTTTTAAAAACATCAAAGGGTAACTAATAAGCATACGATCGGAAATACAATTGCTGCAAAAAGGCTAGCATAATGGAACAGAAATCACAAGAAGTTTTTGCTGCCGTTTGCTATGTGTGTCCCAGACCTAGTCTATCTTTTATTTTTTTTATGCACTCAATATGCATGTGTGTATTCAGCGCATCTTATGTATTAAGGATACTTTGTATTAAAAGAAGAATTCATTGACACCGAGAATACTTAGCCAAGAATTTAAGGAAACTATTCTTTCATTTATTCGTACATACACACACAATTGTCTTTTACGCATTCATTCATAATACATATAAATATTTGCAAGCACACATACTTGAACAAACGTATCTTTTGTATTCATAAAAAATAAATGAAGAGCTCGATCTCAAGAATCGGAATGATGGTAGGTGGTAGTACAATGCTATGGGGATGTACATATGTCAGGGCTAGGTATGGGCACTTTGGAATTTATTAAGGAAATCATGAATAAGAGTGAGTATGTATACATTCTAAAGAAAAAATGTATTTAAATTTGTTATTGCTTCCAACAAGTCAATGAACCCAATCATACAGCCATAAAGTTCCCACGGGCTTAATACTCTTGTGCAAATTCCTGATATGACTCCCAGTGAATATATAGGACATTAACTGGAAGAACGGTTACGTAGTAGCAAAACCTTAAACAAAAGTAAACTGAAAATCTTGCTTGATGGCAAATATTAACAGAAAACGCTAAACAAAATGGTAGGTATATTCAATGCCAAATAGGTTATATGGGGTGCTTGACCTTAAGGGATAACATTTTAATATATTGGTCCTTTGAATTTATTGTGAGTTGTTCTTGTGTGTAACTACACTTTCGTGAAGCAAAAATATGGAGTCATCCGAAACTTTTCCTTATTCTTCTTTTGGTTTGTGAAAAACATTTTAATTTTTTTGTTTTATAATAACATACAAATAAATTAATAAAATAAATATAAAGAAACATCAATTCTTTTTACATATTATTACTATTACATTATTATTACATAAACTCATGGAATTGCTAAAATATTTTGGGATACCCAGCCTTTTGCTGCCCACCGTATTTGTGTAACTTTTACGTTTGTGTAAGTATAGCATGAGTGTAATTTTTACGTATATTTAGGCATTTGCGTAGAATTGTTTTTCAATAAAATGTATTATTACAGGCGTACTTATTTAATCGTAAGCCAACACGTTTCGAAATATTTCATTCCTTTTTTTCTGTTTTTTCTATTCTATTCCTAATTTTTTTTTTCAAATTTGTGTTCTAAAACTGGGATAACATTGAAGGTTTTTTACCTATTCTAAAAAGATTTCCCTTGTTTTATTCAGCCATCCTGTGAGATTCCTTAACTCTTATCGAATCTCTATTGAGAAAAAAAAAATATTTTTTATTCCACATTCAGGAAAAAAGGTCTGTTCTGTACTTTACTATGCTTTTCCTTGCCATTGTTTTATTTTTATCGGCAAAATTAACTTCACAAAGTATAGTCACAATGAAAGTTTTGTTTTTAAGAAAGTTTATTTTTCTAAACACATTTAAGATTTTCTCGAAAACTTTACAGAGGACCTAGGAACGTACTTACGAAAATTTTGCTGAAAGCCTGTGGTTTTTTGCTTGTTTGTAGGAATGAAAAACGAAAACGTGTACGAATTGATATTCCGCACTAGAATAGTACATGGCACTTGGATGAATATAAAATTTATATTCAATATCTAAGTAAGCCGCAGACATACATACATACATAATTGGCTATTACAACCCTTCAGTCAGGATTACGGCATAGCTTCTCAAACCACTCATGTTGTGAGTGTGAATTTTATACATGAGTGGCGGGACCTACAGTTGAAAGTCGACTTCGAATGACAGATTTTTGATAAATTGTTCATGGTAATTTTATTTACTTTCAGAGTTTTTGCCAGAAATCTGCTGAGAGGAAGTCGCCGAAGAAATATTTCTCATATTTCGTTTTGTTGCAGATGTCTGAACTGGGGTTTGAACCGAGGCCTCACGTCTAATAAACCAACACACTACCTACTAGACCACGGCGACTTCAAGCCGGGGACATCAAACCCAATAAGACCCATAAACATTTATTTAATCTCGAATCTTTTATATTTTGTATTACATGTACTTTTTGTTTGGTAAGATTATGGAAACATTTGATATTGTAGACACAAAATGATAAATTTTGTGGATTTAATTATTCAATTTGATATTCAATATCAAATGCAGTAAATTATTTATATTGAAATGTTAAACTAAAAAATATTTGGTAGCTAGCAAGATAATATTGATGCAGGTAGTGTTATCAACGCAGCTGAGTGTTTCTTTTATATTGTTGTATTGCCACAAAATTGCCAAAAATAAAGCGAAAAGTTGGTTTATGTTTATTTTTTATGTGTGCTAAATTTGTAAACAATTTTATTTGGTTTTAAATCAATTAGGGCCATTATTATAACTTCCCGTTAAAGTTGGGTTTAGTTAAAGGTAACTTTAGCTAAAGTGAACTTTTAAGTCACCTTTAACTTCTTTTCGTTGTTACAACCTACAGATAAAATAAAGTTAACTTTTTCAAAAATATGGCAATGCTGACAGAAATGTTATCGACATTGCTCAATTAAACACCGTGGCAACGAAGGGCTTCATTTTTATTGTATTTATTCATTTTGTTTATATTTAAAGTTGCCATATTGAGAATAATAATATGGCAAGTTCATACATAAACTTAACTTTAAAAGTTACCAGTAGGATATTCTTCCCTTTAGCTTAACGTGCACTTCTACCTTATCGTCCACTTATAATAATGAAAAACAATTTATCTGCCCGTTAAAATTATCCCTTTAGTTAACTGCAAGTTATAATAATGGCCCCTATTCTTTAATGTAACTTTTTTTATTTTGTTTTCAACGAACTTAAAGTCTATCATAGTCTAACACACTTTTGTAAATTGTGTCCTTGAGGTTTTTGCCTATTGAGTTTGTCATAGCATGATCCATCAAAAGCGATGATCCCCCCACCGTATTCAAAACAGGACTGCATACAGTAATTTAATGACATTTTGGTAACTTGAAAAAATTTTAAAGAAACCAACCGTTAAGTGGTTTAAGAGTTGATCGATCTTAGTATCAAAAATGATACATTTTAGTTTTTGAGGCAATATTACTTTAATTCATAAAAAGTTAGTAAGTTTTAAGTTTTACTCAATATTATAACAATTTGCATATTTATTGTGCAATAATTAATTGAAATTTTGTATGAAATATTGAGCTTAATAATGGCGTTTATTGAGATTTACGCAATTGGGGTGCATATCTGAACACCGTATAAGGAAAGAGGTTTAATTGCTGTTTTTCTGGTTGTTGTTGTTTTTGGTAATTTACATTTGTAAGTAAATTTTATACAAATTACCATTTAAAAGTATATTTAAATTATGTTTAATATATGTACGTATTTAATTTAAAAGGAAAACAGAAAGCGGCAACATAGTCTATAGTTTAAATGACAAAAGTAGACAAGGATACGAAACTTCATTAGCCTAATTGCGCGGTTCATTCAGTACTTCAGTAGATGCAGCGTAGCTTTTAAACTATTCCTCTATTTTAGATATATTTTTCATAAGAATTCTTGTATTTCCTTGTGTTTAACTTTTCTCCTTTTCTCCGAATCCTTGGTTATTTTTTTCAGTTTTACAACAATTCCCTATGTTAACTACTATGATTACGTTTATCTTTGTGTTTTTAGATTTCTTTTTTCATCATATTTTTTTAGTTTGTTTTGTAGAAAGCTGAAAAAAATATAAAAATCGTATAGAATGGCGCAAAAGTTCCATGTTAATGTAGAACGTGTCATAACGGAAAACTGTTTCATTTTTATGTTATTTTTGTTAACGAGTGGCCGGTCCTACAGTTTAGCATGGACTCCAAACGACAAATTTAAAAAGTTTTCATGATAATTTTTATTTATTCTTAGAGATTTTGACACAGGGCTACTGAGGGGAACTCATACAAGAATTGTTATTTCGTTTTATTCGAAATGACTGGATGTGTTGAACCAGGCACACCTTTAGAATAAGCCTACTAGACTACAACGACAAGAAACAAGGTCGCAATCCTGAAGGATGGTAATGAACAATTATGTATGTATGTATGTATGTAATATAGGTTAGGTTAGGTGAGGAGGCGGACCCTCCTTGGAAAAAGAGGTCCTAATTATTTTTGTATTTAGACACATTGTGATAGCAAAATCCTTTCCATTTCCATTATTAAGGCAAAATAAATCTTGCTATTGCAGCAGTCATTATATTGTTACGTTTTTACCTTTTTAAAAATGTTTAAAATATGAGTTCGTTGCTTGCAAACAAAATAAAAATACATTTGTGTTTAGTTTTAAATAAAATTCTATATTGTTCGCACTACTTTTGTGTGCCACCGTTCGCTTGTTCGCTATTCTTCTTTACTTACAACGCAGATCTTTTCAACGGCGATCTTCAAACCACGACTGTTCTCTTTACACGCAATGCGTTTTCACACAAAATGACTGAATTCTAACTACTCCTTGCCTGCTTTGTCTGGCCTCTTTATATGCCCACGTAATCAGTCTGATGAAGGGTCTTGAAGTCGAACGTTCAGGGTTTCGCGAGAACACTATCGCGACTTCATCTTTGTTTGTGTGTTTTGTTCACGTTGTTTGTTGTTGCGTTCGCTTACTTCTCTGTCCCGTTTTCTTTCATGCTGATGTTGGTGGTTTACTTGTAACAAGTTCGTTGTATATATTTGTGTAGCTTTTGCTCATTTTAATGTTAAATGATGTACACCGTTCCCATTTTGGTAACAATATTATAGAACTCGGTCAAAGAGATTAGAGGTGAAACACATGAGGTGAAAGACAGTCTCTTCTTCCTGCTCAGACCGGAATGTCGATACTTTCGCCCTGCCTACCGAAAGGGCATAAGCCCATAAGAATTACTATTGTGCGATAGATGGCCATGATATTTAAGAACAGGAATGAATCAAATCCAATAGAGTCCACCAATATTGTACCTACCCTCCTGATACCAAATTACAATATAATAAATGTCGATAGAATCCAAATTCACTAACGCAGTCGAAATACTTACGATATGACCTGTAACATGTCGGAGATTGCGAGCTCCATACCGGTTTTGGCCAGCTCATCAGCAATGCTATTTCCTACGATATTCCTATATCCCGGGACCCAATCAAGAGTTACTTTTGAATAATAATAAAAATATCTGAGAAATCCTCGGTGATATGGACAAGGACGGACGTTGAAACTACGTTCATTAGGGATGTTCAAGTAAATCAACACTGCAATCGTCAGAAGTTTATAAAAACGTTTAATATCAGAAACCTTAATAACAATACCACCACAGCCCACCCTGTCACTCATCCTTGAGCCATTAGTGTAAAGCTCAAGGGCCCCATTGAGAACTTCCCATCCTTCCCAGAATGTTAGCATGCTCATAGTCCAGATTGGGGCAGGATTTAACTGCATAGAGTTTTACTGCTACGAATTCAGCCTTCAGCCTTAATAGGAGGTCAGTGGGGAGCCAATGCAATATATCAAATACTGCCATGGTTGCGGTGCAACAGGGCGCACTGATGATCATAATAGCTGTTACTGGTCGTTACATTGTATTTTTCGCATACAAAAACAAAATAAAATAAATTGAAATAAATTTTGCTTAACTGGCATACACTTACCAACTGTTGTGCATAGTAATGTGTGAAAAATTTTCTTTTACACTCTGCACGTATTTATATTTTTCAATTTTCTTCGTTCAGCTAATAATAAAGACTTGCGTGTGTGTAAACTCTACACTGAGTATTATAATCATAAGAAAAACAGAAAAAAACGTCAAAAAAGGGAAAGAACAGGAGTTAATACAGCCACTTGCCGTAAAGACTTGTGCTTGAAAAGAGACAAAAATCTGTGGGGATCAAAACAGTTTCTTTTCTCTTCTGTACCTTCTTTTCCTCTTTCCTTTTTTACTATTTAAAGGATCACAATGGACCAATAAATTCAGCAATAACACGAAATATTTAAATTTTTAAATAAAATATTGTGTATTTTATTAGTCCCGGGCAAAAGTAGCAAAGAAACACCAATAGAGGAGACCGGTCTCCTGTGTTTCCTTTAAAACTGTTTATACTTTTGTAGAAATCAAGTTTTTTTCCCAGGAATAAAAAGTTAAAAAAAAAAATAATGGCAACGCTGCTTACAACGCAGACGGCGATCTTCAAACCACGACTGTTCTTTTCACACGCAACGCGTCAAAATGGATTTTAAATGATGTACATCAAATTATGTAAATTAAATATCTCTTTGTAGTAAATATTTAAAATAAAAATGTACACTGGCATTTGCAAACGGATAATAATGACATTTTAATGTTTTTGCTTCAATAATACAAAAACAAAATATTTCTACGTTATTACCTTTGAAAAAAAAAACGTTTAAATTATGAGTTCGTTGATTGCAAACATAATAAAAATAAATATGTGTTTAGTTTCAATTAAACTTTTTATTGTTCGCACTACTTTTGTGTTCCACCGTTTACAACTTGACGAATACAATAATAATAATTCCTTGTTCGCTATTCTTCTTTACTTAAAATCAGCGTTGCGATTTGCCCAATTTTCCCATTTTATTCCAAGTTTTCACACAAGACTGACTGAATTCTTACTACTGCCCGTTGCCTGCTTTGTATTGCCTCTTTATATGCCCACGTAATCAGTCTGATGAAGGTTCTTGAAGTCGAGCGTTCGGAGTTTCGCCTTCTCGAGAACTTTATCGCGACTTCTTTGTTGTTTGTGTAATTTGTTCACATTGCTTTTTGTTGCGTTCTCGCTTACTTGTCTATTCCCTTTTCTTTCGTACTGATGTTGTTGGTTTACTTGTAACAAGTTCGTTGAGTTTGTTTGTGTAGCTTTTTCTTTATTATTTTAATGTTAAACGATGGTACACTGTTTCCATTTTCGTAACAATATGTATTAAGTCCCATCGATGTTTTGTAGAAGAACAAATTTATGTTTCAAGACCAATTGTGAAGTGGCGAACAATTGCAATTAATGGACGATGAATGAAATTTTCGATGACAATTCGTCACAATTGTGTCACTATCTTGTGCTATAAACTTGGAATATCATATCATTTTTGATTCCTTAATGATAGTGATCCGAATGAGTCATCCAAAATTGTGAATGGATTATTACTATATTATATTACAGAAGTAATGGTTCAACAACACCAGAGAACAGATTCAAACGGTATGAAACATTTATATGGTATTTTTAAAAACATCAAAGGGTAACTAATAAGCATACGATCGGAAATACAATTGCTGCAAAAAGGCTAGCATAATGGAACAGAAATCACAAGAAGTTTTTGCTGCCGTTTGCTATGTGTGTCCCAGACCTAGTCTATCTTTTATTTTTTTTATGCACTCAATATGCATGTGTGTATTCAGCGCATCTTATGTATTAAGGATACTTTGTATTAAAAGAAGAATTCATTGACACCGAGAATACTTAGCCAAGAATTTAAGGAAACTATTCTTTCATTTATTCGTACATACACACACAATTGTCTTTTACGCATTCATTCATAATACATATAAATATTTGCAAGCACACATACTTGAACAAACGTATCTTTTGTATTCATAAAAAATAAATGAAGAGCTCGATCTCAAGAATCGGAATGATGGTAGGTGGTAGTACAATGCTATGGGGATGTACATATGTCAGGGCTAGGTATGGGCACTTTGGAATTTATTAAGGAAATCATGAATAAGAGTGAGTATGTATACATTCTAAAGAAAAAATGTATTTAAATTTGTTATTGCTTCCAACAAGTCAATGAACCCAATCATACAGCCATAAAGTTCCCACGGGCTTAATACTCTTGTGCAAATTCCTGATATGACTCCCAGTGAATATATAGGACATTAACTGGAAGAACGGTTACGTAGTAGCAAAACCTTAAACAAAAGTAAACTGAAAATCTTGCTTGATGGCAAATATTAACAGAAAACGCTAAACAAAATGGTAGGTATATTCAATGCCAAATAGGTTATATGGGGTGCTTGACCTTAAGGGATAACATTTTAATATATTGGTCCTTTGAATTTATTGTGAGTTGTTCTTGTGTGTAACTACACTTTCGTGAAGCAAAAATATGGAGTCATCCGAAACTTTTCCTTATTCTTCTTTTGGTTTGTGAAAAACATTTTAATTTTTTTGTTTTATAATAACATACAAATAAATTAATAAAATAAATATAAAGAAACATCAATTCTTTTTACATATTATTACTATTACATTATTATTACATAAACTCATGGAATTGCTAAAATATTTTGGGATACCCAGCCTTTTGCTGCCCACCGTATTTGTGTAACTTTTACGTTTGTGTAAGTATAGCATGAATGTAATTTTTACGTATATTTAGGCAATTGCGTAGAATTGTTTTTCAATAAAATGTATTATTACAGGCGTACTTATTTAATCGTAAGCCAACACGTTTCGAAATATTTCATTCCTTTTTTTCTGTTTTTTCTATTCTATTCCTAATTTTTTTTTTCAAATTTGTGTTCTAAAACTGGGATAACATTGAAGGTTTTTTACCTATTCTAAAAAGATTTCCCTTGTTTTATTCAGCCATCCTGTGAGATTCCTTAACTCTTATCGAATCTCTATTGAGACAAAAAAAAAATATTTTTTATTCCACATTCAGGAAAAAAGGTCTGTTCTGTACTTTACTATGCTTTTCCTTGCCATTGTTTTATTTTTATCGGCAAAATTAACTTCACAAAGTATAGTCACAATGAAAGTTTTGTTTTTAAGAAAGTTTATTTTTCTAAACACATTTAAGATTTTCTCGAAAACTTTACAGAGGACCTAGGAACGTACTTACGAAAATTTTGCTGAAAGCCTGTGGTTTTTTGCTTGTTTGTAGGAATGAAAAACGAAAACGTGTACGAATTGATATTCCGCACTAGAATAGTACATGGCACTTGGATGAATATAAAATTTATATTCAATATCTAAGTAAGCCGCAGACATACATACATACATAATTGGCTATTGCAACCCTTCAGTCAGGATTACGGCATAGCTTCTCAAACCACTCATGTTGTGAGTGTGAATTTTATACATGAGTGGCGGGACCTACAGTTGAAAGTCGACTTCGAATGACAGATTTTTGATAAATTGTTCATGGTAATTTTATTTACTTTCAGAGTTTTTGCCAGAAATCTGCTGAGAGGAAGTCGCCGAAGAAATATTTCTCATATTTCGTTTTGTTGCAGATGTCTGAACTGGGGTTTGAACCGAGGCCTCACGTCTAATAAACCAACACACTACCTACTAGACCACGGCGACTTCAAGCCGGGGACATCAAACCCAATAAGACCCATAAACATTTATTTAATCTCGAATCTTTTATATTTTGTATTACATGTACTTTTTGTTTGGTAAGATTATGGAAACATTTGATATTGTAGACACAAAATGATAAATTTTGTGGATTTAATTATTCAATTTGATATTCAATATCAAATGCAGTAAATTATTTATATTGAAATGTTAAACTAAAAAATATTTGGTAGCTAGCAAGATAATATTGATGCAGGTAGTGTTATCAACGCAGCTGAGTGTTTCTTTTATATTGTTGTATTGCCACAAAATTGCCAAAAATAAAGCGAAAAGTTGGTTTATGTTTATTTTTTATGTGTGCTAAATTTGTAAACAATTTTATTTGGTTTTAAATCAATTAGGGCCATTATTATAACTTCCCGTTAAAGTTGGGTTTAGTTAAAGGTAACTTTAGCTAAAGTGAACTTTTAAGTCACCTTTAACTTCTTTTCGTTGTTACAACCTACAGATAAAATAAAGTTAACTTTTTCAAAAATATGGCAATGCTGACAGAAATGTTATCGACATTGCTCAATTAAACACCGTGGCAACGAAGGGCTTCATTTTTATTGTATTTATTCATTTTGTTTATATTTAAAGTTGCCATATTGAGAATAATAATATGGCAAGTTCATACATAAACTTAACTTTAAAAGTTACCAGTAGGATATTCTTCCCTTTAGCTTAACGTGCACTTCTACCTTATCGTCCACTTATAATAATGAAAAACAATTTATCTGCCCGTTAAAATTATCCCTTTAGTTAACTGCAAGTTATAATAATGGCCCCTATTCTTTAATGTAACTTTTTTTATTTTGTTTTCAACGAACTTAAAGTCTATCATAGTCTAACACACTTTTGTAAATTGTGTCCTTGAGGTTTTTGCCTATTGAGTTTGTCATAGCATGATCCATCAAAAGCGATGATCCCCCCACCGTATTCAAAACAGGACTGCATACAGTAATTTAATGACATTTTGGTAACTTGAAAAAATTTTAAAGAAACCAACCGTTAAGTGGTTTAAGAGTTGATCGATCTTAGTATCAAAAATGATACATTTTAGTTTTTGAGGCAATATTACTTTAATTCATAAAAAGTTAGTAAGTTTTAAGTTTTACTCAATATTATAACAATTTGCATATTTATTGTGCAATAATTAATTGAAATTTTGTATGAAATATTGAGCTTAATAATGGCGTTTATTGAGATTTACGCAATTGGGGTGCATATCTGAACACCGTATAAGGAAAGAGGTTTAATTGCTGTTTTTCTGGTTGTTGTTGTTTTTGGTAATTTACATTTGTAAGTAAATTTTATACAAATTACCATTTAAAAGTATATTTAAATTATGTTTAATATATATACGTATTTAATTTAAAAGGAAAACAGAAAGCGGCAACATAGTCTATAGTTTAAATGACAAAAGTAGACAAGGATACGAAACTTCATTAGCCTAATTGCGCGGTTCATTCAGTACTTCAGTAGATGCAGCGTAGCTTTTAAACTATTCCTCTATTTTAGATATATTTTTCATAAGAATTCTTGTATTTCCTTGTGTTTAACTTTTCTCCTTTTCTCCGAATCCTTGGTTATTTTTTTCAGTTTTACAACAATTCCCTATGTTAACTACTATGATTACGTTTATCTTTGTGTTTTTAGATTTCTTTTTTCATCATATTTTTTTAGTTTGTTTTGTAGAAAGCTGAAAAAAATATAAAAATCGTATAGAATGGCGCAAAAGTTCCATGTTAATGTAGAACGTGTCATAACGGAAAACTGTTTCATTCCCATTTCTACTATCTCTTGCTGAAAATGCGATGAGTGTGTGGTATCCTTCATTGTCATTTCGTAAAGGCTTTTTATAAAATCGTAAAAACAAGCGAAAACAATAGGCTACAAACAGTAGTAAAAATAAATGACAGACTCTAGGGAAACTGTGTGCAATTATGTTTTGAATACAAAAGGGTGGCAATAATTTAAATGGAATAAAAGGTGTCTAGTCTTTTTATATAAAATTTAAAACAATTCTTAGCACAGTTATAATATTTCATATTGTTACGTTTTTACCCTTGTAAAAACGTTTAAAATGTGAGTTCATAGATTGAAATAAAATAAAAATAAGTTTGTGTTTAGTTTTAGATAAATTCAGATCAGATATTTACAACGGAGATCTTCAAAACACGACTGTATTCTTCACACGCAATACACAAGACTGACTGAATTCTTACTACTCTTCGCCTGCTTTGCCTTGCCTTTTTATATGCCCACGTAATCAGTCTGATGGAGGTTCTTGAAGTCGAACGTTCGGGGGTTCGCCTTCTTGAGAAGTGTATTGCCACTTCGTTGTTGTTTGTGTATTTTGTTCACATTGCTTGTTGTTGCGTTCTTGCTTACTTGTCTATCACCTTTTCTTTCATACTGATGCCGTTGGTTTACTTGTAACAAGTTCGTTGTATGTGTTTGTGTAGGTTTTGCTCATTTTGATGTTACACCGTTTCCATTTTCGTAACAATATTTGCATGTGCTCATCTGAAATCAAAACTTTTCTTTTTTACTAGTTTATTTGTTGTTGCAAGAATTGCTTTGTAGTTTATGTAGACTTGACTTGAAATTAATTTATTCGAGGTAACACTGATAAATAAGACGGATATAACTATGAACCAAATGCGCTGTCCAGTGGGAATTGTAGGGAAACCATTACCATGCATTTGTAAATTGCTTTGACGGCTATTGCACTGTGATGCGTATAGAATGTACAGTAAGTCTTAAGATTTTCAAAAATGTCAAGCGAGTTGGAACACGGATGGTTAATACAAATGCTGATAATTGGGAAAATAAACAATTATCGGATGGAGTGCTTCATGTTATTGATATCTGGACCATATGGGCATATATCTACAATACACCATATTGCCTATTCGGACACCAGAATATTGTTGACAATTCCAAGTACACTTCCTTTAAATATTCTCGTTGATATCAAAATGGCAGAGAACTGATTATTCGAAAAAACAGACGATAAGTCGTTGTAGTCGAGTATGTAGTGTGTTGTCTTATTAAGTTTAAGGCCGCGGTTTAAACCCAAGCTCAGACATCAAAACGAAAATATGAAAACATATTTCTGCGGCGACTTCCTCTCAGCAGATTTCTGGCAAAAACTCTGGGAGTAAATAAATTGCCATGAAAAGTTTCTCAAAAATCTGTCGTTCGAAGTCGACTTTAAACTGTAGGTCCCACAACGCATGTATAAAATTAACACACACAACATAAGTGGTGTGAGAAACTAGGTCGTAATCGTTACTGAAGTGTTGTAATGACCAACTATGTACGTACTTATGTATTTATTGTTTACGTAACGTTTTCCGGCGTCTGTAATTTTGGGGTGTGGTGACCACGTAGCATACAAAACAGCGGTTTTATAAATTGATTGTAACTTTTTCTGTTAATTTTATCTATTTTTGGGTTGTGTAAGTTGTGTTAACATTTGTAGAAGCTTTTTATGTTATGAATATATGCGATACTAAGTACAAGTCGTGTATATATTTTGTCATTTATTGTATAATGTATATAAAACTATATTTTTTTAGATAATTAACCACTATTTTTTATATTTTTATTTCAGAAAATTGGTTGATTAGTAATTAAAAATTCAAATTCAACCACATCCAAATGGACCACACTATATCCAACAACTGAAGTCTCCATTAATGTTTCGTTATTGACATTTAAACTTTTATTGCATTTACTCAGCCCCGCATCCTTTAAACCAAATATTTAACCTGACTATTTAAGCAATACTGTACTGATGCCACGTTAAAAGCTATGACTTTTTTATTTAAATTTATATCACATTCGCTTTTAATTCTCAATATTTCATTTTGCGCATATATTTAGTGCATTTTTCTGGGAGCCATTGAACAATTGTGAGTCTGATGAGGCATATAAAATTTCATTTGTTGGTAGCCATCAGTATTCGGAGGCCAACGATTAAAAAGCAATTGAGCAGGACAGACAAAATGAAAAATACAGAGGCTTTTCCATATTATTTAAAAGGTTTTTGCCAGCTTTCATAACAAATGATTCCGTTATTGAAGTGATTCGCGATGAATGGCAGGGCTTTTGTGGCTGTGAGAAAGAAAATGTTTTTGAAAATAGTATTCTTTTCAAAGATTGAATAGTTGTGATAAAAATTGACATAACACTTTAATTTTTGAGTTAGCTAGTGGTAGCTACCCCAACCAAAAGTATTATCTTTACACATTGAGTTCTTCAAACCAGAATTATTCTCTTTACACGCAACGCGTCTTCACATAAGACTAACTGAATTCTTTCTGATACCGTTATCTGTTTTATCTTGCATTTTATATTGCTGGGTAAACAGTCTGATGAATTCTCTTGAAGGAGAATGATTTTGCCTTCGCGAAATCTCTATAAATGTAAACATGTTGTTTTCGTTATTATTGTTGTTTGTGTATTTTGTTTACGTTTATCCTTACAGTGTTGTTGTTGCCTGTTTGTTTACTTTGTTTATATCCTTTTCACATACTGATGTTCTTGCTATATTTTTGTTTATTCATTGATCATGTAAACAAGTCCATTGTTTAGTTGTTGTAGCTTTCGTTTATCATTTTAATTTTAAACGACGTAACACCATTTCCATTTTCGTAACAATATTATTGTCATGAATTCAGAATAAGTATACTCTGCAGTGGTTTGAGAAGAGTCTTTGCCGAGAATTTGACTTCCAGATTACGCCATTAATTTTTGATATTAAATCTCTTTTAGAATCAAAGGCATAAAGTTCTATCCATAAGACAGTTAAAGAGGAAGCTGTCAATTAGTGGATGCATTAGGTCAGAAATCACTTAATGAGTTTTGTGTTAGACTTGTCTCCTATTATCCTAATCAAAATTCTGTTCTTCAATACAATGTGCAACAGACTTCAGCTCAATAGAGATTTCATCGTCGTTGTAGGAATTGTTTTCTGGTTTTTTTTTTGTCTGTTTAGACCGTGACCCTAGGGTTCGTTATCGAACTGTCCGTCATGGTATTCAGCATATAATTCCTGGGGTGCTCAATTGAAGGTGATTACTATTTTTAGCTCTTACTTTACGAAAGTAGTGAGGTTTAAGGAGTATTAAAAACCTCAAAAGAGCGTTTTTGCGCCGAAAAGCAATACCGAAAACTTACTGGAAAGAAATGAACAACATTAAAGTGAAGGCAATTTACCTATTCTTAGCTTGTAATTGAGTTTGTTAGTGTAAAAATTTTGAGGCTTTTTCTCTTATTACTTACTTACTGCTTACTTATATATACATACTTACAAACCTTTTGAGTATAGAGGTGCATATGGCTTTCAAAACACCTCTCTTGGGACTGAACGAAAAATTGGTTGTCACTTCGGCTTGTCCTGTTTTGTGGATTATTATAGATACGTGCGTATATGAATATAACGTATATGAATAACTGGTTCTCATATTACCGGTCTTCCTCCTTTCTTTTTACTTTTTACTTCTTATTTTGTATTTAAGAACACATACATATGTAAAGATATTTACATGTGGTCATCTCAAATCAAAACTTTTCGTTTTTTACTCAACTACTTCTGCCCCTACATCAAGTATCTACAGGACTATGGTATAAAACTCTAAAAACTCCATTAGAAGTAGGTAGTTAGGAGTAACCCATTGAAATATGACAATATCGTGGAAATAAAGGGCACTTCGATAATAGCCCTATCAAGTGTTTAAGTGAGAGGGTTGGCAACACACATGGAGGAATTAATTATATATGCAAATATTACAGCAAATATCGAAATATAAACAACGTAATGTATTACAAATAAAATTATGGAAAGATTTTAAAGCAACTTACCGTAATAAATAAATTATAAGAAATTTAACTTTTAATTAAAATTCATTCATAAGACCGTTATGAATCACCTATGGACCAAAAAGCCAGAATTTTCAACTGCCAACAGTTTTACTACAGAGATAATTATACAGTGCATAGCGAAGATCTATGTAATCCAATATATATGAATTTTAAGTAATAATTTGTAAAAATAATGTTTTTATATTTATTTTATAAATTTATTTCTATTTTATAATAAAACAAACCAAGAGAGAATGAGGAAAACATTCTGGTGACTCCATATTTTGCACCCCAAGATGTCAATACATCCAATCATACTGCTGCTAATCTAAAGATGTGTTTGCCCACAAAAGGTCCAACTGGCTTGATACTATTCCACAAAGTCCCATTCGGAATAACCGATGGTACAAAATTTAAAAATTTTAAATTTTAAAAATTCCACTATAATTGTTAATTCCTAATTAATGGTATACTTTATAATTATTTGAATTTATATATTACGTATACGTTTCATATTACTTGTGCTTTAGTAATTACGCTGTAAAGTATGTAATGAAATTTTTATGTCGTGTATGAAACTAAATGAATTAAATATCACTCATACGTCACATGCTTGTAATTATGAATTTTACATATTAATAATAATGCTTACCATAATTTTATTAAAATATCGGTCAGTTAAATTTAGAAATTTATGAAATGGTACTTTTCCTTTTCATTTCTGTTTATGTTACTTTTTCAATAGTTTTAGTTAGTGGAACGCATTTAAATTGGGTTATAATGGCCGTTGCCAAAAACCATATAAGTCCCATCGAAGACCTCGGTATAAATCCATTCTAAAATTAGTAAAGCAATTGAATAAGGTATAAGAAGTGACTGAAATAACATATCTTCAGACTTTTGTTAAATATTCTAGTTGTCAGAACCCCGCAGACAAGGTTTCAAACTGTATCTTATATTTGACTGTCTAAATTTCTGTTTAGGAGATCGTTTGGAAGAACAGATGCGTTGTCGCTAATCCTCAAAAAAAACAAAAGTCAATAGAAAAACTTGGTCATGAGCGAATGGCGGCAAATACCAACGAAAAACACAAAAAATACTGGTATATTCAATTCGATACTTAACATACTCGTTTTTTTGTTATTTTAAGAAATGATTTAAAACAACAAACGTAAACAAAATACACAAACAGCAATTACGTAACCAACATGTTCACATTTACAGAGATTTTGCGAAGGCAAAGTCATTGTCCTTCAAGAGCATTCGTCAGACTGTTTACCAAGCGATATTCAAGACGCGTTGCGTGTGAAGGGAATAATCGTGGTTTGAAGATCTCCGTGTGTAAAAAACTGACGGAAAATTGTTAGTATGTATGCGGAAGTGTGTAAAGAAGAATAACAAATAAAGCAAATTGTTGTTGTTTAAATCAAGTTGTGAACAGTGGCACACAGAATTGTGTGGACGATAAAGGATTTATTTAAAACGAAACACATATTTATTTTTATTTGCAATCTACGAACTCATATTTTTAACGTTTTTAAAAGGGTAAAAACGTAACAATAAATTTTCTTTCAATATATTCTGATATTGGATTCACGATATTGTTGATAATCTTTATTTCAACTATTTCACTCTAAATTGTACGACTGTAGCCGATCTATTCAAGAGCAAATTAGGGTTAAAATATCGCCAAGATTCCTCATCTGATTATCTCACTGGGGATGTATATGTGAACAACTGGATGAAGTTTTTTGAGAGGTGTAGGAGCTAGTAGTAGTATTAATTCTATCTTCGTAGTTAATAGATTGTAGAAAAATCAAAAAATTAAACAAATTGTCGAATTAAAGAATAAATTTCTTTAATATTTTTACATCGTGGTCTCCAGAGCTGCTGGCAATTGTTCCTAATTTTCATTTAATAATTGTCTTCAGCGACGAGCCCCATTGCTGGACGAATGTGTATGTATGTGAACGAACAAAATTGTCGAATTTGAAATGATACAAATCCACATGAAATTCAATAGACTCCAATGCATGCCTATTTTTTGTGCATTTGTAGCTAACGGCGCCACAGTTCCATATTACTTTGAAATCTTTTTCTACTGATAGGTGATCACCACTTTCAGCAGGACGTCACTATATGCATGCATATATTTTGCATGAGTATTTTGAATGCATGGAGGTTATGTGAACTAGCAGAAACAAGTAAACTGAAATTTTGCGATTTGACCCCGTTGAACATTTTTCGATCTATGCTATCGACAAAATTCAGTCTGATTAACGACTAGAGTTGTGGGAAATTGAACACTTCGGATGCGCGCCGTCCAGAGAAGTCGTGGTGGGTGTGGTTGAACTATGTTATATTCCATAAAAATTGCCGCAATAGACCTTTTTTCGATTATATCTCACATACACTTTGTTTCATTTAAATTAAAAGTAACAAGTGCCCATAGAATTCTTTACTAAAGAAAATTTTTGGTATTTTCTTATGGTTACTGCATTCAGTCATTCAGTCCTCACTTTATTCCTTACATTTTCGAGTTAATTTTGAATGGCATATTCTAAATTGAATTTCGTTTCTCTATTTTCATATATTTTCCTTCAGCTTTCGTGTCAACTCAAATCAACAACTGCGACAACTGCAATTTCTACATCAACACAAAGAAAGTTATAATGGATGTTCAAATTGTCGACGAACTGACACTTATTGCCTTTTGTCGTCATACATATAGAGGTGACGTCAAATACGCGTTACAGTTTGAAGAACCAAACGATTGGCAACTTTAAAGTGTTTTATTTTCTTTCGCACGTTTAAAGTTTATTTTGCTGTACTCGTGCGGCGTTTAAAAATTGTTGTATTCTCACCAGCAAAATATTAAGAGTTTCTCAAAGTAAACTTGTAACGTTCAGAAACCGTTTAAGAAACGTGGCGAGGGTCATTGTAATTGCCAATTTCATCACGCTTGCCTTCAGTTTTGCTAATCTTCCTAACTGTAATTGGCAACTTTCTCAATTTATAAATAAACAAAAGCACATACACACACAAGTCGCCGTAGTCTAGTACGTAGTGTGTTGGCTTATTACAAGTAAGGCCACGGTTCAAATCTCAGGTCAGACATCAGAAACGAAATATGAAAAAATATTTCTTCAGCGACTTCCTACCAGCAGATTTCTGGCAAATATTCAGAGCGTAAATATGTCATGAAAAGTTTCTCAAAAATCTGTCGTTCGAAGTTGACTTTAAACTGTAGGTCCGGCCACTCATGTGTAAAATTAACACACACAACATGAGTGGTGTGAGAAGCTAGGCCGTAATGCTGACTGAAGGGTTGTAATGGCCAATGTACATACATACGTACAGACAGGATGGGAATAAATAGATGTTGCAATTCAATATACAATTTAACTGAAGCAGTGGGAACACCTTTGCCAGGTAGCATTTTGGAAATTTTGGCTTTAGCCATAAGCCATACAATTTCGATGATAATACTGTGTCATGAAAGAATTTCTTTTGAGTGATCCGAAATTTTCCTGATAGATCCCTATCGTTCATGAATGGAGGCGGACGTCGAGATAATGTCCATTGGAAACTTAATTGACGCTTGGATGTCCAAATAAATCTGGAGATTATAAAGAAATAGTCACCTAATAAGCACTACATAGCCTTCAATATGAACATGACTTTCGTCTGGACTACACTGCAGTAATCTAATGTAAGAAATACTTAGCTGACCCATACTGTTCATATTAATTGGATCATTATAACAAACTAATTAACAAAAAGTTCTGTGCGTACACTGTTGCCCTATGAATTGGTAAAACAATTACAGCTGTCACCAAATACACCATCTTCGAATTCCTGTTTCCCTCTACAAACATTTTATAATTATATTTAACATCAAAGGTCCTTATTAGGGCCATAATGATAAAATGAAGGAGATTTAATTCCAAATTCAAGCTTTAATATTTATCATATTTTCATTTAGGTTTAAGGGTACACTTTGGATTACGATAAGCAATTAATGAATGATTTTGCAATCGATTTAAAATACAAAAAAAAATAGTTAAAAAAGCAATTAAATAAAAGATAATTTGTCTTCTGAAAACAACTCTATTTAATTTGTTCCAATGTAAATTTGAATGCCTATTTCGATTTTAACTCTTTAAACATAACAGTTTCAGTTTAGGTTTTTTATTATATAACAAAATTATTATTCAGTAACACAACAAACAGTAGAACAACAAACAATTAAAAAAGTTATTGTATTCCTGTTTGAATGTAAGGTTCGACATATGAACACATTCTAATACAGTATCGATAACGTATGGGAAATATAGAATGCTTAGTCCATTGACTTCAATCAATATTTTATAAATTTCTTTTTTTATAGAAACAGTACATAAATGAATAGAAGCAAAAAAAGAAATAAAAATAGAATCCTACGTACGTCCTACGTCAGCTTATAGTAGCAACTATACATACTTAAAATAAAAAAATAAATTATTTTTCAATTTCAACGCTTGTGTTATAAATATTAATAAATAAATATTTAAAACACGTAATTCCAAATGCATAAAGAAACACTGAAATCACAGTAAAATTGCAAATTATAAAAAATACGTTTTAATTAACTTTTCAAACATGTATTCATAAAAATCATAATTTGTTTTTGTCTTTGTAAACTACCATTGAAAACTGCTGACAAATACGGTTGCCAAAAAAAGAAACGAAAATTAAATCCGATATAGTTTTTGCCATTTAGTTTCAAATTCCATTATAGCATAGATTCGTTATAGATTTTCCGATAAAGAAAGAGAATTTTATTTGAAAAAAATTTATTTTAAAAAATATTTTCCAAACGCATAAATAAATAAATTCAATAAAAAATATCCGGCTCTTAGGATCAGTTTTTTTCGTCAAACATTTTCTATCGTGAAATGAATACATATAAATGTTGATTCGGGTCCGCTATCTAACGTTTTTTTCAACTAGTGCATATTTCGTGAATGGTAACACTTAGCTCATGTATGATTTGACAGATAATTAGTTTTATCCTTCCGCTGAACGAATATGGTTGTGTATACGCTTGAACAACGTTCGGATATATTGCGACATTACTTTCAAAATCATGGTAATATTGCAGAATGTGTGCGAAAATTGCGTACGGATTTTGGAAGAAGAGAAGCACCGTCAGCTCCGTATGTTCGTTTTCTTGTGAAAAAGTGAAAGAAACTGGCATCCTCATCGATAAACCAAAGCGTGAAAAGCCAAAAACAGTGCGCACACCAGAGAATATTGCTGCTGTGGCAGAAAGTGTGCATGAAGTGCCATCAACATCAATTCACCGTCGTTCTCAACAATTGAACATTTCGGAGACATCATTGGGACGAATTTTGCATAAAGAACTTGGTATGATGCCATACAAAGTCCAATTGGTTCAGGAGTTGAAGCCAATTGACCATCCAATGCGTTTTCGCTTTGCTAAAATGGCCTGCGATCGACTTACAGAAGATGCCGATTTTGGCAAAAAAAATCATCTTTTCAGATGAAACTCATTTTGATCTTGGCGTGTGTGTAAACAAGCAAAATTGTCTCATTTGGGGCACATAAAACCCGCACGCATATATTGAAAAGCCGACGCACCCAAAACGAGTCACTGTTTGGTGCGGATTTTAGTCCAGAGGCATAATTGGGCGATTTTTCTTCGAAAATGAGCAAGGAGTGGCCGTTACAGTCAATGGCGATTGTTATCGGGCCATTTTGAACAAATTTTTGTTCACAGAAATTGAAGAGGAGGATATTGGCAACATTTGGTTTCAACAGGACGGCGCTACGTGTCACACAGCCGAAGCTGCACTCGATGTTTTGAGCCCTGTTTTTGAAGATCGCATTATCAGCCGCAGAGCTGATGTCGTTTGGCCACCTCGGAGCTGCGATTTGACACCGTTGGACTATTATATGTGGGGTGCCATCAAAGATAAGTGTTACGCCGACAAGCCAGAGACAATTGACGCTTTAAAGGACAATATTCGTGAAGCTATTGGTGAAATACAGCTGCACACAATCGATAATGTGCTTAAAAATTTGACCGATCGTGTAGGCTACTTCATGGCCAGCCGAGGCAGTCATTTGAATGAAATTATTTTCCATTATTAACCGGAAGGATTGTACTTTCAAATAAAAAAAGAAATTTGAGAAAATATTCAGTAGTTTTTTTTAAAGCATTTAAAAAAAAAAAGTTATTTGGCGGTCCCGTTATGTACAAATGCACACATATAAATTACGTACTGTTATATGTGTAACTGAATGCACAACTAACCCATTTGCAATAATAATGTATGTATTTATGATTTTCGATGTAAAATATTTGATACTTGAGTTCTTTTCTACAGTTCAAACAAATATAAATGATGTACAGTGTATGAAATCATTGTTCAAAAATGAGTGGATATGAAAAGTAAATTTAATTCGAAAATATCCTATAGTTTTTCTTGTCGAAAGCAAATCTTCCAAATTATTCTTTATCCTAATTGTCGAGAAAATAAAATCTTTTCAATGGCTGCCAATATTGTTCCAATTTAATAAACTTTCCGAAAAAAATTTAATACTTTTAAAGGCACAGTTTTGTTTTGAATTGATTTTTATATAAAATGAATCTATTCTCAAATCAGAGATTTTGTCAGTTCCCATAAGACAATGGACCAAAAGAACTTACCACAGCTTTTTGGTATAAATAATTTCAATTAAAAGAAGCCACCTCCAAAATCATATTTTGCTATATGACATCTACATAAACAACATTCGCTTAGTGTCACATATCCAAGGGAGTATTCAGGAGAACGTTCAGAGAATTCGGAAGAACGGTTACATAGTCGCTTAACCTAAAACAACTGAAAAACTTGATCATGAGTGCATAGCGGCAATTGTCAACACAAAACACAAGATAAAACTGGTACATTCAATTGCAAGGGGGTTAAATAGAGTGACTGACCTTAAGGAATATCCTAATATATATTGCGTATAACATTTTAGTATGTTGGACATTTGAATATAAAATGTACTCTGAGTCCTTCCCAGGGGTACCTCAACTTTTGCGGTGGAAAAATATGGTGTCACCAGAAAGTTTTCCTCATGTTTTGTGAAAAACCCTAAAATTTTTTTTGTTTTATAATAAAAGACAAATAAATAAGTAAAGAAGTCGCCGTAATCTAGTAGGTAGTGTGTTGGCTTATTGAACGTAAAAGCCAGGGTTCGATCCCCAGGCCAAAGGTCAAAACAAATTACAAAAAGTATTTATTCGGCGACTTCCTCTCAGCAGATTTCTGGTAAAAACTCTGAGAGTAAATAAAAAGTGCCATGAAAAAATGTTTCTCAAAAATCTGTCGTTTGGAGTCGACTTCATCATGTTAATGTATAGAATATTAATTCCGGTTCGGATTATATTAATCGTGATTTACTAAGGATTGACAGCTGGGTCTCAGCTAATGGACTATGCTTCAATCCTTCTAAGTCTAAATATATTGTAGTTTCGAGGACTATCATATCATTTGTCTTACCTGAATTGAGAATCAGGGGAAATAAAATCGATATTGTCTAATGTGCAACAAATCTGGGTATTGTCTTTAATGACAGATTAGCGTGGTCTAACCATATAAGTGTCGTTGTATTAGAATTTATAGCATGCATTATAGCATGCTGTCATTGATTCAACTCCTTTTGTCATTCGTATGCAACTTGCTAAAACATATTTGATTCCGGTGCTTTTATATGGGTGTGAAATCTTCGCAGACTGCGATTGTAATGACAACCGAAAACTTAACTTAGCATTTAATAACATAGCTGGATATGTCTTTGTTAAAGGCCGTCGTGATCACATTTCTTATTTAGCTTACCAGATTTTTAGTTAAAGTTTGATAATCTTTTGAAAATTAAATGCCTTATTCTCCTACATAAAATAATTTACACGAAACAGCCGAAATATTTATTTTGTCCAATTAAGTTTGCTAAATCCCCCGGGGTATGAAGATTTTTCAGCAACGATTCGAGACTCTTCTGTTTTTTTATACACACCACTGGTCTTTGGAATTCGTTACCAAATTACGTCCAAAATCTATGCAATGCGTTCAAAAAAGCGTTATTCAAATTATTTTCGTAATTTTCGCTTTGAAGTGGCCATGGCCTAGTAGGTAGTGTGTTGGCTTATCTGGTTGCTCAGGCATCTCCAACTGAACGAAATATAAAAAAGTATTACTTCGGCGACTTCCTCTCAGCAGATTCGTAGCAAAAACTCTGAGAGTAAAAAAAATTGCCATGAAAGGTTTCCAAAAATCTGTCGTTCGGAATCGACTTTAAACTGCAGGTCCCACCACTCATGTATAAAATTAACATACACAACATAAGTGGTGTCAGAAACTAGGACGTTGTACAATTGATCAATTCGTCCTTCGGGTACTATACTTGTCTTAATTGACAAGTACACGTCCTCTAACCTAACCTAGCTCGCTTTAAATTCTCTGATTTTATTTTTAGGTTAATATTATAGGCTTAGGTTTATTTCTTAGGTTTATATCTATATTATATTTTATTCCTACTTTTTTAAACTAATTTTTCTAAATAGTACCATATAACCATTATAATTTATTATCTTTCAACACTTTTATTTATTTCTAGAGTACTGTTAGTATTTTAAATTCCTACAGTAAAACTTCGATATAATGAACCTTGTTATAACGAAAAACTTAATATAACGAATTGTTTTCTGAGTCCCTTAAAAAACCTCTTTACTGCAAAGTTTTTCATACAAAAAGCACTATAGCTATAACGTAGAAATACTGAGCTATAAAACCTCTATATAGGTTGTACCAAAGCCTTTATAGAACGAATTAATAATAAAGCCAAATCAGTCCCGGCTATGCAAATACTGTATATGTATAGTTAGTTAGTTAGTTTCAAAAACAACAAAGTCTAAATATTGTAACAGCTAAAGAAGCAAAAATATTAATCGGAAAACTGCCAACATTTTTGGAGGCACCGGATTCTACACCACTAAGTACATTCAATAGCTTAGCATCCGTCGAAAAAAATATTGATAATTGTATTCGAAACATTCGTAAACAAACTAAAATAACACAATATTTTACTATCTAAAATCTAATAAAAATATAAAGAAATTAATGTTTAATTTTCTGTTTTATTTTTAAATAAATAGTTTCGAGTAAATAGAATTTAGAGAGAAAACGAATTTTATTCGTATATCACCTAATTTCGTTATACCAAGGTTTTACATATTTATAACAAAAAAGTAGCTATATCGAAGTAGTTTGTGATCCCCTTCAGTTTCGTTATATCGAAGTTTGTCTGTATTATATTTTTCTTTATATTAAAATTTTATGTTTAGTATATTAATTTTGTATTTTTACCTAATTTTTTATATTTAATTAATGTTAATTTTTTATATATTTTATATCTTATTGGTTCTAAACATAACATTGTCACTTATAAGATTTATATCTTGTTGTGCTATGCCAATTATTATAATAAATAAATAAAAATAAATAATCATAAATGTTACTAAAATAAAAAATTATATTACTTATCTCTACCAATCATTGTGCAGTGATAGTAAATATATCTTATATGAACTTACCTACTTTTCATCGTACATGCGAGTATTATTTCGCAAATAGCACGTGTGAATCTCGAGTTATAAAATGACGAGCAAAAAATTCTAAAATGAGTACCATATTTTAAATTTTTTTACATAGGTAACGTTTAAAGTCTAAAAAATATATTTGATCTTTACTTAGAGTGACATTATTATTAAAATAACTTTGTCGTAACTTTAATATTTATTTATATCATACATGGGCATACTGCATTATAATTCTAATGCATTAAGCTTTTCAGTATTCAGTAAATGTTTACTGGTAATGAAATTTAGATTGCATTACCAGTAAAATTTTACTGATTACTGAAAAAAATATCAGTATTCAGTAAATGTTTACTGGTAATGAAATTTAGATTGCATTACCAGTAAAATTTTACTGATTACTGAAAAAAATATCAGTATTCAGTAAATTTTAGTGGATACTGAAAAAAAATTCAGTAAGTCAGTAAATTTTTACTGATTACTGAAAAAGATCAGTATCAGTAAAATTTATTAATTACATGTTAGTGGAATTATTTTCTGGAAAAATTGCCTACATTTCAAGGATTCGGGTAAATTTTGCCCTGTTCAATTAGCTGAATTATTAACAATTGTTACTGGAAAAGCATTCATTAACTCAAAAAACTGCAAGAAGAACAAAAAACTAAAATTGTTAACATTTTTTATCGTTGCAAATTATTACAAGTTCTATTTTGAATTATCTTTTGTTTACATTATCGTCAGAACAATTTAAAATCAAAATATTTTACAATATCGACTACTCAAAAATTATACATTTACCTTAATAAAGTTTTCATTTACTATATAGTTTTTGATGATATAAAATAGAAATTTTCCATAGTTTTTATTTTCACTCTCTTAATAATAATTTAATGAACAAATTTAAAAAAAAATTTTTTTTCACATACACTAAATTTTTATTAGTGTCCACCGTTAGTGTATCTTAGAAGATACAACTATTAAATGAGGCTCTGTGACAAGGAATCGGAATATATTGTTTCCCTATTATTTCTAAACGCTTCTAGACATATTTTTAAACAAGATAATATTTTTTCTTTATATCAATTTGTAATCCTGTCCGATATTTCAATATAGCAAAGCACCTAATTCACCAAATTTGGAAAAAATATAATTTTCAACTTTGATGTTTAAGCAATCAGAGAATTCAACAAACAACACACTTAAATTAATATTTCGGTGGTGTTGTGAGTACAACGGTGATTAGAAATCGGGTGGTCGTCGGTTCAAACTCAGAGGGCTGCATCTTTTTTTAATTCATATTTGACATTATTTTAATTTTTGTTTTTTACAAATAAAGTCCGCCAAATAACTTTTTTTTTGAAAATGCTTTAAAAAAAAACTACTGAATATTTTCTCAAATTTCTTTTTTTAATTGAAAGTACAATCCTTCCCGTTAATAATGGAAAATAATTTCATTCAAATGGCTGCCTCGGCTGGCCATGCAGTAGCCTAAACCAGAAGATGCCGATTTTGTCAAGAAACTCATCTTTTCAGATGAAGCTCATTTTGATCTTGGCGGGTATGTAAACAAGCAAAATTGTCGCATTTGGGGCACAGAAAACCCGCACGCATACATTGAAAAGCCGACGCACCCAAAACGAGTCACTGTTTGGTGCGGATTTTTGGTCCAGAGGCATAATTGGGCCATTTTTCTTAGAAAATGTGCAAGGAGTGGCCGTTACAGTCAATGGCGATTGTTATCGGGACATGTTGATCGAATTTTTGTTCACAAAAATTGAAGAGGAGGATATTGGCAACATTTGGTTTCAACAGGACGGCGCTACGTGCCACACAGCCGAAGCTACACTCGATGTTTTGCGCCCTGTTTTTGAAGATCGCATTATCAGTCGCAGAGCTGATGTCGTTTGGCCACCTCGGAGCTGCGATTTGACACCGTTGAACTATTGTTTGTGGCGTGCCGTTAAAGATAAGTGTTACGCCGACAAACCAGAGACAATTGACGCTTTAAAGGGCAATATTCGTGAAGCCATTGGTGAAATACCGCTGCACACAATCAATAATGTGCTTAAAAATTGGACCGATCGTATGGCCTACTGCATGGCCAGCCGAGGAAGCCATTGAATGAAATTATTTTCCATTATTAACCGGAAGGATTGTACTTTCAAATAAAAAAAGAAATTTGAGAAAATATTCAGTAGTTTCTTTTTTAAGGTATTTTCAAAAAAAAAAGTTATTTGGCGGACCCTTTATATAAATATTTCTACTAATAACATCTATTAGAAATGTTGACAATTTTTTTATAATTAATAAAAATTTACTGGTAATGCATAATGGGTTTCAATTTACTGGTACTGATGTTTTTCAGTATTCAGTAAAAATTTACTGATTTACTGCAGTTTTTTTCAGTAACCAGTAAAATTTACTGAATACTGATTTTTTTTTTCAGTAATCAGTAAAAATTTACTGATTACTGATTTTTTTCCCAGTAATCAGTAAAATTTTACTGGTAATGTAATCTAAATTTCATTACCAGTAAAAATTTACTGAATACTGTAATTTTTTTCAGTAATCAGTAAAAATCAATTTTTACTGAAATTTTACTGGTACTGCAAAGTGCCCATCTGTGATTTATATGAAGTCAGCATGAACAAAATGATAAAATTAACCCAAATTTGATATAAGATGCCGTACATTTGTTTTTTAACCTTTTCATATAATATTGTTACGCAAAGGGAAACAGTGTACCATCGTTTAACATTAAAATGCTAACAAACACACTAACACTAAGAATACAATGAACATGTTGATTATCTATAGCTGCACTAACACATACAACGTACATGCTTGCATATACCAACAACATCAGTATAAGAAAAGGAGACAGACAAGTATGAGGGAAAGCAACAAAAAGAAGCAATGTTAACCAGATACAAACAACAATACAGTCGCAATAGAATTCTTGAGAAGGCGAGAACCAGAACCTTCCACATCGAGAACGTTCATCATACTGATTACGTGCGTATATAAAAGGGCAAGACAAGGCTAGCAACCAGGCAGTTATAATTCAGTCAGTCTTGTGTTTGTGTTGTTTTAAAAAGGTAAAAACATAACAATATCTTATCTATATGGGCAATTTCGTGGCAAGTGACCCAATTTTTAAAATCGATGTCTTCCGATTTGTACCAAGGTTAGTACTATTAGATAGTAGACCAGACACAAATTTTCAGCTCTATCAGTCAAGAACTGCCGGAGTTAGAGGGGGTCAAAGTTGGACATTTTGGTCATACAGGGTTTTTTTAAAATGTGTGTAACTTTTCACCTATTGGTCCTAGCAAAAATTTTACTAAGGATATTAGATAGCTATTTCTTCAATCTTTCCAAAAATAATTTTTTAATTTAAAAAAATTTTTTTTTTATTTTTTTATTTTTATTTATTTTTGTGAAATGTTGCAATTTGTTTATGAAGTAATTAAGCTCTATAAAGCTTTTTGGAAGCATACTTTGGAACTGGAATACTTTGTAACCGAATATTCATGAGGAACTTATATAAATGGAGATATAACAACTTATATTAATTAATTTTAAAATTTCTTGCAAGAGTTTCTGTTGCAGAGGAATCGATCAATTTGTTCTTCTTCATTATAAATTTCTTCTAGACTAAGTAATTCACTGTATTAAAAAGTCAAAAACTTAATGCTGTACATCAGGCGTATACTAAATGAGCATTGCAATTAAAATAAAGTATTCGCTTATGGAACAACCACATTAGATGAGGTTTAAAAAATAACAAAATAACGACTTACATATAATTTTCCATTTTAAATTATTTAATTCTTTAAGTAACGAGATATTTTGGAACTTAAGTTTTTGTTAAAGTAAGCCTATATTAGTGCATAAATAACCAGGTACAATACCAAAGCAATGTACTACAAAAGACTTGGGTATTACTTGATTATAGAGTATTTACACTGATTTCTATTTCTGTAATATTATGCATTGGCATTTTTCTCTCTTTCAATATTATTTTTCATTATAATATAAACACAATAATCATAGCAAGCACAACAATTTTGCACTTACTGTATCCACGTAGATGAGCTTTTTGACATATGCCCATATAAAGTTCTAGCCGCAACAAATCGCTTGGTTTTTGGCACTGATAAGGGTCAGTCGTCTATAATTGTTACATGAACTGGCCTTTATATGGATTAAGGTGCAAATAATAATGTAAAACGGGCTACAGTAAGCTCTAAAATAACCTCAATTGCTGAGAATGCCGTGTAATTTAGAAATTCCAATTATATGCCAAAATTTTACTAACAGAAGCGATATTTTCGGCATTTGATACATTGTGGCGATGAACATGCCGTCTACGCTACCAATTTCTTCTTTGCACAGTACGTACATCGATCAGATTATAATCATTATATAATATATACTGTTACTTTTTAACCTTTTTAAAAACGTTTGAAATATGAGCTCGTAATAAAAATAAATCTGTGTTTAGTTTCAATTAAAATTCTTTATTATTCGAACAGTTCTGTAGGCCACTGTTCACAACTTTATGTAAACAACAATTGCTTTGTTTGTTATTCGTCTGTTTACACCCTTTTCATAAACAATAACAATTACTAGGCAATTATTCGACTGATCTTTGTAACGGAGGTCTTCATACTACGATTATTCTCTTCAAACACACCGCGTCTTCACTAACTCAGTCGTCAGCTTTGCATTGCATTTTATATGGCAAAGTAAACAGTCTGATGAATGTTCTTGAAGGCGAACATTAATGACTGCGCTTTATCGAATTCTCTACAAAAGTAAACATCGTTGTTTATGTTTATTATTGTAGTGTTGTTGGTATATTTTTATTTACTTGTTTACCATTTTTCTAATGCTGGTGTTTTGTTGGTATATTTTTGTTTAGTCTTTACCATTTTTCTAATGCTGGTGTTTGTTGTTATATTAAGCAGTGCGATAATTTGTAAACAAGTTCATTGTTTTGTTTTGTTACATGACGTAAAAGCAAAACACCAGTATATAGATTTTTTAATTTTCATAACAACATAATCAAATATAATATAATAATTAGAAAACTGGCAACATTTAAGTTACCAATTTTGTAACAAGTTTTCACTTTTTTTACATTTTCTTCAGCTGTTAAGCAATCCATGTTTGTAAATGAAAAAGCTTTCAATAAATAAATGACATTTTAGATGAAAAATATTTAATAATTGACAACCTAGCTAGTCTGGCGGATTTGAAATCACTTAATGTATTATGCTACGTTTGTTTTTTCCTTGATTATATAAGGTTATATGAGGTCCTGTCGTTACACCGATACTACCTATTCTATCATGTAATGGTTAATCCTGGCTGGCATATCTCAAACATGTCGAGAGCCTTACGAAGACGTGAAATTTTCTTAAACCGCGCTAGACGTGTTTTGTCACTTAATTATAGGTAGATGAGAAGAGATGTTGTGTGATCTGCTCTTCTTCCTCGTTGTTGCAGCTTCTGCAGTAGCGGTTATGTGGTATTCCCAGTCTATTGGCGTGAATGCGTAGAGGCAAGTATCCCATTATCAATGCTTTGATATTACTCAGACGGAGTCTTGATGGATTCAATGCAAATTCTGTTTTACATATGCAAATACGTTGGGATATGCGATTAAGATGTAATAATACCTTAACCTTTAACAATGAATGAAGTTTTTGTGAAACCATTTGTTGCCTCTCTCAGGTAAGTATTCATTTGTAGCGCCAGCTTTAGTAAGTGCGTCGGCCTTGCTATTACCTTTGATGACCCGTGTCCTGGAACCCAAATGAGGGTAACCGTCAAATACCTGGCTATCTTCTCCTGAGACACCCGACATTCTTGAATAATTTTAGATGTGGCGTACATTCTGGGGATCGAATGGCCACTTTACGGCCGATAAATATTTGTATATCACTCCGATACCGATTTCGCATATCGGCTTTTTTAATAGCCATTAATCCAGCTTGAAAAGTTCAATAATAATCTGGCAGTGCAGTTGTTTTCGAAAAAGTCCACATCTTACTTTGTTGTGCGATGTGGATACATCAGCTAAAAATTAAATGGCGTTTCCTGGGACCATTATCATAAATGGATCTATTCGGTATCTGCCTTGTAAAGCCATGATCAGGCGTTGGGTATATAATAGGTACATTTAGACCAACCATATCCAATATTTTGCCATGACCATAGCTTCTGTACTTTAATGCTCAAATGGCGTACAGTCTCATTGCCACTTTCGCAGCCAATTTTGACAATATGTCTGGTGGTTGACACTGGAGGATAGTAAAGAATGCTTAGGATTTATTTAACTCAATAATAATGAATCTAATTAATTTCTATTTTTAAATACATTAGCTAAACTCTTTTCTTGTACCTTTAATAAGGTTATCAAAATAATATAATGTTCTGCATAATGTGAGTCAAAAAGTCATTCAAATCATGAAAAAATGTAATCCTTTGATAATGTAAAAGCCCTTAGGAGACTTATCAGTATGGCGTAATCATTTCAAATTCTATCACCCCAAAGTCATGCACACATATGCTGAAAAATATAAAGAAATATGGTAATAAACAGTTGAAAAATTCCAGTAGCAATGAAATATAAAAAACGCGAGTGGTTAACAACATACACATACATATTTACACATGAATTCAGACTCACTCGTTCGCTGCCATAAGTAAGGATGCTTTACATAGGAATTGTCACATCTATTGTGGAAAATTATATTCTACACATACACACTTATAAGAACAACGTGATCTCATGAGTATATTGCAGCAAATCATACGAAGTTGGCCCATGTGTGAAGCAGGTGAGTGTGCCTGTAATAAAATGTGTTGTACTAAAACATGCAATAACAAGTGTATGGCAAATTGGTGCACAAATGAGGTTTATAAAGATATGAGTGTATGAAACGGAGCCCTTGTTTATGTATAATATGTACTCAAACAAAACACTACAACAATAATAAATTGCAAAAGGAAACATTTTATAAAAAATCCCATTGAAATCAATGATGAGCATATTAGCACATAAATGGGAATAAATTGTTTCCATTTTAATAATTGTTATACAAAAATTTCAAGATATAAATCTAGGTCAGCTCGAGAAGTGAAATATTAAAATTATAGTCCCATTTCTGATTACATTTTTCACGCCATTTGCTGTCAATTGTATTTGAGTATTGGCTCCAATACTTCTTAAGTTGCCGGTTCGCAGGTAAAGTTGGACTTAACATGGTCTGTAAAAAATAATCGCAATAAATCGATTGTTAAGCTAACGGTTCACATATTAAGTTACGCTGTCTGGTTAGTATGGTCCTAAAGCGATTGCCATTCCTTCGCAACGGTACTTATTTCAATAGAAATATGGACCGATAATGATGCTAATGTATAAATCGCATCAAAAGGCAATTTTAATGCATGTAGTCGTAATGAAATGAAACAAGTCCCCGTAGTCTAGTATGTAGTATGTTGTCTTATTAGACGAGAGGCCATGGTTCCAAAACCAAGTCAGACATCGCCAACAAAATGAAATACTGTCTCTCAGCAGATTTCTGGCAATAACTCTCAGAGTAAATAAAATTGCCATGAAAAGTTTCTAAAAAATCTCTCGTTTGGAATCGACATTAAACTGTAGGTGCCTCCACTCATGTATAAAATTAACGCACACATTATAAGTGGTGTGAGAAACTATGTCGTAATCCTGACAAAAGGGTTGTAATGACCATTTATGTATATAATCGTGATGAATGACTTGGCTAATTGTGGTTTAGCCATTTAACCACAAATGAGCTCCATCACTTAACATAATTCTTGGATCAAAATACTAATCTTCGGCCAGTTTCACATGTCCACAGTCGAACAATGATCATTTAGGCTTAATGAGCTTCTATGTGCTGTATTTGATAAGTGCATTGGCCAAAAATCTTAAGTAAAATGTTCTACATAGTCGAAGGACCAAGGTTGTTTGGTTGAGAAAGAGAATGAATCGGCATTTTACAATCTCATTCAAGAGTTCGCACTAAACAGCAATATTCTCTTATGTATACGCCCTTTGTTTTATTAATAGCTTTGAGTCGAGAGTTTTCACGCTTTGCTTGCTCACTGAAAGAAGTGTTCCATGAACTCTATTGTCCATAATTTGCAAGCATTCTTGATCAGTTGGAGATGACTTGTCAATATCAATGAAAAAAAAATGCCAAGACAGTTTGACAAACTGTGTTATCAAACTAATAGAAGAATATGCTATTTTAATCAGATTTAAATTTTTAAAAATTAGTGTTTTTGAATTGTTCTTGAGCCCGAATTTTTTTATTTTGTTTTGTTGGAGTGTAACTTAAATTCATATAAATAGTTTTAAAATAATATAAAATTTAACGTAATTGTTTATCATTAAATCAAGATATATGTGCAGTTTCTTTCAGACGTTGGTTTCACACGTTCGTCTGTCTGTAGGGAGAATATACTCACTTAATTGGTCACATTCATTCAGGATTACGACCTAGCTTCTCACACCATTTGTGTTGTGTGTGTTAATTTTGTTCATAATTGGCGGCACCTACAGTTCAAAGTCGAATACAACCGACAGATTTTTAAGAAACTTTTCATGGCAATTTTATTTACTCTCAGAGCTTTTGCTCACATTTCGTTATCTTGGCGATATCTGAATTGGAGGTTGAACCGTGGTGTCACGTCTAATAAGCCCTACCTACTAGACTACAACGTCACAAACAAAAACTATTAAAAAAAATTTTTTTCGTATTTTCAATACAAACTGTCGAATGTACGAAACCATTCGTATTACAGAAATACTTCTTTATAGTATTAAAGTATCAGCTGTGTTATGTGTTGTTTTAAATTTCCTTCGGGAAAAGTATTCCCTTTTTTTCAAGTTTTTTGAGATGCATAAAGTTTTCATTAAATTTGTTTTCTAACAAAACAAGTTTTTTCGAAAAATTCAAAATTTCAATTAATTCAACAATAACACGAAATATTTACATTTTAAAATAAAATATTTAGTGTTTTATTAGTCCCGGGCAAAAGTAGCAAATAAACTCCAATAGAGGGCACTGGTCTCGGGTAATTCCTTTAAAAATGTAGAAAACAAGTTTTTTGTAAAAAAAAGTTTTTTTCAGAAATAAAAAGTTTTAAAAAGAAAAATACTGGCAACGCTGGTTGAAAGTGTTCTTTAAAATCCACACGAGCTCTCATGTTATTCTTTCCGATTATACTGCACTTAATTTTGTAATGAAAAAAAATAACTTCTGTAAAAATTTTGGAATATTTTTCTACAATATGTCAGAATAAATGCATACCTCCTGGAATTGAAATCAAATTTTCTTATGTTAAAATAGTATTCATTTAAAAAATTTGTTATTTAAATTTGCTTAAATTTATGACAACTTCTTCTTACTAAGATGTTTAGTAAATGCCAGTTCCCCATAATAACTTAGAAATAGTTTAAGCCAATCTACTGAATATCTACCTTAACGAGTTTATAAGTTTTATGGAATTCATATTGAATTTCTTGCCAATAATAACCATCTAACTCGTAAAGTAAAATACATTTCCCAAGATTATATACAATCAACTGAGTATTAAAGTACAAACTATGAACAACTCTTACGCCTAGTTTCACACAATTTCTTTAAAAATAGGTTCAGTATACGAGTATAAGCACGACAGTTTGAATAGAATGCATAAAATTAGAAGAAAGAAACTCTTTTGTAAAGGAAAACTAAGGATTTTAATAAAATTTCTGCCTTTTTTTTTATGGAATAAAACAGAGAAAACGTTTGCTCGAAATTGTGGTACACATTCATACATCACAGCATTTCCTTTAAAGAACAACGACAGATATGCTATGTTGCTTTCGAGTCTCGAATTGGAATAAAATTACAACTTTTAAGAGCCACAAATATTTCTGTTTTATTAAATTATTAAATCAATTTTTACATATAAATTTGCTTGCTTTGCTTTAAAATAATTTGTTCTTTTCCTCTACGAAACTCTGACAAAAAAGAAAAAGAATAATTGTTCGCTTTTACAAAATACAAAAATTATTGAGCAAAGCATACTTAGATGCGTGTAAGTTTATATACATATAAGGTTACAGTTCCTATAATTATCTGTGGCTGCTTTGATTGAAAATATAAGTAAATAAAAGAAGTATATACATAAAAAGGAAAACATTAGAGTGGCGGCGGTAACACGCTATGTCTTCCGTACAATAAGACAAACAACGAAAGTGGCGACATTGGTGTTCAACTTTATTCACACTTGTTAAGAGAAAATGCTTGTGCATGTGTTAAACCATAAACAAAGTATTTTACTGAGCAAAAATAAAACAAAACTGCGACTGTGAGTTTAGAGTCGTTCGCGTAATAATTATGTTCTTCTTTCGTATTTGATTGAATTGAATTTTATTGGACTCAATCTATACTTTCCATCGTTATTCACTGAAAACTGTGACGATATCTTTTCCTGTACTCTTCAGCAATTAATCAATTTTTCCCTAATCAGACATACATTAGTACTTATTTCAAAGTAGTATGTTTAACCATTATACCATTATTTTTTTGTCTAATATACACGGGGGAATATCACTTGCTTGTATCTGATGGTTTTTCGTTCAATGTTTAGTTCAAATCGTACAGTTCTGATAAAAAAAAACTTGAATAATACTTCTGTACTCTCTTCGTATCATAATGAAGTCGCCGTGGTCTAGTGGACAAAATACAAAAAGTATTTCTTCGGCGACTTCCCCTCAGCAGATTTCTGGCAAAAACTCTGAAAGTAAATAAAATTGCCATGAACAAGTTTCTCAAAAATATGTCGTTAGGTTAGGTTAGAGGACGTGTAATTGTCAATTAAGACAAGTACAGTACCCGGTGGTTAAATTGACCCATTGTACAACGTCCTAGTTTCTCACACCACTTATGTTGTGTGTGTTAATTTTGTACATGAATGGCGGGACCTACAGTTTTAAAGTCGACTCCGAACGACAGATTTTGTTTTGAGAAACTTTCATGGCAATTTTATTTACTCTCAGAGTTTTTGTTAGAAATCTGCTGAAATGAAGTCATCGATGAAATATATTTTCATATTTTCGTTTTGATGCCAGACCAGGGATTCGAACCCTGGTCTTACGTCTAATAAGCCGACACACTACTTACTAGACTACTGCGAATACATTGATATTACAGATGATAATATTTCGGTTAAGAGTTATTTTGTTCACGTTTTAGAAATTATGTATTCAGTAAAAATGAAGTAAAATTTGAAATTGACAGCAAATTAAAAAGATAGAGAGATAATACAGATTTATTATTTAAAATTGTTTTTAATGTCCTATATAAAGCTTATAATTATCCAGTGCTAAACAGCTTAATTGCTTTAATATCTACAGTAATTGATATGAATTCTTGAAATTGCTATTAGCCTTCAGATTGCAAAGCAAATTAAATTATTATAGTTCAACACCCGTATTATTTGGCACTATTCAATAGAGCGTGTAAATTGATAAATCAGAGCAAAATTTTCTCATTTACTATACTATAAGAGGTTTATTTGTGTGCGTGTCTATTTATATCCAATTCACTGAATAATTTTGTGAAGTCCTGACAGTAATATGATCATGTTCTTATTGAAGACGTCGTGGATTAACAGGAAATCAATACATGTATATATCTTTTGTAAATTGTGCACACATATACGTGTATGTATGTGTATACAAATTATTTCGCAAATAGAAACATTATTTTTAAATTTTAAAATAATTCATGGGAATATTCATGTGAAATATCCATGTCCAATTTATTATAATTGCAACATATTCAAATACATGCATATTTAGGGGCTAAGTAAAGTACAAAAAGTCTTTGGAAAACAAGGCATTGTATACAATTTTCAATTAATTTAATTGTTTAGGGGAATACGCATTATGGTAATGGCCTAATAAATGTGCACATAAAATTTAAACATTATTTGTAACAGCTTTGGAATTCTTCAAAACCGTAACAAAAAAGGTTATCATTCGAATTGAATTTTGCAGCTACTGCTGAAATAACGATGCCTAATGGAGCAATAATTATATTTTAAATTAATTAGCGGCAATCCAACATATTTATTGAGTTAAATCGTATGAATTTTATTAAAAATTGAATTAGTCTAATTTAATTTGACCATTTAGCGAGACTTGCTGTGTTTTGAAAAATTTCACAAAATTATATTGATGCAAAATTTAAATTAAATTTAATTAAATACATAGTTATATAAAGGGTCCGCCAAATAACTTTTTTTTTGAAAATGCTTTAAAAACAACTACTGAATATTTTCTCAAATTTCTTTTTTTTTAACCTTCCGGTTAATAATGGAAAATAATTTCATACAAATGGCTGCCACGGCTGGCCATGCAGTAGTCTACACCAGAAGATGCCGATTTTGGCAAAAAAAAGTCATCTTTTTAGATGAAGATCATTTTGATCTTGGCGGGTATGTAAACAAGCAAAATTGTCGCATTTGGGGTACAGAAAACCCGCACGCATACATTGAACAGCCGACGCACCCAAAACGAGTCAATGTTTGGTGCGGATTTTAGTCCAGAGGCATAATTGGGCCATTTTTCTTCGAAAATGAGCAAGGAGTGGCCGTTACAGTCAATGGCGATCGTTATCGGGCCATGTTAAACGAATTTTTGTTCACAAAAATTTAAGAGGAGGATATTGGCAACATTTGGTATCAACAAGACGGCGCTAAGTGCCACACAGCCGAAGCTGCACTCGATGTTTTGCGCCCTGTTTTTGAAGATCGTAAGTAAGTAAGTAATTATCAGCCGCAGACCTGATGTTGTTCGGCCACCTCGGAGCTGCGATTTGACATCGTTGGTCTATTATTTGTGGGGTGCCGTCAAAGATAAGTGTTACGCCGACAAGCCAGAGACAATTGACGCTTTAAAGGACAATATTCGTGAAGCCATTGGTGAAATACAGCTGCACACAATTGATAATGTGCTTAGAAATTGGACCGATCGTGTATGCTACTGCATGGCCAGCCGGAGCAGCCATTTGTATGAAATTATTGTCCATTATTAACCGAAAGAATTGAACTGATTGAATTTGAATTTGGATTGAATTGATTGAATTTGAACTCAAATAAAAAAAGAATTTGAGAAAATATTCAGTAGTTTTTTTTTAAGTATTTTCAAAAAAAAAAGTTATTTGGCGGACCCTATACAATAATAATAAATAAATGACAAGTTTATTACAATTTATCATTTCTGTTTATACTGTTACGTTTTTACCCTTTTAAAAACGTTAAAAATATGAGTTTGTAGATTGCAAATAAAATAAAAATAAATTTGTGTTTAGTTTTAAATAAATCCTTTTTTGTTCGCACAATTCCGTGTGCCACCTTTCACGACTTGATTTAAACAACAACAATTTGCTTTAATTGTTATTCTTCTCTACACTCTTCCGCGTACACAATAATAATTGTGTTTAACAGTAACTTTGTTTATGTAGATCACTAATAGTTTCAAATAAAAAACCGATTTAAGCTTCAAGTACCAAATACTTGAGCCACTTTTTATTCGAACGTCCCCAGCCTCACACTAACCTACCCTCACCAGACCGCGGAGGGCTCGGCCCCATTACGTAGGGACACATACGTAAGGGAAAAGTAATGGAACGAGAACATAAATGAGCTACAGAGCTTAATCACAAGCTGAATAAAGTAACAATAAACAGAAACTACCTATGACAAGAACGAAAATACATTTTTATATAATAATTTACAAATTAATGTCAACATATAAGCTACGTTTTATAGTACAAACACTACAATTAAAATCAATCAAATCATAATATAACTTAAAATCGTTACATAATCTACGAAAAGGAAAATTACATCCGTAGTTCGTTCTATAAAAATCTAAAGAAAGAGGTAGGTAGATGAGAAGAGATGTTGTGTGATCTGCTCTTCTTCCTCGTTGTTGCAGCTTCTGCAGTAGCGGTTATGTGGTATTCCCAGTCTATTGGCGTGAATGCGTAGAGGCAAGTATCCCATTATCAATGCTTTGATATTACTCAGACGGAGTCTTGATGGATTCAATGCAAATTCTGTTTTACATATGCAAATACGTTGGGATATGCGATTAAGATGTAATAATACCTTAACCTTTAACAATGAATGAAGTTTTTGTGAAACCATTTGTTGCCTCTCTCAGGTAAGTATTCATTTGTAGCGCCAGCTTTAGTAAGTGCGTCGGCCTTGCTATTACCTTTGATGACCCGTGTCCTGGAACCCAAATGAGGGTAACCGTCAAATACCTCGCTATCTTCTCCTGAGACACCCGACATTCTTGAATAATTTTAGATGTGGCGTACATTCTGGGGATCGAATGGCCACTTTACGGCCGATAAATATTTGTATATCACTCCGATACCGATTTCGCATATCGGCTTTTTTAATAGCCATTAATCCAGCTTGAAAAGTTCAATAATAATCTGGCAGTGCAGTTGTTTTCGAAAAAGTCCACATCTTACTTTGTTGTGCGATGTGGATACATCAGCTAAAAATTAAATGGCGTTTCCTGGGACCATTATCATAAATGGATCTATTCGGTATCTGCCTTGTAAAGCCATGATCAGGCGTTGGGTATATAATAGGTACATTTAGACCAACCATATCCAATATTTTGCCATGACCATAGCTTCTGTACTTTAATGCTCAAATGGCGTACAGTCTCATTGCCACTTTCGCAGCCAATTTTGACAATATATCTGGTGGTTGACACTGGAGGATAGTAAAGAATGCTTAGGATTTATTTAACTCAATAATAATGAATCTAATTAATTTCTATTTTTAAATACATTAGCTAAACTCTTTTCTTGTACCTTTAATAAGGTTATCAAAATAATATAATGTTCTGCATAATGTGAGTCAAAAAGTCATTCAAATCATGAAAAAATGTAATCCTTTGATAATGTAAAAGCCCTTAGGAGACTTATCAGTATGGCGTAATCATTTCAAATTCTATCACCCCAAAGTCATGCACACATATGCTGAAAAATATAAAGAAATATGGTAATAAACAGTTGAAAAATTCCAGTAGCAATGAAATATAAAAAACGCGAGTGGTTAACAACATACACATACATATTTACACATGAATTCAGACTCACTCGTTCGCTGCCATAAGTAAGGATGCTTTACATAGGAATTGTCACATCTATTGTGGAAAATTATATTCTACACATACACACTTATAAGAACAACGTGATCTCATGAGTATATTGCAGCAAATCATACGAAGTTGGCCCATGTGTGAAGCAGGTGAGTGTGCCTGTAATAAAATGTGTTGTACTAAAACATGCAATAACAAGTGTATGGCAAATTGGTGCACAAATGAGGTTTATAAAGATATGAGTGTATGAAACGGAGCCCTTGTTTATGTATAATATGTACTCAAACAAAACACTACAACAATAATAAATTGCAAAAGGAAACATTTTATAAAAAATCCCATTGAAATCAATGATGAGCATATTAGCACATAAATGGGAATAAATTGTTTCCATTTTAATAATTGTTATACAAAAATTTCAAGATATAAATCTAGGTCAGCTCGAGAAGTGAAATATTAAAATTATAGTCCCATTTCTGATTACATTTTTCACGCCATTTGCTGTCAATTGTATTTGAGTATTGGCTCCAATACTTCTTAAGTTGCCGGTTCGCAGGTAAAGTTGGACTTAACATGGTCTGTAAAAAATAATCGCAATAAATCGATTGTTAAGCTAACGGTTCACATATTAAGTTACGCTGTCTGGTTAGTATGGTCCTAAAGCGATTGCCATTCCTTCGCAACGGTACTTATTTCAATAGAAATATGGACCGATAATTATGCTAATGTATAAATCGCATCAAAAGGCAATTTTAATGCATGTAGTCGTAATGAAATGAAACAAGTCCCCGTAGTCTAGTATGTAGTATGTTGTCTTATTAGACGAGAGGCCATGGTTCCAAAACCAAGTCAGACATCGCCAACAAAATGAAATACTGTCTCTCAGCAGATTTCTGGCAATAACTCTCAGAGTAAATAAAATTGCCATGAAAAGTTTCTAAAAAATCTCTCGTTTGGAATCGACATTAAACTGTAGGTGCCTCCACTCATGTATAAAATTAACGCACACATTATAAGTGGTGTGAGAAACTATGTCGTAATCCTGACAAAAGGGTTGTAATGACCATTTATGTATATAATCGTGATGAATGACTTGGATAATTGTGGTTTAGCCATTTAACCACAAATGAGCTCCATCACTTAACATAATTCTTGGATCAAAATACTAATCTTCGGCCAGTTTCACATGTCCACAGTCGAACAATGATCATTTAGGCTTAATGAGCTTCTATGTGCTGTATTTGATAAGTGCATTGGCCAAAAATCTTAAGTAAAATGTTCTACATAGTCGAAGGACCAAGGTTGTTTGGTTGAGAAAGAGAATGAATCGGCATTTTACAATCTCATTCAAGAGTTCGCACTAAACAGCAATATTCTCTTATGTATACGCCCTTTGTTTTATTAATAGCTTTGAGTCGAGAGTTTTCACGCTTTGCTTGCTCACTGAAAGAAGTGTTCCATGAACTCTATTGTCCATAATTTGCAAGCATTCTTGATCAGTTGGAGATGACTTGTCAATATCAATGAAAAAAAAATGCCAAGACAGTTTGACAAACTGTGTTATCAAACTAATAGAAGAATATGCTATTTTAATCAGATTTAAATTTTTAAAAATTAGTGTTTTTGAATTGTTCTTGAGCCCGAATTTTTTTATTTTGTTTTGTTGGAGTGTAACTTAAATTCATATAAATAGTTTTAAAATAATATAAAATTTAACGTAATTGTTTATCATTAAATCAAGATATATGTGCAGTTTCTTTCAGACGTTGGTTTCACACGTTCGTCTGTCTGTAGGGAGAATATACTCACTTAATTGGTCACATTCATTCAGGATTACGACCTAGCTTCTCACACCATTTGTGTTGTGTGTGTTAATTTTGTTCATAATTGGCGGCACCTACAGTTCAAAGTCGAATACAACCGACAGATTTTTAAGAAACTTTTCATGGCAATTTTATTTACTCTCAGAGCTTTTGCTCACATTTCGTTATCTTGGCGATATCTGAATTGGAGGTTGAACCGTGGTGTCACGTCTAATAAGCCCTACCTACTAGACTACAACGTCACAAACAAAAACTATTAAAAAAAATTTTTTTCGTATTTTCAATACAAACTGTCGAATGTACGAAACCATTCGTATTACAGAAATACTTCTTTATAGTATTAAAGTATCAGCTGTGTTATGTGTTGTTTTAAATTTCCTTCGGGAAAAGTATTCCCTTTTTTACAAGTTTTTTGAGATGCAAAAAGTTTTCATTAAATTTGTTTTCTAACAAAACAAGTTTTTTCGAAAAATTCAAAATTTCAATTAATTCAACAATAACACGAAATATTTACATTTTAAAATAAAATATTTAGTGTTTTATTAGTCCCGGGCAAAAGTAGCAAATAAACTCCAATAGAGGGCACTGGTCTCGGGTAATTCCTTTAAAAATGTAGAAAACAAGTTTTTTGTAAAAAAAAGTTTTTTTCAGAAATAAAAAGTTTTAAAAAGAAAAATACTGGCAACGCTGGTTGAAAGTGTTCTTTAAAATCCACACGAGCTCTCATGTTATTCTTTCCGATTATACTGCACTTAATTTTGTAATGAAAAAAAATAACTTCTGTAAAAATTTTGGAATATTTTTCTACAATATGTCAGAATAAATGCATACCTCCTGGAATTGAAATCAAATTTTCTTATGTTAAAATAGTATTCATTTAAAAAATTTGTTATTTAAATTTGCTTAAATTTATGACAACTTCTTCTTACTAAGATGTTTAGTAAATGCCAGTTCCCCATAATAACTTAGAAATAGTTTAAGCCAATCTACTGAATATCTACCTTAACGAGTTTATAAGTTTTATGGAATTCATATTGAATTTCTTGCCAATAATAACCATCTAACTCGTAAAGTAAAATACATTTCCCAAGATTATATACAATCAACTGAGTATTAAAGTACAAACTATGAACAACTCTTACGCCTAGTTTCACACAATTTCTTTAAAAATAGGTTCAGTATACGAGTATAAGCACGACAGTTTGAATAGAATGCATAAAATTAGAAGAAAGAAACTCTTTTGTAAAGGAAAACTAAGGATTTTAATAAAATTTCTGCCTTTTTTTTATGGAATAAAACAGAGAAAACGTTTGCTCGAAATTGTGGTACACATTCATACATCACAGCACTTCCTTTAAAGAACAACGACAGATATGCTATGTTGCTTTCGAGTCTCGAATTGGAATAAAATTACAACTTTTAAGAGCCACAAATATTTCTGTTTTATTAAATTATTAAATCAATTTTTCACATATAAATTTGCTTGCTTTGCTTTAAAACAATTTGTTCTTTTCCTCTACGAAACTCTGACAAAAAAGAAAAAGAATAATTGTTCGCTTTTACAAAATACAAAAATTATTGAGCAAAGCATACTTAGATGCGTGTAAGTTTATATACATATAAGGTTACAGTTCCTATAATTATCTGTGGCTGCTTTGATTGAAAATATAAGTAAATAAAAGAAGTATATACATAAAAAGGAAAACATTAGAGTGGCGGCGGTAACACGCTATGTCTTCCGTACAATAAGACAAACAACGAAAGTGGCGACATTGGTGTTCAACTTTATTCACACTTGTTAAGAGAAAATGCTTGTGCATGTGTTAAACCATAAACAAAGTATTTTACTGAGCAAAAATAAAACAAAACTGCGACTGTGAGTTTAGAGTCGTTCGCGTAATAATTATGTTCTTCTTTCGTATTTGATTGAATTGAATTTTATTGGACTCAATCTATACTTTCCATCGTTATTCACTGAAAACTGTGACGATATCTTTTCCTGTACTCTTCAGCAATTAATCAATTTTTCCCTAATCAGACATACATTAGTACTTATTTCAAAGTAGTATGTTTAACCATTATACCATTATTTTTTGTCTAATATACACGGGGGAATATCACTTGCTTGTATCTGATGGTTTTTCGTTCAATGTTTAGTTCAAATCGTAAGTTCTGATAAAAAAAAAACTTGAATAATACTTCTGTACTCTCTTCGTATCATAATGAAGTCGCCGTGGTCTAGTGGACAAAATACAAAAAGTATTTCTTCGGCGACTTCCCCTCAGCAGATTTCTGGCAAAAACTCTGAAAGTAAATAAAATTGCCATGAACAAGTTTCTCAAAAATATGTCGTTAGGTTAGGTTAGAGGACGTGTAATTGTCAATTAAGACAAGTACAGTACCCGGTGGTTAAATTGACCCATTGTACAACGTCCTAGTTTCTCACACCACTTATGTTGTGTGTGTTAATTTTGTACATGAATGGCGGGACCTACAGTTTTAAAGTCGACTCCGAACGACAGATTTTGATTTGAGAAACTTTCATGGCAATTTTATTTACTCTCAGAGTTTTTGTTAGAAATCTGCTGAAATGAAGTCATCGATGAAATATATTTTCATATTTTCGTTTTGATGCCAGACCAGGGATTCGAACCCTGGTCTTACGTCTAATAAGCCGACACACTACTTACTAGACTACTGCGAATACATTGATATTACAGATGATAATATTTCGGTTAAGAGTTATTTTGTTCACGTTTTAGAAATTATGTATTCAGTAAAAATGAAGTAAAATTTGAAATTGACAGCAAATTAAAAAGATAGAGAGATAATACAGATTTATTATTTAAAATTGTTTTTAATGTCCTATATAAAGCTTATAATTATCCAGTGCTAAACAGCTTAATTGCTTTAATATCTACAGTAATTGATATGAATTCTTGAAATTGCTATTAGCCTTCAGATTGCAAAGCAAATTAAATTATTATAGTTCAACACCCGTATTATTTGGCACTATTCAATAGAGCGTGTAAATTGATAAATCAGAGCAAAATTTTCTCATTTACTATACTATAAGAGGTTTATTTGTGTGCGTGTCTATTTATATCCAATTCACTGAATAATTTTGTGAAGTCCTGACAGTAATATGATCATGTTCTTATTGAAGACGTCGTGGATTAACAGGAAATCAATACATGTATATATCTTTTGTAAATTGTGCACACATATACGTGTATGTATGTGTATACAAATTATTTCGCAAATAGAAACATTATTTTTAAATTTTAAAATAATTCATGGGAATATTCATGTGAAATATCCATGTCCAATTTATTATAATTGCAACATATTCAAATACATGCATATTTAGGGGCTAAGTAAAGTACAAAAAGTCTTTGGAAAACAAGGCATTGTATACAATTTTCAATTAATTTAATTGTTTAGGGGAATACGCATTATGGTAATGGCCTAATAAATGTGCACATAAAATTTAAACATTATTTGTAACAGCTTTGGAATTCTTCAAAACCGTAACAAAAAAGGTTATCATTCGAATTGAATTTTGCAGCTACTGCTGAAATAACGATGCCTAATGGAGCAATAATTATATTTTAAATTAATTAGCGGCAATCCAACATATTTATTGAGTTAAATCGTATGAATTTTATTAAAAATTGAATTAGTCTAATTTAATTTGACCATTTAGCGAGACTTGCTGTGTTTTGAAAAATTTCACAAAATTATATTGATGCAAAATTTAAATTAAATTTAATTAAATACATAGTTATATAAAGGGTCCGCCAAATAACTTTTTTTTTGAAAATGCTTTAAAAACAACTACTGAATATTTTCTCAAATTTCTTTTTTTTTAACCTTCCGGTTAATAATGGAAAATAATTTCATACAAATGGCTGCCACGGCTGGCCATGCAGTAGTCTACACCAGAAGATGCCGATTTTGGCAAAAAAAAGTCATCTTTTTAGATGAAGATCATTTTGATCTTGGCGGGTATGTAAACAAGCAAAATTGTCGCATTTGGGGTACAGAAAACCCGCACGCATACATTGAACAGCCGACGCACCCAAAACGAGTCAATGTTTGGTGCGGATTTTAGTCCAGAGGCATAATTGGGCCATTTTTCTTCGAAAATGAGCAAGGAGTGGCCGTTACAGTCAATGGCGATCGTTATCGGGCCATGTTAAACGAATTTTTGTTCACAAAAATTTAAGAGGAGGATATTGGCAACATTTGGTATCAACAAGACGGCGCTAAGTGCCACACAGCCGAAGCTGCACTCGATGTTTTGCGCCCTGTTTTTGAAGATCGTAAGTAAGTAAGTAATTATCAGCCGCAGACCTGATGTTGTTCGGCCACCTCGGAGCTGCGATTTGACATCGTTGGTCTATTATTTGTGGGGTGCCGTCAAAGATAAGTGTTACGCCGACAAGCCAGAGACAATTGACGCTTTAAAGGACAATATTCGTGAAGCCATTGGTGAAATACAGCTGCACACAATTGATAATGTGCTTAGAAATTGGACCGATCGTGTATGCTACTGCATGGCCAGCCGGAGCAGCCATTTGTATGAAATTATTGTCCATTATTAACCGAAAGAATTGAACTGATTGAATTTGAATTTGGATTGAATTGATTGAATTTGAACTCAAATAAAAAAAGAATTTGAGAAAATATTCAGTAGTTTTTTTTAAGTATTTTCAAAAAAAAAGTTATTTGGCGGACCCTATACAATAATAATAAATAAATGACAAGTTTATTACAATTTATCATTTCTGTTTATACTGTTACGTTTTTACCCTTTTAAAAACGTTAAAAATATGAGTTTGTAGATTGCAAATAAAATAAAAATAAATTTGTGTTTAGTTTTAAATAAATCCTTTTTTGTTCGCACAATTCCGTGTGCCACCTTTCACGACTTGATTTAAACAACAACAATTTGCTTTAATTGTTATTCTTCTCTACACTCTTCCGCGTACACAATAATAATTGTGTTTAACAGTAACTTTGTTTATGTAGATCACTAATAGTTTCAAATAAAAAACCGATTTAAGCTTCAAGTACCAAATACTTGAGCCACTTTTTATTCGAACGTCCCCAGCCTCACACTAACCTACCCTCACCAGACCGCGGAGGGCTCGGCCCCATTACGTAGGGACACATACGTAAGGGAAAAGTAATGGAACGAGAACATAAATGAGCTACAGAGCTTAATCACAAGCTGAATAAAGTAACAATAAACAGAAACTACCTATGACAAGAACGAAAATACATTTTTATATAATAATTTACAAATTAATGCCAACATATAAGCTACGTTTTATATTACAAACACTATAATTAAAATCAATCAAATCATAATATAACTTAAAATCGTTACATAATCTACGAAAAGGAAAATTACATCCGTAGTTCGTTCTATAAAAATCTAAAGAAAGAGGACGATAGTGCCGTGAAAATTTTGCTGGAATACTGCAATTCAGGTTACAAAGCAAAAACTCAGAATCGATATCACCTTTAACCAGATTAAAAACAAAACAAACCCCTAAAACAGCCCTTCTAGGATCCAAAGTTGGAAGTTTTATCAAACCTAATCTAGCCTCATATGACGGAAACCCAGTGGCACAATCCCATCCTAAGCCACGTAAACATAATAATACAAACTGTTTCTGCACAGACTCTATTGAATCACTATGACAACGATTTTTTTTATTTATTATGTACTTTTAAAATCTATGTCTTTTTATCAACTGATTATGTTTTACAAAATTACTTATTATCGGACCATATCGGATCTAAAAGAAAAACTAACGGCATTAATTTTAAGCAAGGCAACAACAGTGCAGTGGCTGAACGGAAGATTTGGAGTAAATAACTGCTACTGCGCTGCTATCGTTATTGTCATTCTCCCTTTTATATGCTTTTACTGAAGATCAAAAATAGAACTATCAACAAAAACACACAAGGATTGTGTATTTTGTTTACGTTGGTCCTTACAGTGTTGTTGTTGCTTCTTGTTTATTTGTTTAACCTATTTTTTATACTGACGTTGTTGCTATATTTTTGTTTATGTAAAGAAGCCCTTTGTTTTTGTAGCTTTTGCTTATTATTTTAATGTTAAACGTTAACACCATTTCCATTTTCGAAACAATACATTAATGAGCTTAAAAATGAGCTTGTTGGATTCAACTGTCGGAACAATAGCGTACATTGATTCCAATAAATGTGCGAACAATGAAGGATTAGACATTAATTTTGATGATGCCTTTAGGCAAAAGTTCATCGCCTTATTATTAATAACTGAACACATTAGTCTAGTAGATATGTAGTTGGCTTATTAGACGGGGCCCGTTGGTCAAACACCAGCTCAGACATCTCGAACAAAACGAAATATAATGAAATATTCCTTGATCGATTTCCACTCAATAGATTTCTGAAAATTTGTTTAAAGCTTTGTCGTTCGGAACCGACTTTAAACTCTAGATCCCGCCACTCATCGATAAAATTAACACACACAACATGATTGGAGTAAATAGCTAGGTCGCTCACTTTAGATTTGTAATGACCAGTTACGTAAGTAAGAAAGTATTACATAAGGTTTTCTAACAAGGACTTTCTAACCTTGGGTATTGGTAATTACGGATGATCACAGATAATGACGAGCATTCACTGAATGGGCTCTAGAGCAGTTGACAAATGACCCCAATTTTCATCGAAAAATCATCTTCAGCCCATTTCTGGATGAATATGTACGTGAAGAAACAAAATTGTCGAATTTTTAACAATTCCATGATATCCAAGAGCATTGAAGCATCCTAAAAAGGTTACTGTTCGGTGCGGATTTTTGGTTGGCGGCGTTATCGAATTATATTTCTTTGACGAACATTGGCCAGGCAATCACTGGTAAGGGCGAGCAGTAAACCTTACCCCATTAAATATTCTGCACGAGTGTTTTGAGGGCATGGCCACCGCACGTAGAGATGATGTAAACTGGCCAACTGTCGATTTGGCTAAAAAATTTCAATAACATCGCACACACACTTTGTTTTATTCAAATTTAAAGACTGGTGGTGTAGGCAAGTTTAGTGAAACAATTGTTTATGACTGTAGTTGTTTTTATTAAGTATTTTGAAGTGACAACTTGCGAATCCTTCGTCTCTAAATAATTGAAGTCATAAAATTCATTCACATGTAATGTACTGCTGCAACAATTCGAAATACGTAAGATTTTGAGAGCCTTTATATTCTAGTCGATTATAAATTTTATAAATAATAATTGGGCAGATTTTATAGATGAAGTTGTGAATCCTGGGTATTATGGCAGCCCTTAATATTAACAAATTTAATAAAATATTTTTAAAAATTAAATATTGATAACTTTTTTATTAGAAAATACGATAAAATACATCAATGCCTGCCATAACTGTACAAATTCTGCCATCTTCTCGACACCAAGAGCTCTATGCATATCATTGTCAAATGTCAATATAGTGTGACCAAGGTCATAAAAAGAGCTAACGTTAAGTGATCGCTTTTTTCTCTACAAACATTTTGAGTTGGCTTGATGTCAGATGTTCAAAATATTTTTGAGATAAGAAAGCTTCCTGGTGGCAATTTAAGAATGTTTCAGATTAATCTACTCTGAACTTTCACCTCCTTGGAGTTAATTTTTGTAAGAAACGTTAAGAATAAATTTAGGGGGCATTAATCCGAACAAGCAGACGGCTTTAAGAACGATATGGAATTGCAAAAACGGAAACTTTACAACTGAATGTGAATTGTGAAATTTTTGTAATGATTTATTCAGCATTACATTTATTTTAAAATCTGAAATCCATTTAATGTCTTTCATATTTATTGTATGTATGTGTTGTATTTATATCATTATGCATACATACAGTGAACAGAAAAAGTCTTAGTACGACAATATGTTTTAGCAATTTCATGAATTTTATCCAAAAGTTTATATAAAAATTTATAGTTTATATAATTATTTTATTAATTTATTTCTGTTTTATTATAAAACAAACAATTTTTTAATGTTTTTCATAAAACAAGAGAAAAATAAGGCAAAGTTTCAGATTCGCTCCACGGAGAACCCTGAGTAAATTTAAAATTCAAAGGCCTAATATATGAAAATGTTATCCTTTGTATTTAATAGAATATCCCTTAAGGTCAAGCACTCCATTTAACCCATTTGGAATTGAATGTAGAAGTTTTGTTTAGTGTTTTAAGCTGGCATCATGAGCAAGTTTTTCGGTTGACTTTTATTTGAGGTTTAGCGATTACGTAACCGTTCTTTCAAATGATCTCCTAAATACTCTCTTGAAGTCATATCGGGACTTTGTGCAAGAGTATTTAGCCTGTGGGAACCTTTTTTGTCAAAATATATTGCCGTACTAAGACTTTTGCTGTCCACTGTATGTTTATTGTATATCTACGTGTTCAGTATCATAGTGAATAGTTCATAGTTAACCAAATATTTCCTGCAAAACACAATGCATTGTTGCATAATTATTCCAGAAAATTTATACAATTTTTGCTGTGTGCACAGAGCTATGTAACCAATGCATCATTTTTTATACCAAATATTTAAGCCACATTTTTTTCTCACTGGTTGTTTTGTGAAAAGTGGGCAAAATAAAAAACGACGATATAAATTTAGAAAAAGCAGGTGTTGTAATGTAAAGTTGCCGTAGTCTAGTAAGTAGTATTTTTGCATGTGTTTTTATGTCAAAGATTCACGTGTATGTATTTCACAATGTTTATAATTGTTACTCACAAACGTATATGTTCAATTACATACACATGTGTGTATTAAATACCAATGCTTTTCGTTTGCAAAACGGTTTTAAGCCGCCGCGAATTTTAAAATAAATTAAATTGCCGTGAAAATTTTCTTAAGAAAATCTGTGGTTCGGAGCACACACAACATATGTGATGTGAAAAGCTAGGTCGTAATCCTAACTGGAGGGTTCCAGTCACCAATTAAGTATGTAGGTACTGTAGTGTTTCTAGCGCATACTCTGATATATTTAAACTTTAACACAATAATGTAGTGTATAGCCAAACAGGACTTACAGTTTTAAGTCATTACCGAAACACACATTTTTGAGAAACTTATCATGGCAGTTGTGTTGGCTCTCAGAGTTTATGCCAGAAATCTGCTGAAAGGAAGTCGCCGAAGAAATATTTATTCATATTTTCGTTTTGATGTCTGAACTGGTGTTTGAACCGAGGCCTCACGTCTAATAAGCCAACACACTACCTACTAGACCGCGGCGACTACTTTAGTCGTCTTAGTTTTTTGCTTTTGACAATTTTTGTATGCCAGAATACAAGACTATATGGGACCGAGAGATAGGCAATAACATATAAAATAATGTGATTTGACTGTTCACAATGTTTAAATTTCATAGGAATTCAAATATAATAAATTCAGATTCATTAGTTCAATTAAATAATCAAAACTTCTGGTTTTTTATCTGTTTATCTGTACGTAAGTTTATCTGTTTGCTCTGTTCTTGTTTTACAGTAGCAGTAGTAGAATTAATTTATTCGAAACAAGACAGCATAAATAAATTGTATATTTTTTAATAATAAATATACGCTTCCTGCGAATTATAATTCCAAAAAAAAAAATAACAATAGACCATAAAGTACAAATATCCACCACTGTTTCTAGATCGTACGATATAATCCTCTTTGTGTGAAGCATAAATATTTTTAATTTATTTTGTTTGAATATTTTTATTATTAAAGTATGACTGGAATGAAGTATTTATAAATTCAAGTTTTATTGGCAAGTAAAAATCATTAATATTCCAAGAGAAATTGCATAATAATAATCGTTTTATTTTGTATATTCTTTTTTAGTTTTTAAATTACCAGTTAAGTAAGGAAAAATATCTGATAACAAATCAAGTAATTAAGAACGATATTGTTCGCCTAACATTAACATGCACTACGTGGGTAGATTCAATTCGAACGTCCCCGGCCTCACACTAACCCACCCTCACCCGACCGCCGAGGGCTCGTCCCCATTACGTAGGGACACGTACACACTACAGTCTGGACTGTAGCGGGTAAGGGAAAAGTAATGGCAACGAGAACATAAATCAGCTACAGAACTTAATCACAAGCTACGTTTTATATTACAAACACTACAATTAAAATCAATCAAATCATAATATAAGTTAAAATCGTTACATAATCTACGAAAAGGAAAATTACATCCATAGTTCGTTCTATAAAAATCTAAAGTAAGAGGACGATAGTGCCGTGAAAATCTTGCTGGAATACTGAAATTCAGGTTACAAAGCAAAAATTCAGAATCGATATCACCTTTAACCAGATTAAAAACAAAACAAACCACTAAAACAGCCCTTCTAGGATCCAAAGTTGGAAACCCAGTGGCACAATCCCATCCTATGCCACGTAAACAGAGTAATAAAAACTGCTTCTGCACAGACTCTATTGAAACACTATGACAACGATAGTATGGATTCCAAATAATAGACGCATACTCCAAAATAGGTCTAACAAGTGAAATATATAGCAGTCTTGTTATATAAGGATCGATGAATTCCCTAGCCCAGACTCTATTGAAACACTATGACAACGATAGTATGGATTCCAAATAATAGACGCATACTCCAAAATAGGTCTAACAAGTGAAATATATAGCAGTCTTGTTATATAAGGATCGATGAATTCCCTAGCCCATCTTTTCACAAAACCAAGAACAGCCCGAGCCTTGCCAATCATCATACTAATATGATCAATAAAAGACAATTTCATATCCAATAATACTCCCAAAACAAGAAATGTAGTTTTCAGAATATAATATTTTAATATTTATTTTTGCCGTAGTCTAGTAGATAGTGTGTTAGCTTATTAGACAAGAGGCCACAGTTCAAACCCCAGGTTAGACTTCAAAATGAAATACTTTTTTTTTAAATTTCTTTATTTACAATCTGTTTATACAACAAAAAGTAAGTTTTCTAATACTTATAAGAAAAATAACAGTTGTTATCGAATTATATTACAATAACAATAGCAAAATAAAAAAGTTATTCATATTTGAAACTAATTACATAGTATTTATATGGTATTTACAAAAAAATCATATATACTATTTATAACATGTACAAAGATACTATCTTAAGATAAATCTAGCACATGAAATCTTTTGAGTCTTCGTACATCCTCTGCCTCATCTAGTAGACTAATGGCTAATGGATTGCTATGGTTACTCAGTCTATATCTAGAACTAAATTCAGTTATGGTGTTTTTAACTAAAGAGATATTGAGATCTTTATGTATAGCCGCATTGGTCACGAACCAGGGCGCTTGAGTAGGGTTTTAGACTGGTAACGTTGTAATATTTCCACATTTGAGTTTTAGCTGTTCCCCATAACTGTATTCCATGAGCCCACACGGGATTGAAAATAGCTTTGTATAAAATAATCTTGTTATTTAATCTAGCAGGGTTTACCAAAAAATTTTTGGTTATGTATTAGTGAGTTAGAGAGAAAATAAGTTGAGAGAATTTATTTCTTTACAGCCATAGAAAAGTGTTAGTAATAAAAGCTATTTTGATTTTAATTTAATCAATATACCTATGTAAAGCTATCTATCTTTGACTTAATAATTTTAGATAATTAAAAATGAAATAAAAAATCCATTGTTTATTAAAAAAACAAAAAGCTATCCATCTTTGGCTTAAAAATTAGACCATGTTTTTTATATAAATAAAAATGAAACCCCCATTTTTTATTAATAGAAAAAAAGCGAGCATTCCAAAGCATTTAAAAAAAGTTATACTATGCGACAAAAAAAAAAAAAATTAAATACGCCCAGCTAATGACATAGAATATTTTTAACATAAAATATTTTTTGAGTGTAATTCTGAGATAAAATGATAAAGCATCCGCCACACATGTTTTCTTGTCGCAATCTGATCGACAACTAAATCAAAGAACGCAATAATGCGTGTGAGTTTTCTCTGCACAATTGTGCTATGAAAAGGTGAACAACCATGATCTACAGTATGTAGAAAATTCTCGAAAAATTTTTTATTCAAACTACATGCACATTCATACATAATTGATAATAAAAATCCTTCAAGATTACTTCCTAGCTTCTCACATCACTTATGCTGTGTGTTTTAATTTTATACATAAGTGGCGGGACCTTGAGTTTAAAGTCGACTCCCAAAGACAGATTTTTAAAAAACTTTTTCATGGAAATTTTATTTACTCACAGAGTTTTGGTCAGAAATCAGCTGAGTGGAAGTCGCCGAAGAAATGTTATTTCATATTTCTTTGAAATACAAATCCTATACATCACAGAAGCCACCAAAATAAAATATTAAAACTTGAAAAAAAGTTATAATTGGTAAAGCACTATTAACATCATTTAAGCCAAAAGACGTTTAATCGTAAAATAGGCTCAAGCTGCAATAACAATAATAGTGCTAAAAAAACAAAAAAGAAGAAGAAAAATACAACAGAGCTAAATGTTTTGATATGTAGCACGATTTGTTTGTCTTACAGGCGATTATAAAAGCTAAAAATAAAATAAGGGGGAGAAAATGGATGTCCACCTACCAATCATTAGATTTTGGTAAATGTCTGTATATAGAATATTCGTGTAATTAAATATAAATCTCATTTCTATAAAAAGGAATCTCTTATGTATTCCACAAAAATATAGCAAATATCACTGTTATAATAATAAGAGTTTAAAGTATCCTATAACATGTACAAAAACATCTCAATATACTATTTTCACAAGAAAATATTGTACAAATATCGGGCATTTCTCTCGTTCATACAAAAACAATTCAACAAACAAATACTCTTACATGGAATACTTTTCTTGACAATTACTCGACGTAACGTTCAAGTGGTTTGTTTATATTCATTTGCACTTTAACAGTAATCTCCAGATCCATCAACCGGCACATTTAAATTAACCATAAACGTCAGTGACACTGCCACTCACTACCATGACTCATACACAGATGTACTCATACATGTGTTATTCGTATTCAAAGTCGGTCATGTGAAAATGCTTTTGAAATGTGGTGCCGGCATCAGAAAATTGTTTTCACGTTGGCATTAATATTGAAGTACAATGGGTCATACCGAAAATCCCTCAACTTACTTCATATATAGCTTGGCGACACAATTGCACAGTGACCCTAGTAAACATAACGATAGATGGGTATAAATCAACATAATCCTTTATACATATATTCAACCACATTCATACGTATTCGCAATTTATATTTATAATTAGCATAAGAACTGCAGTTTCATTAATACTTATGCAGGATTTCCCAATCATAAGCACGTACTCATACAAATATCCTTACAGTTGTGGTAAACATTTATTCGTTCTTTCCTGTTTAAAATAAAAAATTTACCATGAAGTATAAGAGTACGGCTATTGAAACATAAATTTAAATATATGTAATAAAACTGTCAGAAAAAGTGAAATAAGTTTAACATTAAAATAATAAACAAAAGCTATAAAAACAATGGACTTGTTTATATGACCAACGAATAAACAAAAATATAGCAACAACATCAGTATAAAAAAGGTGTTAAACAAGTACACAAACAGGCAATAATAACACTGTAAGGATAAACATAAACAAAATTCACAGACAACAATAACGTATGGAACATGTTTACATTTATAGAGATTTCGCGAAGGCGAAGTCATTCACCTGCAAGAGCATTCATCAGACTGTTTACCCAGCGATATAAAAGGCAAGACAAAGCAGGCAACGGAGTCAGAAAGAATTCAGCCAGTCTTGTGTGAAGACGCGTTGCGTATGAAGAGAATAATTGTGGTTTGAAGAACTGTGTAAAAATATAACGAACAATTGTTAGTGTGTACGCGGAAAAGTGTAAAGAAGAATAACAAAAAGCAAATTGTTGTTGTTTAAATCAAGTTCTGAACAGTGGCATACGGAATTGTGCAAACAATATAGAAGTGATTTAAAACTAAACACAAATTTATTTTTATTTTTATTTGCAATCTACGTACGGTACTCATATTATAAACGTTTTTAAAAGGGTAAAAACGTAACGAAATGTTTTTCTTAGCTTGATTTAACTAAACTTAACGGTATAGATAAAGCACTAAAATAAGCATGTTTCAGAATAAAAAAATGTTTCAAAATATAAAAAATCAACGGCATTGTGATTGAAATGATGTAAGGAATTAACGGCTACTCATTTGCAATGTTTGTAAACGTTATGACAAAAGAAAAACGGTCTGTAATTTTGCCGATTTCTTTTTGTTGTGAAGTTTTGCTACGTTCAAAAATGAAATATTATTTCATTCATATTGCTGTCGCGGCTGGCCTCACAGTCATAGCAGCCAGATATATAAAGCATCAAATCGTCAAATATTAGCAAAAAAATTGTCAAAATCGTCAAAGACGTTCATGGGAATCGTAAAAAAATCGTCAGAAAAAAAATTAAAATTTAAACTTTATTGCTTCTAAGGAATTTATTTTAATTTAAATTAACTTGGCTTAATACTATCTCTACAATTGGATGAAGAATGTAATAATAATAATATTTTTTAATAAATTTAGACAAGCTGGAAATTAAAAGCTACCATCCCTCATTTTGCTTTCTAATTTTTTTTTTCAAAAATCGAGAAGTTTTATATCATTGTCTGGAAAAAATTGTTTAAGATTTTAACAATCTATCCCAGTGTGGTTTATTAACACATATCTAAATCTATGGGTGGTGTAAATATTAGAGTATAAGAAGCTCTTGACGTTCTGCGCCTGAAAATTCAGTGTGCTGTTCGCTGGAACCGACACATTTTTCTCTGCCTTAGCTTCTTAAGACGGTGCAAGAAATACTTTACTTCAGCTGATCATGTTACTATTTACACCACTTATATCCTAAAGAGAATGGAATACAACCCATGTATGTAACATGTATAGGCCGGTGCCTCTTCGTCTATTTTGAGACTTCTCGACGTCATACAGGAGAGGGTGAAGTTACTAATTAATGAAGGTAGGGTGTCGAACTCCATTGATTCATTGGAGCATCGTTGTAATGTGGCTTGTGTTTCACTGTTCTATCGCTACTAGAGAATCATGTATTCCTACGTAACACTTGTCTTTCCCGATTGGCCACTGGATCGCACACTGTATTACAGACAAAATTCGTTCTTTAGTCGAATTATTCGTATGTTTTTTATCTTTTAAGGGATGAAAATGGCATAAAATATAGAAAAATCATCGTAAATGATTTAAAAATATAACACTTTACACCTTGTGATTACTAACCTAAATTAAAGTGGCTTTAAATGTATTAAAGTAAAGAATATGATGTAAATTTCTAATTTCCAAAGATGGTCAAAATAAGGGCATAAATCGTCATTTCGTCAAAATGATATTTTTAGATATCAAAATCGTCAAAATGACGAAAAATCGTCAAATCTGGCAGATATGCTCACAGTACTTCATTCGATGGGACCAACTTTCGTGTACTTTTTCTAATCTATGAGGTCGTATATCGTCAAAGGCATCACGAATGTTAGCTTTCAAATGCTGAGTTGTCTCTGGTTTGTCGGCATAACTGTTTTCGTTAAACTGTTACGTCGCTCACGGATAAAACACATAACCTAGGTAGTATGGGAGTCTGAATCTTAATTTTGACTAAAAGTAACGTAATGAGCAGCAGTGTGCATTGCGATTTTCGTCTTCTGTCAATAAAGTCTGGGGCCCTAAAATACTTAGCCTCAGATCCCCAATTGTTCTGTGGTAGTAGTTGTGAGGTATTTACCGCCTTCGGACGTGTGAGTCCTAATATGTACTCTCTTTGGGTTTAACGCAAAGTTGTTCAGTGAAGTTTATTGAAAGTTTATCTCTTAGGAGTTATAAACTGTAAAACGTTTTCAAAATACAAGAAAATGCGTGAATTTTATATTTTAAATAAGGCTTTCATTTACATGATGAATGAAAGGATTTCCTTCATTATTATTCCAAAAGGTCTCTTAAACTTTTATGTTAATTAAAAGGTTTTTTTAACAGGTACTGCAATATTCGGAAGGAAGTAATTCATTACGAGTGTTACGGAATTAGTTTATTCGTGCAGATTCCCCAATAACAACGGTTTTAGAACATAAAAGTTAATGAACCCTTTACTTCCGAAAATAAAATTGAAGTAAGAATTTGTTTTGCTAATTAAGGATTTCGCAAGACACTGTTTGTAAATGACACTGACAACAAAATATAGCATAACATAATGATAAGAATGTCTTCTTATTTTTAATTATTACACATGTGAAGTCTGAAAATTTATCGCATTTGGGTTTATTCACAGAATAAAAAATTTTGCATTTAACTGATTGTGTGTATTAAAAAACCAACAAAATTGGTATTAAACTTCATTTGTTATTTACTGTCAGAGATATTAAATTGATTTAGCCAATAGCTTCTGGAAGATACTCATTTAGGGCTGCTCTGTTTCTCAATTCTCTCCTTAGCGTAAGTCGCCATTATTGATTCTACTGAATATTATTTTGATCGTCTTTATACTCTGATTAAAATTTTATCTTATAAACATGAATCTAATTACCAAAAAACCTCAGACAGAGGTCAAAAAAACCAACAAAAAGCAACATTATTTTCTTCTCATTGTATAGTAAAGCTGGATCGAAGTCGCCGTAGTCTAGTAGGTGGTGTGTTGGCTTCTGAGACGTGGGACCAAGGTTCAAGCCCTAGATCAGACATCTCAAACAAAACGAAATATGAAAAAATATTTCTTCGGCAACTTCTCCTCAGTAGATTTCTGACAAAAACTCTCCTAAACAGAAATTTAGGCAATCAAATGTAAGATACAGTTTGAGACTTTGCAAACTAAGTCCTTAGCTTTTAATGATGCTGTGGGGTTCTGACAACTGGAATATTTAACAAAAGTCTGAAGATTTGTATTCTACTCACTTCTTAAAGCTTCATTCAATTGCTTTACTAGTTTTAGAATGGATTTATACCGAGGTCTTCGATGGGACTTATATCTTTTTTGTTTGAAAGAACGGCCGTTATAACCGAATTTAAAGGTCTTCCACGAAAAAAAGTACCAAGTCATAAATTTCTAAATGTACCTGAATGATTTTTAATATAATTATGGTAAGTATTCACTCACATTATGCTTATAATTAATACATGCAAAATTCGCAATGACAAGTATGTGACGTACGGCTGATATTTAATTCATTTAGTTTCATACACTACATAATCAACTTTTTTATTGCATACTTTACAGCGTAATTATTCAAGTAAAAGTATTATGACGCGTATAAGTAATACATTTCAAATTCAATTAAATATAAAATATACCGCTAATTTGGAATTAACAATTATAGTGGAATTTTTTTTTATTAGACGAAAGTCCTCGGTTCAAATCCCAGACATCAAACCGAAAATATGAAAAATATTTCTTTCTTCTGTCAGCAGATTTCGGGCAAAAAATCTGAGAGTAAATATAATTGCAATGAAAAAAGTATCTCATAAAATCTGTCGTTCGGAGTCGTCTTTAAACTATAGGTACCGCCACTCATGTATAAAATTAACACACACAACGTAAGTGGTGTGAAAAACTAGGTCGTTATCCTAACTGAAGGGTTGTAATGACCAATTATGTTATGTATTTAAGGATTTATTGAATTTTTAAGAAATTTGTTTAACAATTAATTTAAAATTAATTGTTTAGCATCAGCTTTTATGCCTTTAACGTTGTGCAAATCTGTTTGTCACCAGTATTCAATTCATTTTTTAAGGCAAGAAAGTTGAAATATAAAACAATTTTAATGCGAATAAATTTACGTAAATTCATCATCTTTTTTTTGTTGTGATTTGTGAATAGTTAAGCTGTTAGGTTTCTATTTCAATGGCAGTTTTTATGTAAAAAATCCACAGCAATTAACTTTAATGACAGAGCAGATTAATGATAATATTTCACTAAATATACCATTAATTTGTGTGTGATGTCGCTCCGTTTATATTCTTCTTACAAACTGTTGCTTGTTAAACAATCTTATTAAATTTATTTTGGTTTTGGATCATAAATATCAAATGAATATTATTTTAAAGGCAAATTTTGTTAATAGGTCACTAAACTTGCTAGTAATTTTTCTGTATATTAGAAAATTCTTCTTTTACTTTTAAAGGCGTAATAACTTGATGAAAAAAAAGGTTTATGAAGAAGTTTCTGTTGATTAAAGAAGAGGTTTCTGTTTGTAACATAACTTATGCCAGTAGGACACGAGACAATTTTGATTTTTTAACTTACAGCAAAATAGACATATTCCGCTTTAATAATAATAAAATATCCATCAAAAAGCCACCACGACTCCGATGACAGGCCTTTCGTTAAGTTTTATATGATCATTTGCAGTAGATGCTAGTTCACATCAGAATTTCTCCAGGAAATCGTTGCAATAAATTGATTGTGACGTCGCCTTGCTGAAACAACGTGTCGTCCAGTAGAGACCATAATAACTTCGTTATCATCTGCTTGTAACGAATGTCATTTATAGCCAATGAAATTTCGGCAAAACATGTTGAAAAACAATTGTCTTGTAAAGAGATTAACACTTCGTTTGATAAAATGGAACAAAGATTACCGTAGTTATTATTTGAATATAAAATCGAACAAAAATTACCGTAGTTATTATTTAAATAGTATAACAGTCGAGTTAATTTTTCATGTATATATTTTTGCAAATGAACTTTTAGTTCAAAAATAGTCGGAATTTTTGACGGATCTTGATTTTTTATCGCAAAATGTATCAATTTCACGTATAAGCGACCACCAGAAGTTGGCCAAAGTTTGCGAAAAGTGATATAATAATATTTGCAAAAAACACAAATATAAGCCGACTTCTGGTAGCCGCCCAAACATTAAATTGACATATTTTGTCGGAAACAATGAAGATCCATTAAAATTCTGAAATCTTTTGAACTGAAAGTTCATTTGATAAGATAACACTACTGTTATACTATTTAAATAATAACTACGGTAATATTTATTCGATTTTATCAAACGAAGTTTTAATCTCTGTACACACAAAATAATGCACATTCAGAATCTCGTCACTTATTTTATATTTTTTATTTAAAGTTCGCTACTATGAATGGACAAACATGAAAAAATATGAAATGAAATATGAAAATAAATATTTTTTCCAAGTTTAACTGATCAAAACTTATAACCTTTAAGTTTAAACCATAAGTTTATGTATATCATTTCAAAGGCTCATCTACCATCTTTTCAAAATAGCATTTTGAGAATAGGTTCCAAAATAATTTTGTGTGATTAGAAAGAAAGAAAGATGTGAAAGATTAAAAATACCGTTTATGTAAAATAAAAGAAGTTTGGAGGGTTCGAGAAATATAAAAAAAAGTTCTAACCAACAAAACTCATAACCTACACGATGTCATTAGCTGAGTGTATTTTGACTTTCGCAACGTGTTATTTGCAAATAAAGTGTCTACAATTTTGTCGAAAACAGAGCGAAATTCTCCACACTACAGACGCCAAATTGTTTGTTATTTCAATTTGCATTCACGCAATCAACACAAAAGGAATTAATTCAATACTTAACGGAACTTAACTATCATTAGCAGTCAAGTGGCATTAAGATTTTATTTTTAAAGTCAAATAATTTCTTATGGACGGAAAGGAGATAAAAACGGCAACAAAGTGTACTTTTTTCTTAATCGAAAAGATTGTTGTAGCAATTGTTTGTTTTAACTGTAACAGGTGGTACTTAGTGGACAAAATAAAGCAATAATTGAAAATAAGTAAAAGAGAACTAACATTGAAGTTCTGAAAAGTTTAAATTGAAGTAAATAAAAAAACTGTTTAGCCGCATCATGTTTACCACATAAAATGTGACTGATAATCTTTTTCAAACTTTTTCTTTTTTTGCAAAGTTTAAAATTTGAACGGTTAAGGGCCCTTATTACAACGTGCCGTTAACTAAATGGAGGATTTTAACGGGCAGATAAATTGTTTTTCATTATTATAAGCGGTCAATAAGGATATTACAATTTTAGTGCCAAAGGTTTTAAATTATTCCTTAAAAAAGCTGTACTTTATCTTACTTTAATATATAATTCGTTTATGAGGTTACAATACTTTCCATTGCAGTAGAAATGCGCGGAAATTGTAATAGTTCCACAACCAAATAAACCAGGAAATTTAATAAACTCTTATAGGCTAATAAGCTTGTTATGTTGCCTTTCTAAAATATTTGGAAAACTTTTCTACAAAAAATATTGAAAAACAAAAAAAGTTATTCCAGAATATCAGTTTGGATTTCGGAAAAAACATTGGACATTAGAATAGTGCCATAGGGTTGTTAGAGTGATAAGAAATGCTCTCGAAACAAAACTATACTGCTCAGCGGTATTTTTGGATGTTAAGCAAGCATTTGATAGGGTATGGTAACCGGGCTTACTATTCAAATTGATACGAATTCTCCCATCACCTTTTTATTTTGTGCTGAAATCTTACATTATGGATCGCTACTTCTACGTCAAGATAAACAACACTTTCTCTGAAATTTGTGACATTAAAGCATTAATACCACAAGCTGGTATACTAGGTCCTGTGCTTTATACAATATATACCTCAGATATACCAATATGCGAGGATATAACTACTGCTACGTATGCGACTATTGCACTGCTCTAATTGCGTGCAATAATAACTCCACAGAAGCCTCCAGGATGCTACAAAGGCACGTTGATGTTATTCCAAATTGGTTGAAAAAGTAGAATATTTGCATCAATCCAGAAAAATCAACCCATGTCATATTTGCTTTGAGATTGTCCAGATATACAGTGGACAGCTAAAGTCTTAGTACGGCAATATATTTTTGCAATTTCATGATTTTAGCCAAAAGTTTGTATACAAATTTATAGTTTTTATATTTATTTTATTCATTTATTTCTGTTTTATTATAAAACACAAAATTTATTTAATGTTTTTCATAAAACAAGAGAAAAATAAGGAAAAGTTTCAAATGACTCCATAGGTACCCCCAAGGAGAACCCTGGGTAAATTTAAAATTCAAAAGCCCAATATATGAAAATATTCCCCTTGTATTTAGTAGAATATCCCTTAAAGTCAAGCACTCCATATAACTCATTTGTAATTCAATGCACAAGTCTAGTTTAGTGTTTTCTGGTGGCACCATGAGCAAGTTTTTCGATTGACTTTTGTTTGAGGTTTAGCGATTACGTCACCGTTCTTTCAAATGATCTCCTAAATACTCTCTTGAAGTCATATCGGGACTTTGTGCAAGAGTATTAAGCCTGTGGGGACTTTTGTTTTCAATATATATTGCCGTACTAAGACTTTTGCTGTCCACTGCATAGATGTATATACAAACAACAAATTCCGAATTTCTATTGCGTAAAATATCTGGGAATGCTTTTAGATAGAAGGTTAACATGGAAACATCATATAAAAGGAAAGTAAGAACATCATAATATTAAAACAAAACGATTGTACTGGTTGCTGGGTAGTAATTCTGAATTAAGTTTGGACAACAAGATATTACTTTATAAAACGATTCTAAAACCTGTATGGAATAGAGTTATGGGGCTAGCAACTCCAATATTGAAATTTTGCAACGTTACCAATCAAAAAATCTTCGCCCTGTTTGTCACCGATGATAATATCCATAAAGACCTGTCTATACCAAAAGCCAAAACTGAAATTAACAGATATAGTTCAAACTATCATAATAGACTTAGTCGTCATTTGAACGTCCTTGCAATAAACCTACTAGATGACAGTGATGAGTTCAATAGACTTAAAAGATGTCACGTACTAGACTTGCCTTTTAGAACTTAATCCAGAATAAGTTGTAAATATGTAATTGTGTAAATTTTAAAGTAAATAACTGTATTATTATCTATTTTAAAAAACTAAGTTAATCAGAAATCGCCGTGGTCTAGTAGGTAGTGTGTTGGCTTATTAGACGAAAAGCCAGGGTTCGAGCCCCAGGCCAGACATCAAAATAAAATACAAAAAGTATTTTTTCGGCGACTTCCTCTCAGCAGATTTCTGGCAAAAACTCTGAGAGTAAATAAAATTGCCATGAAAAGTTTCCCAAAAATCTGTCGTTCGGAGTCGACTTTAAACTGTAGGTCCCGCCACTCATGTATAAAATTAACACACACAACATAAGTGGTGTGAGAAACTAGCTCGTAATCCTGACTGAAGGGTTGTAATGACCAATTAAAAAAAAAAAAAAGTTTATCATAATAATACAATAATATACCTCTTTCGCCAATAAGCGAAAATTAAACAGCATACAAGTATGAAATTTAATACCAAACTGACGCCTTTAACCCCTTTCCTTACGATTTAATTCGTTGTTTGCGTTAAATAAACTTAATAAAACAGCCTTCCTAAAATTGCAAAATACATGTATTATAGCTACAGTACTGTAAACTCACTGATGAACTGAACAAAAATTTTGTTATTAACCCTTTCATGCCCGAATTTTTTGAGCCAGAGCTAAAATTTTTTTAAGGACATGTGTTTATTAGTCATTGACCTAAATATGAAGTGATATTAAATTCAGAGTCGTACGCATTCTGGTTTCACACGTTTTTAACCAAGCTTGTTTGCAAAAAAAAAAATACTTTTAAAAAAATTCAAAATTACGGAATTTATGAACAAAAATGTACAATGTTGCCTATAGGCAACATCGGGCATGAAAGGGTTAATAACTTAACGAGCAAATTATAAATTATTTATGTTATGATGACATAATATTAACTGTATTTCTGATGTTTGCCATTTTGAGCCGTATTAATTTATTAGTGCCCTATTCAGAAATAATGAAATAACAGCATAAGCCACCGAGACAGTCACAGATTAAAGCATAATTTTTATTTTCGCTTATGTTTTAACAGGGAAAGAATGGTAATCTACATTCCACTTTAAGCACCATGTATACAGTGGACAGCAAAAGTTTGTATATTTTTATTGATAATTTCATAAATTTTAAGCAATCATATGTAAAAGAGTTGATGTTTTTATATTTATTCTATTAATTTATTTCTATTTTCTTTTAGAACAAAAAAATTTTTAATGTTTTTCACAAACCAAAATAAAATCAAAGAAAAGTTTCTGGTAACTCCATATTTTTGCATTGCAATATGCGATAACTCAGAGTAAATTTAAAATTCAAAGGCCCACAGTCTTAAAATAATACACCCAATATTTAGGAAGATATCCTAATACGGTGTTCAGATATGCACGTTTATTGAGTAAATCACAATAAACGACAATATTGAGCTCAATATTTAATATAAAGTTTCAATTAATAATTGCTCAATAAATATGCAAATTATTATAATATTGAGTAAAACTTAAAATGCAGCACCGAACACTTTTTGTTGATATTTGACAACTCAAATGTCAACAACGACACAAAAAAAAAGACAACAGAACAAAAAAAAAAAACAAAATAAAAACAATTTTGTTGAAACACCGAGCTGTTTAGTTTACCAGCTGTGAAATGAATATTGAATAAGCAGCTGAATTGCGTATACTATTATGCCTGAACACTTAAAATATTGTACTCAATTAACCGAATATTGACTCAATAAAAGTGCATATCTGAACATAGTCTAACACTGATATCCTTTCACTCGTGGACAGAAGGAGGACTGATTAACTTCTGTCTTTAAATCGTTTTGCCATCCATCGCACAATGGCGATTCGTTTGGATCACTATTCTTTTGGTAAGCACGCCAGAAAACTTGCTTATATGACTTCTGAAGGAGCTGTGGGTCTGCGGGGTAAGAAGAGACTGTCTTTCACCTCATTTGCCAAAGCCCTGCTCATGTCATAATGACACCATGGCTTCTGGGTTCTCATTTTCTGATATCCTTGACCGAGCTCTCTAATATAAAAATTGCTATAATAACAAGATTTATTTTGGAAATAGCTGACCCCTGGATAGAACTAATTGTGGTATTGCAATGGGCCCAAAAGCTGGCCTAAGTGGGACCTCTTCCTTTAAGGAATCAACGAAAGTTATAACACAACATTCTATTATTAAAATGAGGAAAATAAAATTGGATTTCATTAAAATTGGCCATGGCCAACCTCCCATACAATATAAATTGATTTTTTCCCACAATGAACTTTCCGGAATAAACAAAAGAAGAACGCCGAGCTTTGTAAAAAAATAGCTACGTCCATAGTCCACGACACAAAATCAGACAAAATCTGTCAGATATGTCTATTTGACCAAATTTACAAAGCAGTATAGCTACATCATAATATATATTATTACACGTTGGATTCTATTGTAAAAATTTACTTTTAAACAATATAACGAATGTGACTCAGGTCATCATAAGATTTATTGTAACTTTAAAATATTGTTCATGAAGAAAAGGATGTTTACGCACAAGCATAAAAGCAAGAAATCTGCAGAATGCATGAATGCAAAAGACACTTTAGAAATGAAAACAATTTTCATGATTTTAAGCATATTTTTGTTTTAAGACGAAATGGTTAAATAACACGTTTATCAATACCAGTATAAACTCAACGCTTTACATATTATCGTATATCGCACATACGCACAGTTTTAATTGTTTTTAAATTACGATGCATGCAGTTGACAGGTTTTTGCTTTAGGTTTTGCTTTCTTGTTTTTGTGCTGGTCGCCTTCAGTAACCTTTCTAAATCCGTGTTAACATCATTGTTGTTTTCCTGCAGCTAAATTTTAGAAATTTTATTTCCCTCAAAATTTATATGCAATCTGTCTTGCAATAATAAACAAATTTACTAAAAATATTACAAAATAACATTGGCTTAAACACTATTGGGTTTAAAACATATCTTAACAAGTTAAACAAAATAATTAAAAATGTATCATAAATTTTTTTCGATTTCTTGGTTCAAATACCTAGAATTACTAGACTCTTATTTGGTGATTTTTTAAATTAATATTTATATTTTCTTCTTCCTTCATAAAACTGATATTGTAATATTAACATTAATGAATTATATCATGTGTTAATTTATTATTCACAACGAACATTGTCATTTGTAGATACAGAAGTATTTTTACGTTTTTTTCCGTTTTAAAAACGTTAAGAATATGAGTTGATTGCAAACAAAATAAAAACAAATAAGTGTTTAGATTCAATTAAAATTCTTTATTGTTCGCACTACTTTTATGTGCCACTGTTTACAACTTGACGAATACAACAATAATTGATTGTTCTTTGCTTACAACGCAGATCTTTTCAAGGGCGATCTTCAAACCACGACTGTTTTCTACACACGCAACGCGTATTCACACAAGACATACTGAATTCTTACTACTACTTGCCTGCTTTGTCTTGCCTTTTTATATGCCCACGTAATCAGTCTGATAAAGGTTCTTGAAGTCGAACGTTCGTGGTATCGCCTTCTCGAGAACTCTATCGCGACTTCATTGTTGTTTGTGTATTTTGTTCACATTGCTTGTTGTTGCGTTCCCGCTTATTTGTCTATCCTCTTTTCTTCCATACTGATGTTGTTGGTTTACTTGTAACAAGTTTGTTGTATTTGTTTGAAGTAGCTATTGCTCATTTTAATGTTAAACGATGTTACACCGTTTCCATTTTCGTAACAATATATATTTTTGTATCCATATTCCGTATCCATATTTCTGTCAACACAACCCATGGTGAGACACAAGCACACTAAGTTATTTCATTATTAGATGTTGAGAATATTATAATTTTCCAACCCCTAAATATTACATGTTTTCTTAGAATGTTTTTCGTTTTGTCATTTTCGTAAAACATTATTGCAGCCGAAAAGAAAAAATTGTGCGAAGAAAAATTATTTTCTAGGTCAAGTTCACTCAGCAGTCGCTGTCAGGCATGCTTTTAATGTTGAAGCCGGCTAAAAATATACTCTTTTGGCAAAAATATAAAAAAAAGGAAAAACGTCAGAGATTATTAAGCATTATTTGTAAGCATTCAACAGAATGAGGAGAACTTCAAGGTTGTCTCTTGAGGCGGTAACAGACAAATAAAGAAATTGTCAAAATAAATAATATTGGCTACTTTAAGTGAAAAATTGTCAAAAATGTTCGGCAATAAGTAAAATGTAATAAAGAAATAAATTTACAGCTGGCCATATAAGACCATAGCATGTCTTAAAGAATTACAGTGTTACACAGCGGCTATCAGAGACATTTTTGTTATTTAAGTCATGATGAGAAAAGTAATATGGACATCAGTCTGACACTTAAGATTTGATGAGAAGGTAAGCGAAATAAGAAAATTGTTGAAAAGTAACTGCTCTATTCCTCAGCTCAAATATCACAAAAACATATGTATTTCGTTATGAACTTAAAACTGTCTATTTTTATTTTAACATTTTTATTAAATTAAAATAAAATCATAAAAATAGATTTCCACTAATTTCACTCCTAAAGTGGTTAGTAATCCAAGAGTGATGAATATTTTAATAGAGACTCTGCTGTTTTTTGAAATTAGTAGACATCGTCTAAGCAAATAATCAGCAAGATGTAGGCATTACCTCCAAATACTCTTTATTTGCTCAACCGATTTTTGAATACAAGTTCTCGAGCCACAACGATAAACTTAGATTTTCGTGTCATTCAGCTCGTTATCTATGCAACCTAAATTTGACTGGGACTATGCAAAAAAATTATGACCAGCCTGTGCTCTGGCTTTAAATTCCAAATCGCCGGTATGTCGATATTAATTGAAGAATATGCATGTTTTAATCTTTATACTTGTTGTACAATTATTATGTTCAGTGTTGACACTGACAGTAGTTTATAAGAGGCACCCTGTAACCAAGAACAACTAGAATGAAATGAAATATACGAGTCACTGAATATATGAAAGTCAAAGAGGTCGGTTGTCTAAATCAACAATAATACATGGTGTCAGGTGTAAACATATTAAATAAAATTGAAAAATATAAAGTAGTGTTTCAATAATAAAATCAATCTACAAATTTAAAAAAAAAAGAAGTACAAAATGTTCGAATTTCAAAATGGTGGAATTGAAAAAGTTAACCTTAAAGCCACAAATATTGCCAACGAATGGAATAACTGGAAAGCTCAATTTAAAATGTTTCTTCGAGCAACAAATCTGGAGGCTGAAAAGGATAAAAGAAAAGTTGCATTATTGTTGCACTACATGGGTTCAGAGTGTATTCAAATTGCCAATTCTTTTAATGTAGACTATGACTCTGTAGAGTATGATGTTTTGATAAACCATTTCGATGCATATTTTGTACCAAAATTAAACGTAGCTATGGAAAGGCACAAATTTTTTACCAGAAAGCAAGCCACAGACGAAACGTTGGAAGCCTACGTTACAGCTTTAAAGAATTTAAGTCTTTCTTGTGAATTTGGTACGCTACGAGAGAGTCTCGTTAAAGATATTTTCATATGTGGTATGTCACCTAATTTTCATCACATAAAAGAGAGATTATTAAGTGAAGGCAAAATAGAATTGGAAAAAGCGGTGGAAATTGCCAGAAATATTGAAGCTGCAAAAGAAAATGCATCTAAGTTATTACAAACCAATCACGGTAGTCAAATATATATAAATGCACTAAATAAGAATAATCAAAATAATTGCAATAAATGTGGACAAACACATAAAACAAGATGTCCTGCACTTAACGAAAATTGCCATGTATGTGGGAAAAGAGGAAATTTTGCAAAAATGTGCTTCTACAAACATAAGCAAAACAAAAACTTCAAGTCAAAATATGTAAAAAATATGGTTTGTGAAGAAGGTGAACCTGAAGACCTTTTTGTTGGATCACTATCGCTTAAAAATAACAATTTAAATTCTTATGAAAATCGAATTAAAGAACTACAAATTATAAAGTTACATATCTATCAACAGCAACCAACAGCATATCATAAGCAGAATAAACAAGAAAAAATCACAACTAGCAAAAGAGCATGGGTTATACTAGCAAAAAAAAAAATAATAAGAATGTGGAATTCCAAGTGGACACGGGTGCTGACACAAACATATTATCGAAACAAAGCGCTAAAGAATTACGTCTAGGCGGTAAAAATCTACAGTTAACTAAATCCAATATACTCACATTTAGTGGAGAAAAACTTCCAGTAAAGGGTAAAGTTAATATTAAATTAGATTTTAATAATAAACTTTTTATTAGTACTTTTTATATTGTAAATTTAAAATGTAAAAATATTATTGGTTTAGACCTGGCAAGGCAAATGGACTTAATAAAGAATATTAACAAGTTGTCATTGGAGAGCATACTTGAAAAATATTCAGATACTCTTAATGGTTTAGGTATGTTGGGGAATAAATGTCGATTGGTGTTGAGGGATAATGTTAAACCTGTTGTTGATGTACCAAGGAAAATTCCGTTTGCATTACATGGTGCATTGAAAGATGAGTTAGATAGGATGGAGAAATTGGGAGTTATTGCTAAAATTGATGAACCGACAGAATGGGTTAATTCTATTGTTTTGGTATCAAAACCAAACGGTAGAATAAGACTGTGCCTTGACCCACGGAATTTGAATAAGGCTATAGTTAGGGCCCGTTTTCCTTTTCCTAATATAGATGATTGTAAGGCAAAGCTAATTGGGTCAAGATATTTCAGCACACTTGATGCAAACAGTGGATTTTGGATGGTGCCACTTGGTGAAGACTCTTCAAGATTGTGCACTTTTAATACGCCTTTTGGTCGCTATCGATTTTTACGTTTACCTTTTGGTATTAATGCTGCGCCCGAAATTTTTCATGGTGAAATGGTACGGCTGTTCGGGGATATTGATGGCTTGATAATTTATATTGACGATTTTTTGATATATGCGAAGACTATTGATGAACACGATAGAATTTTGAATACTTTGCTTGAGAGAGCTAAGAATGTCGGTTTGAAATTTAACGAATCGAAATCTCGATTCATGCTTGAAGAAATAAAGTTTATAGGTCATGTATTTGGTAGAGATGGTGTCAAGCCTGATGAGGAAAAAATAGAGGCAATTTTGGGAATGCCTGTACCGAAGAACGTACAGGAGATACAACGATTTTTGAGCGTGGTAAATTACTTAGGAGCTTTTATTGAAAATTTGTCATTGAAGAATGTAAATTTAAGGCAACTGTTGAAAAAGGACATTGATTGGCATTGGAACGAGGTTTTGGATAGGGAATTCAATAATTTGAAAGAGGAAATTACCAGGCATCCAGTTTTGACTTATTTTGACCCCAGTAGAGAATTAAAATTGACTGTTGATGCGTCCAAATATGCAGTTGGGGCTGCAATACTACATGATAGAAATCCTATAGCCTATGCTTCTGCTTCTTTAACTACAGCACAGACTAATTACGCACAGATTGAGAAGGAACTTTTTGCGATTCTTTTCGGATGTACAAGATTTCATCAGTATACTTATGGGACAAGGATTTATGTCGAAACTGATCACAAACCGTTGGTAGCGATTTTTAATAAGCCTTTGTACAGTATACCCCCAAGACTCCAACGATTTATGCTCAGATTACAGGCATATGATTTAGTTGTGAGTTATAAGCCTGGGAAATATTTGTACATAGCTGACACTGTATCAAGATGCCCTTTGAATAATAATATTTTACCCGAATTGGACGAGGAATTGGAACTTCACTGTAATTTTGTTAGATCCTTCATGGAGATACCATTTTCAAACATAGAGGTTATAAGGGAACATGTGAACAAGGACCATATTTTCTCAAAGATCAAGGATTGTATTCAAAATGGCTGGCCAAAGTCGGTGGGACAGGTAGATTCTGAGGTCATGCCATACTATAAATTTAAGGATGAGTTCACGATTTTGGATGGCCTTATTTTGAAGGGGTGTCAAATTTTAATACCAAAGAATTTGCGTCATACGATTTTAAATTGCCTACATGAAGGACACATGGGTATACAAAGGTGTCAGAGTTTAGCTAGAAAAACCGTTTTTTGGCCAAATATGTATAATGAAATTGCTGATATTGTATCGAATTGTGAAATTTGTCTTAAGTATAGGAATTCAAAACCCAATCTTAGAATATTACCACACGAAATTTATGACATACCATGGTTTAAGGTTGGTTGTGATATATTTGAATTTAAGAGAAAATGTTATGTTATTGTTGTTGATTATTATTCTAAATATTTTGAGATTGAAATTTTAAGCAGTGGGTATTCTGGTGTTAATATCATAGACAAATTAAAATCTATATTCGCCAGACATGGCATTCCTCAGATTCTGATCTCCGATAATGGACCCCCTTTTAATTCAAGGAGTTTCTTGGAATTTTGTAATGATTGGAGTATAACTCATAGGACGTCAAGTCCTTTTCTTCCGAGGTCGAATGGTTTGGCTGAAAGATCAATACAGACTGTGAAGAAAATGCTATATAAGTGTAGTGAAGGTAATTCAGATCCATATGTGGCTTTATTGCATTATAGGACAACCCCAAGGGGGGCATGCCTAGTCCGGCTCAACTTTTAATGTCCAGGAACTTGAGAACTAAATTGCCATCCGTTTCGGAAAATTTTAAACCAGTACTAGTAGACGAAGGAAATTGAGGAAAAGAGGAAATTGAATAAAAGTATTTTGAGATACGCGGGGAATTATGACAATGTAAAGGGTTGTCGGAAAACTATCAAGCCTGGTGACAATATTGTGTATAAGAGGACCCCGGCATCATTTTGGTCTTTTGGTCAGGTGGTTCGGAAGTGTGAAGAGCCAAGATCATTTATAGTGAGGGATGAGAATGGTGTGCAATATAGAAGAAGTGAACAGCATATTTTGAAAACTGACCCTTTGGGTGATAATACTGGGAATGAAGTTTTGGACACTGTTAGGAATACTGAAAATGAAGTTTTAGACACTGTTAGGAATACTGGTAATAATTATGTGACGAGGAGTGGTAGGCAAGTCATTCCGCCTGAAAGGTTAAACCTCTAAATTTCAAATATTCATAACCTTAGTGAAACAAGTATATTACACATTTATATAATATTATCTATATAATTCATACTTTGTTATCTATATGTATCTTAATAGAATAAGTATATTGTCATTTATAAAATCTTTAAATAAGTTATACTTTACAAGTAAACATATATATATATGTGTATATGTATATATATATATATATATATATAAATAATAATATATATATATATGTATAATATGAATAAATATATATATATATATATGTTTGTTTATTTATTAAAAGGAAGATGTTGTGCAATTATTATGTTCAGTGTAGACACTGACAGTAGTTTATAAGAGGCACCCTGTAACCAAGAACAACTAGAATGAAATGAAATATACGAGTCACTGAATATATGAAAGTCAAAGAGGTCGGTTGTCTAAATCAACAATAATACAATACTGTCACAGCGGGTCGCTATTCGTGCTCAAGTGAGCTTTTGGAATGAAAGCTACCACACTAAACTAACCTAATAGCTTGTAGTGAGTAAACGTACCCTGGCCACCCATTTTTTTTATCCTGAATTGTCATTTTTGTACATTAAAGTTACTCTTTGTTGAATAGACGAGCAAAAAAATTTTTTTCGTCTACTGACTGCAAGCTTTCATTATCAACTAAAGTTGTTGAAAAAAAGAGCGAAATTTGTTTAAACATAAAAGAGTTATATGATAAAGAGTAAATGAGCTTCGTCGATTCGACGAACAATAACCGTCCAGGGTTAATATTCTATAGGGTTTGATATCGTTAACTTGGCAAACGCGAATTTTTTTCATACTTTTTCATGTTTGTGTATTCATAGTAGCAAACTTTAACTAAAAATATAAAATAAGTGATGACATTCTGAAAGTGAATCATCTAGTGAAGAGATTGACACTTTGTTTGCTCAAATCGGACAGTCGAGTTATATTTTTCATATATATATTTTTTCAAATCTTAACAAACACTTATGTTGTGTGCGTTAATTCTTATACATGAGTGATGGGACCTACAGTTTAAAGTCGACTCCGAATGACAGATTTTCTGAGAACCTTTTCATGGCAATTTTATTTACTCTCAGAGTTTTTGCCAAAATCTGCTGAGAGGGAGTCGCCGAAGAAATATTTTTTTATATTTTCGTTTTGAAGTCTGATCTGGGGTTTGAACCGTGCCCTTACGTCTAATAAGACAACACACTACCTACTAGACTACGGCGACTTCAATTCATTGAACGATAAATGTTTTAAGTTTATAGTCTTCAAACTTTTGTTTGCTGTTTGCCTTTGAAATAGATGGCGCACGGTATAAATTCACATGCAAAGGAAGACTTGCATGAAATAATTATGATGTGCGCAACCAAACCAAATAGTGTTGACTGTTTTCAACACTATTTCCTGCAGTTAGGATTACGACCTACCTTCTCACACCATTTATGCTATGTTCGCTAATTTTATACGTGAGTATTTTCAATCTACAGTTTAAAGTCAATTTCGAACGAGAGTTTTTCGAGAAACTTTTCATAGCAATATTATTTACTCTCAGAATATTTTCCAGAAAACTGCTGAGGGGAAGTCGCTAAAGAAATATTTTCCTTGGGTTAGAACCGAGACTTCATGTCTAATAAGCGTACCTACTGTACAACGGTGACTGATTTTGACAGCTCTTGTAAATAACGAATACATCATTAACATAAAGCAATGCATAATCAAGTGGAGTAATCTAAAATAAAGAACTAGTGTTTAGGTTACACTACCAACTTTTTAAAGTCATCAAATAGAATGAACAAAAATTTTACGAAATTAATCACCTCAATTTTGCCAGGTATGGGAGTTACTTATATTCACACTTAACACCAACAAGTTTTTGTTGACACAAACATAACGCTGTGTGTTTCTACTTTTATCTTAGTTCAGCAACTAATATCGTCTATGTGTCATACCTTTCAATCTTGGAAATCAATATTTTCAGTATGTCACAGCATCAAATAGTAAAACGACAGTAAATCAGGTTATCGCCATCTGTTGATACACTAAGGGCCATTATTACAACTTGCCGTTAACTAAAGGGAGGATTCTAACCGGTAGATAAATCGTTTTTTCATTATTATAAGTGGACGATAAGGTAGAAGTGAGCGTTAAGTATTATTTTCAATATGGCAACTTCAAATATAAACAAAAAGAGCATATACAACAACAAAAAAAACGAAGCCCATCGTTGCTAGTGCGTTTGAAAAAACTTGTTTAATTGAGCAGTATTATCGAAATTGGTGCGGCACTGCCATGTTTTTGAAAAAATTTACTTTATTTTATCATTAGGTTGTAATAACAAAAATAAGTTAAAGGTGACTTTAAAGTTCACTTTAACTAAATTTACCTTTAACTAAATCCAACTTTATCGGGAAGATAGAATAATGGGAATGAAGATAATGACCCTAAAACTGCATTAACCAAAAATTAATTAAAACTCCTTCATTTGTGTGTGTATTTGATATACATAAATGCTTATAGTGTACACACACACATTCAGATTAACTAATTCGTTTGAGTTTTGGGTGTAGTTGTTGGCATGTTTTCATTCAACACTGTTTAGATTTTTGAACAATGTTACTACCCATGGACCCTGGACCATCTCTTGTCATGGTTAGCTACAAAAAAAAAAGTTTATGAATAAATGAGTGTGGAAAATATAAAAAGTAAAATGACAGTTTTTGTATGGTTTTCCAGTTTATCCTGAAGCAAACGGTTGGTTGTGTGTTGTGAGAGGTTGTGGTTGGCGGCATGGCTGTGTGTGTCAGAATATAACAACGATGTTTAAAAATGTAATGCATTTGTAATGCATTTCGTAAAAGAAGCAAACGAATGAATATAGGTCACAAGGATAATAGTGTATGCTCTTTTTAAAAGTATATTTTTATGTGTGAACTGCTAACATATTTAAATGAAGGCATTGGATGTAAAAAGAAAATTATTAATTTTGCAAGTAACGCAATATCTTCGCTTGTAAAGATTAAGATCATTAAGCACTTTAAATTTAAATAAAACAAAGTGAAATTTTTTATTCGTTTGAAGGATCTATTAATGTCATTATTTGTAAAAAATAGATGCCGGCACCGCAACTTTCCTGGCACAAAACTCTTCGTTATAGAAACGTGATAAGGAGGCTTCAACTGAAAGGCATGGATCTAGACGACGTGTAATTTCAGCAAGACGATGCCACACCACGCGTATAACAAGCGATTTATTGCAGCAACGGTTTTTAAAACAAATAACTTAATTGACCGTTCCAACTCTTTAGGTTTAAAATGCATCTCCTTCAATAACACACAATAAAAATATGTGTGTTAATTTTTATACAAAACTTTAAGAAGTCGACTCCAACCAGTTCCAAGAGAATTTTGAGAAGCTTCTCATAGTAAAATTTGTTACGAGGAAATCGCCAAAACAAATATTTTTTACTTACTTTTCGTTTAGTGACTCTACATATTACTTAATATGTATATAATATGGCAACAAAGAATTTAATTCAAGAAATTTCAATGTCAACTATCCATTCAAATCATGCGATTTTTTCTCTACATTTCGTGCGATTTTTCTCTGTGGTTGTGTGAAATCTTTTATTTATGCGAATAAAACAGTTATTCCTGAGCTCAAGTTCAATTTTTTATCTAACTGACTAGATTTAATTACTGCGGCAGATAAGGCTTTCTGTAATTGCAACTGACTTACGGGCGTATACTTTATTTGTAATTGAAACCCTCATTAAGTATACTCTTAGTTCGACGATATTTTCTTCAATGTTTGCAATATTTTTGGTCTCGTAAAGTAAATGTAAATTCAAAATTTGACTTCCCGATTGGTCTGAAATTAATTAAATTAAATGAAAAAGGGTACTGTTCACATTTCTCTGCAATGGTAAACACTGTGTTAAATATTAAAATTTAACATTTAATTCGAAATGAATAGTGGATATTCAGATGTTTTGATGCCTAATATTTTGGACTTAAGTGATTTTCCATAAAGTATAACTTCTGTTTTCTAAGCGAAAAACAATTCATCATACGGAAAGCTTTTTAGAAATCGAAAAATGATAATCTGCTAATCTAATCTTTCTTCTATTTCCCTTTTTGCTGAAAATAGGAATCAGAATCAACCCTTTGGTAGTAGAGTGTTCTGTTTCTGCCATAAACGTAACTCAGCTTGTTTTGTTCATGGTCCTTTTGGCACATTATTTTAGTACGTTATATACTTTTCTTGGTCCGAAATCATTCTATTTGTAGAGTCCTAGCAGTTACAGTAAGACCCCGCTTAACACTGCTTTGATTAACGTTGTTTCAGTATTATACGGTAGTATTGGGATTCCCCTAAATCGCACACTATATTGATACTTGTTGTATATGTGCGCAAATGAGACGGCTATGCACCAACCAAAAGTGGTGCTCTATATAGCGACGATGTATACTATGTATCTTTTTCAACGCTCTTTTGTTAGTCTGTCCAGAATAATGATTCCAACTGTATTTTCCGAAGTGGCAATCACAGTACGAAAGCATCTTTCCTACGTCACAGTTGATTTATTAGTTGAGTACGTTATTAGTTGAGTACGTGTTAAGTTGCCTCGTTTAACGCTGTTTCGTTTAGTGCTGGAACTTATTGGAACATATCCCCCGCGTTAAGGGGGCTCTTACTGTATTTTATGTTTCTTGTTTTCTTGTGAATTAATTATTTGGTGGCTTTTTAAACATCTACTGTAGTATTGCTATAGCAATAGCAGTACTAGTAAAAATATCCTCATGTATTAATTTTGATTTAATTTAGAACATACAAACCTGGACATAGAACTAGACATTACAGCCCTTTATTGAGAATTACAACCTAGCTTGTTATACCACTCATTTCTTCTTATCTCAGCAAGCAGGAGGCTATTCATGCAGTGTGGTAAAATACAGGAAACATTGTTATAAGTGGAAGGAAAATGCGATATAATGTGGTACAAATTTGTTTTGCTTATTTTTTTATGGCTAGCGTAAAACATACCTAAAATTTTTTTTACTAGAATTTATAATAATTCTCACTTTCTTTTTTATATTGTGGTTCATAATTTATAATGTCACAAACATCAAGAATCGAACTTACAGCCTCGCCGCTTAAAGTTCAACATACTATCATCCGGGCACTCGATATATTTTACTTTTACTCATGAGTAACGGGATCTGTAAGCAATTTCTTGCGACAGGTTTTTTTAGAAACTTTTCAGGCAATTTTATTCTCATATTCGCATAGTTCTTGCCAGAAGACTGCCATTTAATTAAAGAAAATGGTTGCTACTGTTTTAAACCTTTTAAACGCGAAGATTATCGTTTATATTTAAGAAGAAGACGACATGCAATATGACAATTTAAGCTGAATTTGTATTCCTTTTATGTACGTATACTAAGCATAGTTGAGATAATTTTACTTACAAAAGTTTGAGTATGATTATTATTTCGCTTTATATCAGCTTTCCGTAAATTACCTTTTTATATTCTTTCTCTAGTAGAATTTTTCTTTAATTAACCCATGTTGTGTATTTATTTAGCTTCACATAAAGACAATTTGTGAAGTGCATGATTATATGGTTTCTACATTTGAATGATTGGCTCTGTTAGCAAATTGTATTCCAAAAAAACACAAAAAAAATGTAAATGGAGAATCATAAGAAGTAAAATAACTGAAATTAATTCTTGAGGTAATACGAAAATTTTAATCGATGCACGAGTTCAATTATATAGCTTAAAAACATTTCTTTCAATTTTCTTTTTAATTTTTCATTAAAAAACAATTTTTAGAAATTTTTTTCTTCTTCATTATAAATAGCTTCATTTAGAGAATTATAAGCTTTATTAATGCCTTTTGGGATACAGGTGCTTATATTATGAGAATGAACTGTAAATTGTCAGAATGAAACCTACAAATATAAATACAAATCGTTGTATTGATTTTTTATAAAAAAAAAGATGTGAATTTAATACAATATAAAGAATGTCTCAGTTAAAATGAACTTATTTATTTTGATATAGAATTCTTTATTTATTTATTAATCACAATACAATTACAAACTTTGTAACTTTGACCATATGCTCGGTGTAGTGTCACAGACCATAGTCTTTGGTGGGAATCGAACCTACTACCCCCACGCTAATAGTCTAGCACACTATCCACTAGACTACCAAGGCACCCATTTCACAAAATAATAAAAACTCACTGAGGTTTACACGCCAATCTCTTAGCTTGATGAGTACAAATTTTCTGATAAATACAAATTTAAATTAGTTAGTATAGCCAGGAATGAAATGAGTACATCAACCACCTAACTAATCTTTTAATTCTAGTCTGTACCGATTCCTGACTAAAACTCTTGAAAACATAATCTTCAAAAATGCTCTACTTTATACTTAATATTTAGGCTCCGGTTAAAACATACATTTTTTTCTGTTAATTGAAATATTGTTACTTTTTTACCCTTTTAAAAACGTTTGTTCGAACAATTCTGTGTGCTACTGTTCACAACTTGATGCAAACGACAACAATTTGCTTTGTTTGCTATTCTTCTTTACACTCTTCTGCGTAACCACTAAGAATTGTTCGTTAGATCTTTACAACGGATATCTTCAAACTAGGGGTGTCAAAATATCGATGGCACTTTCGATAGTATCGACAGTTTATATTTTTCGTTACTATCGATGTTTTTTTCTTTACAACATATAAACATTTAACTATTATCGATAGTTTTTGCCACTATCGATAGTAACTGTTCCGCCACTAATTTTTTTTGCATTTATAAAATGGTGATTCCCAAAGTATTATTATAAAATGGAGAGTGAAGCAAAGACATTAACTGGTAAGCTACAAACATTTCAATTAGTTTAAATGCTAAATATGCGTCATATGTGTCAAATAGGTGGAACAGTTCTTTTGCAGTGGTGAAAAGAATTCTGATTAAGATGCCATCTTTTCTGTACTATTAAGTACCCCCAAGTCACCGGAAATTCTTACGGCTGAAGAAATAGAGCAACTTCAAGATATACGTTTGTTGTTGGAACCAGTCGTCAAAAATACGAAAACTATTCGGGTAATCTGTACGTAACAATATCGCAGGTAATTCCCATCGCGCTAGGGTTGTATTACGCTTTGATGAATCTGAAACCACAAATGAAAACTGCGCTAGGAGTAGAAACGTGCACCTTTTTAGTCGAACAAATCCAACGAAGACTCTTGTTTTTGAATCTAGAAGTGTCACAAGATCAGCAATTTTACTGGATCCTGGGTTCAAAAAATAAGGCTTTCGATCTACTGAAATAAATGTATTATTTGATACGATAATATTGCCGATATATCGATGTTTTGTGTAAGAACTGATGGTTTAGATTCGATATATCGATATATTTTTATGAACTATCAAAAATTTTCGATAGTAGCACTATCGATAGTTAGAAACCTCTACTTCAAACCACACAACGCGTCTTCACACAAGACTGACTGAATTCTTTGAATTCTTGCCTTTTATATCGCTGGATAAACAGTCTGATGGACAATGACTGAAGGCGAATGACTTTGCCTTCGCGAAATTTCTGCAAATGTAAACATGTTGTTTACGTTATTGTTGTTTGTGTATTTTGTTTACATTTGTCCTAGCAATGTTGTTGTTGCTTGTTTGCTTACTTGTTTATCCTTTATTTTTACCATAGCTGTTAAATTTCGATTACGATTAGTATTCAATTACATTACTTTTTAAAAAGAATCGTAATGATTATATAATTCTATGAACAATTTTTTCCAATCAAATTGTTTTAAATAATTCTTTTTTAATATTTTCAAATATACAAAAGTAATCCAAAAGTAATCAAATTTTTTTCAATAATTCTTTTTCATATTATTATTATTGAAAATAAATCGATTACTTTTGGATTACTTTTGATTCCTTTTGATTATTAGACGAATCGCCAGTAATCCTGATTATTTTTTGATTATTTTGTAATCGTAATCAATTATTAACTATTTTAACCAAAAATAATCGTAATTGTAATCATTATTTCACCATTCAAAAAAAAGTAATCAAATTACTAATTATTACGATTACTAATCATTACTTAACAGGTATGATTCTTACTGATGTTGTTGCTATATTTTTGTTTATTTGTTGATCATGTAACCAAGTTAATTGTTTTTGTTTTTGTAGCTTTTGTTTATCATTTTAATGTTAAACGATGTAACACCATTTCCATTTTCGTAAAAATATGTTTTGTTTTGACAAATGAATTTTCATAAAAAAACTCAATATTTCTTTGTGTTTGTTTGTTTAGACTAATTTCCCATTACCAATTAATAGCAACCCTATTTTATGTATTACTTGGTTTAAATAGAACTTAATCAATTTATTTAAGGCACATATGCATCACCTTACTGCATATTTTAAAATACTTTTGTGCCTACTCATCTATTGTGTGTAATTAACGAAATAAATGACATATTAAATAATGAGATATGATGTAAATTGCATATGATAATGCTGACGCTGTCAAAATTTAAGGCAGATTTTATTACATTATAGAAAGTTAAAGTTAAAATTGAAGTTCAAAGACTTTAATTCGATATTTGCAGTTAATAAGCTTCACTCATGAAATTCGTTAAAGAATTATTATTATGTTTTTAATGTTCGTGACATTCAATAACTTTATTTTCTGAAAGAATAAAAAAATATATATGTACAGTCTACCCTCCTATAACGCAGTGAGTGCGTACCGCGTTGTATGGAAACCGCGCTATAGGTTAGGTTAGGTTAGGATAGGTTAGAGCACGTGTACATGTCAATGAAGGCAAGTACAGTACCCGGAGGTCGGATTGACCCATTGTACAACGTCCTAAAGGAGGGAAGGATAATATAGGAACCGCGCTATAAGAAGTTCGGATTTAACCGTACAAACCCGACTAATTCGTAGAGCGTTCTATGGAAACCATCTACCGCGTTGTATGGAAACCGCGCTATAAGAAACTCGTAATTAGTACAAATCACATCATTCGTACTGCATTATATGGAGACCAAGAAATAAAAAACAAAAGATAAATTATAAATTATTTGTATTGGATTGATAAAAAAATTAAACAAAAACTAATCTTAAAGACCGTGTTCCAACAAAAATAAGAAAAAATAAATAAATTTAAAAAATTTGGAAAAGTTGGCGTGTGTAGTACATTTTTAAAGTTTGAATGACTCCTTGGTTCAAAGTTTTTATTAATAACGTGCAGTTAGGAAGAAGGAAGACAATTTTCACATTTGGGTGATCCCGTTCTATGTTATGGTTAGCAGCGTTATGAAGAACCAATAAAACTTGAAAATACAAATTTTTTGATGTTGCTGACCGGAAACCACGCTGAAAGAGGAGCGGGTTATAGAAAGGCTGTCGCAATTTCAGCTCCGCGTTATATTGAAACCGCGTTCTGAGAGTACGGCGTTATTGGAGGGTTGACTGTACATACATAATTGGCCATTACAACCCTTCAATCAGGATTACGGCGAGCTTCATAGCTACATAGTCTAAGTTATTTCCTAGGTTGAGTAGAACTCAAAAATACTTTTTTTATTTTTCTCGAACCCTCCAAACTTGTTTTATTTGACAAAAACGATTTTTTTGATCTTTTCACACAAAATTATTTATTACACAAATATGTTTGAACCTAATTTAAAAATTCAATGGTTTTTAGAGAGGGGAGAAATCAGGCTTTAAAACGGTGAATATAAACATTTTGTTCAAACTTAAATTTATGAGTTTTGATGAGGTAAACTTGGAAAATATTATTTTTTTCCTTATTTTTTCCAGTTTGGACATTCTTATTAAATAAAAAATATGAAATAAGTGGAGACATTCCTCGTCTAAATCGATAAAATTAAATTTATCATTACTATTCGGTATTCATGGCACAAATTCAGTTCCTTTTGCGTTGAAAGTTCAGAAATTTCGGTGTGGCTTTTTATGGCAACGAAAATAGCTCTCGTTTAGTTTTAATCTAATTTATTTTTACTTTAATTCATTGTTACTGCTTAGAAGTACCAGTATATGTCTGGCTTTATTATCTTGGTTGTATCCATATACATATGTTTCCAAAACCATGTTTTATAATAAAAAAGAAAAAATTTATTTATTCTATACCAATGCGTAAATATTTGTTGTTTCCTATGGCCATTACAACAGTAAGTTTTGTTTTTTACATTTTTACACCCCACTGATGATCGACATAGTTTTTCCTGACATAGAAGGTGCTTTCGATAACATTATATACGTATTAAAGACGGTTAATAACGCCATGCGACAAATGGATATTAATACAGTTGACATTTCATTTCTTGAAAAACGGATAGAGTATAGGCATATCGCTTTAATGTTAAGCGACGCAAATGATCCAAAGTCTTACACGTTGATGTGTACCATCGCCTTTACCACTATTGAATACTCTACTGCAAGCTATGAAGACATGCAAAAGGTTATGCTACTATCGGCAAATGTCCGCAGTTTCTATATAAATTGTGCAACGAATATGACATGGGCGTCAAAACAAAGTTACTATTATTCACAAAAGGATGCAAAGAAGATCTCTCAATTCGCTAATTATAGCATCAACGAAGACCTTCTCACTCTATTTGGTTAAGTTAATCATAATTGTAATCATAATTGCCAACGAACTAAATTTTGATATGAATACTTAATGCAGAATCACTGTAGCGCCACTGCTCTAAACTTGGTTGTTAACACAAAAAACGTATACAAACTGTATGACTGTGTAATCAAACCAACTCCATCTGGCAGAGATGGTTTTGTGATTGTCTTTGGAGAAAAGTATCTGAGCAAACTATTAAATGCTGATGATCACAATAAGAGACGCACTTGGAACTTAATTGAACCTTAGAGCTCAGATTGTCCCTAATAATATCCGTTTATTGTATTAGTATTCAGGCCGATAATTGCTACAAAGACAGGATTAGTTTGAATCGAATTATTGAATTGTTTGTTTGAGTTTGAATGTTTGAATTTGAATTATAATTGGTCAGAGTTAAAGGCATATTTACTGAGAAAAAAGGAAAGCTTAGATCTGTAGTTCGTCAAAAAATGCAAGGAGTCTTTGATGGTTGTAATTACAACTGACTATCTCTGTTGTAACACAAGATATTGCCGGCAATGCAATAACCATAACATAATCAAATGATGCTCAATCGAATGGTTCAAAAACGCTAACGTTTAGTGGTAACCCCGGTAATGAAGATAATTATCACGATGATACGTTATTAAATTTACCCACATCTTTGGCAAATTTCGATTTACTTTCTCAAGGCAACTTCTTAGTTCAATGGCTGGTGAAACAATGGGTCATCTTAAGATAGATTCTTCATTCTTCTGACAAGGCACAACCGAATCATCACAATCATACTTTACTCATTTGCGAAGTAGAGATATATAGGGTCTTGACAAGTCTGGCTGTATACGAATATATGCAGGACCTACCCGAGTCCATCTTAACAACCAGTAAATAAAATGCCATGAAAAGGATTCCCAAAACATATGTCGTTCGGAGTCGACTTTAAACTGTAGGTTCCGCCACTTATGGATAAAATTTATACTTACAACATGGGAAGTGTGAGAAGCCAGGTTTCATCTTGATGGAAGGATTGTAATAAGTAAGTAAGTGAGAAAAATAGTGAACATGCATTACTAAACATTCTAACGAATTATATACTTTCAATTAAACTGCAATTTTTAATTTTAAAAAACATTGGATAAATTTTGACAAATTGACAAACTGATGCTCAAAATTATACCTTTGATTACACTGAGTTTTTCACATACGGGCGTGCATCAGGACATAGACTTTTTATCACAGCAACTAAAAGAAAGGATTTAGTCGCATACACAACAATATGTGTATAACATATTTACAACCTATCTTAACTGTATCTTAAAAGGCTTTTAATTCTCTAAGATACCTTGTACAATAGAGAATCCACAAAACGTAGTTGACCAAATAGAAATTTTTAACAGTTTTTTATGTCAAAAATGTCTTTGTCTGTTTCTTGCACGATCTAGTCTTTCGCGATTGTCTGTTTTGCACTCACCACTACTATTTTAAGCAAATACACAAAACCTATTCGAAGAGAAAAAAACAAAAACAAGCAATAACAGTTTCCTAAAGCTTGCACGTAAATATCTGTGGATAATGAGTTTTTGTTCTCCATTCCATTTTAGTTATGTCTAGAAGAGAATGGTAATTTAAACTAAAAAGCAAAGCCAGTGAATGCCCTTAAAGAAAGAATTAAAGCCAAACTCTACAAAATTTTAAGGTAATAGCGAGTATTTTAATTTTCATACAATATTAAAGCATAAATACTTAGTATAGACGTTAATATTGCTGCACATACTTTGAACAATAAAGTGAAATATAGTAGGTGCTTTTTAATGCTTTGTGCCGGACAGTGGTCACCAATATTCGCATTCACCCATCAGTTGAAAAATTTGAAATAACATGTCTTAAAGAAATAAATATTGGGGATATTTGTGGTAAACAATGTCAACTAAAACTAGCCATTATTTGTATGTCAGTAGGTTAAAATGACCAGAGATCTATCGCAACTTCAACGTTGTTTATGTATTTTGTTCAGGTTGTTTGTTGTTGCGTTCTCGCTTACTTGGCTATCTCCTTTTCTTTCATACCGATGTTGTTCGTGTTCTTGTAACAAGTTCGTTGTATTTGTTTGAGTAGCTTTTGCTCATGTTAAACGATGTACACCATTTACATATTCGTAACCACATGTATATAAGCCATATCAACAGTTTATAAAGATAAAGAAAGAGAAAAAAGCAGAATAATTTTATAGTTTCACAAGATCTTTTTTTATGGAGTCACAGACCGAAAGATAAAGATAAATTATACACACATTAAGCATTAAAACAATAGATGAAGATACCCAAGTGAAGTAGAAGGGAACAGTAGACAAGTTATACACCTGAAAAGAATCTTCAATAATTTGAACAAAACTATATGAAATTTCGAGGCGTGTGAAATCAAGGTTAATCAAGTCTAATACAAAGCAATTACTACTCCAAAGAATTATAGAAACAAAAACTGTTATTAAACATCACTTGCGTTAGTTACGACCTTCAAATTGACACAATTTCAAAAACTTCTCTCTAAAACAATGTTACAACACTGCCCGTAGATTAATAATACGTTTTACCTTAGCTGTTTGAAAAGAGATCATATGCGTAGATCATAACAGTAGTAGTAATAAAATTAATTTAAAATGAATTTTTGTTTTTAATGAATTGACCCGTAAACTAACTCAATAAAACCACCTATAATAACCCGTAAGTTGGATCACTGATAAGCTCTATATATTTCTAGAAAGGCGTATTACCAACGCCACAAGCAATACGTTTCAATATAAGTACACCGTGGCCTCTGTAAACGGTACTGTCTGCGTGTCACTGATCTGATTCTTTGCTCTGGACATACATATAATTGTATACTTATACTCTCCATAACTCTAGGAAACGCCTCAGATGTGTATTTCTAATGGGTGCTAATTTTTAAGGTTACTATTCTCACAGTTCTTTGATAATTGGATAATTTGATTGATATGTTCAAGCAAGACAGAAAAATGATTTGATATGAGTGATTAGAAAAGATTAACTAATGTAACAAACAATTGTTGATGAGCACTGAAGAAAATGTAAATCGTTAGAAAGAGGAAAATGCTGTTCTGCGATCCCGAGACGGTTACTTAAGCATAGATCTAGGAATTTGCTTTTTTAAACGGTAGTGTATACGCGATGTAGTTCAATCACATATATTGTTACGTTTTTACCTTTTCAAAAACGTTTATAATATGAGTTCGTTGATTGCAAATAAAATAAGAATAAATGTGTTTACAATATACAACTTGATGTATGTTTTTCTTTATTTTTCTCTGCTCACACCCTTAGCGTAAGCAACAACACTTATTCGTTAGATCTGTATAACGGAGATCTTCAAACCACGACTGTTTTCTTCACATGCAACGCGTCTTCACACAAAACTGACTGAATTCTTACTACTCGTTGTCCGCTTTGTCTTTACTTTTGATATGCCCACGCAAACAGTCTGATGAAGATTCTTGAAGAGGAATGATTGCGTTTTCGCTTTCTCGAGGATTCCATCGCGACTTCATTGTTGTTTGCGTGTTCGCTTACTTGTCTATCCCCTTTTCATTCATACTGATGTTGTTGGTTTACTTGTAACAAGTTCGTTGTCTGTGTTTGTGTGACTTTTGTTTTTCGTTTTAATGTTAAACGATGGTACACCGTTTCCGTTTTCATAACAATATTAAGTGTAACACAATTAATGAAGTAGAAGGACAGAGCACATTAAATGTGCAATAGATGTATAATTTTTTTTAGCTACTTTCAAAGAGATATTTGTAATACATATGAGCAACATGTCGTTACGATTTACAACGCCATACCATTGAATCAATCGCGACGTAAGTCGGGGGATCACAGTATTTGATTTATATCCTTTCCCTATTTTTCAATACTTTACCGTTTTCAGCAGTTCTCAACAAGATGAAGTTTGGTTTTCATTCTCGTACCAATATACATACGCTTTGAAGTGTTTTCGGATACTTAATAGTTTTTAAGGCATTTATCAAACAACAGAAGTCAACAGCATCAAAATGTGCAGTTCTAATATAAGCTAACCAGTGTGTAGGGTAACATGCTGGTAAATAAAAGTAACATCGTTAGTTTTTGTCCGTGCTACAATATGTATTAAGATCCATGGTGAGACGCCCAAAAAAACCTACAAAACATCAATAACCTCATATTATATTAGTGGATTTACACTCATGTGTATTTCAATCGTATGTTCTTCCAAAATTAAATTCATTTTTCATCCATTTTGTTATGACAACTTCTTTCTTTAAATAATATCCTTAAATTTAATAATGATACTAAAAAAGTAAAATTTTTATAAGTAAAAAAAGAAATTGAAATTAAAAAGCCTTGAGAATGGTAAATTAAAGTGCAATAAAGAAAAAGAATTAAATGACTTCAGGCACGTTTTTGTCAATGGCATTCAGAAGTATTTTTGAAAAATTGTGGTATTCTAGGAGTGGCAGTTAAATAATGAGTAAGTTAAGTTAAAAAAAACTCTTGTAGCCCTCAAGAGATTATATTTTTATATTGTCGCAGATAACGAAGTTAAATTTTCCAGAAAGTAGGTCTCGTGCAGTTGACAGGCACTTGTCTTTGTTTTTTTTTTTGCTTTTTTAAGTCTTGTTCAGTTATTGCTATTAATACAGTTTATGTTTTTTATCTTTTTTTTGGTTTTTTTTTTATTTTTTATGTTCTTTAATTATTTGAAAATATTGACAAAGAAATTAAAAATCTTGAATGATGAGTGACACAATACGGAGAAAGAGCAGCAAGAACAATATTAAAATAGTTCACAAATTACTGCAATTGCTTATATCTGTGGCTCAAAGCAATAACAGCCAGTCGGAAATTATCCCTTTTTAAATACAGATGTGTTTCTGAAAAAATTATGAAAGGGTGTTAAAAAGAATTTATTTTAAAATTAAAGATACTTATAATTAGGCTTGGCTATGAGTGTTTAATTATTGGAACAAAATTGAATTTGTTTCTTCATGTAAATACTCCAGCAATTTACCTGAAAACGATTTTCACTTAACCATCGTATTTTAAAATAGATATGTGGGTGAACAGCCGGATTATGGGGTAGGGTTAGTAAGTGGGGAAAGAGGGGTAGGGTATATATGTAAATATGCAACAAACCTTTCAGTATGTATGTGTATATGTGTCGGTATGTTAATAATAAATGTTAGTGTTGTTTTATATATGTATTTTAAAAACGTTATAAAACGTATTTTATTTGTGTTTTGTAACAATATTTATTTTTGTTTACAATGTTTATTTTGTTCACTTTCGTTCACAACTGGGTTTCAATTTATTAATGTTCACAATATCTGTAATTTGCTGACTATATTTAATATAAATTAATTTAATGTTATAATCAAATCACTTATATTCGCACACGCGTAAGGCTATTTGGGTTGTTGTTTGTCGTTGTTTGACAATCGATAATCAACTGATCTTATAAGGATCAAATAATTATGTTGAAGGTGTTGATGAAGGTGTGTATGATGATGTATATTGTGAATGTTGATATGTGTTGGTGATGTTATTGTTATTGTTTGTTAAAGATGTATGTGTTGTCCTATTGGAAGTCATGGTTAGGGTTGTGTATTTGTTCACTCGTGTGAACATCCTCCCGGGCCGGCAACCTGTGAACAAAAACAAATTATTTTTAATTGTCCAAAAGGTGGGTAAGGGTATTCATTTTTTTTCACTCGTGGTTTCAGGGTTTTCCCATGGGTACATATTTTCAATTCCGACCTGGAGATTAACCATAGCTTCTTGTGGGGTGGAACCTGAAATTAGACTTTGGGTGGGTATTAATAATTGTGGGTGTTTTGGGTTAAAATTTGGGTAGGTAAGGATGGTGGTCGGGTGAGTAATGGGTGTGTAACAAGGGTGAAAATGGAATATTTGACGGAGTTAATTAGTGGGTGGGTAGGACTACGACCTTGGTTATGGGCCGAGTCAAGGTTCCGGTTTATGTCCGAAGTTCAACTACTCTAGGTAGTCCATCGGAACCTGGGTGAGTTTTGGTTACTCGTCCGAGTAACCATTCATTTGAGGGTAGATTGTCCTGTTTGATGACGACAATGTCATTGACCTCCACAGGGCGTTTAGGGTTTTTCCATTTATAACGTTTATGGAGCTCCTTCAAATATTCATCCTTCCATCTTTTGCAAAACTGATGGTGTTGAATTTTCAACCTTTGCCATCTGTTTGCTAGGGTAATATTTTCGTTACTAAAATCGGGTTCAGCGGGTGATAATAAGGGTGAGCCAATCAAGAAATGACCTGGGGTTAATGGGTTAAGATCCTGAGGGTTTTCACTTGACGGGCTTAAGGGTCTTGAGTTGAGGCATCCTTCTATTCTAGCCAATAGGGTTGCTAGTTCCTCAAAGGTATATTTAAAATTTGCGAGCTTCTTAATATGGGACTTGAAGCTCCTTACGCCGGCTTCCCATAAGCCCCCCATATGTGGAGCTCCGGGTGCGATAAAGTGCCACGTCAAGTTTTGAAAGCTATTGGTTGATGTAACCAATACCTTCAACTGTTTGAGGAATTCCTGTCGCTGCTTTTTAATTAGTTGGGTAGCTCCAACGAAGTTTGTTCCATTGCCGGAATACACAGCGACAGGGCATCCCCGCCTCGAAAAGAATCGGGCAAAATCTGCCATAAATGCTTGTGTAGACAGGTCAGATGTGGGCTCTAAGTGGATAGCTTCGGTAGAAAAGCAAACAAATACGCAAACATAACCTTTGGTTATCCTACATGTTCTACCAATGTAGGATTTTATGTCAAATGGTCTGGCAAAATCAACTCCAACAGTATTAAATGGTCTGCTAATTTGGGTACGTTCGGGGGGTAATGCAGCCATAAATTAGGTAGTTTGTGTTCCTATATTTCGTGCAGGATACGCACCTATTGACTACAGAACTGATAAGATTCTGTAGTCTCGGAATCCAAAATTCCGAGCGAATTACTCGCAACATTAGACGATTTCCGTCGTGTAGGGTTATAAGATGAACGTGTTGGGTTAATAATTTAGCAAAAGCGCTAGGATAGGGTAATAAAATAGGGTGTCGTTCATCATATGTTAAGTTGTTGGAGTTTTCATGATATTCTCCGTGTCCAAAAAGGGTGTAAGGGTGAGTAAATTGCTTTTCTTGGGTAAAGGGTTCGATTTCTTCAGACAAAAATATTCTTCACTGAAATATTGTGTCTGACAAAGAATTATCAGTCTATCACGGGTAGCTTTGATCTCATGCGCATCAAGTTCAATACTAGGGTGGGTTAATAATCTATTGAGTCTTTCGTCAATAGATTGTGGAATTTTTCGACCCAGAACTACGCTGTCATGTCGAATTCCATTTCTGCGAGTAACTGATGCGCGATCACAAAATCGATAGACATATGACAATATTCTAAGTGCTTTGGACCATTTAGAAAAGCTTTCCAAAATATCCTGAGTAGGGTGGGTAGAGTCCATAAATGGTTTTGGGTTCAAAGTCGTAGAGAACGACTGACAAATTTTAGCTTCAGCTTGAGGTTCGTAGGGTAAATGTGTTGTTGGCCATTTTGTTGGATCTTCCTTCAACCAAGTTGGTCCATTCCACTATAGCTTGTCGTCCTTCAGTTCATCTGCGTTGCATCCACGACTGGCAACATCGGCTGGGTTGTCGTAAGAGGCCACATGACTGCAGTTCTTGGTTCCTACCGCTTCGGCTATTGCAGACACACGGTTAGCCACAAATGTGTTCCAGGTAGTCGGGGGTTTGTTGAGCCATGCCAAAACTATTGCGGAGTCCGTCCAGAAATACATTGGGTATTGGGTTAATTGCAGCTGGGTAATTATGTTCTGTGCCTTTTTTGCCAACAACACTGCACCACAAAGTTCTAATTTCGGTAAAGAAATGACCTTGATAGGTGCAACTCTCGTCTTAGCGACCAGTAGGATTACGGACATAGGTCCGTTTATGGGTATAACTGGTGCGTATAAAACCGCAGATTATGCTTTTTCAGAAGCATCTGAAAAGCCATGAAACTCAATTTTTGCTGATGGTGAAAAATTTATCCATCTAGGAATTCGAATATTGTCAATGTTATCATAAAACTGCAAAAACTTGTGCCATTTAATAGGTGTGACTGGGTTAAGACATTCATCCCAAGCTGTATTATCCTGTCAAATTTGCTGCATCACCATTTTGGCGGATATTATAATTGGTGCTAACCAACCAGCTGGGTCAAAAAGTTGAGCGATGTCAGATAAAACTGTTCGCTTAGTGTAGGCTGGTTTTCTCTCTATATTTGGGGCCTCAAAGAAAAAATTGTCTTCTTTTGGATTCCACCGAATGCCTAGGGTTTTAGGGTTTTCCGATTCCGGAAGGGTGAGTAAGGCGGCATTGAATTGGTGGTCCTTGGGTAAATTATTTAAGAGTTTTTGAGTATTTGATGTCCACTGTCGTAGAGGAAAACCAGCAGATTCAAGTGCAGTGATTAACTGTTTTTGAGCGATTTCAGCTCCTTGAACAGAATGAGCACCGGCTAGTACATCATCGACGTACATATTCTCTTTCAAAATTTGAGATGCAATTGGGTGGGTGTCTTGAATGTCTTCGGCTAATTTGTGTAGGGTTCTGATAGCCAAATAAGGGGCACAGTTAACGCCAAATGTGACTGTTTGCAGTTCGTAATCTTGAATGGGTTCGTTGATGCTTTTACGGAATAAAATTCTTTGATAGGGTGTGTGTGTAGGGTTCAATAGAATTTGCCTATACATCTTAGTGATGTCGGCATTAAAAACAATCTAATAAGAGCGTCATCTCAAGATCGAAACAACCAAACCTTGTTGTAGGTTAGGACCAATGTATAGGGTATCATTGGAGCTGTTGCCGTTCGAAGTTTTGCTCGATGCATTAAAAACAACTCGAACTTTTGTCGTAACACGATCGGGTTTAACAACAGCAGGATGGGGTAAATAATAATGGGTATTTGAAGAAGTGTTAGGGTTAAAAATTATGGGTTTTATATGACCTAAGTCAATATATTATTGTAGCGCGTTATCGTATTCAAGTTTCAGATCGGATTTCTTTAGTAAATTCTTCTCATTTCTTAAATATTGAGCCATCGCTATATGGCGCGAGTTTCCTAACTCAATTTGAGGGTTACGAAATGGAAGAGTTACTTGATAACGGCCATTTGGTAAACGACGGGTAGTTGTCGTGTAATTTTTTTTACAAGTGCAATCATCCTCAGATTGAATGGGTTCTTGCGGAATTTCTTCAATTTCCCAAAATTTGGTCAAAAATTTATCAAGCTTGACAGAACTGTAGTAAGAGACGATTCTTCGGGTAGGGTGAGAATCTTGTACTGGTCCGGTTAAAATCCAACCAAACTCAGTTTCTTGAGTTATTAATGTGCCAAGAACATCTTTCTTAACACCAGCTCTGATAATTTGTGGGTAAAAATCGCTACCAATTATAATATCAACTGGGCGGCTTTCATAAAATTTAGGATCTGCCAATGGGATTCTGTCCAACTCTTTTATGAAAGTAGGGTTTAAGTTTTGGGTGGGTAAATTGCGGGTGAGGGTTTTGACAACAATTGCCTGAATATTCAATGAAAGTTCCTTATTAGTGTTAGAACCAAGATGTATGTCACACATCTTGTTCGAACGTGCTGAAGTAACCTCATTTAAGCCTGAGATTTCAGCAACTATGGGTAGGGTGGGTAAGTGTAATTTGCGCCTTAGCTTATCAGAAATGAATGAAAAGTCTGATGCTGGGTCAATAAGCGCTCTAGCAGGGAATTCTTCACCGTGTATTTGAATATTCAAGGCAGCTGTGCCTAATAATTTAGCTCTGTCATCTAATTGGGTTTTGCTTGATTGGGTTTGGGTAGAGAAAGACTGTATTGCACTTGACGTAGAGGGTTTATCATCATTCTGTGGGTTAGTGTTTGGGTTGGGTTTGTGTAAAAGGGTGTTATGTCTGCTGACACAGTATCTGCAGGTAAATGTACTGAGACATTCTGATACCATATGGCTAATGGCCAGACAATTGTAACAAATATAACTCTTTTTTTACAAATTCAATTCTTTCATTTACTCCCAGGGAAGTAAATAATGAGCATTCCCTCAAAGTATGGTTAATTTTGCACAGTTTGCACAATGAACCATCTGGTTTTTCCTGGGTTTTTGTGTAATTATGGGTATTTGGGTGGGTTTGGGTTGAATTCGAGGGTTTGCTCTGGAATACGTGTGTGGGTCGGGTATCCTTCCTATTATTGTGTGTCACATTATGGAACGTTTTTACTCTTCTGTCAATTCGATTGTTGATGTCCTGGAGGAATTTGTGTTTTGGGAGGGTGTTTGGGTTAGGGTTAGGGTTACTTTCCGGAATATCATTGACAGAAGTGAGTTCCTTGAATGTATTTGTTAGAACTACATCCACATCTGTCCAGGAAGGCATTTCAGCACAATCTTTTAGGGTTTTCTCAAATTCCCTTCGGGTTTCCTTGGGTAATTTTGTCAAACAGAGATATACTATGATAGGATCCCAATTGTCCGTATCTATCTCCAATGTGTTCAAATTTGCAATACATCAATTAATCTTTCTCTGTAATTTTCTTATTGAAACACTGCACATAGTGTTTACCGCTGGTAAATTTAAAAGGGTCTTAATCTGAGCGTTAATTTGCATCCTTTTATTTTCATATTGATTTACCAGTTGGGTCCAAGCAATAAGAAAACCATCATTAGTTAAGGGTGCATTGTCGACTATTTCTTTAGCTTCGCCGCTAGTCTTGTTCTTAAGGTAGAAAAGTTTTTCTACACAACTTAGGCGGGTATTATTGCCATAAATGGCCTTGAATAGGTCTCTGAACGAGGCCCAAGACTTGAAATCCCCACTGAATGTTTGCATATCGCAAGGCGGTACGTTAAATCCAACTGATTGGGTGAGTTGTGTGGGTTGTGAGGGTTCGGGTGGGGTGGTGTTTGAATTTTTGGGTTGAGTTAAATTTTCTATAGATTCATCTATGGAAATCATAGATGACCTATAGAATTTTTTAGCCGATCTCACATTCCTGGAGAGGCCATTAAAATTTATCGAATTGGCTACTTCGGGTTCATTGAGTTGTGGCGACTCTCGGATCTGTCTGAATTTTCCGTCAATATTCGACCACAGCTCTTTCAATTCATTCTTCATGAATCTCAATGCGGGTAGTAATTGAGACTTCTCTGTACTGGCCTTAAAATCTTCCTCAAAGGCACTTAAATCCTGTTGGATATAACGTAGAATATCGGCGGCTAAAGATTTTATTTCCGAAATATTTATTTTTTCTAAATTTAATACGCAGAGGATTGGAAAAAGTTATTAAATTGCGATAGTAAATCGAATTATCGAGGGTAGATTTGGTTAAAAAAAATGTTTATTTCAAATTTGAAATAAAACTAATCGCAGACAAAATTGCCTATTGGGTATCCTTTGTATTTTTGTTGCACTACACAAAGAGAACGGTGATATGTGTTACTCACAATATTTTGAAAATATTATCGAAAAAAAGGGTAAGTGTTGGGTGGATTTTATAGGATAATATTTCTTATTGTGAGTTTTTTTTTATAAATTTCAAAATTCGCCATACGATAATTTATATAAAAAAATTTAAGTTGAAAATGTTCAACTTACCTTGTCTGCTGAGGGTAGGGTACAAACCAATTTTATTTTTCCAATTCCTCTTTGCGTGATGTTTGTTGTGTTGTGTTTGTGTGCAATGTTAATAATGTTAATTTGTTAGTAGTTGCTTATATTTATAATTGTTTTTGATTTATTTTTTTTCTTAGTACACTGTATTGGAATGCAATTGTTTGTGCACTTTATTTTCTTCAATTTTATAATTTTTGTCACTATGTATTTTGTTGCTAATTGTTTTGAATTTTGTTCAATTTTTTATTTTTCTTTTATCACTTTGGTTTTGTTTATGTATTGTTCCAAAAAATGTGCAATATGTGTTCCTCTTTTAATGTGTATTTTGTTTCTATTTTTTTTAACCTTTGTGAATTTTTGTGTTTCCTTTTTTAATTTATATTTGTTTTGGACTTTTAATTTTTTGTTTTTGTATTATTTTGGAAATTTATAATTTTTGTTTCTTTAATGTAATATGTGTATTGTTTGTATTTTTTGTGAACTTTAGTAAACTTTTGTGCTTGCCTTTTGATTTTAAATTTGTTTTTAACTTTTAATTTACTGTTCTATGTAATATGATTTTATTTTTGTTCTTTTAATATGTGTGATAATTTTAAATATGATGTATTATTATTTTAGATTTTTCACTTTTTTACTGTTTTATATATATGTTGTTTTTGTTAATGCACTATTTCTTTTAATGTGACCTTCTGTAATTATTGTTTGTGTTAATTGTTAATTTGTGTTTTTTGATTTATATTTAAGTATTTTTGTGCCCTTTGTTGTTTTTAGAATGTTTTTATGTTTTGTGTATTGTCTGATTTATGTTTTACACTGATTTTGTTAGTGTATATGCTTGTGTTTATTTTATTTTGTTTATTTACATCACTTTTCTATTGTTGTTTTATGTTTCTTTTGATTTTTAATAAAATTTAAAAATTGGGGTTTTATGGGGTTATAAATTATAGGGTGGGGTAGAATTTGCACAATGGGTTTTATGTGGTCTGTATATGTGTCACTGTCTCTTCTTTTCCTTGAAGGACCATGAAAAGACGGGTTATATGTATATGTAAATATGCAACAAACCTTTCAGTATGTATGTATATATGTGTCGGTATGTTATTAATAAATGTTAGTGTTGTTTTATATATGTATTTTAAAAACGTTATAAAACGTTTTTTTTTGTGTTTTGTAACAATATTTATTTTTGTTTACAATGTTTATTTTGTTCACTTTCGTTCACAACTGGGTTTCAATTTATTAATGTTCACAATATCTGTAATTTGCTGACTATATTTAATATAAATTAATTTAATGTTATAATCAAATCACTTATATTCGCACACGCGTAAGGCTATTTGGGTTGTTGTTTGTCGTTGTTTGACGATCGATAATCAACTGATCTTATAAGGATCAAATAATTATGTTGAAGGTATTGATGAAGGTGTGTATGATGATGTATATTGTGAATGTTGATATGTGTTGGTGATGTTATTGTTATTGTTTGTTAAAGATGTTTGTGTTGTCCTATTGGAAGTCAGGGTTAGGGTTGTGTATTTGTTCACTCGTGTGAACAGTGGGCTTTCTGACCAATTATTTGTTCATGAATGCGTTTCTCTAACGATTGTTGAAAAGGATTAATGGTTTTAAATTGGAAGAAATACGAAATAAATTCAAATAAAATAATACTAAAGACACTGAACGCTTATAAAGTGGCGTCAATACAATATTTTTTAAATCTGCTTTTTTATTTAAAATAAAATGGCGAATTATTATTAAGGCATACATATATACATACAGTGCTTAAACGTTTATGGTGCTTTCATGTAATTTGTACCTAAAAAGAAAGAAGAATAACATTTGATTAAAACAACAAACAGTTAAATACGTACATATATATGTATATACGTACAGTACCGCGCAAAAAAATGCAACGCAGTGAATTTAGTGAAACTAATGAGATAAAATTTATTTATACAAAATTTTCATTAACCCTTTCATGCCCGATGTTGCCTATAGGCAACATTGTACATTTTTGTTCATAAATTCCGTAATTTTTAATTTTTTTAAAAGATTTTTTTTTTGCATACAAGCTTGGTTAAAAACGTGTGAAACCAGAATACGTACGACTCTGAATTTAATATCACTTCATATTTAGGTCAATGACTAACAAACGCATGTACTTAAAAAATTTTAGCTCTGGCTCAAAAAATTCGGGCATGAAAGGGTTAATAATTTTTACAATATTTATTAACAATTAGAAACAGTTATCAACTGATAGCAAGGCAGCGATTATTAAGGCTCTGAAAGAGGGTAAAAACATGCGAGTAATTGAGAAAATATTGGGCGTAAACAAATCAACGGTGTGACGAATGGCGTCTAAATTTCGAACAACAAATAGGGTGGAAAGAAAGACTGGCAACGGTTGTCCAAGAAAATCTACCCAGCGCGAAGATCGCCAAATGATTAGACTGGTTAAAGCTGATCCAAGAATGACAGCTGTGGACTTTAATAAATCTGCTAATGAGTAAAATGGTATTTCCATTGGAGTTATTGTTTGTTTAGTGCATACTGTTCGGCGCAGATTGAATGATGTCAATTTATTTGCCAGACCGCTAATAACTAAAGCCAATAAAATCAAGCGTCTTGATTTTGCGAAGATGTATCAAAATTGATCAAGTGAACAGTGAGCAAAGATGCAGTGGAGTGATAAGAGCAAACTTAATCTTTTTGGTTCTGGTGGGATAAAATATATTCGAAGACCACCTAAGCAGAGATGCTCTTCCTGATATTAGCTACCAACAGTAAAACATGGCGGAGGTTCACTAATAGTAAGTAAGTTACTTTTGTTTTTCACCGAAATTCTTTATTTTAAGTAATTTATTGGTAGGTGCGTTTTCTCGTGGAGTAGTTGGTCCGCTGGTGAAAATCGGTGGTATTATGGTACTGTGAGATCCTAGAAGAAAATATGCTCCCACATCTTCTGGCAAAATGCCCCCAAACAGCATACTCCAACAAGACAATGACCCGAAGCACTGTAGTCGGTTAGTTCGTTACTACCTAAGCAACCATGATGAGCAAGTTTTGAATTGGCCGTAACAATCTACTGATCTAAACCCCATAGAAAACCTATGGGAGACCTTAGATCAGGAAGTTAAGAAGAAAAATCTTTCAAATTTGGCGGAACTAGAAAAATTTTTAAAGTCAGAATGGTTAAAAATATCCCTACACACCATCGTGTCCCTTGTGGATTCTATGCCCTCCAGACTGCAAGCCGTAATATAAAACAAAGGCTACGCAACCAAATATGAGTTTTAGGTATATTTTTAACCAACATTTTATTTTGTAAGAATTTACATTTAATTTAAGTAAAGTTATTAATTAACATAGCGTTGGATATTTTTTTTTTTGCTCGCCGAAAACTTGTACTTATTTTACCAAATATTAAAATAAAAATAAGTGGATAGAAAAATTTTGATACTGTAACCTGCATTTGTTAACTAAGTTTGAGGAGCATAAAAATAAAAAGGAAATATTTAATTTCCGTTCTGTTTTTTTACATTTTATATACAGATGCACAAGCTTGTTATAATCCCCCAAACAACACAGTAGCTCAGTTCTGCTTCCAATGTGCCAATATACAATGTGACATGAACGCCGCTCTGTTGAAACCACATGTTGTTCGTTTCAATATCATTTTATTAAGGCCAAAATAAATTGATAATCATTGACCTATAATACTCGCAATGATGGCCTGGAGAAAGTCGTTCTCAAAGAAATACATACGAGTACATACGTAATTGGTTATTACATCTCTTCAGTTAGCATTACTCCCTAGCTTCTCACACCACTTATGTTGTGGGTGTTAATTTTATACATGAGTTGTGTGACCTGCAGTTTAAAGACGACTCCGAACGACAGATTTTTGAGAAACTTTTCATGGCAATTTTATTTACTGTCAGAGTTTTTGCTCGGAGTCGTCTTTATATTGCAGGTCACACAACTCATGTATAAAATTAACACATACAACATAATACCCCATTTACACTTCAGCGAAATCTAGTACTTATGAGATTTCGACCCAAATCTAGTTGATATAATCTAGATTTCCCATACAAAACAAAATCTACTTATTTAGTAATTTTCGGCAAAATCTACTCAAAATCTAGTAAAAATAGAAATGCAACTATGTGTTTGGCCAAATAGTACTTAAAAATACAACGCTGAGCAGGAAAAAATTACATTTCTATTTAAAAACAAAATAATAATAAGATAAGTGCGGCAAAAATTTTCATGGATGTTAGCTTTAACCTCTACACGCCCTTGGCCACGTAAGTGGACGTTTAATTTTTTATAATCATAATTATATTAATAAAAAAAAACAAAAATTTTAAAGTAAGTTATTGACTACCAAATCCTCCAACAAGAGAAGTAAACATTTTACCGTTTGTCTGCACTGAAGATATTATTTCCGATGCATAGATACATAAAAAAACATGAAATAATTCTTCGGCAATCTGTTTTATTGGATTATATCAAGAAATCGTTAATATTTGAAGAAAATAATATCAGATATATTTAATATAATAAGTTTTACCATCACTACCTAAAAAATCTAAAAGCTGGACTAAAGTTAATCCTGGAATTAGACTGGACAGCATAGGTCATTATCCTAAATACAAGGAACTGAAAAATCCCCCCAGATGTCACGACAAAAATTGTGTAAGACGAACTCTACATTTGTGAGAAATGTTAAGAATATATGTATGTTGGTTGTATTGACCAAATAGGTATATACATACATATGTATTAGTACAAATTAACTTAGAACAACTACAATTATGATGATTATTTGGTGCCAACAATGACTTTCGACTAAGAAAAAAAGTTAATTTCTTCTTGTTTCTACTACTTTAGCCATTTGACAGGCCGCAACAGTCTGAATGTCATAAAAAATATTCACACTTCTTTATAATTTATTTTACACTGATAATGAAATAGTGTTTAACATCAAACACATCAACAATGTTGATACCTTCTTTACATGGTGCATGGAATTTCCGGCTTGTTCATGGATTTTTCAAAAAGTTTCAAAATAAGAAATTACTTCAACGCCTTGGTACTGATACCATCGCTTATAAATTGACTTCCATCCATAAAAATATTTTAAAACTGTATTGGCAGTGAAATTTAAACAAAACTTCAACAATTTTTTTCTAATTTTTTTTTGTCATTTGTATACAAAATTTGTATACAAAAAAATTTTTTTTTGTTTAATTTTTCTTTTTTCCTCCAGTGATTTAATTTTCTGGTTTGGAATCGATAAGACATATTTAAAGTATAATATAAATTTGTACAGTGGTTTTGTCCACATAGCTACAAACCAATTGTTGATGCAGAATAATAATAAAAAAAACTGTTGACCACTTTAAGTTAGAATTTGTGAAAATCTAAAACTATTCAACTGGAAAATTTAACGATTGAATAAGCAATTGTATGAGCGAATATAGAAGGTAAATTGGAATTTGTTTTATTTTATTATTTATTCATTCGAATACGAAAATAAATTGTGAACAAACATATGTACACACAGTTACTAAATTATACGTACGGTTAAAAAATTGCCGAAATTTTTTAACTAATCCGTTTTCGTTGAAAATCTTTATAGTTTCCTTGATGATCAGACGGTCTTTTGCATTGGTTAAAAAATTTCTGAAATTGAACTGAATTGTGGCCCTGCACAGGCCCACAAAGGTATGCATCCGATTTACAAATTTCACAAATTTCTGGACCAAAGCAAAAGACCGTCTTAAAATCGAAGAAAGATGTCAGACAATTATAAATATTTTCAAAAAAACGGATTGGTTAAAAAATTTCTGAAATTTGTTAACTTTTGTGGGCCTGTGCAGGACCGCCTTAAAATCGAGGAAAGTTGTCAGACAATTACAAAGATTTTCAACGAAAACGGATTAGTTAAAAATATTTCTCAAATTTGTTATCCGTATGTATACTTCTGTGGCTATGTGTATATCGTGGTAAATTATTAATTATACCCGAGCAGGGTACTTATATACCTTAAAAAATTAGATGATGTGTGAAATCATTATTTCTGAAACGGGAAATTTGTGAGTAACGTGCCTAAAATGGCAGTTTCTAATTTAAAATTATATTTTTATAAATCGTGGCCAAAGAAGTCTTATGATTATTGGGTTTGGGTAAAAGATTTTAATTTTTTAATTTTAGACAAATGTCTATGTACGGCAATATATTTTGACAAAAAAGTGCCCACAGGCTTAATATTCTTGCACAAAGTCCCGATATGTCTTCAATAGAGTATTTAGGATATCATTTGAAAGAACGGTTACGTAATCGCTAAACCTCTAACAAAAGTCAACGGTAAATTTCTCCTGGTGCCACCAGAAAACACTAAATAAAACTTCTACATTCAATTTCAAATGGGTTAAATGGAGTGCTTGACCTTGTATATATTCTATATTCTACTGTGTACCTATGGTAACTATGGAGTTATCCGAAACTTCTCCTTATTTTTCTCTTGTTTTATGAAAAACATTAAAAAATTGTTTGTTTTGTAATAAAACAGAAATAAATTAATAAAATAAATATATAAACTATAAATTTTTATACAAACTTTTGGCTAAAATTCATGAAATTGCCACAAAATATTGCCGTACTAAGACTTTTGTTGTCCACTGTATATGTATGTACATCTAAAGTCACCACATTCAGATAAACAAGCTGAACATAAATAAGAGAAGACAAGTGGAAGACAACTTACCAAGTAAAGAATAATATGTGCGATGTGTTTCTTATGGCCGGGTTCTCAATCAGAGAGTGCACGGATCAGAACCATAATGGCCAGAATTACCATATGTCTACCTTAAAATCGTATGTCGCTGCAGTTCTTTCAACAAGGACTTTACAACGATATTTTACAGCACGGACTGAAGTTAAATTTCAAACTAATATTATTAGGTTTTTTTTTCAAAATATTTGTTAGAATTTGTTTGTAAACCACGTATAGTAGTTGTGTTAATCATTTTCTCTGTCAATCATTTTTTTTAACCAGCCGATTTCCTATATTTAAAAATATATACTTAAAAATCTGGATTGACATAATTTAAATTCGTTACACTTTGCCTATGAAAAATTAAAAAGTAAACATATAGCTTTTATACAGCTTATTTTATTTATTTAAAAACTATACATTTGTGTTAATTAAACAAATTTAACTGCCACATTGTGGTCCAAAATCCCAATCTAGCCGGACAAAAGTCATTTTTTAAAATATTTAAAAAGTAAATTTCTTGTATGGTAATATGTTGACAAGTGTCTAAAATACATAACGGCATATTTTTTTCTTTAATCAGCTACACTAGCATTGATATATTGCTTCAAATACAAGTAATTGCTTCTTTGCTAAAAAATTAATATCTCAAGTGACATTTAACAGTGCGAGTGAAATTATCTGGAAAAAATAATAAGAACAATTAAAAAAATTTGTTCGTGTAATTAATATAACATAGGTATGAGTAAAAAAATATTGTTTAAATTTTTCATAAAATATGTTTTGTTTATAAATAAAATGCAATTATGTACATGTGTGTTTTAAATGTGAAATTTTTGTTTAATGTCCGAATTCAATTAGAATTTCAAATCGTAATTTATCGTACTTAAGCTTTAGTTTTTATGTTGTCGTCGTCTATATATATGTAGCTTTTTAATGTTTAAAAAATTAGCTGCTGAATTTTGCCCAAACGATTTTTATTTCATTTAAGGTTTAACATGTTCATTACAAGAAAAGAGCTATATAATACTTGGCGTAATGAAAAACAACTAACTAAGAAAACTGATGCTGTTGCTAAACACGTTGTTGCTAAGATTGGTATTAAGAATGATGAAACGGGTAACTATTACAGAAAAGTAAGGCAATCTGCTCGAATGTTTGTATGCATTTTAACGAAAAAGTGGGCGCAAGCCAGTCGAACAAGGCTCACGTTCGAAGATAAAAATAAATATTGGTTAGAAGGGTACTTTAATATTCCACCTAAATTTTCTTCATCATCTCGTATTGAAGGATGCTTGGATGGACCTTCGACATCCAATTATGGCAGGCCTTCTAAAGAATTTTTATGTAAAACTGAGAGAACAAGACAACAAGAAGCGTAGAAATGTTGATCCTTTATTAGAGACTTGGTCGGCAGAAGAACTGACTTTTGCTGCTGGAACAAGCAGCAAAACTATAAATTCTTCTCCCTCTAAAGCATTAGAAATAAAAAATGAGCTTTTCTCCTCCACAACCAATCAAATGAGGAGGCGTTAGCTTTGTATGTCGATAGTGGATATACAAGACACACTTATAGTCTATTACGTGCAGGTGCCAAAAATCATAACGCTAATATTTACCCTTCATACCATAAAGTTTTGGCTGCCAAAGAAGAATGTTATCCGAGTGGTGCTCTTAGAATTACTGAAATATCGACAGATATAGCTCTTCATAGTTTGGTAGATCACACTGCTGAAAGGCTCTTAAAACAACAAAAAGAAATTTTGCAGCAATGTAGTTGTCCATGCTGAATTCGAAGATTCTAGCTGTTGCGGTTTCCATGATATAAGACTTTTAATACTTAATTCTTAAGATAGGCGTCGTCTTCACCCATTTAAAACTTTTGAATAAAAATTAGCCTATAATTCGACCCACACATACAGAAATACGGTGTGAAAATTTTAGGAAAATCGGTTCAGTCGTTTTGTCGTTTTAGGCTTCAAACAGACCCAAAAAAAAAACAAATTTACATACATACACACACTCATACACACACATATACATTTGATTTTTTTCTCTCTAGTTGTTTATATTGATGACATCTATAAACGTACCAAGTTTCATGTCGGTACGGCTTTGCAAAAGCGAGTTATAACTTTTGTCCGGCTAGATTGAGCATTTGGACCACTGTGTGACACTTCAAATGTTAAAAAAAAGGAAGAAAACAGTTACTGAAACTTTACATTATCCCCCACGTTTAAAGACATTTCGTTGGCTTATAGTCAGGGTAACAGCAGAAGTATATTATTCTGTTGAAGTGGTCACTAAATTATGGTTAACCTCTTTTGGGTTCCAGCAGTTACAATTTTTTATTTTTATTTTATCTGGTATTTATGTTTCTTAACAAATTACTACAAGCGCTGTTGACAATTCTGGGAATGTACTGTTTTGGTATTTGAAATGCTGATTAAGTTGTTGTTAACTGTTTACTGTCTAAACAAAATGTTGATAGCAAAAAATAAAAACTAAACTGACTAAAATAGAACAAGATAAGAGCTTCATTTTTTATGATGATTCATAATTATTATAGAGAAATACTGTAAAGATACAGTAATTTTGACTTACCTGCACAACCAACTTTTGCACGATATTTTGTGCAGGTAAGTCAAAATGGCAGTTAACGTTAATGCACTTACCTGATAATTAATGCTAAGTACATTTAAGTTTACTGCCCAAAAAAGCAGCTAACATCAAATAATTTTAATGAATAAAAATAGGGTGTAAAAACAACTATGTATTATTCTTATTCAGTTCATATTTATTAAAAAAAAAACATGTTATTAATCAATAGAAAACAAATTATATGAAACTTAAAATAATACTTATTAATTTAAGTAACACAAATAAAAAAATATTTTTTGAGATCATTAAGTCCACGTACACACTATGTATTTCAAAAAAAGTCAGATATCAAACTAAAAAATACTTATTCATTTAAGTAACAAACAAAAACAGGATAAATATAATTTTGGAAATCATTAAGTTCTCATATGTACATACTATGTATTTAAGAAAAAAAGTCAGTTATAGTTTAACTCCCTTATAGATTCGTTTACCATTTCTGTTTCTATTTCGTCAATAGGTATATCAATACTTTTAAAAAACAATACTTTTGAACAACATTTAATGCTCTCAAAACATCCTTCAATGAATGAACAAGATCTACTACCTCGTCTTCTTCATCTTCGCGTGCAATTTGTGCACAAACATCAGAGTTGTCATTGGCGACAACATCAATTATTTCTGTTTCAGTCAAATGTCCATAACAGTCAACATCGTCATCACTGTGTATGTATTCCACACTTTCAGGCATAGTGTTATATAGTAAAAAAATAAAAGTCGACTTCGACCTTTTAGACAAAAAGGTGAATGTTCGAAAGTCGATTTATAGAATCATATACAATTTTTTTAACAAAAAGTCTATTGTTCAAAAGTTGAAATCTATTAGGCAGCTAAAAATTTTTTTTAACCAAAACCAGCAAAAGCTTCCTCAAATATTATGCACGTATCTTAAAAGTGCAGGTGTGAAGAATGCACTTAAATTAAGAAATTTAGGTTTGGTAAAATAAATATACGAAATACAAATTTTGTGCACTTAATTGATGCTTAATGCACTTAAGTGAAATGCAGGTAAGTCAAAACTACTGTATAATATTTAAGTATCTATGTTTTGAATTCTATAAATTGTTTACTTTATTTGATGTTATTGTAACGAATGTGGTAATGGTGTACATTGTTTAAAGTTAAAATGAGCAAAAGCTGCACAAATAAGTCCAACGAACTTGTTACAAGTAATCCAACAACATCAGTATGACCGCAAAGGGGATAGACAAGTAAGCGAGAACGCAACAACAAGCAATCTAAACAAAATACATAAACAAAAATAAAGAGCGATAGAATTCTCCAGAAAGCGAAACCCCGAACGTTCGACTTCAAGAACCTTCATCAGACTTATTACGTGGGCATATAAAAAGGCAAGACAAAGCAGGCAACGAGTAATAAGAATTCAGTCGGTCTTGTGTGAAGACGCGTTGCGTGTGAAGAAAACAGTCGTGGTTTGAAGATCGCCATTGAAAAGATCTGCGTTGTAATTAAAGAAGAATAGCGAATAATTTTTTTTTTGTTGTATTCGTCAAGTGGCACACAGAAGTAGTGAGAACAATAAAGAATTTGATTGAAACTAAACGAAATCATATTCTTAACGTGTTTAAAAAGGTAGCAATATTATTTCCGAAAAACCGAAGGTCTTTTATTAATGGACGCAGATGCGAGTGCTAACCAGCCGTTCTGTATTTTGTTTTTTTAATTCATAAAAATACCAGACATGCCAATGGGTAATTACTTTCACACTTCCTTTGCTCTCCTCAGAATACATGCGAGCTCTCACGAAGCATCTCACTGCAGAAATAGAACTTTCAGTCGAAAAAATGATTAAACCTATGGCGATCTAGATCAAGATCCAGGACCAGAAAAAAGAAGAAAACAATTCTAAATTTTTCGCCATGTTACATAACACAGTTCCGCTGATTATTTATAAGTCGCGTTTTAATTCTTTTTAATGCACACTTAAATTTTTGCTTTTGGTTTAACAAAATTATTCTCGAATTTACAAATTTTGTTTTTACCGTAAGGTTGATAAACTTTTATGATGCGTTTCAAGACATAATCTGGCGAAGGACCAACCGATGTTCTTATGCTATGCCACAACTTTGTGTGGGGAAAAAGGCTTATGCCAAGACAATCTTCTGTCCTCCGCCACGTTTGTTTTTGTGGTCCTTTGAAACTAGTTAATGTATTTTTTTAAGAAAATGAGCTAATATGTTTGTCTGCCCGCTCTTACACAAAAATAATCTGATTGAACCTTTAAAGGCCCAGGGTTCTGGGATGAACATCATGCTCAGGTCATTTTTAATGAATTTCCTTGCAATCTATGCCAACATTTGCATGATTGCCGTAAACCTTAGAAAGTTTGATATAGAATTCGTTTTCATACATGGATTTACATGTTATTGCCCACACTGCTGCCACAAAGCAAAATTTTCTGTTCCTCCTTAAAGTTGAATGTGGGTAGAGTTCTACTATGTTCATTTTATCAGCTATTTTGATTGATGATTTCGATATTGGAGCCTATGGTTCAATTGAGCTTTAGAGCGTCTTTCCTTCTTTTTCTCTTGGCGTTGTCACTGTTTTGTTTCTATTGTGAAAAGCTGTGCTGTTTGGACTTTGGTCGCAGGGCTGATGCTCCATTTGGTCCGTGAGTTCAATAGCGGCTTTTTTCATTAATTTTTTAATATTTTTTTTTTGTTGTTCCAGTTTTCCATAGAAGTTTCTTTAAATTCGGTACTGAACGGGGGACCATGGCAGAGCCCGAATGACTTAGCAAAGTTCACGTAGTTTTGAATTCAGACTGGCATTCATGAGAGTTATTTGGGGGTCGAAAGTTTTACTGGTTCTCAACACGTGTCGAATAATACCTTAGCCCCCTAATCCCCTAGGATAATTCTTAGTTACTCTTCCTCAACTGTTTTTCTGATACGGAAGACCCTGCCAGAGCTCCCCCTTAGTATAGTGAGCTGAATTCTTACATTATTAATCTCCACACCACGACAAAATGATTATAGCTTTGTGAAGTTATTATTTCTCAAAATTTTGTGTACCTAAGTATTATTTTATGAACTTTTTAATGAATTCATTTTATTTGGAATAAAGTTGCCGTAGTCTAGTAGGAAGACTGTTGGCTTATTAGACGTAAGGCGAAATACGAAATATGAAAAAAATTCTTCGGCGACTTCCTCTCATCAGATTTCGGCCAAAAACTTTGAGAGTTAATAAAATTGCCATGAAAAGTTTCTTAAAAATCTATCGTTCGGAGTCGACTTTAAACTGCAGGTCCCGCCACTCACGTATAAAATTAACACTCACAAAATAAGTGGTGTGAGGGGCTAGGCCTGACTGAAGGGTTGTAATGGCCAATTATGTCTCGTATGTATGCAATCTTTTATAAAAAAATTGTTAATATTACGATTGTCGGTCTCCATTTACTTTGCTGTCTCATGTTAAGTATGTGCAGAGGTAAAATTGAACTGTTTTAAAAATTAGCCGTACTAGGTGAATACGTAATGAATATTTCAAAATCACGTAAAGTACACATCACCTTCGGATCATCCTCAATGTAGTAGTAAAAATGGTGCAAACAACTTTCAAGTAAAATTATATTTCCAGCATCTAACGAATATAAACAAAAAAATAATTTGATAACACCTTTGCGTATCCTGAGTACTCTGAAGTATATTACTACAACCAAGTCCAGCTACTACTGTACATGATAAAACAGACAAAAAATGGAAGTTTTTGCAGTCTTCGTATAGAAAGAACATTTTTTTCTTTGTTTCTGTTACAGAGAATTTTATAAGAGAATTTTGCTTTTCCCCTTAACAACATTGAAGCATTTTATTCCTTTTTTTATTTGCAAACGTTACGGAGAGTTTAACTTGCGTAGACACCAAAAGGTATTGTAAAGTGTCATTAAAGTCCACATATTTAATTGTTAAGTTTCATTATAATTTAAAAAATAGAACAGAAATAAAAATATTTTTGAAATCTCTTGAGATGAAAGGAAAACATAAAATACAGAAGAAGTTAAAATAAAAAAAAACAATATATTTTTACGTTTTTATCTTTTTCGTAGATTGCAAATAAAAATAAAAATACATTTATGTTCAATTTTAATTAATTTTTTTATTGTTCGCACAATTCTCAGTGCCACTGTTCACAACTTCATGTGAACTTCATTATCATTTTTTTTGTGATTTCAGTCACAATAAGTACGATTGGTGGGTCAGTTGTGTAAAGGCGTTTAATGTTTTCATCATAAAAATCCTCGTATTTAACTGTTAATCTTTTTCATAATATAAAAAAAGACGGCAGGAATAAAGATATTTAAAATCACTTGTGGTGAAAAGAAAAACTTAAAGTGCAAACCAAATTAAAATTTAAAACAAAACAAAAAAATATATAGGGAAACAGGAAGTTCCGAAATTTGACAATTGGAGCCACATGTATCAAATTAGCTGTTATTTATTCCATCTGCTTATACAAATAACCATGAAAGGATAGCCGTAGTCTAGTACGTAGTGTGTTGGCTTATTAGATGCCAGGTTAGACATCTCCAACAAAACGAAATATGAGAACATACGTCTTCGGCGACTTTCTCTCAGCAGATTTCTGGCAAAAACTCTGAGAGTAAATAAAATTGCCATGAAAAGTTTCTCAAAAATTTGTCTTTAAACTCATGTATAAAATTAACGCACAGAACATAAGTGGAGTGAAAAGCTAGGTCGTAATTCTGACTGTAGGGTATTTATGTAGGGTATGTATGTATGTATGTAGGTATATAAGTGGTTAACACTAATCTCATTTCCCTTATTTATTAACTTATGAACAGATATCCGTTTTCAAAACTTTCAATTCAAGTTCTATCGTTAGTAATATGAACTTTTATGCTTAAAACTATTATTATTATTTTTTGTACTTGTTAAGTTTTGGTAGCATAACGAACCTTTTATTTTTTTTATCATGTGGTGTCATGGCGTCATGAGTAAAAAAATATCAAACAGTTACATTAAATTTACTGTTACATCAATAGCAATCAAATAACAGAAAAAAGAGAACAACTGAACAATATATTGTATGAATTTATATACGCCCATACATAAACAAGTCATTTTCTTGCACATATTTTCAAAACATACTCTTCAATGTATGAAAACATAACGTAACTGTAAATATGAAAGCTAAAACACACACCTGTGGCCCATTTATGTTATAGGAATTGCCATTCCGTTACCTCATAAAAACTGACAATTGTACGTACGAGTAGTGACTCTACCTATGACTTAATGCGGAAAAAAATATACCTGTTTACGTTACGATTTTAACGATACAATACAATAAATTTTTTTTTTATCTTCTGGTACAAGTAAAACCACAGCACCTTCACAAATTTAAGGGAAAAGTGTTTGTTAAATGAATTGTTGTATCATTTTACACTTCTATAGAAAATATTAAAATTTTACAACATATTTACGCTTCTATAATGATGATGATGGTTTGGAGGACGGCGTGCAAGCATCTATACTATTCCCAAGTGATAGACAGAGTATCCATTCAATCAGATGTTTTGATCACCAGTGTTTCACTCCAACCAAGGCATTGTTTACAGTACTCAATTTGCTCCACTTTGAGTTCCTATTAAACTAGAGGGCTAAATTTAGGGCCGTAAGACCCAATGCAATTAAACCCTGTCCCAATCTGAATGACTAACAGGCTGCTATTCTGGGAAGACATATATTACGTCGATTCCTTATAACTTTCTGAACACAACTTACGATAAAAGAATTCCAACTAAGAAATTCTGATCAGAAGAATATGAGGTTCCCAATGGGACCCTTAAAGTATAAACTGATGGCTCAAAGTGTGAGGGATAGAGTGGCCCGTGGTATATTTATTTATTTATTTCTGTCTGATCACTGCAGTGTTCTTTAAGCAGAGGTTATGGCAATTTGAAAGTGGCGTAATGATTGTTGAGTGGTGATTATTTTCCTGAAATAGCGAGGTTGCGATTAAATCCCTAACGGACGTCATTTTAACCTCCGCCCTTGTCCATGAATTCCGAGCTAACTCTTATAGGGGTTCTGGTACACAGGAATACTTTGCAGACGAGCTTGTCAGAGCCCGTATGGAGCTAAAAATCTTCGACATGTTACGTATCTTAGATATTCCAATTTTCTGAGTTAATTTGGATATTATCCCCACCTATTACAGGGAAGCTTCAACTCTGCTGGGCCCGTTTGGATAAGAAGAGGACAGACTCGCTACTATCTCTAAATCACTTGGCCAATATTAACTACCCCAGCTCTAAAATAACTAATTCTATTCATGTCTTACTTACCTACTTAACTGTTCATTACAACCTTAGAGTAAAGATTACCTACATTGTATGTGCTAATTTTATTAATGAGCGGCGGAACCAACAGTTTAAAGTCGGCTCCGAACGACAGATTTTTGAGAAACTTTTCATGGCAATTTTATTTACTCTCAGAGTTTTTGCCTGAGAGGAAGTTGCCGAAGAAATATTTTTTCTTATTTTATTTTGTTCGAGATGTCTAAGATGAGTTTTGAACCACGGAGTCGCGTTTTATAAGCCAACACACTACATACTAGAGTGTGTCTATGAAATAGGGCTGATAAGAGGTTGATTGGCAAGTTTCTGAACGGATAGTTAAAACTTATCTCATTAAAATACGACCTCTGTCCTTCGGTTTTTAAGTTTTAACGTAAATGTTAGATAAGAAATAAATAAATAAATATAAAACATTTATTTAAATTATTTAGATGCCCTTATAGTCTAGTGGGTAGGGTACTAGACTATTAGTGTGAGGGTCGTGGGTTCGATTCCCACCAGAGACTCTGGTCTGTGACACTACACTGAGCGTATGGTCAAAGTTACTCAGCTCGTATATAATTAAAATATAATTTGTAATTGTATTGTAATTAATAAATAAATGAAATAATTAAATAAATAAATAAATATAAAATATACAGAAAACCACATTTAAATTGTTACTCTAACTAAGAAGTATGTCTTACAGAAATCTTATATCATTTAAAATGCGATACATATTCTTTTTTCTTTCGTTTTTGCTTTCATTTACAGTTCTTCTAAATACTTAAGGTATTTAATCTCTCCCTTAAAACAAATGTTTTCATCCCTCACCCTCAAAATTTTTACCCTGTAACATGCAAAATAATTCTCTGCAATTAACTTTGGGATTTGTCGTTGATGTTTGTTGTATTTATGTTTTTGTTTTTCTCACTTTATTGCTCAATTTAGAAAAAAAAAAACAAAACAAAAAATGAAAGAAATTATTTTCTTAGGGGAAAGGTTTTTGTTTAAATTCAACCTTCCGTGAAAAGAGAGAGGAGACTTTTTGTTTCTTCGTTTTTATTTTTTTCCGCTTTATGTCAGCGTCTGCTGACATTTACGCATCATTTAATTTACAGATGCGAAGCTACTTGAATTGTTACATTTTGAAGTCTTTTGTTCAGAGGATAGCAAATGAACACGGTTGTTTAAAAAAATGTTGGAAAATATAAATGGAAATGGAATGTATAGAGACTCGGTGTATTAAATCATAATATTCTTGAATTAGAAACGGCGACATAATGCTAAGAAAACTGCGAAAAAAATCACTTAAGACTTGCATATGTTGCAAAAATTAAGAGCGTAAATACGTTAAAAAAAAACAGGCGCAGATGATTTTTGAAAATGACACTGTAAGATATTTTCGATTTAAATATCGCATGTTATAAATATTTGAAATATTAATCACACAAAACTAATAATAAAATAATATAAATATCTGCTTTAATATGTGAAGTATGGTTGGTTGATAACGAAATCTTGTTATCTCGAAAAGGTAATTACTCAGGCCATTACTCACTAACGCTATTGTCGCAGCTATAGTAAACGCATGGAAACTACACTGCTTGTGCAGGGGATGTGAAGGTTTGCCACCTATGAGTCAGACCGATTTTCGGGTTAGCGTTGTAGAAGCCTTGGTAAGAATTCGTGAAAATCGACGATGTGATGGAAAATTTGTCACTATGGCGGAGCAAATAGCAAAACGCACTGACAAATTTGATCACATTTTTGATAAAATTGGAAAACTCGGTCGCTGTGCGCATTGTGGTGGGAAAACAGAGTACGTTTGTCCAAAATGCGGTTTGCGGGATTTTTTTTGCACAATTTCATGCCGGAACTCCCAAAAAATATAGAAAAAATAAAGAAAAATAAATGATTTGAAATTTCTGTTTGAAATTAATTTTTAAAAGTTTTATAATAAAATGAATTGTTTTTTAAGATATCATACCAATGCCCAAGTGGGTATTTTTATACCCATGTCATTTAATAGCACCTGTAGCTTAAGTAAGTAGACCAATTCAAGTAAAAGTATTTTCATCGGATAGAAGATATAAAATATTACATGGCATCTCAAGGTTTTCCTGAGAATATCATCCACACATATTCCCCAGGATTTCTTGCTACAAAATTTTGATTTTGTAAAATTCGTGATCTTTGAACATTTCATTTCACTTATCTAGTGCCACGTTCATTCCATTATCTCCTTAAAAACCAAGCATTGCTCTCACCAAATCCTTTCAGAATGATAGCAACCTTTTTCCGACTTAGCGGTTCCTGCGTCATGCATCTTAGTTTAGTTTTTCATGAAGCATGACATTACATAGAGAGTGCCTTCGTTCTGATACAAAACTTCTCTTACATTCCTGCTAAGAGCATTAGTTTCAGCTACCGTTAAAACATACTAGAGGACGATGGATATACCGCAATTGGAGTCATCAATTGACAACCATTTTATTCCTGCAAAGACTCTAAATCAAAAATTGTAGGCATCATCGGTAGTCGTCACGGGAGCCAATCCCAACATGCTGTAGATGATAGCAGCTGACAGCTTTAACAATAGCCGCCTGTGTTCTTTTCGTTAATCGTAAAGGCCAGGAGTTCTGCAAGTCCAGTTTCATCTTTGTCAAAGCCGGTTCATATATTATATATATTTTCTTCTGAAGTAAAAATTTAACTAACTTTGTGGAAGAAGTTAGATAATAAAATTGAGTTAACCCATCCAAAGTAGATAAACATTACGACGAAATACGGAAGCAAAAAAAGAATATTTTGTTAATGTAAAAATTTTTTTTGTTACTTCCTTTTATCGTACTGCATTTACCTGTCACTCCTTAATGTAACTTGGCGTGATAAAATTAACATGGCACGCTAAAATAAACACAAACAACTTTTAATAGAGCAAAACAACAGCCACTGAAGCTCTTCTTAAATTTTTTTCTTTTCATTCTCTTCAGCTTATTTTTATCTTCCATTCCTTTTCATAATAAGAGATTCATTATTAAGTCCAGAAGAAGTCCAAAGATTCAGGTTTCTTAATTAAATTTTTAATGACTCCTTGACTATTGTTTTTTTTTTTGTTTTATTTGTTTTTTCAATTTGACTTTTAAACATTGATTAAAAGTTAAAGAGAAAACATACTTTTCTTGATTTATTAATTGTAAATCTTATGGTTTCAGAGTTTCTGCTGTAAATAACGATGTACACAATACGACCGCAAATAAACAATTTTTTTTTCTACTTTAATATATCAAATTACGAATTACTTTTGTTAATAAATTCGTATGTATGTTAAAGTCCATTCTTCATACATATATTATATTCAATTTCGTTGAAGATTAATATGTTGTTGGGTAGGCATAGCATAAAAATGAACTTAAAAGCATTAACTCATCTAACCAATGCTCTGGATGTTGTATTGTATATGCTTATATCTGTGTGTTATGGTAGTTTACTTCGGAGTAGTCTAGTAGGAAGTGTGTTAGCTTATAAGACGTAAGACCACGGTTCATACCCCAGGTCAGACATCAAAATGAAAATATGACACAAATTTTTCTTCGGCGACTTCCTCTCAGCAGATTTCTGGCAAAAACTGTGAGAGTAAATAAAATTGCCATGAAAAGTTTATCAAAAATTCTGTCGTTCGGAGTCGACATTAAAATGTAGGTCCCTCCACTCATTTATGAAATTAACACACACAAAATAAGTGATGTGAGAAACTAGGTCATAATCCCGATTGATGGGTTATAATGATCAATCATGTATGTATGTATGTATTTTTTATTACAAAAGTACCATTTGATGCAAAAAAGTATTTTTCAGTTATAGTTCAGTACCATTTTAAAATTTCAATTTTGCAACACTGTTTGTGGCTTCTTTCTTTTTCTTTCTAATTACATGTCGTATGATTAATATTGGTGAATTCTGTATTGATCATTCGACAAGTTGTACACAAACAAACAAACTCATCTTTAATACACTTAATTTATTGGATTGAATCTTGCTTCACCTTTTTAATATTAAAAAATTATTTTCCCTAAAACCATTATTAAATAAAATTTGTCAATAAAATTTAATGTAGCCAAAACGGAAAGTCGCAAATGATTTTTAGGATAAGAATTTGTGTAAGAGCACTTTCAGATAAAACGATTTTATTTTTAAATTTTTCTATTCAAAAACTTATTAAATTTTAGAGGGCTTAATTCTCTTAAGACCAGCACAGTGATATTCGTTTTCATTGTAGTCTACAGATCCATTAACACAATCTACTAAGAGGTCAATAATCAACCGTAGATTGCCAAATGATGTATAAATCAATGTTCACATCCCAATATACGAATACCGATAATACTTTTTGTAAATAATCAAAACTATTGAATTATTCAAAGCCTTGACTTATGCTGGTTAAACTTTTTTCATCTTTCACACAATTCGGTAATAAACCGTTTGTCTATTGAATCAAATTAACCCTGGACGGTTACTCTTCATTTTTGTACATTAAGGTTACTCTTCGTTGAATCGACGAACACTTTAACTTTAACTGGTTACTGTTCGTCGGCTCGACGAAGCTCATTTACTCTTTATCATATAATTCTTTTATGTTTGATCAAATTTCGCTCTTTTTATCAACAATGTTGGTTGATAACGAAAAGCTGTAGTGAGTAAACGTACCCTGGCCACCCATTTTTTAATCCTGGATGGTAATTTTTGTACAGTAAGGTTACTCTTCGTTGAATCGACGAAAAAAAATGTTTTTTCGTTTACTGACTGCAAGCTTTCTTTATCAACCAACGTTGTTGAAAAAAGAATAAAAGAATTATATGATAAAGAGTAAATAGCTTCGATCACACTACGGATGAAGTTTTAATTTATCTAAACAGGACATAATAAATTTGACTCCTGGCCCAACGCGTTATGCTATTTCAAAAGCTGATAGGATAAAATCTTTTCTTCTGTTATTTATGCCCAGTGACAATACGAAATTAGTTGTTGATATGACTGATTTACAATGTGACTATAAGTGGTAATGTATTTATAAGAGTAAAAGCTATACAATCGGTTCATTTAGGTCAATCTGTATTTGGAAATAATTGCTGTAGATGACATAACAATAGAAGAATATTTCGAGCTACTTTTGTTGGCGGGTTTATTTAGATCTCATGGTTTTAGAATCTCTATGGGACGATCGCAAAGCTCTTTTTTGGCAGAAAAAATTTTACAACTAAAAGGCAAAACTTGTAAATTATGCTCACTTCCTCTTCCACAATAGGAACAAAACAAAAACAGGATATGTACCTAAAAAAAGAAATCGATCAGTGTTTTTGCTTAGCACGTTACATCACGACGAAAAAATAAGAGCAAGCTCCAAAAAGTCAGAAATAATTCATTTCTATAATGCAACGAAATCAGGGGTCGGCACAACAACATAACAACTTACACATGTAAAATGAGAACTAATCGATTGCCTCAAGCACTGTTTTACAATATGTTGGATATATCAGCCTATGACGCCTACGTAGTTTTTCTAAAAATTAATCAACACTGGAACGAAAATAAGAAATATAAGCGACGCATATTCTTGGAAGACTTAGGCATGGAGCTTATAAGCGAAGAAATATCTTGTAGACTGATCATGCCACAAAGTAGTCCTGCAGTCGGAAAAAGTCTTCAAAAGGATTCTGCTGAAGTTCCGCAAGCAAAATATTTAAAAAGAGGACATTGCAACTTTTGTCCAAATCGTTCTAACAGCACCAAATATTCAAATAAGTGTTCTAAATGTTAAAAATTTATTTGCAAAAGATATTCTGAGACCAATATTATATGTAATGAATGTAAAAAAATAAAAAAAAAACTGTATAAATATTACAATTTTTTATATTGGGCAAATTTGACCTACTAATGTCATATGCGTTTTATTTTTGAAGTAGAGGATAAGGGTTAAATAAAATATTACTAATTTCAAATTTCCTATGTGATTCACAAAACACAGAACGATTTGTACATTTTGTCAGTCAATCCACGCTTTCAGTAATCGGAAAAAATCGACCTTCTCATATTGCTAAAAGAATAAACTCATGTAAACGCATTTGTTGAAAAACGGAAAAAACCATTTTGGTTAAAGTACATGGTCTTTATAATCAAGAAATTTCAACAATTTAGTTAAGTAAATTCTATGAAAAAATTAAAAACAATAAAAATTTAGTACGAAATTTTCAAAATTTTTGATTTTTCAAATTTTTTTTAAAATTTCTGATTACCTGTTGAAAGCGCCTCTTAAAGACCTTTCATGTGATACCAAATTTATATATAGTCCCTTTAGAAGAAATATGAAAAAATCCAAAAAACCTCAAAAAGGACCTTTTTATCCTTTGATTCAGCTCACCAAATATTGACCCCAGGACAAAAATTTTGAGAAACGTAGCCTTAGAATGAATCAAACTTTCATTTTGGTTGTGATCATCTATACCTTATTTTTTCTCCATACAAACGGGGCAACCCTACTAAATATACATATTCACCGTCCCAGCCAGAATTTTTTTAAATTTTTTTATAATTTATGAGGCTTTCGACTCCTCTGGATGTTTAAAATAACACTATGCGACCAAATAAAAAAATTAAATACACCCAGCAAATGACATAGTGTAAGTTGTGAGTTTTGTTGAGTAGAACTCAAAAATATTTTTTTTTATACTTCTTGAACCCTCCAAACTTGTTTTATTTGACAAAAACTGTTTTTTTGGACTTTACACACACATTTATTAATTACACAAACATTACTGAACCGATGTCCAAAATTAAAACCTTATTAGAAAGAAGAGGGACGGGTCTTTAAAACGATATATATATATATATAAAGGGTCCGCCAAATAACTTGTTTGTTTTTTTTTTGAAAAAGTTGTAAAAAAAACTACTGAATATTTTCTCAAATTTCTTTTTTTATTTGAAAGTACAATCCTTCCGGTTATAATGGAAAATAATTTCATTCAAATGGCTGCCTCGGCCAGAAGATGCCGATTTTGGCAAAAAAAAAATAATCTTTTCGTATGAAGCTTATTTTGATCTTGGCGGGTATGTAAACAAGCAAAATTGTCGCATTTGGGGCACAGAATACATTAAAAAGCCGACGCACCCAAAACGAGTCACTGTTTGGTGCGGATTTTGGTCTGGACCATAATTGGGCCATTTTTCTTCGAAAATGAGCAAGGAGTGGCCGTTACAGTCAATGGCGATCGTTATCGGGCCATGTTGAACAAATTTTTGTTCACAAAAATTGAAGAGGAGGATATTGCCAACATTTGGTTTCAACAGGACGGCGCTACGTGCCACACAGCCGAAGCTACACTCGATGTTTTGCGCCCTGTTTCTAAAGATCGCATTATCAGCCGCAGAGCTGATGTCGTTTGGCCACCTCGGAGCTGCGATTTGACACCGTTGGACTATTATTTGTGGGGTGCCATCAAAAATAAGTGTTACGCCGACAAGCCAGAGACAACTGGCGCTTTAAAGGACAATATTCGTGAAATACAGCTGCACACAATCGATAATGTGCATAAAATTTGGACTGATCGTGTAGGCTACTGCATGTCCACCCGATGCAGCCATTTGAATGAAATTATTTTCCATTACTAACCGGAAGGATTGTACTTTCAAAAAAAAAAAAAAAAATTTGAGAAAATATTCAGTAGTTTTTTTTTAAAGCATTTTCAAAAAAAACAAGTTATTTGGCGGACCCTTTATATATTACTTGGCTTAATATGCTATGGTTTTTGATAAGGTAAACTTGACAAATGCGAATTTTTTTCATATTCTTTCAATTTTGTCCGTTCATAGTAGCCAACTTTAATTTAGAAATATGAAATAAATGACGACATTCTGAAAGTGTATTATCTTGTGGAGAGATTGACACGTCGTTTAATCCAATCGGACAAAAATTATCGTAGTTATTATTAAAAGACTCTAACAGTCGAGTTATATTTTTCATATATATATTTTTGCAAATATACTTTTAGTTCAAAAATTTTCAAAATTTTTAATGGATCTGGTTTATCGCAAAATATGTCAATTTCACGTTTGAGTGACCACCAGAAGTTGGACAACGTTTGCGCAAAGAGAAATAATAATATTTGCAAAAAAACACAAAAAAGAGTCTATTTAGAATCACTATTTTATCCTGTTTTACTCACTTTTATGGTTTTTGATAATATAAGATGAAGTAGGTTTTTAGTATTTGATGTGGTTAAATATTTTATTAGAAAAAAAGCCAAATTCATTATATCCTTCAAAATAAAATAATTAAATAAAAAAAATTAAAAATAATTATATAATGCGACTGTGGACTGTATGGAGTGAGAGAAAAAAATACCGTGTACACTTCTTCCTACAAAAAGGCCAGAAATTAGTTGAATTCACGCACAAAGTTTTGAAAACACAGCAAAGAAAAAACAAAAGCACTTTCATTTTTATATGTCAAATTTTTGTTGTACAACGTATTTCTTTTATTTCTTTGTTTTTTTTTAAACAATAATTTTAAAATTCACTACAACTACTTTATTGTTATTTGTTAATTTTATAAAGAGAATGGCCGAATGCTTTCAATTCAGAATTAATTATTCAAATTTCTGGAGCTCTAAATCCCTCCAGACGAGATTGAGAAAACACAAACAGATCTCGTTTTGGACATTTGTTTCGATTTTAAAAACAATATTACACTCTAATTGTATCCAGTCCTTTGCATCATGCTGTTTCTAATTGTGTGTTTATCTTAAATTGTACTGCATGTATCTGTTAAAGTGTTATTTATTGTTGTAATAAATTCAATCATGTTTTCTTTTCTTCTATTTGTTTGTTTGTAATAAACCTGCGAATGTATAAATTTCCCATCATACATTTATTTACGATTTTTTATTTATTTTCAACAGTTAGCAACTGTCACTGTTGTTTATTTAGTATTTTTCATTCCTGAATCTACAAATACACAAACAGACCACTTTACACATATGCACACACTCACACATTCAAGCGTTTTTTATTCGTAGCAATTTCTGGTTAAAAGTGCACTGCTGGTGCATGTTGCTGTATTTCTGTTTTATAAGTTGTCCGGCCTCGGATCAAATAATGGATCAGACTGGCATTTTCTGTTAATGTGTTGGTAAAACTATTTTCACACGTATAGACTGAGAAGAGTTTGAATAATATCAGAATACTTTTGAATTCCGCTGCCTGCGTCGCATAAACCATATGTTCTTTTCTTCTTCACTATGCAGCACTATGCACTAATGCAGCTTGAAGGTTCAATTTTGAAGTGTTGCTGGGCTAAGTAAAACAAATAAAAATTTGATTAGTTAAATTTGATAGTCGCCATGCGCCAATAAAATACGATGCCTTTGTTTTGTTGCACAAAAATGCGCATGCAGTGAACAGCAAAAATAAAAAAAATACAGTGTAAAGTGGATGAGTTTGAAAAAAATTAAAAAAATTTTTTCTAGGACTTGAGGATGGTATTCTAATTGCGTATCTGGAAGAAAAAAAAATTGATCTTCATGACTCTTTTAGAAAAAAAAAAAAAAAAATAATAAATAAAAAAGATGTCTACTACTCTCAAAATAACACTATGCGACAAAATACAAAAAAATTAAATACACCCGAGTAACTACATAGTCTAAGTTGTTTAGTTAGTTGCGTAGAATTCAAAAATCCTTTTTTATATTTCTCGAACCCTCCAAACTTGTTTTATTTGACAAAAACCGGTTTTTTTTTATCTTTTCACACAAAATTATTGATTACCCAAATACGTTTGAACCTATTTTGAAAATCCAAAGTTTTTTAGAAAGGGGAGAGATTAGCCTTTCAAACGGTATACATAAACATTTCATTCAATCTTATTTGTTATAATATTTGATAGGGTAAACTTGGAAAATATTTTTGTTCTTATTTTTTCAAGTTTGGCCATTCCTAATTTGAAAATTTAATTAAAAACTATAAAACAAGTGGTGATATTTATAAAGTGCATTTTCTTGCGAAGAGATTGGCGCTTTATTTTATAAAATCGGACAAAACTTACAGCAGTTATTATTTAAATAGTATAACAGCTGAGTCATATTCTTTATATATATTCTCTTATCAAACCTAGTGAATAACTTAGACTATGTAGTTACTTGGGTGTATTTTCATTGTCGCACCGTGTAATTTATACTTAAATATAATAATATATATATAATTTTCATTTTCGTTTCGTTGTAGATGTCTGACCTGAGGTTTAAACAATATCCTCACGTCCAATAAGCTAGCATACTATCTACTGGACTACGGCGACTTCCTGATATCCCAAGATAAACTCAGACAGCGCCACGTCGTAACCAGTGGCAGGACTCAGTGAGTAAAACCCAGTACAACAAAAAACTTAATTTCTTCAGATGCCGATATTTATTGGAAACTCTATTATCTTAGGACTGTATATTATAATGCTCACATAAAAATCGGAAAGCTCTTAAATGAAACTGTAGAAAGTTTTTAAGAGGTTAAGAAAGTTAAAATCATTGAGTTTGGCGATAGCATCTGTCAAACATATATGTACATCAAAACAATCTTCAATCTTGTCGTGTTAAAGATGACGAATTTTGTACCAGAAAATTATGATTTCCGGAAAGCGGTAATTTTTTTTAATTTGAAGAAAAATGCTGCAGAGTCGCAGCGATTGCTCGTTGAGGCATTTGGTGATTTTTCTCTATCAGAAACAACATGCAGAAAATGGTTTCGACTGTTTAGAGATAAAGATTTTGATGTGAGAAATATAAAACGTGGAAATCAGAAACAAATGGCAGATATGTTACTTGTTTCACAACAACACAATTCTGGGCCACTTAACCCTGCACGGTTTCTATTCATTTTTGTACATTAAGGTTCGTTGAATTGACGAACACTTTAACCCTAATCGAATCGACGAAGCTCATTTACACAATTCTTTTATGTTTGATCAAATTTCGCTCTTTTTAGCAATAATGTTGTTTGATAATGAAATCAATAAATCTGTGCTTAAAGTCCAATAATACAGTTTTGGTCAAATAAAACAAGTTTGGAGGGTTCAAGAAATATAAAAAAAAAATTTTTGAATTCTACTCGATAAAACTAATAACCTACACTATGTCATTAGCTGGGTGTATTTCATTTTTTTTTTTTTTTAATTGTCGCATAGTGTTATTTGAACCAACTGACAAAACTATTCACTCGCATAATGCTCATATTTAATACGTAAAATTCGTAATAACAAGTATGTGACGTATGAGTGATATTTAATTCCATTACTTTGCAAACGACAAAATCAAACATTTTTTTATTGCATATTTTCCAGAGTAATTCTTTCAGTAAATGTCATATGGTGCGTATAAGTAATATATTTTTTATTCAGTTAAATAGAAAGTATACGGTTAATTTGGAATTAATCATTTGTTTGGCAGAATAACTTACTTATCTGAATGACCAATTATTTATCTTTCATATGAAAAATATACACATTAAACACATGATTTCAGTGAGGAATTGTGGTTGCTGTAAAAGGGTTTGATGGCGTTTTTCTAAATATGTATCTGTTGCAGCAAATTTTTGCCAGTCAAATAAAGCAGAGCACAACCTAAATGAGTTTAATTTTTAGTTCAAATTTTTTCATTTCATACTGAAAATTCATTTATTAAGGTGACATATGTAAAAAATTTGACACGACTGTTATACTATTTAAATAATAACTGCGGTAATTTTTATCCGATTTGATCAAACGAAGTGTCAATCTCTTCACAAGATAATGAGCTTTCGGAATGTCATCACTCATTTCATATTTTTTAATAAAAGTTTGCTACTATGAAGGGACAAACATGAAAAAATTTGAAAAAAATTCGCATTTGTCAAGTTTACCTTATCAAACCCCATAGCATATTAAGTCAAATAATATATATATATGTATATCGTTTTAAAGGCCCATCCCTCTCCTGAAGAATTCAATTAGCGTTTTAACTTAACTATGACAAAAAAAAGACAATTCGCCGCCACACAATATAATTAATGGAAATGGAAGCGCATTGAAGGTAAATAGAAAGAAAAACACCGCAAAATTAATAAAGGAAAAACAATTTTCTTTGTAATTTTTCATTTCTCTGATTCTTCTTGTTTTCATTTCATTAATTAACTGTTGTGTGTGGATAAGACAGAACTCAATCAGCATTGCAGACTGAACAGAATATGACCGTAACTACTGGAGAAAACTCAGTCGTAATTTCAAATACATACATGCAAAATTGGCCAGGATTACGACCTAGTTTCACACACCACTTATGTTGTGTGTATTTAAATCTACAGTTTAAAGTCGACTCCGAACGACAGATGTTTGAAAAACCTTTCATAGCAATTTGATTTATTCTCAGAGTAAAAAAACAGAAATCTTTTTTCATATTTTCGTTTTGATGTCTGACCTGGGATTTGTACCGAGTTCTTACGTCTAATGAGCCAACACAGTACCTACCAGACTACGGCGACTTACAACTTGGTATACCTCAAATACTTGGCAAATCATACAAGCCCTTGTATCATTGTGTTCATTGTATTGTTAGACGAATATATAAGAGTGTATGCTTGTTGTTGATAATTTTCATTTAAAAATCCCATACACTTATACACATTTTTTCATATGTTTTTAAAAGTTGTATTGGTTTCGTGTTATCAGTTTATGTAAATAAAGAAGTATATAAAGAAGTATATAAATACAAAATATTACGTATGTAACTTGAGTTAAAAATTAACATTTGAAAATTATAATTGTTCGCACAGATAATTAATTAATTCACTTTTTTCAGTAACATTTTTCATTTTGTTCCTTGAAAATCAAATTCTGAATGCTGGTTTTTGAGGTTTGGAATACGAAATACACAATACAGGATAGCATTGAGCGTTCACAAACAAAAAGTGTATTCAATACAACATACACGATACAAAGTCGTGTGAATTGGCCAACTGTTATTTACAGTAGTGTACAAGAAAGAACACAAAAAATATTTACGAATTTAGAAAAATAAAGATTCATATGTCGCAAACGATGTTGTTGTTAACGAAAATGTTCAACTTTATAATGTTAGGACTTAATATTTCTTATCATATTGGCATCACTAAATCTATCTACTACTAAAAAGGGGAATTAATTGATTATAACGACCAATCTACACGATAGGGGTTAACGTACATACATAAAGTTAGAGGTAAAATATTACTGAATTCCATCCGTGTTCTTAAAATGAGAGTAAAGCTTACGAACATTTTTTGCCCTTACACGATTAATAAAACTGATCGATTATTATGTAATAGAATACTTTTTGTAAAACTTTTGCCTATTGAATTAAAGTATTTATGATTTCATCCCAAAGAACTCAGTAACAACTTTATGAAATGCCACTCAGGCAAAAAGACGGGGCTTATATTTCCTGCAACATTTTGACCTGTGCAAAAATTTGTTGCCTAATACTTTACAATATAAATTTAATATACATTAAATTTTTTAATTGAGTCAAATTAATTTTATTACCTGTGATTAACTAAAAATAAGTTTAATTGGCCGTAATGTTTTACCCATACTGTAGTTTGTTGCATAATATTTAAAAATTATAAATTTTAGGTACATTAAATTTCATAATTTAGTTTAATCTTTAATTCTAACAAGTTACACGATTTTTTAAGTGAATATTTTGTGAATAACTGCAATAAAAGAGCGCCTCAAAAAAAAAAAAATAAAAATAAAAGACATGCATTTTATAGCGCACCAAGAATTCTTTATCTTTGCATCCTGAAGATTAAATGACACTTCGGAAGACTGTGAATTTGCCTCATGACCAGTGTTGAAAAATTCAGTACTTTGGCACTTTTTTCAGTAGTTCTTCATTTCAAAAATACACCGCGACGCTTTCAGTACTTTTTTATTATTACATATTTTATGTCTTGCGCTTTTCAACTATTAATGCATTAGTAACATGGTCAACATAATGCTAAAGGTAGTCTTAACCCCCGCTTAGCCAAACGCCCACGGAACGTATATTCGTTTTTAGAACACGAAAAACAATGACAACGCTTGCCGAACCGTAATGTAATTTCGGTAAGGATTTGCATTGCTTTTCATATGCTAAAAACGAACGTATGTTACATTACGTTTAATCGACGTTTGACTAAACGGGGCTTTTACGTTGTGTTACGTTCCGAATCAGCTGTTCCTGTCTTGTATGTGAAGAACACAGAATACACAGAATGGAAACTAGAGTTTGACAGTTAACCTTGCATTGAGAAAGGGGCAGCAAATATTACCAAAAAGAATTTCTGTCCCTCTCTGATTGTAACTCTGTTTTGTTTATTTCGGGGTGGGTTTTTTATATTGGCAGGAGTTAATAAAAAATGTAATTTTTGTCTAAAACTATTAAGAAATAATAAAAAACAACTAATAACAATAACAATTTTTAGCTTTTTCTTTCAAGAAATTAAAAAATATTGGCAATTTTCAGTAAGAAAAATTTTTTATGAGCAGTACGTCTTATTTTGATCTTGTAATATTTGGCTTCTTAATTACCTCTTGCATAAGACACTATATTCATTGTATTAAAAAAATATTCCAATTAAAAATATTTACATTTAGTTTTTCTACTTTAACCGCCAGTTTTCACTCTGTATATCTATTGCTTCTAAGATATTTGCTTCGCAAAACTTTTAACATTTTCCTTCTCCTTCCAAGAGAAAGGTTAACGCAGCTGATTTTAACGTTTTTCAAACGTCAAAAGTTTCGTTATGTGTAATCGGTGGCGAGGACCACGCATGAGTGGTTAATTTTTCTGTTCGACTTCCTTCTGGCAAAAACTCTGAGAGTAAATAAAATTGCCATAACAAAGTTTCTCAAAAATCTGTCGTTCGGAGTCGACTTTAAACAGCACGACCCACCACTTATGTATAAAATTAACACACACAAAATAAATGGTGTGAGAAGTTAGGACATAATCCTGATTGAAAGGTTATGTATGTATTTTTTATACAAAAATACTGTTTGGTGCAAAAAAGTACTCATTCAGTTATAGTTCAGTACCATTTCAAAACTGCTCAAAACTGAAAAGAAGTCGAGATCAACGAGCGTCCCGAAAGAAAAATATAACGTTCACCAATATCAGAAGCTGACGAAACTCTATTTGAACGTGAAAAACCATTTCAAGCTGTAGAGGACCTGTCGAAGGACCACGAACAACTGAAACACCTTCGGACCGCGAAGAACGCCTTGAAGATCGGCAATATTCCACAGCATTTCGAGCCACTGAAACACCGTCGGACTGCGAAGAACACCGTCGGAGTCTTCGACAATATCCCACAGCATAACGAGCCGCACAAACTCCTTTGGAACGCCAAGAACGACTTCAAGATCTTCGACTGTATGTCACAGCATAACGAGCTCCTGCAAAACCTTCAGTACGTCAAGAACGCTTTGAAGGTCTTCGATATATTCCTCAGCATCAAGAGCCGCTGAAATCCTTTCGAAACATAAATTACACCTTCGAAGTCATCTACATCGTACCACAACATCATGAGCTACTGAAAAAGAAACACAACGTGAATAGCGCATAAAAGGCTATCGGATTCGAATCTATCATAGCAGAGATAAGAGAACAGTTAGATTTCCATCGTGAACAAATGTAGACTCAAATTGAATGTATTGTTTTAGACAACAAATTCGAACAAGATTTTAATAGTAATTGCAGCCGATAATTACGGATAATTACCGGATATAAGCACTTTCAAAAATGCTTAAAGTATAGTGCTTATAAACAATGAACTCTTGGGTCGAAACCCTACCACTGAAAGCAAAGCTGATAGAATTATATTTCTCTCATTGACAGCACTGACTTCATATTTGATGGAATGCCGGCTTGATCATCTTGTACATCTTGTCATCTTGTTGTACAACTCGGTATGGTGAACCAAGTTGTAATTTGCTGAGCCCCGGTGTCCCTTTAGAATCGCCACGAAGAAATTTCTGAAGCAAATAGACACGCAGTAGACTTATAGACATAGTCCAGAGTCCTATTGTACTGGAGAATCAGGTCGTTAACTCGACTGTAGCCTGCATCAAATCATATTAGTAGAAGAAGGGCTTTACAAATTACGAAAGGTGAACATTGGTGGATTGTAATCTTGTAGTCTATCTGAGATTACGTTGCCTCAGTTGATTAAGTTTTCTGAACGAGATAGAGTGCAACATGCTGGTATTGTACAAGGGCTCAATAACTTTTTTATTACGAAGCACACCAGGCTAACATAATAAATATTAACTATAAAAAATTGCAATTGTTTAAACAATTTTTAACCACTTTTTTAAATAAATATTACTTTTATTTCATATAATTCTATGGCACTATGGTAACAAAATATTTAATTTATTGCACGATATAGTTTTATAAGCTGTTGAATTAAAACAATATTGCGAAAATCCCTGGCTATTTTAAATAAAGTCAATATAATTATACATCTTTTTTTAAATTAAAAGCTAAAAAAAATCACACACTATTTGTGTTATAATTTTAATTAAAAGTGAACAACAATGTGTTCAAAAGTGGAAAAAGCAATTAAGTGGAGACTTCTTATTTGTTTAGGATGATGACTTTGTATGAGATTAACTTTGCGTTTATATTTGAAAAATACAAAAAAGTTATTGATTTCTCATTTTGAGAGAGAGAGAGAATTATGAACAGATTAAAACCTTTAATAAGTCTACATACATACAGTGGACAGCAAAAGTCTTAGTATGGCAATATATTTTGACAAAGAAGTCCCCACAGGCTTAATGCTCTTATACAAAGTCCCGATATGACTTCAAGAAAGTGTTTGGGAGATCATTTGAAGGAACGGTTACGTAATCACTAAACATCAAACAAAAGTCAACCGAAAAACTTACTCATGGTGCCACCAGAAAAAACTAAACAAAATTTGTACATTCAATTCCAAAATTCTACTAAATATAAGGAATAATATTTTCACATATAAGGCATTTGAATTTTATGGAGTCATCTGAAACTTTTTCTTATTTTTCTCTTGTTTTATGAAAAACATTAAAACATTTTTGGTTTCATAATAAAACAGAAATAAGTTATAAATAAATATCAAAACTATAAATTTTTATATAAACTTTTGGCTAAAATTCATGAAATTGCTTTTGCTGTCCACTGTATATAATTGGTCATTATAACCCTTCAGTCAGGATTTTGGACCTATTGTCTTACATCACTTAAGTCGTGTGCGTTAATTTTATACATGAGTGACTGGACCTACAGTTTAAAGTAGACCCCGAACGTCGGTCATGGCAATTTTTTTTCTGTCAGAGTTTTTGCCAGAAATCTGCTGATAGGAAGTCATATATTTTTTTATATTTTTGTTTTGCTGTCTGGGGCGTTTGAACCGTGGCCTTACGTCTACTAAGACAACACAAGACCTACTAAACTGCGGCGACTTCAACTTTAATATACTTGTTTCCTTTTCTCGATTCTATATCTAGAAGCGGATTGGCCGAACAATTAACTTGCTTCTGCTGATGTCCACAACTTTATTTAGTTGCACCATTTAAACCAAAAAAAAAAAAACTTCATACGGATAGTACATATAGAGTTTTAAAAGGCATCACAATAATAACTCCGAACTTTATCTCCGTTCATACTCTTGGAAGTATGAAGTGAAAGTTCATGCATTTTTCGGAAATTAGGATAATTACTCAATTTCCGTTTCAGTTTTTCATTTTTAAAGCTTCATGTCGTTTCATTACAAAACTTAATGTTTTTGTATACAACAGTGCAAGTTGAGTTATGAACAAGAAATCGAGATTTTAACTGGAAGCATTGTTGCGTCCACCAATGAAATCATAAAGGAAATCCATGAAAATAAAAAAAATTATGATTAGGGATGAATACTTTCAGCCCTATGAAAAATCATACCTTTGATTAAATCAACAAACAAAACTTTGCTTTATCAGATTTGCTAACATTCAGCACTATCCAGAGTTAATGTATTTTGAGAAACACAAAGTGTGCATCCATTTCAAGCTCTAATCATTTATTATTTTTCTTTTAATCTTGTGTCTGTTACGTAGATGAGAGTCGCATTGGACATTCACATTTGATTAAACAATTCATAAGCATTTTATGTCAATATTCATTCAAATTATTTCATAGAATTTATTATGATTTCATATTTTTAGCCATGTTAAAAAACCGCTATGGAAACAAAATTTCAATTCATTGTACAACATGGCTTCATAAGCTGTTGATTTAAAACAAAGTTCTTAAATAGCGCTGGTCATTTCAATAAAATCAATAAAATTATACAGGTTTTGGCAAATAAAAGCAGTAAAATAGTGCAAAATTTTTGATATGAATTTTTATAGTTTTAATTAAAATGCACAACAATATGTTCAAGAATGTAAACATATTAATTAAACAGCCTTTTTTTAGATTTTTTATACTTATAATTCGTTGTAATTAAAAATTAATTTATGCCTATATATGTATAATGTAATTACAATGTAAATACAATATTTGTGTTATTTTTAATATCAAACAGCTACATAACATAATTAGCCATTACAACCCTTCTGTCGGGATTATGGCCTAGCTTCTCACACCACTCATGCTGTGTGCGTTAATTCTATACATGAGTTGCGGGACTTACAGTTTAAAGTCGACTCCGAACGACAAATTTTTGAGAAAATTTTCTTGGCAATTTTATTTACTCTAAGAGTTTTTGCCAGAAATCTGCTGTGGGAAAGTCGGCGAAGAAATATTTTTTAATATTTCCGTTTTGATGTCTGACCTGCGATTTGAACCGTGGCCTTACGCCTAATAAGCCAACACACTACCTACTAGGTGTTCAAGTATAGGTCTATTGGTATTGGGTAGCACAGTATTGAGTAGCACAGTTAAAAGCATTTAATAACTGATTTAAAATTTTGAGTATTTAAACCAACGCTCCTTTTCATAGAGAGTAATTTCCGAAATCGAATAAGACACTAATTACGTCACTGTTCAAATTGGAATCTTTCATAAAAAACATCACATATTCTTCAAGGAAATTAATTATATGCCGACACTTTAGATATTTGTTTCTGAGTGCCTTTGTAATTGCAATTTATGCTGTAAACACAATAGAAGCAACGCAGCATATACACCAATCCCTCAAAAATAGAATACATGGGTGTGTATGGATTATTTTAATACAATTCAATAAAATAAATGTGGATTTGAAGAAATCAGGTTTATGGACATACATTTACATGTTTACTAGTGGGAAGTGAGTGTCAAGACATAAATTTCTCCATAAGGGACATTTATTTATACATCTGTGACTTAAGAAAACCAAAAACAAAGAGTATAACGAGACAAATCGAACGATCATGGTAGCCAGTTCATATTCACGTGAGATGACCATGCCATTAAATCGTCCGTGCAGAGAGCGTGTACAACGAACATACGCGTTTCATTATCAACTAACGTTGTTGAAAAAAAGAGCGAAATTTGGTCAAACACATAAGAGATATATGATAAAGAGTATATGAGCTTCGTCGATTCGACGAATAGTAACCGTCCAGGGTTAAAAACGTTTAGAATATGAGTTCGTTGATTGCAAACAAAGTAAAAACAAATATGTTTTTTGTTTCAATTAAACTCTTTATTGTTCTCACTGCTTTTATGTGCCACTGTTACAACTCCAACAATAATTGCGTGTTCACTATTCTACTTTATACTTCTGTCCACGCAAACACTAACAACTCTTCGAAAGATCTTCACAAAAGCGATCCTCAAACCACGACTATTTAGTTCACACACAACGCGTCTTCACACAAGACTGACTGAATTCTTACTACTGCTCGTTGTCTGCTTTGTCTTGCCTTTTTATATGTCCACAAAGTCAGGCTGATGAACGTTCTTGAAGTAGAAGCATCTTGTTTTCGCCTTCTCGAGAATACTATCGCGACTGCATTGTTCTTAATGTATTTTGTTCACGTTGTTTCTTGTTGCGTTCGCTTATGTTGCGTTTCTTATCTATCCACTTCTGTTTCTTACTCATGGTCTTTGTTTTTGTAGCTTTTGCTTATTGTTTTAATGTGAAATGATATTACACCGTTTCCATTTCCGTAACAATATATTAAATGAAAATGAAAACGAGTCAGACCAGATTTCCTCTGCTTGCAATTGGAACCCGTTGAAAACTGGCAATACACTTCCATGCAATTAACTTATAACTTATTGAGATGAGATCTCAGGTAGTTGTATCCCAATAAAAACCTACCGATCAACGCCTTCCGTAACTTATATCAGCTCTCCATAGGAGCGAGATTTTAATATACTGTTACGCAAATGGGAACGACCTAATATCATTTCACACGAAAACAAAATAAGTAAAAGCTACAAAAACAAAGACCATGAGGATGAAATAGATTGATAACGAAAACGTAATGAAATCGAACACAACAAAAGACAATGGGCCATAATCATAGTCATCAAAAAAGTATACTTTAAGCATCATTTACTAAAATGACTACTTTTCAGCTACTATAGACGATAAAAAGCTTACTTTTTCCGCTAAAGTCAGTTTTACACTTAAAACAAGCTGAAGTTGTTTTTAACAAAGTTAACATTATTTTAACTCTATCAGCTGTTTGTCATTTATCAAAAGTTACAAAATCAAAACAAACCAAAAACAAAAGTTGTATGAATTGTGTTAAATTTTTTATAAATATTTTATTATATATTACATTATTATTATATTATATATTTTATTTTATTATTTTTTTATAAATTGTGTTCGCTGCTGCTCCAGTTTGCCTCTCGCTCCCTTTTCTTTTGATCGTATTGACAATTCATAAATCAATGGTACATAGTATGTAAAACTCCATAAATGTAAGAACATTAGATCTACGTACTAAATTTTCCATTGAGATAATAGTTTATTTTCCCCGGATTAATATTATGCAATTTTTATTTCTTCAAAATAACAATTTATAATTTGTTTATTTTTTGGTGCTTTTATAGCATCAGCTGTGCAGAGATGCCACTTACACAATATTCATACCAGTTTGTATGCAAAATTTCAAACATTATACTAATCACCCACTTAAAGCTGATTCAACTTAAAACTATTATTAATTTTCACTATAGTTAAGAAACAGTTAGTAACAGGTTTAAATATTAAAGTTGTTTTTAAAAACAACCGACTTTAGTGTTTGACTATGATTATGGGCCAATGTGTACACAATGCACACGACACAAACATATCGAACACGTTCCAAGTAAGCCACCAACAACAAGCATGAGTGTAGACAAGTGTGCAGAATGCACAAACAACAATGTGGTCGCTGTAGAATTCTCGAGAAGGCGAGAACAAGAACCTTCCACGTTGAGAACGTTCATCATACTGATTACGTGCGTATATAAAAGGGCAAGTCAAGGCCAGCAGTGAGTCAGTTGTAATTCAGTCAGCCTTGTGTGAAGAAGCGATGCGGTTTGAACGTAAAAGTGGTATTGCTTGCAAAAAGGTTGTAAGCAGAGAAGATCTAACGAAGAGTTGTTGGTGTTAACGCGGACAGAAGTGTGAAATAGAATAGTGTACAAGCAAATTATTGTTGTATCGTTAAGTTGTATACGCTGGCTCACAAAAGTAGTGTGACCAATAAAGACTTTAACTAAAACAAAATTTGTTTCTACTTTGTTTGCAATCAACGAACTCAAATTCTAAACGTTTTTAAAAAGGTAAAAACGTAACAATACTTTAGGCCGGACGTCAACCTGATGCATCTTTCCATTGAGTGACTCTGAGAAGTCTTCCCGTTGGTCCATCCTCTCCCCAAAGCCTTCTGCAGACATTTTCTCATTTTGTCTATCAGGAATTTTATTCATCTGGAATTTTGCAGAGTACAGCTATTTTTATACCCTGGGTTGTTGCAGATGGTATACATACTTGACAGATATTTGGATATTTGATTTCAGGTGCAAGCAGTTTGTTTTGTTAGATTTTTAAATTTTTCTGGTACAATAATTTTTTTAAACGTTCTTTTTAGTTTTCAAAAACCAAAAAGGAATTAGTTTTGCTTCCGGAAGCTAGTTTATCGTGTCATTATGAATCCTTTAATAATTTTCTATTCTCCAATTCATTATTAAAAACAAAGAAAGTTCAAGGAAATATTAATAAGAACTCTGTCCATTTATATGCAGAAGGTAAATTTCAAAAGAATTCTATTAAAAAGGGAAATAATTACACAAAAGGGTTCAGCTAATAATTATACAAGAAACCTAAAATGAAATTCCCCAAAAACACCCAAAGACACTTCTTTAGTAAAGACCAAAATTGTTTTGTAAAGAATTTACAACCATAAAGTTAAGGGTTAAAATATTCTCTAATAAAGGCTAAAATTACAAATTAAGAGTGTTGAAGTAATTAGAAAAACGGATTTTTGTTTATATTCGAATAATAATTAAATAATAACATAAGAGATTAACTTCTGTTATGACAACAAATTGTATTTAAATTCTTAAATTCATTTCTATTTGCGGTAGGAGGCTGGTGAAATAAAAAGTACTGGGTTACTTTATTTTGCTCCGACCAGAACTGCTATTGTGTCATGTCTATACTATTTATCCAAGCGAAAACATTTCGCTGTCCGTCATACGAATACTTACTGACTCGAACCTGTAGCTCAAAACCCAGACCAGGCATGAAAAATTATTTTTCCAGCAATCAAATTATAATAAATATCTATTTGCGAAGAAAAGCTTCTTAAATCTGGGCTTGATATTCTTACGATGCTGACAGGCCTGTGTAGCATAACGTTAAACAACTCCTACAATATCGTCCTCTTCAACATCGTCATAGTGGGTGTTCTGTGTAAAGTGGATGTGCCTCGCAATTTTTTATAAAAATGTTCAGTTGCTTGCTTTCGATGGCGACACTGTCGTCATTGAGTGTAACAACCGAGATGTTACTATTGGCTTTAGTTAGGGTTTCGTAAACGTTTATAACCGTAACCGTAAACGCGGTTATTTGTGCTCATAACCGTAACCGTAAACTGATGAAAATCGGACGCATACGCATATTTAGTAAGCCATGATTTTGTAAATTTTTATTTGTAAAACTAATGTTCATACATAAAAATATATTTGCAGTCACAAGCAATTTTATTTTTTAGAAGCAAAGAGTTTCTTAAAATGCATATGCAATTTGAAATGAAATCCAATTTTTTGAAAACAATACGCACACATATGTAGTAGGCCATGAGATTTAAATTTGTTTTATTTGTAAAAGAAGTTTTGGTGAATGCATATCATTTGTAAACAAAAACTTTTTGAGAAAGAATATTCAACGCATTACGCACCAAGTGGAACCAAAATAAAATTGGTAAAAAAACATACACAGAAAATAAAACATTCATAATGAATTGAAATTATTATGTATTAATACTTACATAAATTAACAAATATTAAACCTAGAAAATGTCATTAAATAGACCAATATCATCAGTTTGGAGTTATTTCAAGAAATTGGATGAAGAAAATGAAGCACAATATTTAAAATGCTTTTCCAAGGTGACAAATGCGTACCTTTTGCAACTGGCGCTATAATAAATCATCTGAAGCTGATACATAAAATTTCATAAAGCTCTATGGAAAATGAATTGCATCAACCAAGACTACAAAAAACTTCAAGTTCAATGCTAGAGTTTGTTAATCGAGAGAGTTTGGTGGATATTGTATCAAAATTGGCTGCAATTGATAACATCTCAATACACACTATAACGAATTTAAAATTTATTCGAGAGTCAATTTCAAATCGATGTTATTTTTGCCACACTGTGAAAGGGGTGTCATGAACTTAATTCATAATAACTTCGAATTAAAAAAATTGAGATGATTAAAATCATTCAAAAGCATAAAATAAATGGGAGAAAATTCAGTCTCACTACTGATGAATGGAGAAGCCTCAGAGGACGTAGATATATGAATGTAAATGTACACGGAGAAAACAATGAATTCATGAATTTGGGCCTTGTTCCAATCAAAGGATCTTGCAATGTTGAGAAAATTAAAAATCATCTAACTGAATTCAACATAGATTTTGAGAGTGATATAGTATGTATAATTATGGAGCACCAATAATACTCAAGTATGGAAAAACTTTTCCAGCTGAACTAATTGTATGTTTAAATCACAGTATACACTTAAGTGTTTGTGACTACTTTTATAAAAAAACGTGAGTCTACACAAACATCTTATGATGCAAACATGGAGGACAATGAAGAAAATATATTTTGAAGATTCTTGTGTTGACCATGTAATGGAAGATTATATAGAGGATAACATCTCCATTTTTGAGCAAGTTAAGTTGGTGAGAAAAATTGTAATAGCGTACTTCAAAATCATATTAAAAAGGAATTTGAATGTGTATACGAGTTGCTGCTGGACATCAAAGTGCGATGGAATTCAATTTCGTCAATGTTAGACATATTTTTGAAGCTCAAAACATAAATAGCACAAGCTTTAAAAGATTAAAATTCATTTCATTTAATGGTCAAAGTAGATTTGGAGCTGATTGATAACGTTTGCATTGCTCTACAGCCAATAATACTTGCCGTAGATGGATTAAGTCGAAATGACATAAATTTATTTAGTGCTGAGGGTGCTTTGTTTTTTTTTTTTTTTTGAGCAATAAAATTAAAGCTCACAACACAGAAATTGATTGATCGGATTGAGTTCCGGAGAAATAATAATATTGCTAATTTAATAAAATATCTTGTTAATCCAAAATATTCTTCCAATTCCGTGGTTGCTTTTACTAATACTCTCATTAAAAGACTTTTTCCGAATAGTAACATTCAAGATCCGGACAACGAAAGTCAGGATAAAGTAGCTGTAACTGAACACCAAGTTGATTTAGTAGATGAACTGAACTCTTACAGAACAAAAGCATCAAATATAAACCACTTGGGAAAACACAACAACATTTTAAAAAGAACACTGAAAAGAACTCCCAATCTTGAAATGCTCTATAATGCTCTAAAAGCGGTTAAGCCAACATCAACAGACTCCGAGAGAACTTTCTCAGTTTCAGGAAATTTTTGCACCAAAATTCGTCCTCTTTTATCTGGTAAGTCACTGAATGCTTTAGTGTTTTTAAAACATTATTATATTAATCATGAAAAACAGAAAAAATAATTTTAAGTACTTATGTATGTATGTATTCTAAAGCAATGTATGTTAAAAATAAACTATTGCTACTGAAGTTATATATTCTTTTAAATTTTCCTTCGGTTAACCGATAACCGCGGTTATTTGGAAAATTACTAACCGATAACCGCGGTTACTGAAAATGCGGTTATTACGAAACCCTAGCTTTAGTAATAATGAACAGGGGTCTACTAAAATGGGTCTGGCAGTAAAAAGGACAAAACGAGGTATATGTTGTCGACAATTATTGACTAAACTTATTTGAAAGGCAATACAAACGAAATCTGTTCCTTTCTTAAAAATGCAATGAGATAAAAAAAATTAGACAAGATATATTTCATATCAATATATTGTTACTAAAATGGAAATGGTGTTACATAGTTTAACATTCAAATGATAAACAAAAGCTACAAAAACAATGGACCTGTTTACATGATCACCAAATATACAAAAATATAGCAACAACATCAACATAAAAAAGGGATAAAAAGTAAACAAGTAAACAAAAAGCAACAACAAACATTACCAGGATAAATGTAAACAAAATACACAAACATCAAAGAAACAACGATGTTTACATTTATGGAGATCTCGAGTAGGCGAAGCCATGAACATTCGACTTCAAGATTATTCATTAGAATGTTTACGTCGCCATATAAAGGGCAGGGCAAAGCAGACAACGTAGTCAGAAAGAATTCAGTCAGTCTTGTGTGAAGACACGTCGCGTGTGAAGATAATAATTGTGGTTTGAAGATCTCCGTTATAAAGATCGATCGAACAGTTGTTGTTTACGCAAAGGAGTGTAAAACAGAATAAGAAACAAAGCAATTCTTGTTGTTTACATCAAGTCGTGAAAGGTTGCACACGGAATTGTGCGAACAATAAAGAATTGATTAAAAACTAAACAAAAATTTATTTTTATTTTTATTGCAATCTACCAGCTCATATTTCAAACGTTTTCAAGAGATAAAAACGTAACAATATATTGTGCTTAACATTGTTTCAATACTTTGTAAGTGAATCAGAAATTATTTTTATGTGCAACATCAAATATTTTAAATATTTCCCATTGAAAACAAACCTAGTAATAGTTGAGACAATTAATCATTAAAACTCAGAGGTTGTTAAAACATAAAATTTTTCAGTGTTGTTTGCTCATTTCTTGCACTCTTCCTGCACAATATTATGCTGGGGTAGAAGTTGGTATTTAAAATGTTGGAAAAAAGAAGACGTAAAATCGAATTATTGCAACAATATATTCATTTTGTAATAGAGTCATAAATTGTATTTTTCTAAATTGTATGAAATTATTACCATATTTTATTAGGTATTAAATTAAGTTGAGAAGTCGGTAAGTTCAATTATAAGGAATGGGAAAGGAACACAATATCTCTTGGTGTGTGTACATAGTAAGAAACTCATTACAGAGAGAGAGGCTGTTTTACCATTTGATACTGAGCTAGTGATGGACAAAAAAAATCGATGTTATATCGATTTGCCACATGCATCGATAGATTTTGGTAATAAAATGGACTAAAATTTAGCACAACACCTGAAGATCTATTGCAGTGCCTCCGATCTAAATCGGGTATCCCCCTAACATATCTCTCAATCCTGTTGCCTAACAAACTTAAGGATGCTGTTCGGTACTAAATAACTGCCTGTCTAGTACTTAACATGCTCAAAAATGCTTGGACTTGACAAGTAAGTACCGGGGATAAAGTTGACCCATTATACAAAAACGTCCTTTAAGTGAGAGGATAATAGAGGGAATGGAAAAAAAGGAGAGGAAGTACAAAAGGTTTCATTTATGTTTTCTGGCGATTCCTTCTCCTCACTACAAAATTTACATACTGATTTCTATTCTGTACAATATTCTTTCCAATGCCCGATAATATTTTTAGGCTATTACAGGAAACTTTAATTTAAGACAGAAATATCTTCCCACCAAGCTAAATTTGCTCGAACTAATCTGACTTAAGAAGTGTCTTTGCTTATCAACATCTTGTCAATATCTGTGCTATAGGGAGGATTTGGCCGCATCATCATTTCATCAGCATATCATCGTCTGCACATTGCCTTGAATTCAAACTTAACCTGCGGTCAAGCAGAGATAATTCTACGTTCCCTGTCCAAATTGCCTTTTATTCACTTTCTTTTCCCAAATCACCATGGAAGGATACAGCCATCAACAGCAAGTGCAAATAATAAAACCCTTTTATCAAAATGGGTGTTCTGTTTCGGAAACGTACCGCGCCTTTCGCCTACTTAATGATCGCCATTATCATTCTACCGAGGGCACTATTCGCAGGGTGGTGAATAAGTTTGTATTACTGGTTCAGTAAATGATAGACCTTCGCCCATTCATGGCAGTCAATTTTGCATAGATCACACGAACTCGGTTTTTGCAAACCAAAACTTGGCGTACTTTGCTATGAGACTTGGGCCCGCATGGATAAAAAATATAACTGATCCAAAAACTGAAAACAAATGGCCACAGACGACGACTTGTATTTGTATATATATATCAAACACACACTTCATTTTATTTAAATTTAAATATAGGAAGAGCTTAATAAAAGACCATATGACACTTTCAAGACCAAAAAAATTGTTGAAGCCGAACAATATTAGCTGACGTTTATTAAACAAATATGACACAGTAAATGCATATACATATACAATCTAATTTGTAGGCGCCGTAGTCTAGTAGTTAGTGGATTGACTTAGTAGACGTGCGGCTATGGTTCAAAGTCCCTGTCTGACATCTCCAACAAAACAAAATATTAAAAATTTTTCCTTCGGCGACTATATGAGAGGCAGATTTCTGGTAAAAACTCTGAGAGTAAATAAAATTGTCATGGAAAGGCTTCTCAAAAATCTGTCTTTAGGAGTCGAATATAACTGGAGGCACCGTCACTCATGTATAAAATTAACACACACAACATAAGTGGTGTGAAAAGCTAGGTCGTAATTCTGACTTAAGGGTTATAAGGACCGGATGACAATTACGGTAGAAATTTATGTATTTAGTTAATAACCTAAGAAAAAATTAATAACAAACCAAAGTTCATGCAATTAGGTAATACATTTTGTTACAGCTCATGCAGTTACCAAATTCTCCTTTAAAGTCTAAACATGTTGATCAGATGTTGACAAATGCTGCATTTTTCTTACTTAAATGCTTAGAATACATTTAGTCGCCAAGTTACGTGACTTATGGAAATTTTTGAAAATTTTATTACGTTACACATAAACTTCCCTTATTGCTCGTGTTTCGGATAACGGTAAATTTGCAAATATCACTATCACAGCATTGCATAAATTCTGAAATATAATCATAGTGTGTGTTTGTGAATGAATTTCGTGCAGTCAAAAATTCAAAATATGACGGTAGATAATGTATACAGTGAAATAGTTATCATATATGATTTATTTTACAGTTAACTCTCGAATTCTCTCTTTTATTACAACCTTGATCTGAAAAGTATATCCTCTATAGGATATATTATGGTTACACATGCACTGAAGATTTACAGCAGCTTGGATTAAAAGTACGCAGATCTTAATTTAATTCGAAAACGATCCAAGGGGTGGGAAATTTAAAAGTTTATATTTAAAAAATGGAAAAAAACAAAAACGCTTTGAAATTTGGCCAAACTTATTATTTTGTTGATTGAAGCACAACTGTTCCGGTTAGAAACGGAATATAATTTCATTAATATGGCTGTCGTGAGTTGCCTCGGACCAATTTGCGTGCAATTTTACGAGTGTATCGAGTCGTATCTCGGCAATGGCATCACGAATGTTCATCTTCAAATCACGAATGTTCAAATCTTAAATTGTCTTTGGTTTGACGGCATAATACTTTTCTCTAAGGGCGCCCCACAGAAAATAGTCCAACCGTGGCAAATCGCAGCTTTTTGGCGCCCAATTGACATCACCATTTCGACTAATTAAACGACCATCAAACGTTTAAGGCAATAAATCGATTGTGGCGTGAGATGTGTGGCAAGTTGCACAATCCCGTTGAATCAATCAGTACCATGAAGAGCGGGTACAAAAAAAAATCGGTTATCATTCTGCGATAGGTACCTCCATTAACCGTAATGGTTGTGCCTTCCTCACTTTCAAACAGATATGAACCAATTACGCCTCCGCTCCACAAGCCGCATAAAACAGCCACTCGTAATGGTTGCATTGGCCAGGTGAAGGTTTTCTGAACACCAAATAATTAATGTACATACATAATGAAAATTAGCTTAATCCGAAAAGATGAATTTTTTTGCCAACATTGACGTCATCGTACGGTTTCTCGTTAGACCAATAAACATTGCTCAAGCGCAAATCAACTCATAGGGTTCAGTGGATATAATATACTGAATTTTGTGATAGAATAGAATGATTCCTAGATTCAAAATAACCGATGGTTCAAATTTAAACCGATAAATGGCCCACCTGATATTTGTGTATGTAAATACATTGTAGTTGCAGTAACGTGCATTTACGTGCATATGCTACGGGTTATAAGAGTACACATGTGTATAAGTATAGGAATTCTTGTTGTTGGGATGGAAAAATGTTCTTACGTACACATTTTTAGCTATTATTACATGTATGTATGTATAAATATCTTTCTATTTAAAAATATATTACGTTGATGGTGCTGGCACAGATAATTTATTTACGCATTTAGTCATTCAAACGTATACCTTAAAATGGGTATACGTTTGCTCATTCTACAATTGTTTTCCTTTGATTTTTCTCCTAAAGGACATAATAGCGTAAATATGTGTATGTAAATATTTCCGAAACATTTCAGTTTATTAACCATGATATTTACAGAAGCATACACTGTCGGTTAAGACCAACTGAACGAAACTAACCCTAAAAATTCAATCCTTGTAGTAAGAAATGCTTACAGAATAGTGCTCAGAAGCGGAGAATTCTTGTTTTGTAATCTCGCACCTAGGAGCCAGCTGGTCGAAGACGGCTTTAATAATCTTCTACAACTCGGTGTGGTAAACAACATTGTAATTTGTTGGGCACCTGTGTTGCTGTTTGATCAATGCGAAGAAATTTCTGAAGGAGATGGATTCACAACAGACTTTATAGGCATAGTCTTATTGTAGCATTCATTAGGTAGAGGCCCAAGACCGACACCAGGCTAGGTTAGTAGAAGAAGAGCTTTACAAATTACGAAATACTAACATTAATGGTTTGTAGGTTTTCTATCACGAATCAATTATCTGAAATTGTATTGCAACAGTTGGTTACGTCTTCTGGATAGGACAGAGTGTAACCTCTGTCTCGAGGAGAATGACACTATAAGGAATTTTCTAAGGAATTGCATTGCTGTTGTACATTTTTTTACTACTTTTTCCAATAAATCAAGCATATGGCTCTAATGGTGAATATTGGCTCAAGAGTTGCTATTTTATCAGGCGAACCAATTTCGGAACGAAAATTGTTATTTGTTAGAAAACTTGGTGAATATAAACGAATATTTTTTCCAATTTGTTTAAAAACACGATGCATATATCGAGATAGGTTAGTGCGTTCTGAAGCACAAATCAAGATTACCGAAGCGTGGAATTATTATATCCGAGATGCTGTATACTGTGAATACTGTATTAAGATATCATCTTAGGAGAAAACCCCTAATAATTCAAAGCTGAAATGCAATAGATCTGCAATGTATATACAGGGGAGGCTACGTAATTAATTGGAGTTTTGCCTTCCAACCTCTTTTCAACTTCAGTCCATAAGATCTCAATTAGATTAAGATCATGTGAAAACGCTGGCACCTTAAACTATTTATGTTTTCTTGCTCTAGACAGCTTTTCACAATTCTTGAAGTATGCTTAGGGTCGTTTTCGATCATGAACGTGCCTTTGGTTAGGTTAGAGGACGTGTACTTGTCAATTCAGACAAGTACAGTGCCCAGAGGTCGAATTGACTTATTGTACAACGTCCTAGTTTCTCACACCACTTATGTTGTGTGTGTTAATTTTATACACGAGGGTAAAAAGTTAAAGTTGACTCCGAATGGCAGATTTTTTGAGAAACTTTTTCGTGCCAATTTTATTTACTCTCAGAGTTTTTGCCAGAAATCTGCTGAGAGTAAGTCGCCGAAAAAATACTTTTTGTATTTTGTCTTGGTGTGTGGCCGGGGGCTCGAACCCTGGCTTTACGTTCAATAAGCCAACACACTACCTACTAGACTACGGCGACTTCGAATGAACGTGCCATATGAACGGTAAATTTATAAACATGGTCATTCTTGAACTGATACTTTAAGTCTTTAAATGAATCAGTGTAAACGCTTTTACGGCTATCACACCTGTCATGGGTGTAGTTTTACGGAGTTTGGGGATTCTATATACATTATGGAAGGTTCTAAACAGAGATCAGCAATGAATCGTTTTTTCTCTCATAAGCACTCATAAGCACTCTTGAAATTTTGAATATAAGTGAATCAACAGTATTGAAATTCAACTACTCTGATTCATTCGTACTCACAACAACGTTATAAGTATGAGTACAATGAGTATTAGTACAACGTTAACATCAAACTCATTACCATTCGAATTATGTATGTTTGATTCATATCATTCAGATTCATAAATTTAGAAAAATACTTATAAATGATTCATTCATCAAAATTTATAATCGTAGTTGTTGTTGCTTTTACAAAAAAAAAGAAGAAAGAAAAAAACTAAGACAGCAAGCAAAGCAAACACAAAACCTTCTAGTGAGTATTGTAGTGTTCGTACGCGAATCGTATTTATTTTGTGATTCTTGCAAATGTTGAGTCATGGAGAGTCGAAATCAACAACATCATGCGTATTGTTAAGTATGAGTATGATGAGCACTGCAAACTTTGAATATGAGTAGTATTGATCATAATATTAAAATAATTATGAATGCGTATAAGTATCAGAAATTATGAGTATGGTTCGATTCTACTCATCTTTTGGAATACTCATTGCTGATCTCTGGTTCCAAATGTACTAATATGTTTCATTACGTTTTAAATTTTACTTCCGAAACAAGCAAGTATCTTGGGAAATTTCATTTTCCGTCTTTATGACTGCTCTGAGTGTGCGTATATCGTCCTTTCTTTTTCGGAATAACTTTATTTTTTCCCACATCTTATAGTTTTGTGAGAAACTAGGTCGTAATCCTGACTGAAGGGTTGTAATGACCAATTATGTCTGTTATGTATGTATGTTTTTACTGATATCACTTAAAACACATTTACCAAAAAGTTTACAAAAAGCACACAGAATTAAACATTAAAAATACGCTGCTAAGGTAGCAAAACTGCTTCAAAAACAAAATTTTTAATAAATAATGACTTATTTTGTAAAAAATTTAAGAGAATATAAAAATAAGGAACGAATAATGTGTAAAAGTGATCGAACTTATCCTTCCTGTAGTAAAGCACCGTCAAAGTGATCATGCACATAAAAAAATCGAACTAATGAGATATCATATTTATGTGTTATTTATATCTCCACCACTGTATATACATACTTATAAACATATACATGGAAATGTCATTGAATCAATCCAAATTAAGTAGAATAAGTGCACATGGACTGAAACGACTATGCTGTCCATCTAAACAACACCTATATAACCAATAATGTATAGCGGATAATCATATATGCTCATTCTGTGACATGTTAACTATCATATCTAGTTTATGAGTGTTTTGCTTTACAATAGTCATTATAAAAGTCAGTATTCTGCTGGTGATTTACGAACAACTTGTTTACTGTTGACATGAAAATTAATGAAATTAGTTGAGCCTTCATATCCATTTCGTAATATCCTGCATTCTATTCGCTAATCTATTTTGCACATTGTCAGCGAATAATTCAACTCATTCAACATAATGTTGTATAAACAAAGTGTTGAAAAATTCAGTACTTTGATACTTTATTCAGTACTTTTTCATTTCAAAAATACCGCAGTACACCCGCTACGCTTTCAGTACTTTTTTATTATTACACACTTTATGTCTTGCGCTTTTCAACTATTAATGCATTAGCATCATGTTGAACGTAATGCTAAAGGTAGTATTAGGCTTTAGCCCTGCTTAGCCAAACGTCCACCTTCCGTTTTCAGAATACAAAAGCAATGAAAACGCCTGCCGTCTAATTCCGATAAACATTTTCATTGCTCTTCAAAGGAACGTATGTTACATTACGTTCCATCGACGTGACTAAACGGGCTCTTACGTTTTTTTACGTTCCGAATCAGCTGTTCTTGTCCTGTATGGGAATTGAATATAAATAAATGTATGCTGTATGTGCTGGCTTACTAGAGGTGAGCCCACGATTCAAACCCAGTGGCAGACATCTCCATCAAAGCGAAATATAAAAAAATATTTCTCTGGCGACTTCCTTCCGCAACTCATGTATAAAATTAACACATCATATCATATGCATTGAATAATTTCATCACAATTTTTAAATTAATCAACGAAATTTCGAATGGAAGTTGTATTGTGTAAGAAAATTTAAATTTTAAACTTTGACAATTGAAATCAAGTTTTTAAAAACATTTTAAAATTTTAACATTTATTCTTAAAACTAAACTTTTAATTTTGAAAAGCATAATCACCTCTAATTCGGTCACCCTAAGTCAAACATGTGCTGAATATAAAAGAAGAACAAACCGTTTAAACAATTCACAAAATTATCTGATGCAATAAAATAAAAGAATGGAGAGTGTGACATAATAATCGCATACACATTTACATTTCTGAGTTCATGCACGTCCATATGCAGCCTTAAGGTACAATTCTGTACAACGGAATTCTCACATCTGTTTTGTCACATAATCTTTGATGTATGAACACTTCCAAACCCAACATGAACTCGGGGCCACATTTGTAACAAATCATACGTTGTTGACCTACATGTTGCACAGGCAAGGGTGTCTGTTGTAATAAGTGTTATAGTCGTAGGTGCATTGTTTATTTTTTTACTTATTTTTATTTATTTAATTTTTATAAATTATGAACAAACAATTACTCTTCGAATCTTAAAAATTATTTTTTTTTATCAAGCCTGTGTTCGCGGGCTTTATAAAGTAGTTATTTACCTGCGTTGAATAAGAGCAGATGTAGCCCTCTATTGTAGATAGAACTGACCATAATTTAAAACGTTGTAGCCTAATGAATTCACATTATCTTCTGGATTTATTATTTACATATTATCAAAAATTGTAAAGTAATTTTTGCTTATAAAGGGTGTTTTTATAGAGGTATAGAACTTTAAGTTGGCATTACTTTTCAAGATTTAACAGCTGTCAAGTGATTTATTCTCAGTTTGGTTTGGCAATTCATCATGAATAGACTCACGCCTGAACAACGCTTGCAAATAGTGCAATTTTATTTCGAAAATAATGGTTCTGTGCGGAAAACGTATCGTGCACTACGTCCATTTTATCGTCGACAAAATCGTCCATCAGAGCAGTTAATTCGATTAACCATGGAACGTTTTCGCACCACGTTTACTCTTATTGATAACTCGCATCCCCAGAGACGCTGTACGGTGCGTACAGAAGAAGCTATTGCTGCTGTAGAGCGTAGCATTGAGGAAGACCCGAATAAGTCCATCCGCCATCGAGCACAGGAATTGGATCTGTGTCCATCCACTTTATGGAAGATTTTGCGGAAGGATCTTGGTTTGCGTGCTTACAAAATCCAACTCGTGCAAGATTTGAAGCCGAACGATCATCAAGTAAGGCGATCATAGACTATGGCTATGTAAAGTCATTGGTCTATGCGCTAAAACCACAAACGCTTGACCATTTGGAAGACAACATTCGCCGTATTATTGCCGATATACGGCCACAAATTTTGGAAAAAGTCATCGAAAATTGGACGTCCAGATTGGACTACATCCGCGCCAGCCGTGGCGGTCATATGCCAGAAATCATATTTAAAATGTAATGCCACAAGATTATCTTTCGGATAAATAAATTTCATGTCAATCGAATAATCCATCGTTGTTTTATTGCAACTTAAAGTTCTATACCTCTATAAAAACACCTTTTACTACCAATTGGTCCTTACAACTGGATTACTGCCTAGTTTCTCAAACCACTTATGCTGTGTGTGTTAATGTTAACAATGAATGACGGAACCTACAGTTTAAAGTTGATTTCGATTGACAATATTTTTGATTTTTAATGACAATTTTAAGTAATCTTAAAGTTTTCTGTCAAAAGACTGCTTCATTTTGGTAGCAATGTCTGAGTTATCGGTTGAAACTCAGGGTCGTTTCTAATAAGCCAACACACAACCCACGAGACGGGACATGTCTAATAAGCCAAGAATATGAATACTATTTAAACACTACACCTTCTCTTCGAATTGCTCCATATCTGGCACAATTCATAGACTTGTGACATGGTGTACTGTCCCATCTCTCTGACTAATAGCCTCACAGTTGTAAAATTTGTACACAAGCCTTTTGAATGTAAGGAATAAAGAACAATTATGTGGATTTTGTATTAGTAGCACCATCTATCTAATTTTCAGTCCAACTGATACTACTTTCAACACGAGCGTCCAATGTATTGTCTATAATATGACAGAATAGTTAGCAAATCTTGCCAATAAAATCTGTACACAAATTTGAAATTGAAGCCCATTTTTGAGTTGATAATGATTTTCTTTATAAACTTTTTAAAAATCGTGTAAGTAAACATGGCGTCCATTTCAAAAGTTGTAGGAAACAGTTTCAAAATGAGTACCCTAACCGGACAAAAGTATTAAGGTATTCATATTGAACTTCTTGCCAATAACAAAACTCTGAATTCGTCAAGTAAAACAACTATCAACAACTCTTAAGCGTATATTCCCAAAATTGTTTTAAAAAATCTGTTTAGTATACCATATAAATACAAACTGTTTGAATAGAGAAAGAATTTAAATAAATTAGAAAAACAAAAACTTTTAAAAGAAAGCAAAATTGTTGAGCACAATGCCTTCGGTACATTTTTTTTTTTGTTTTTGTAGAATAAAACACAAATAGAAAGAATACATTTAACCACGCTTACTAAAACGTGATACACATTCACTACACCATCTCCTGTTTAGGATCGAGTCACAAGAACTTTTTCTTCCATGCAATAACACAAAATAAATAAAGTGGCCGAGTATCAGTTGAGACATTGAAAGGTGTGCTTGTTTTTGTCAAAATATCAGCTGCTACGTTTTCAATAAATTTTTAAGTGATATATCTTTATTTATAAATTTCCGTGAAAATGACCTCAAAACGCAAGAAGTTCTGGGGAAATAACCCAAAATTTAAAAAATCTAATTCTGGTAATAGATTCCAAGTTCTTTCCGACTTGGAGAATGATGACAACTCGAGCATTGATAATGAAGAACAAAGGGGAGTTGATGTGAAAGTGCCCCCAATTATTGTAGATAGCTGCCACAAATTAACAGCAGTAATAAACCTTTTGGGAAAATGTTGTAAATACAAAAAAATGTCTATTGGAACAAAGATAATTCCAAATACATTATCTGAGTACGAAGACGTCATTAAAAAGCTAAAATTGGAGAAAATGCAGTTTTTTACACACCCAGTAAAAGATAGTAAAAAGTTTAAACTCATGGTTTTTGGTCTACCCAAGATTGATATAAATTCTATTAAAGACGAATTTAAATTTAACTTTAACATCGAGCTGGAAAATATTAAAGAAGTTCTAACCTCGCGCTCAAATGATGACGATGCATTATACATGCTAGAGTTCAATAGAGAACAAATTTCTAAACGTGAGGTAGTCAAAATAAAGTATGTTTATGATGTCGTAGTTCACTGGAGAAACCCAATACGTAGATCAAGAGGCCCCACCCAATGCCCGAGATGCACGATGTATGGTCATGGGTCAGCTAATTGCTTTAGAGGTGTAGCTTGCTTAGGATGCGGTGGAAGTCATGATTACGCGAACTGTCAACTAAATAAAGTTCCTACAAACGGGCCGGTAATCTATAAATGTTTTAATTGCATAAAAAGGAATTTGAAAAACGTGAATCATCGAGCAGATGACCCACACTGTCCCTCAAGGAAGGAATACATTGAGATTAGAACAAAAGCCACTAGCAGTAGACGTCCTAACAAATTTGTGCAGCCCATAAATATTAACTACTCACCAATGGAAGAAGAATGCTTTAAAGTAAATGGCGAAAGTAAAACAGGTAATTCTGCAAAAGTTTCTTATGCTACAGTAGCTGGTACAAGTCGTTACGCCGACGAGAGAAACGACATATCCAACCAGCAAATATTAGAAATTTATTTCGAAGCAATTGATGCTTTAGAAAAATGTAAAAATAAGTATGACAAATTGCGAGTACTTGGAAATATGCTCCGTCATGTCATATAATCAGTCTATAAGTTGCCTTAAAGTTATGCATTGGAATGCCCAAGGTATAACAAATTCTGCGTCTATAGTAGAATTAGAGCATTTTCTAAATGAACAGCAAATAGATCTTATATTTATTAATGAAACATTTTTAAATATATGCCACAATTTTAAAATTAGAAATTATAAAATCTATAGACAGGATCGAGTAACACATGGTGGGGGTGTTTTAATTGGCGTAAAAATGTCTATTCCGCATGAACGAATCTCAAAATACCCAACTGCGGTATTAGAAAATGTTTCAGTGTTGATCAAAGTAAACAACAGACCAATTAGATTTACGTCAGCGTATTGCCCAAAATACACACCAAGCTTTATTAATGATCTGGATTTAGTCACACAAACCACTCATATAAATGAATTTTTTATTTTTGGCGATTTTAATGCCCACCACTTGAGCTGGGGATGTCTACAAAATAATACAGCAGGTTTAAACCTCTATAACCATCAGCTAAACTCCCAATACTATATACATTACCCAGATTCATTTACTAGATTTAGCCAAAACTCAATAGCCAGACAGCCATCTGTTGTAGATATTTTACTAACTAATTCAATTCTGCAAATTTCACAAATTGACACTTTTCCAAAGATGCTGAAGTCGGACCATGTTCCAATAATATGCAAAATATTTGGTACTATTAGAGAAAATATAGTGGAAATCCCTCTTTATAGCAAAGCAAACTGGAGTATAATAAGAAAATTTGTTGACGATGAGATAGTTAACAATAACTTAAATACAACAATTATAACAGAAACAAACATCGAAGCCGTTTTATCAAAAATTACCTGTATACTTCAAGAATCTTCCAATCTAATTCCCAAAGGTAAAAAGCTGAATTGGCAAAGAAAACTTTCCAGACTTAGCCTGTATTTAATAGGTCAAAGAAATAAATACCGGAGGAAACTACAAAGAATTAATACAACATCTGAAAGAAACACAGTACTGTGTATCCTAAAACAGCTGACTTTGTTTATAAATTATCATGTCAAAGAGGACAAAAACAACAACTGGTATCAATTTCTAAGAAGTCTGCCAAATAACAATAAAAAGTTTTGGAAATTAAGTAAAGCAATAAAAGGTAAACAAAAAACGCTAGAAAGTTTAACAATAGATGGCGCTGATGTACACAACACTTATCAAAAAGCTAATATAATTGCTGATGTTTTTGAAAAAGTTCATAACACTACTAGCAATATTACATCGTCTATTGATCTTAAGGTTCAAAAGTACAATGACTGGCTAGACAATCAAACGGTTTCGAATAGTGTACCGGCATACGCAACATGCCTAAATGAAGTAAAACTTTTTATCAAAAAACTAAAAAACAAAAAAGCTCCTGGACTTGACGGAGTAAGTGCCATATTATTAAAAAATTTATCAAACATCTTTTTTAGCCTTATTACCAAAATATTTAATTGGTGCTTAAAAAACGGTTATTTTCCAAAACTTTTCAAAATTGCTAAAGTCATACCTATAGCTAAGCCTGGAAAAGATCCTAAATCACCTAATAGTTATCGACCAATCAGTATGTTAAACATGCTGGATAAAGTATTTGAAAAAATAATACTGGATAGACTTCAGAAATTTACAGAAGACAATAACATCATACAGAATGAACAATTTGGATTCAGAAAAGAGCACTCGACTCTTCACCAGGTTAAGAGAATTGTAAATATAGTTCAACATTCCAAAGATCGTAGAAAAAGTACAGGAGTGGTATTTTTAGATATCGAAAAAGCTTTCGACTCCATATGGCATAGTGGTCTAGTTTATAAACTTGGTCGATTTCGCTATCCAATTTATCTACAGAAGATTTTAAAAAGTTTTTTAAATGAAAGAAAGTTTGTGGTAAATATTGATGGTGTGCATTCTAGTGAACGAAAAATTTTAGCTGGTGTGCCACAGGGTTCAGTGCTATCTCCAACTTTATATGCAATTTATATATCTGATTTAAAATTATTAAAAGATCATACTTCGGCGCTATATGCTGATGACACTGCGCTCTTAGCAACTGGTAAAGTATCCAATGCTATAGTCAAAAAATTAGAAAATGCTCTTTTACACACCAAAAAGTTCTTTTTAAAATGGAAAATAAAAATTAACGATTTAAAAACTCAGGCAATATTATTTCCTTACAATAAATCACCAAAGCGAATACCTAGTAGAAGACTTTCCATACAAGGAACAGATATACCTTTTCTAGATTCAGTAAAATATTTGGGAATTACACTAGATACAAAATTAACTTTTAAGCAGCACATATTACAGACCTGTTTAAAAGCAATCAAATGCGGCAGAGCTTTATATCCATTAATGAATCATAGATCGACGTTAAACATTAAAAACAAAATATTACTATACAGAATGTGTATTAGACCAATATTGACCTATGGATGCCAAGTATGGTCAACTAAATGTGCTAAAACCTATTTACAGAAACTGCAAATAGTTCAAAACAGAAATTTAAAGATCATATATAATTTACCTCGAAGATATTCCACAGCTCGTCTACATAGAAATTATAACGAAGACTTGATTGCAACGGTATTTGATAAACTAACACAAAGATTTGAAGATCGTAACAGATGTTCAAACTATGTTTTAATAAGAAATTTGCATGTTTAGCTCTTTTCTATCTTCATCTTTGAAGATAACAAAAGGGGTAAAATAAAAATTTCTTGTATTTTTTGTATTTTTTGTTTTTAGAAATAAGGTTTTTTACTATCTTTTTGCCTTAAGTTGTAAATACTTGTATTATAAATGTTCATATCATAATTTTTAACTCAATTATTTTTACTTGATGCAATACTTTTAGTAATATCTCATAAGTTGTAAATATATTAAGATTTTTTTATATTTTAAAGCTGTTTGTAATGATAGTAATAAATATATTTAAAAAAAAAAAAAAAAAATAAAGTGGCAATATTAATACTCAACTTTATTCACTTCTGTTAATAGTTTTGTGTGTTAACTTCTTAAGCAGATAATATATGGGAGAGGAAAAAAAGGACTGACAAAAGTCAAAGCAGCCACTATAAGTTCGAAAACATCGTTTAAAAGGAAATATATGCAATGGATAGCAAAACATTCGCAAGTAAACACAATAAATTATAGTGGACAAATCTCTGATTTCTCTTGATAATAATAAATAAAAACCACTGCATCCCATTTCTGTAGCAATTTAGCAATTTTATCCTGATCACACACTTTTCAGAGCTAATTTCTTAGTGAAAATAATTAATTTGAGCCGTTTGAGATCTAGGTTATCCGGCGGAAAAAGCGAATCACTCTTTTGCTGTGAAAAACAAGTCCGAGAACTTTACTTTCTAGTTATGGTCGAATATTCAATTCAATTTTGACAACTACTCTCTTCAGATGGCTCAATTCTGATCAGTGCTTAAAATATAAAGAACCTCTCTGACTCTACATGTCCACTTTGAGTTTAAAATTCTTTGTCATGTTCTTTTTCAACGTTGACACGAAATTTTTTCCATCATTCAACGTGTCAAATATCGTTGCCAATCTGCGATATTTCTTAAACGAGTTCTTAAAATCATTGTGGATCTTCTTCTGATGTAGGTTACCCTCTTCGGTAGAACAAATTCAACCACTTTATTTGCACGAACTCAATCAGACTCTTAATGGATGTAATTTGAGCTCTCTGTAGAATTGGACGTGAGTCTGAGTTCTTACAATCTCCAAATTAGGAACTGTTTTAGATGAGAATGTGAAGAATCGCCAAAGCACTTTCTTGTGAATATTCTGGTCCACGGGAAATATTGGATAGTCTGGACGTGCGAATTGCTATGACTTGGTTAAGCATGGATTATTAAAGATGGCAGACACTTTTTGAAAGTCTTCTTGGAAGTTTATAATTTGTTTATTGCAGAAAAGAAAGATTTTATATTTTATTTTATTTCTTTTCTTTATTTCTTTGATGTTGCCGCTGTGACTTTAACTTTCTCTATTCTCCCTATACCGTTCTCCCTATACAGTTTTTCTATTCTTCTTTTTTTTTACAAATTAGTTCATAAATTTCTATATACAATACATTTTTCAACAGTGTTGCCTCATTATTAAAGAGAAGGAGTGCTTTCACAAAATATTAACAAAAATTACATCCAATTGACGATTTGCTCACCTTTAATGGGTGTGCTCATTACGTGAACAAAAAATTGCAATACTCTTTACTCTTTACATCGCTTAAGTATAACGCATAAGAAATTTAATAACCTTAGATAAATTTTGAAAAAATTTCTGAAAACTACTGGAAAAGGGTCTATGCTTATCAGACGAGAACCCGTGGTTCAACGCCAGTTTTAAACATCTTGAACAAACCAAAATTCGAAAAAAATATACCTGTCAACAATCTTACAGCAAAAACTAAACAATAAAAAATTTAAATTGACATGAGAAGTTTCTCAACTCTGTCTTTCAGATTCGATAATAAAAAGTAGGTTCAGCCACTCCTGGTAAAGTTAACACACACAACCTGAATTGTGTGCGAACTTTGATTGTAATTCTGTACTAATTCTAATAAAAACTTAAATTAAAAACAAGGCAGCAGAATTTTTGCTTTTTGCCGCACTGTCTTTAAAATATTCATTACCATATACACCCATGTATTCTATTTTTAAGAGATTGCTACGTTTGCTGTTTTGCGTTTATTGTGTGTATACGTAAGAAACGAGTTCGTATATTATACTCCACAGCAAACTACAAATTTACATTTTATTTATGTCGAATATTTATTACAACATTTTTTTAAACAACGCACCATCATACCTGGTGAACGTATGAGTAATTTCTAGTAATAAAAAATAATTATACGTCACATTGTTTTACTGATGTTTAGAGGTGACGTTGCATAGTGACAGAAGTATAAAATTAAATACTTCTGTGGAGCAAAATATACAATAATTTGATAAAAAATAATATTTATAAGATTCTTTTTATATTTGCTGGAATTTATTGCCGGTATAAAATTCGTATAAAATTTTTATTTTACAATATCTATCGCCTAAGTCTGGGAGCAAGTAAATATTTGAATTGATTAAAATGTAAGAGATACCTTAGTGTTCATTGCACGAAAGGAAAAGGCCTGTGCGCTTAAACCATTGCAAAAGAAGTGAAAGTCAAGCGACAAGAAAAATCATTTCGCTGGCAACTAAAATGCAGGTGTTAAGACTATTAGATGCAGGCCAACGGCAATCTGATTCGGCACTGCATTAAATTTGTCGACTTCAACAATACGGACAATTTTAAAAAATAAGGAAAAAATAGTGTCATCGGCAACTACAACCACAATGACTTCTGCAACAAAAATTACCTGTTCTAGAAGCAATGTGATTGAGGAAATGGAAAAACGACTTTCCATCTGGATTGACGATGAAGTTGAACGCAATATGCCCTTAAGTCAAGCAATTATTATGAAAAGAGCGAGAACAATTTTTAACAATATTCAGAATGAAAAAGGCGACACCAGTGAAAACTTTGTCGCTAGTCGAGGGTGGTTCCATCGATTTAAAAATAGAAACAATCTTCATAACATTCCGCTTACTGGAGAAGCAGAAAGTGGAGATACAAAAGTAGCTGCTGCATTTCCAGCGACATTAAAAGCAATCATTGAACGAGGACATTATCCTCCTGAATTAGTTTTCAATTTTGATGAAACGGACCGAAGAGAACGTGAAAACGTACATTTTTGTCCCTTGAAGAAAAGAGAGCACCGGGATTTAAAGCTGCAAAATATCATTTAACACTTCTAGTGGGTGGTAACGCTAATGGATACTTTAAATTAAAACCACTGCTTATCTATCATTCCAAACCCCTAAGAGCAATGAAGGGAATTTCATAATCAACTTTCCCAATAATTTGGGAGTCCAATAAAAAATCTTGGATGACTATGAAAATTTTCCAGAATTGGTTTACAGAACATTTTTGCCCGTCTATTAAACGATACTGCGAATTTGAAAACCTAGAACGAAAGCTTTACTTTTAATTGATAATGCTCCAAGCGATCCAACGCATTTGTCCGACTTAACAACATGCATTCCAGTAGTAGTGGTTTTTCTGCCGCCAAATACAACTTCGCTGATCCGACCAATGGATCAAGGCGTAATATCAAATTTTAGGGCTTATTATCTCCGGCCATAGCTGCCAGATAAATGAAGCACCAAATCGTCAAATATTTGAGAAAAAATTATCAAAATCGTCAAAGACGTTTATTAAAATCGTCAAAAAATCGTCAGAAAAAATATTAATTAATTTTTTTCCAAAAACGGAGATATTTTATATCATTTTCAGTAAAAAGTTGTTAGTGTTGTTTATTGACACATAAGCGCAGCAATAATACTGCATCATGTTAACCTGTGGGGTGGTGTAAACATTAAGGAGTCAGGAGTAATGTTGGCTGCAACCGACACATTTTTCAGTTCCTTCAGTTTCTTCTTATTTATTTATTTATTTATTTATTTATTTATTTATTTATTTATTTATTATTACAATACAATTACAAATTACATTCTAATTATATACGAGCGGATTATCTCGACCATATGCTCGGTGTAGTGTCACAGATCAGAGTCTCTGGTGGGAATCGAACCCACGACCCTCACGCTAATAGTCTAGCACACTACCATCTAGACTACCAGGGCACCCTCCTTCTTAAGATCTTATGATCTTACTATTTACACCATTTGTAACCGACCATGACTGGAATACAACTCAACATCTAATTTTAAGGTTTCACGATCGTGTACAGGAGAGGCCGTAGTAGCTCGTTAATGACGGTAGTTATCCAACTAAATTGAATCATTGGAGCATCGTAGCAATGTGGTTTATGTTTCACTGTTCTATCGCTTCGACAAAAGGATTTTTCTCGACTGAAGTAAGAGGACTTTTCCCGAAAATCATATATTTCTACGTAACGCTCGTCTTTGTCAGCCACCACTTCCGTATGTGGTCGATTGGCCAGTGGATCGCACACTACATTACAGTAAAAATACGTTTTTTAATAATTTTAGATAAATAAAAATAAAATAAAAAATCCCTTTTTTATTAAAAGAACATAAAGCTATCAATCTTTAGCTTAAAAATTAGACCATGTTTTTTGAATAATAAAAATAAAAAAAAATAAAAAAAATTAAAAGCCGATTTTCTCGGTTTGAAGATATATTTAATTTTCGCAACAATAAAGAGTTTCTAAATGCTCTTAAAAACTGCAATACATCAATGGGCACATGAGTAATGGTCGAAGTTACTCAGCTCATAAAAAATTAAATTTTTATTTGTTCTTTTGTGTTCTATTTCATAATTAAGACATAGTCTGCTACATTGCCTATGAGACTATTATAATTTCATAGAGTATGATAGCTTAAGTTTTTTTTAACTCTCTCTTAAATAAAACTGATATCGCAAGATATATCATGATGGAATTGTTACCGTCATTTATACCAACCTGTAGCCATAGAAATTAATATATGGAGAGAATGTGAAATTTGAATTTCAATATTCCTGTACACAATTAATTTATTATGACAAAAAAATTATTCCAACGGAAAATACCAATGTAACCCTGATATACAAAACCAAAGTAAGGTAATGGCGAATGGCTTTATATTTCTGAAATCTACTTTGCCAACTTACACGCTTATTTGTGAACAGAATTTGCCATTTTATTCTATTCATTTATTTTCAGCAAAATTTTGTTTATGATTCAAGTCGCAATTGGCAAGCACAGAGCACATTATTCAAAAAAGGTCAGACAAGTGTATATTCTAGACCCAAAAATAAGTTATTTGGGATGAATATTTGAATGAATGTGTGGTTGCAGACACTAACGTTTCCTTTTTTCCACTTTTAACAATACAGATTGCTTTCGGAATACCTCTTAAGGTATTCGTTGATAAATTAGCTACGGTTTCATCAATTTTTAAATAAATTTTTTTATTTTCAAACAGGTAGAGTTGCTTCTATTCTTGCAACAATGGTATTCTTGCAACAATAAAAAATTACATGTTAAATATATTCATTCCTATTATAGGTCTATTACAACAAATCTCTTGCCACAAAATAAATGTTCATCTTATAAACCGTAATCTTATAAACCACAATCACTTATTTCGTAAATACTTAAGTGTGTCAAAAGCATCTTCCTATTGTTTCAAATTAATTATATTTCAGTTTGTGGGCATACCTTTACGCAATTATACGCTTATTTCTTTAACTAATGCGAAGTTTTGGCTCGTTGTTTAAAGATTTTAATCTAAAATTCCCACAGGTATTAAATGTAAATCACAAAGCACAAGAGGTTTTATGAAATGAAAAAATAAAAGGCCTTCGTAAACAAAAATATTTATTTTGATTTCTCTTCTTTTTCGTCATCATTTTGCCACTCGAAAATTAATTTTTTTATATTCATTACGGCAATCACGAAGTAAGTATCCAAAACGCATATTTAAGACAGTATAAAATCAGAAATAATGACAACGAAAAACTAATATATACATACATATTTGGTCATTACAACCCTTTAGCGAGGATTATGAACTAGCTTCTCACACCACCCAACCTGGGTGTGCTCATTTTATCCATGGGTGGCAGGACCTACAGTTTGAATTCGACTCCGAATAAATATTATAAAATATTTCAAGGTATTTTTTTTACTTGTATTGTTGCGTTAACTATTTAATAACCTTTTAGCGTCTTCAAGAAGCAAAAACCTTGGTTAAGTATTTTAGTTCGAACTGTGCACGGGACCTAGGTTTTAACATACGACGGGGTTTTTTATGCCTAAAGTGGGAATTAAATCGTGGAAGCTTTCCTGGTTGCTTTTTTAACTTTTTTTGGTTTATTTTGCCTAAAGAAGATAAATCCATTATAATAAAAAAAAATCGTGACCTGAAATGCATAAGGGCCTAACAACCAAAAAATTCAAAATTTAGTTTTTGTTTGATTCTGATGTACGGCATCAAAATATATGTTTTGACAAAATTTTATAATCCTACTCTCAAAGATTATCTACCAACCAGATAAAATTAGAATTGAACATAGAAATGTTAATACAAATTAGAATAAATCATTTTGAGTATGAAACAAGTTTTCATTTCATGTTGAAGTCTTTGTTTCGGGCTTCCTGCGCTTCCTCAGTTAACTGCCCTATTGGTATTGAAGAGTAGTTTATTACTTCTGGTCCGCGCCAGCAAAGATGAGGAATTTTCTTTCCTTTACTCTTTTGTCTTTTGGTTTTTGCTTCTTTCACTGCAATTCTCGAAATCAACCTTCGATCTACCACGCTTAACACCAGATTGGCGCAGGAAACCTATTGACGAATCTAACCAGTACATGTTGTTCTGAATAAAAAGCTCAGAAAATTTATAAGATGCATTCCAGCGATTCTTCAATTGGGAAATAAAATTTTTCAATGTATCGTTAAAAACTTTAATATTTTTTTATTGCTTGGCAATAAACGTGTAAGCATTTTTTCTTTAAGAAATGCAATTTTAACAAACAAACAAAAACAAAAAAACTATATAAAATTAAAAAACAAACGAAGCAAATATAATCTCAATCGTCTATTATTGAAGGCTCCATATTTTTTTTTCATATTTTTACTTAAAAACTTACCGAGAACTAATTTTGAAAAACACTGAAAATTTAGTTTTTTTTCACGAAAGATAAAAAATGTCAAAAAACTCAAATTCAAAAAGACGTAGTAATGCAACGGTACTTGCTAGAGACACATTTTTTAAAGAAAGTGATACAGAATTATGTGCACTTTTAGTTCATGTAAAAAAATATTTGGTACTCAAGAATTTCATTTTCCAATTAATTCCTATTTTAGGCATGAAAAACCCTAATGTGCGACGTGACAACAAATGAAAAAAGAAACATCGTGTATAGCTTTTTTGACTTTCGCAGTCATTCTGAATTGTAATTATTAAAGATGCCTAGCTCCAGTGGGCTTGAGTTTTAATTCCTTTTTTGTATCACCTTCTAAAATCATTACGATTACCGATTCGGCGTAATCGTTATAAAACTTTTGCCCAATTGTGAATTAACAAGCCTTAATATAGATATAGTTCCTGCCTTTTGCAACACATTCTTATATGAAATTAAGAATCGTTATTATTAGATCGGTTTTAGATTCGATATTCTTTTAATTTTCATTAAATTTTTTGAAAACCTACATACTGGTACAACGGATCGCTAGTAATTTGTTCAGTTATAGTTCTAAAGACAAGTTTTATGACAAGGCGAAAAACAACAACAAAAATAAAAAATTCTGAAATCAGTTATAATCCGAAAACTACCTGTATTCGAACCTGTTGTATCATAGTACATTATTTGCATTTTTTCAGAGAAGCTTGGTCGTAATCCAGACTGAAGGATTGTAATTACCAATGTTTTTAGTCTCAGAACTAGTTCGCTGAATCGAGTACCTTAGTCTTCTTACAATATTTTTTGTAAATTTCTCCAAACATGATAAAAATCAATAAGTTTCTTTGTAGAAACTGCAGAAACTGCCTTATATTATGTTCAGATATGCGCTTTTATTGAGTCAATATTCGGTTTATTGAGTACAATATGTTAATAGTTCAGGCATAATAATATAAGCAGTTTGTTTCAACAACATTGTTTTTATTTTTTTTTTTTGGTTGGTTTTTTTTGCTTGTCGTTGTTGACATTTGAGTTGTCAAATATCAACAAAAAGTGCTCGGTTAATTGTAATATGCTCACTAAACATACTTATGACAGTGCTGCAATTTAAGTTCTATTCAATATTATAACAATTTGCGTATTTATTGCGCAATTATTAATTGAAACTTTATATGAAATATTGAGCTCAATAATGGAGTTTATTGCTATTTACGCAATAAAGGTGCATATCTGAACACCGTATTAGCGGGAATTAATACTGATAATCAACATGACAGCGAGAACTTGTCAGTTTGATGGTCATTTGGAACTATTTATTAGTGGCAAGCTCTAATAATGATTCGCACTAGTTACCTTTGATAAAACGACCTATTATTTTTTCTAGACAATATTGACGATTTGATTTGTAAGGGACACCCTACTTTGAAAACAAAACTATAAGAGAATCTGAAATATTTTTGCACAATTCTTTTTTAATTTACAAGTGTATTTATAAGTACCTATGTATGTATATAATATATAATATAATATAAGTACCTATGAATGTATATGTTATATTGACTAACAGTAAAAAAATAGTACAATTTAAACTGTTTTTACGCCTTCAGGTTAAAAAAAATTAATTGTGTGCCAGTAAATGTATTGTTTCTATTTTTATATGTGCTTTAATTAAATATTTGGCTATTGCTTCAGTTGTAAAAATATTTTTCTATATTTTTAGTTTAAATGTTATAATACGAGAGTTTTTTCAGTAAAAGTTTTTTTTTCTGTTATAAATTTCTGAAAAATTTTCCTATATTTTCGGAACACAGAATTTTTCTACTCAGAGCATTTGAGTTAAAACTAAATTTAGGAATAATTTTAAATCCTTTATAAGTTTTTTAATGGCTACTTTTTTATGGCACCGAATGTATATAGTACACCTACTCTAGACCGTGCAAAACAATAAGGAGATGTAATTGTTTATTTTATAATTATATGTCAGAGTAATTGACTGTCTTAGGTAACGGGATAGAGTAAAGAGAGAGTATCTTTTGTTTACATAAAAAGGAGACGCACTGTAGTATATTGTGTTGGTATACAAGAAAGATAGTTTTGGTAGTAAAAAATGGATAGTGTGCCATAAGTTTTTACTTATCACGAGTGTGAATACAATGTCATCTTTCTTCCTGATTTGAATTTGTTGTTGGTTTGAGTATTGAACATCATATATAGCATATCAATATATATAACTAAGACTTAATAATAATAAAGACTTAGGGTCGCCAGTGGAACCCACGACCTCCACACTCGCAGCTCAACACTCTACCAACTAATGATCGAAGCGTTAAGAGAGGTCCATATACGCATAGCTAAAGAACGAAATTAAGTGATTCACCATACACTAATCTTCAAAACAAATAATTTTAATCAGAATTAATTTTACAAGATATCGTATTTCAACTGTTTTTGCCAAATTCACAATGACGTAAAATTTCCGAAAACCATAAGAAGACAAACTTTACTTTCAGCTGTTCATGAAATTTATTTTTTTTTCCAGAATTAATATACTGTTACGAAAATAGAAATGGTGTTACATCGTTTAACATTAAAATGATAAACAAAAAACTTGTTTACATGATCAAAAATAAACAAAAATATACCAACAACATCAGTACAAATAAACAAAAAGCAACAACAAACTATACCAGAATATGTGTGAAAAAAATACACAAACAACAATAACGTAAACGACATGTATACATTTATAGAGATTTCGAGAAGGCGAAGTCATTCTCCTTCATGAGCATCCATTAGACTGTTCACCCTGCGATATAAAAGGAAAGACAAAGCAGGCAACGCAGTCTGCAAAAACTCAGTCAGTCTTTTCTGAAGACGCGTTGCGTGTGAAGAGAATAATTCTGGTTTGAAGATCTCCGTTATGAAGATCCGTCGAACAATTGTTATAGTTTACGGAAAAGAGTGTGAAGAAGAATATCAAATAAAGTAAATTGTTGTTGTTTACATCAAGTTATGAACAGTGGCATACATAATTATGCGAACCATAAGGTATTTATCTAAAACTAAACACAAATTAATTTTTATTTTAAACGTTTTTAAAAGGGTAGAAACGTAACAATATTTAGTTCTCATCTTTTGCTACTGTACGCGTTTTCTCTCTATTTTTTATATAAATAAAACTTTAAATTCTGTTTAGCGTTATTTTGCCTTACTTTGACAAGTATTTCCTGCAAAAAACAATTCATTGTTGAAACATTGATAATCATATGATACCAACGCATTAGTTTTCTATTCCAAACTCTAGACCACAGAAAAAACAAAACCACCAAAAATAATTTAGAAAATAAAGGTGTATGGGTAATGCTTCTGTTTTCAAAACGATGCGCTTGATGTGGTTTATTTGAAACGTAATGGACTACTGTGTCTATGTTTGGTTAACCAAATATGGGTTTTACTACATGAAGTTAGTGCAGGTTTTCATAAAATCATAAACAGATTGTTGTACTTATTTTTACAAGTTTTGAACAAATATAAAATTTTTGAAAAAAAAAATTCGAATAAATTAGTTGATTTAGGTAACAAAGCTTTTTATCTTATTAAAAAAATTGCATAATCTTTGTAACTATATTACATTGTCTTTCACATTTATTATTTTTTATTTTATTTCATTTAATTCAATTGAAAATGTGTACAAAAACCAATAATGCCACAGCGCCAATAGGCACTGTTGTGGCTAGTTGTCAACTTTTAATTCAAATTAATAAATACATAGTAATCAAAAAATAGCATATTAAAGTTAACAATAAAAAATATAAATATATAAATTATATTGAGAATAAAATGAAAACAAGGACATATAAATATTTACTTGCTTATGTGTACTTGAGATATCTAGAGATCGTTGTCATACAAAAATTATCACATCACAGATATTCCGACTATTGCAAATAGGAGAACATTGCTTTGCAGCAGTAAAGTCGTGTCACTTTGTACAGGAGTACTGAGTTAGATTGATTTGCAGCAATTTAATGACTTAAGGAGGTATTCCCTATATTCCATACGATTTAATATAAGGAAGAGTGGTTGTCTTATGGCAAATAATGAATTTTCTGAAGTTACTTATGTATGTACGTTCATATTGGTCACTACAAACCTTCAGTCAGGGTTACGACCTTATTCTTATATACTATGGTTTAAAGTTTACTCCGAATGGCAGATGTTTGAGAAACTTTTCTCAGAGTTTTCTGAAGAGGGATTGCTGAAAATTCACTTTGCTTCGGTGCATTCCATTGTATTGAATTTTTTCCCCACAAGAAAATTTGTTCTTGCTTATCTTATGGTAAGAAATGCATTTTGGTATATTAAGCAATTTTATATTTCAAACAGACAATGCGGCAATTCACCACAGTTCGTACACAAAAAGTTTATTCTTTTCGCCAATTTTGATGTAATTGATTTGTCAGAATTTTCTCAAAATATAACTCCAATAATTAATTGGAAAATTTTATATATACATGGTCTCACCGAAAATCACAAATTTAATGGCTTACCTCCTTTGAAAATTGAAATTTAAAAACAATGTGGAGTTATAGTATACAGTTGAGGGGAACTGCATCAGTTTTACATGTGTATATCCAAAACAAAATCTCACAGACATACACAATTACTTACATAAACATTCCGATGAGCCATCAGTCAAAACTGAAATAGTAATCACACCAATTCAAACTACAAAATTGGATGTGAATTTTTTTCCAGTTGTCGGTTAATATACCCTATATTCAAACTGAAATAATTTGGGCAAATCAAACAAGCCCTTGTATCGTTGTATTCATTGTATTGTTGGACGAATATACAACAGTGTATGTTGTTGTTTGTTTGTTTTCATATAAAAATCCGATACACTTATACACATTTTTTCATATGTTTTAAAAAGTTGTATTGGTTTCGTGCTATCAGTTTATGTAAATGCCAGTAATCAAGAGGAAGTATATAAATACAAAATATTTCGTATGTAACTGTTATGTGTTTGAAAAACTAAATTTATTTTATGTATTCAATATAAAGAATGATTACAAAGCTTACTGATCTAACTTAAAAGCTAATAATAACAAGTGGTTATTTCATGTTCTATTTGAATAATATGATTGTAAATATAAATTTAATTATTTACACAACATCTTCCTTTTCAATTACATATGTACTTATAATAATTTCAATTCAATTTATTTTCAAATATTTAAATATTTAAATCATAAAGATTACACATACGTATATAGATATAAATTAATAATAAAATTATTTGTTAAGATACAGGTGCATGTTTATTGACGGTTTAGAAATTAGTGTGTGTAAATCTAGTTGGTGGGTTAATTTTTCCTCCATGACGAGTTATATAAGCACTATCAGATTCAGTTTCAGTAGTTTTAACTGGTAAATTCGAGTCAGGAGTTTTCACTGTATTACTACTATTTTCATTATTAGAGTTCTCAGACTTTTCGAATGTGTGTTCATTTACATCATCAGAGTTTGATGAGTTTTTAGGATTTTTGAATATGTGTTGTTCATTTCTTATAGTATTTTTTATTGACCTCAAAGAGATCACATCCGGCTTTAAACCATGGTATATTATAAACATCATGAGTCAAAATTTCTTGTTTAGATTTTGAGTTTTTGTATTTCATAAAAATTTCACAATCTGATACCTTATTAAAAATATCATTATACATGTTCGGCCAGTATACAGATTGTCTAGCAAGACTTTGACATCTCTGTATTCCCATGTGGCTTTCATGGATTTTGTTCAATATAAGACTTTGAAGACTTTTTGGGACTAAAACTTGGCTATTTTTAAGAAGAATATCATCAATGATATGAATTTCTTCTTTTATCCTGTAATAGGGCATAACCTCTTTATCAACAAGTTTTTTATGTACAGGCCACCCATTTAGTATATACGTTTTAATTTTTGCAAAAACTGTATCATTATTACTATGATATTTTATATCATTTATATTTGAAAATGGAACTTCAAGATACGACTTAAGAAAATTACAATGAAGTGTGATGTCTTTATGAATATCAGCTAAGGAGTTTGCTTTTAATGGACATCTTGACAGCGTATCAGCTATATACAAATATCTACCGGGCTTGTAGGTAACTGTCAGATCATATGACTGAAGACGAAGCATAAACCGTTGAAGTCTAGCAGGAATTTTGTATAAAGGTTTGTTAAACAAAGAAACCAATGGTTTGTGATCAGTTTCTACTAACACTTTGTTACCATACGTATACTGGTGAAATCTAGTGCAACCGAAGAGAATAGCAAACAACTCTTTTTCTATTTGGGCATAATTCTCTTGTGCAGTTGTGAGAGAGGCAGAAGCATAGGCTATTGTTTGGTTATTGTGCAAAATGGCAGCTCCGATGGCAAATTTGGAGGCATCTGCACTTAGAATCAATTGTTTATTTGGGTCAAAATAAGTTAAGACGGGACTTTTTGTAATTTCAATTTTTAAATTTATAAACTCATCCTCTTGGGATTTATCCCAGTGCCACTGAATATCTTTTCTTAGCAATTCTCTTAAATGTTTATTTTTTGATGATAAATTCGGAATAAAATTTCCTAAATAATTAACCATTTCGAGAAAACGTTGCAGCTCAGAAACGTTTTCAAGAGCAGACGTATCTAAAATTGCCTTAATTTTGTTTTCATCTGGCTTAACACCAGATTCATTAAAAATGTGTCCAAGGAATTTAATTTCTTTAGTAGGAATTTGCATTTATCTTTGTTAAATTTAAGACCTATTTCTTTTGCACGTTGCAGAACTTTCTGTAATATTCTATTATGTTCATCTACCGTTTTCGCATAGATTAAAAAATCATCAATATATATCACTAACCCTTCAATGTCGCCAAAACATTTAACTATTTCCGAATGAAAAATCTCTGGGGCAGCATTTATGCCAAATGGTAGCCTTAAAAATCGATACCTGCCAAACGGTGTATTGAATGTACACAATTTGGGTGAAGCTTCATCTAATGGAATCATCCAAAAACCACTATTGGCATCTAAAGTGCTGAAATATTTTGATCCACTAAGTTTTGCCTTGCAGTCATCTATGTTGGGAAAAGGATAGTGAGGACGAAGTTGGCTTTATTTAAGTTACGGGGGTCTAAGCAAATTCTCAACTGTCCATTAGGCTTAGTAACTAGTACGATAGAACTGACCTATTCTGTTGGTTCCCTTTCCGGCTGTATTACATTAAGCTTCACCATTCTATCTAACTCAGTTTTTAACTTGTCATGAAGGCTAAAGGGAATCTTTCTTGGAGCATCTACTATAGGTGCTATATTAGGTTTGAGTTTGAAACTACATTTTGTTTTCATGTGACCTAAACCATTAAATACATGCGCATAATTATCGATAATCTTATCAGATGTTAATGAATTTACAGTTTTAATTAGATTCATTTGCTTGGCCAATTCCAATCCAATTATGTTTTTACATTTTAAATTTAATACAAAAAATTTAGTCAAATAGGTATTGTTATTAAAAGAAAATTCTAAATCAATATTTCCTATTAAAGGTAACTTTTCACCACTAAAGGTTAAAATATTTGTATTAGTAGGTCTTAACATATGGCTTAAATTTAAAATATTTGTCGTTTCTTTTGATAGCATGTTTACTTGGGCTCCGGTATCAATTTGAAGAGTAATTGTTATGTTATTTATAAATACCTGAACATTCCACTCATTATTTGCTACGACACTGCACCTGGATTTTAATAGGGTACCAACAAAAAATTCGTTGACGTCTTCATTATTGTTATAAACCTGGCTTTCTATTTGTTTGACAAATTTTTTGATTTGATGTTGCGGTAATTTCGCGAAACACATCTTTGCAAAGTGACCTTTCTTATTGCAAAAATGACAATTGACGTTTTCAGTTGGACATTTTTTCCTATGAGTTTGACCTACATTGTTGCTGTTGGATATTCGATGAAGTGAATCTTCTAGTTGATGAAGGCTGCTTTGACGAATAAGTTGAGTGATGTTGATTAACATATGGTGGTTGATTTATTTGTTTCTTGTAAATATTAGACTTATTTAAAGCGCCAACAAAATTTGTTTCTTGTTGCAACTGAATTGTGTTTTCTTTTGCGGAGTTTATATTTTAGCTATTTCCAAAGCTTTCTCAAGTGTAACTTTACTTTCGCTTAACAATCTTTCTTTGATCTGGGAATATTTGGGAAGTAAGCCATAGACAAAAATATCTTTAACTAAGTCTTCACGCAAATCTCCAAACTCACACAATAGACTTTGATTTTTTAACACCGTTACATATTCCTCAATAGATTCATTTAGACCTTGTTTCCTTGAAAAGAAAGTATGACGTTCCATCGCTTTGCTTTGGGAATGAAATATGCGTCCAATTTTAAAAGCAATTCATCATATTTTACCGTATCTATGTCCTCATCGAATGAATTAAAAATTTGTAAGCAATCTGGTGCTAAATGATGTAACAATAACGCTACTTTTTGTTGTTCAGTTTGCTGTTCAAGATTAGACGCTCTCATAAATATCTTGAACTGTTTTTTCCACGACTTCCATGTGGCACACATGTTACTTTCTTTGAGGTTAAGAGGTGCAATTGTTGTTGCAACCGACATTACTTGTGGTGTAGACATTTCAGGATATGTAACTTTTTGTTTAATTGACTCAGAATTCATCGAATTTAATTAAATATTTAATATACATATATTTTTTAGACTTTCGACTTTTTTTTTTAATTTTTTCTCTTTGACACCTGACACCATGTTATGTGTTTGAAAAACTAAATTTATTTTATTTATTCAATATAAAGAATAATTACAAAGCTTACTGATCTAACTTAAAAGCTAATAATAAGAAGTGGTTATTTCATGTTCTATGTAAATAATATGATTGTAAATATAACTTTAATTATTTACACAACAGTCGTAACATCATCTCGATCACAGTGGCCATGATTACAGGTCACTGTGTTATGGATAAACACGCGGAAAGAATGCGGCTGACATTTAACGACTTCTGCCGTGGGTGCAGATCCTGAGGAAGAGGAGACTCTTATCCACTTTATTTGTCAATGCCCATCTCTTGCGAGGTGCAGATGTAGATTATTTGGCTCTCCAACCCCTGTTAGCTTGACGGAGTTATCGTCCATTGATGTCAAGGATATAGCCTCGTTTATCAAGCTTCCTGGCTAGTTTTCCGGGGTGAGGTAGTCATGCTTTAAAATGTGCAGCCCTTGCGCTGATCAACTTCTCCCTCCTTGGTTCGGAGGATCTTGGTCAGTACAAAGACTGCGTTTCACCTGTGGCGTCACAGCGGGCCGCTATGCGTGAGCTTTTGGTATGGAAGCTACCACACTAACCTAACCTAAGAGCGCAGATAGTTTTAAAAATTTCAATGAGGTAGATAGAGTTCCATCACTATATGACGTGGATGATTATGCTAAAGAAGCAAAATTTAGTTTAGAAGTAGCACTTAAGAGAGCCAAACAATTATTAGATATAAATAAAATTAATCGAAATAATAGCTATGATAGGAATACATTAGATTGTAATTTTAGAATAGAAAGTTTAGTATTTCTTAAAATGCTATCCACACTGTTAGCGTTTGACATGTTCGTATTTTCATATTCATAGTAATTGATCGAAATTCTTACTATACCATAAACATAATGCTGGATCGGCATTATTTATGTATAAATTCTAAATAATTTTAGTGATAAGAATCAATCAATAAATGACATCCAAACTGTGCGCTTCTTGTGCACAACAACAAACAATCCTTGTTGTTTTCCTACTTACCATTAATTGTAATTTGTAATTTTGTACTGCAGGTTGTACTTATTTACCCATAGTCTACGATTGTCAAAATTTGATATTAAAAATTTAGCAAAGATTTAATTTAAACTTTAATTTAATTGCTTCAAGCACATACTTAGTTTTGAGAATTATTTGCAATCGAAATACTGGTAAATAAAATAAAGATTTTATCAAATAAATTTAAATTTTTATTAATTTAAGATATTTTTATTGAATTAATAAAATGTATGTATTTACTTCATAAGATAGATAAATTAAGCATTTAATTTATTGTAATCGTAATTGAAACGCTATTTAGTATGTAATAATGTGTATTATACAGTCATTAGTCATAAATCAGATAATTATGTATACGCTGATCATATCATTAAGAATTTCCATCAAATATGAATTGCTCACATGAACGAACACACACACTGTCATGTATCAGATAATTAACTAAATGCAACACAAACACAAAGTAACTTTATAGCTCTTCTAATCATTTAAGTTAAAATAAATTTATAAATCATAATATGTATGTAATGTAGTAACACAAAATGTGTTGCAGGAATACTTTAAGATTTTACCGGCAAGTTAAGGTTAACGGTTAGTGAATCTCAATATCAATTCCAAACAGTTGAGTACATGTATACTTGGTTGAGTTTGCAGAGAAATAAATTAAGGGGCAAGTAAAATTTCTTTCTGTATTTTTTTCCTGCATAAAAAACCTGGTTAGATTATGTTCGGTTAGCGGGTAGCTTGCTGTTCACAGGCAAGCTATGGTTTATTGTGCTACCCAGTGTGAGGTAAGCCTCTTTCCATTATTCGTTAGTGTTGGATTTCGAATCATAATAGCATGTTCGCCACCATGCCCAGGACTTCAAACGTTCTGTCACCCAAAAACCGATGAAGTGTGTTTTGAAGTCTGCTTAGTAATGCTAATCACGAAGTAAGTATCCAAAACGCATATTTAAGACAGTATAAAATCAGAAATAATGACAACGAAAAACTAATATATACATACATATTTGGTCATTACAACCCTTTAGCGAGGATTATGAACTAGCTTCTCACACCACCCAACCTGGGTGTGCTCATTTTATCCATGGGTGGCAGGACCTACAGTTTGAATTCGACTCCGAATAAATATTATAAAATATTTCAAGGTATTTTTTTTTACTTGTATTGTTGCGTTAACTATTTAATAACCTTTTAGCGTCTTCAAGAAGCAAAAACCTTGGTTAAGTATTTTAGTTCGAACTGTGCACGGGACCTAGGTTTTAACATACGACGGGGTTTTTTATGCCTAAAGTGGGAATTAAATCGTGGAAGCTTTCCTGGTTGCTTTTTTAACTTTTTTTGGTTTATTTTGCCTAAAGAAGATAAATCCATTATAATAAAAAAAAATCGTGACCTGAAATGCATAAGGGCCTAACAACCAAAAAATTCAAAATTTAGTTTTTGTTTGATTCTGATGTACGGCATCAAAATATATGTTTTGACAAAATTTTATAATCCTACTCTCAAAGATTATCTACCAACCAGATAAAATTAGAATTGAACATAGAAATGTTAATACAAATTAGAATAAATCATTTTGAGTATGAAACAAGTTTTCATTTCATGTTGAAGTCTTTGTTTCGGGCTTCCTGCGCTTCCTCAGTTAACTGCCCTATTGGTATTGAAGAGTAGTTTATTACTTCTGGTCCGCGCCAGCAAAGATGAGGAATTTTCTTTCCTTTACTCTTTTGTCTTTTGGTTTTTGCTTCTTTCACTGCAATTCTCGAAATCAACCTTCGATCTACCACGCTTAACACCAGATTGGCGCAGGAAACCTATTGACGAATCTAACCAGTACATGTTGTTCTGAATAAAAAGCTCAGAAAATTTATAAGATGCATTCCAGCGATTCTTCAATTGGGAAATAAAATTTTTCAATGTATCGTTAAAAACTTTAATATTTTTTTATTGCTTGGCAATAAACGTGTAAGCATTTTTTCTTTAAGAAATGCAATTTTAACAAACAAACAAAAACAAAAACAAAACTATATAAAATTAAAAAACAACGAAGCAAATATAATCTCAATCGTCTATTATTGAAGGCTCCATATTTTTTTTCATATTTTTACTTAAAAACTTACCGAGAACTAATTTTGAAAACACTGAAAATTTAGTTTTTTTCACGAAAGATAAAAAATGTCAAAAAACTCAAATTCAAAAAGACGTAGTAATGCAACGGTACTTGCTAGAGACACATTTTTTAAAGAAAGTGATACAGAATTATGTGCACTTTTAGTTCATGTAAAAAAATATTTGGTACTCAAGAATTTCATTTTCCAATTAATTCCTATTTTAGGCATGAAAAACCCTAATGTGCGACGTGACAACAAATGAAAAAAGAAACATCGTGTATAGCTTTTTTGACTTTCGCAGTCATTCTGAATTGTAATTATTAAAGATGCCTAGCTCCAGTGGGCTTGAGTTTTAATTCCTTTTTTGTATCACCTTCTAAAATCATTACGATTACCGATTCGGCGTAATCGTTATAAAACTTTTGCCCAATTGTGAATTAACAAGCCTTAATATAGATATAGTTCCTGCCTTTTGCAACACATTCTTATATGAAATTAAGAATCGTTATTATTAGATCGGTTTTAGATTCGATATTCTTTTAATTTTCATTAAATTTTTTGAAAACCTACATACTGGTACAACGGATCGCTAGTAATTTGTTCAGTTATAGTTCTAAAGACAAGTTTTATGACAAGGCGAAAAACAACAACAAAAATAAAAAATTCTGAAATCAGTTATAATCCGAAAACTACCTGTATTCGAACCTGTTGTATCATAGTACATTATTTGCATTTTTTCAGAGAAGCTTGGTCGTAATCCAGACTGAAGGATTGTAATTACCAATGTTTTTAGTCTCAGAACTAGTTCGCTGAATCGAGTACCTTAGTCTTCTTACAATATTTTTTGTAAATTTCTCCAAACATGATAAAAATCAATAAGTTTCTTTGTAGAAACTGCAGAAACTGCCTTATATTATGTTCAGATATGCGCTTTTATTGAGTCAATATTCGGTTTATTGAGTACAATATGTTAATAGTTCAGGCATAATAATATAAGCAGTTTGTTTCAACAACATTGTTTTTATTTTTTTTTTTGGTTGGTTTTTTTTGCTTGTCGTTGTTGACATTTGAGTTGTCAAATATCAACAAAAAGTGCTCGGTTAATTGTAATATGCTCACTAAACATACTTATGACAGTGCTGCAATTTAAGTTCTATTCAATATTATAACAATTTGCGTATTTATTGCGCAATTATTAATTGAAACTTTATATGAAATATTGAGCTCAATAATGGAGTTTATTGCTATTTACGCAATAAAGGTGCATATCTGAACACCGTATTAGCGGGAATTAATACTGATAATCAACATGACAGCGAGAACTTGTCAGTTTGATGGTCATTTGGAACTATTTATTAGTGGCAAGCTCTAATAATGATTCGCACTAGTTACCTTTGATAAAACGACCTATTATTTTTTCTAGACAATATTGACGATTTGATTTGTAAGGGACACCCTACTTTGAAAACAAAACTATAAGAGAATCTGAAATATTTTTGCACAATTCTTTTTTAATTTACAAGTGTATTTATAAGTACCTATGTATGTATATAATATATAATATAATATAAGTACCTATGAATGTATATGTTATATTGACTAACAGTAAAAAAATAGTACAATTTAAACTGTTTTTACGCCTTCAGGTTAAAAAAAATTAATTGTGTGCCAGTAAATGTATTGTTTCTATTTTTATATGTGCTTTAATTAAATATTTGGCTATTGCTTCAGTTGTAAAAATATTTTTCTATATTTTTAGTTTAAATGTTATAATACGAGAGTTTTTTCAGTAAAAGTTTTTTTTTCTGTTATAAATTTCTGAAAAATTTTCCTATATTTTCGGAACACAGAATTTTTCTACTCAGAGCATTTGAGTTAAAACTAAATTTAGGAATAATTTTAAATCCTTTATAAGTTTTTTAATGGCTACTTTTTTATGGCACCGAATGTATATAGTACACCTACTCTAGACCGTGCAAAACAATAAGGAGATGTAATTGTTTATTTTATAATTATATGTCAGAGTAATTGACTGTCTTAGGTAACGGGATAGAGTAAAGAGAGAGTATCTTTTGTTTACATAAAAAGGAGACGCACTGTAGTATATTGTGTTGGTATACAAGAAAGATAGTTTTGGTAGTAAAAAATGGATAGTGTGCCATAAGTTTTTACTTATCACGAGTGTGAATACAATGTCATCTTTCTTCCTGATTTGAATTTGTTGTTGGTTTGAGTATTGAACATCATATATAGCATATCAATATATATAACTAAGACTTAATAATAATAAAGACTTAGGGTCGCCAGTGGAACCCACGACCTCCACACTCGCAGCTCAACACTCTACCAACTAATGATCGAAGCGTTAAGAGAGGTCCATATACGCATAGCTAAAGAACGAAATTAAGTGATTCACCATACACTAATCTTCAAAACAAATAATTTTAATCAGAATTAATTTTACAAGATATCGTATTTCAACTGTTTTTGCCAAATTCACAATGACGTAAAATTTCCGAAAACCATAAGAAGACAAACTTTACTTTCAGCTGTTCATGAAATTTATTTTTTTTTCCAGAATTAATATACTGTTACGAAAATAGAAATGGTGTTACATCGTTTAACATTAAAATGATAAACAAAAAACTTGTTTACATGATCAAAAATAAACAAAAATATACCAACAACATCAGTACAAATAAACAAAAAGCAACAACAAACTATACCAGAATATGTGTGAAAAAAATACACAAACAACAATAACGTAAACGACATGTATACATTTATAGAGATTTCGAGAAGGCGAAGTCATTCTCCTTCATGAGCATCCATTAGACTGTTCACCCTGCGATATAAAAGGAAAGACAAAGCAGGCAACGCAGTCTGCAAAAACTCAGTCAGTCTTTTCTGAAGACGCGTTGCGTGTGAAGAGAATAATTCTGGTTTGAAGATCTCCGTTATGAAGATCCGTCGAACAATTGTTATAGTTTACGGAAAAGAGTGTGAAGAAGAATATCAAATAAAGTAAATTGTTGTTGTTTACATCAAGTTATGAACAGTGGCATACATAATTATGCGAACCATAAGGTATTTATCTAAAACTAAACACAAATTAATTTTTATTTTAAACGTTTTTAAAAGGGTAGAAACGTAACAATATTTAGTTCTCATCTTTTGCTACTGTACGCGTTTTCTCTCTATTTTTTATATAAATAAAACTTTAAATTCTGTTTAGCGTTATTTTGCCTTACTTTGACAAGTATTTCCTGCAAAAAACAATTCATTGTTGAAACATTGATAATCATATGATACCAACGCATTAGTTTTCTATTCCAAACTCTAGACCACAGAAAAAACAAAACCACCAAAAATAATTTAGAAAATAAAGGTGTATGGGTAATGCTTCTGTTTTCAAAACGATGCGCTTGATGTGGTTTATTTGAAACGTAATGGACTACTGTGTCTATGTTTGGTTAACCAAATATGGGTTTTACTACATGAAGTTAGTGCAGGTTTTCATAAAATCATAAACAGATTGTTGTACTTATTTTTACAAGTTTTGAACAAATATAAAATTTTTGAAAAAAAAAATTCGAATAAATTAGTTGATTTAGGTAACAAAGCTTTTTATCTTATTAAAAAAATTGCATAATCTTTGTAACTATATTACATTGTCTTTCACATTTATTATTTTTTATTTTATTTCATTTAATTCAATTGAAAATGTGTACAAAAACCAATAATGCCACAGCGCCAATAGGCACTGTTGTGGCTAGTTGTCAACTTTTAATTCAAATTAATAAATACATAGTAATCAAAAAATAGCATATTAAAGTTAACAATAAAAAAATATAAATATATAAATTATATTGAGAATAAAATGAAAACAAGGACATATAAATATTTACTTGCTTATGTGTACTTGAGATATCTAGAGATCGTTGTCATACAAAAATTATCACATCACAGATATTCCGACTATTGCAAATAGGAGAACATTGCTTTGCAGCAGTAAAGTCGTGTCACTTTGTACAGGAGTACTGAGTTAGATTGATTTGCAGCAATTTAATGACTTAAGGAGGTATTCCCTATATTCCATACGATTTAATATAAGGAAGAGTGGTTGTCTTATGGCAAATAATGAATTTTCTGAAGTTACTTATGTATGTACGTTCATATTGGTCACTACAAACCTTCAGTCAGGGTTACGACCTTATTCTTATATACTATGGTTTAAAGTTTACTCCGAATGGCAGATGTTTGAGAAACTTTTCTCAGAGTTTTCTGAAGAGGGATTGCTGAAAATTCACTTTGCTTCGGTGCATTCCATTGTATTGAATTTTTTCCCCACAAGAAAATTTGTTCTTGCTTATCTTATGGTAAGAAATGCATTTTGGTATATTAAGCAATTTTATATTTCAAACAGACAATGCGGCAATTCACCACAGTTCGTACACAAAAAGTTTATTCTTTTCGCCAATTTTGATGTAATTGATTTGTCAGAATTTTCTCAAAATATAACTCCAATAATTAATTGGAAAATTTTATATATACATGGTCTCACCGAAAATCACAAATTTAATGGCTTACCTCCTTTGAAAATTGAAATTTAAAAACAATGTGGAGTTATAGTATACAGTTGAGGGGAACTGCATCAGTTTTACATGTGTATATCCAAAACAAAATCTCACAGACATACACAATTACTTACATAAACATTCCGATGAGCCATCAGTCAAAACTGAAATAGTAATCACACCAATTCAAACTACAAAATTGGATGTGAATTTTTTTCCAGTTGTCGGTTAATATACCCTATATTCAAACTGAAATAATTTGGGCAAATCAAACAAGCCCTTGTATCGTTGTATTCATTGTATTGTTGGACGAATATACAACAGTGTATGTTGTTGTTTGTTTGTTTTCATATAAAAATCCGATACACTTATACACATTTTTTCATATGTTTTAAAAAGTTGTATTGGTTTCGTGCTATCAGTTTATGTAAATGCCAGTAATCAAGAGGAAGTATATAAATACAAAATATTTCGTATGTAACTGTTATGTGTTTGAAAAACTAAATTTATTTTATGTATTCAATATAAAGAATGATTACAAAGCTTACTGATCTAACTTAAAAGCTAATAATAACAAGTGGTTATTTCATGTTCTATTTGAATAATATGATTGTAAATATAAATTTAATTATTTACACAACATCTTCCTTTTCAATTACATATGTACTTATAATAATTTCAATTCAATTTATTTTCAAATATTTAAATATTTAAATCATAAAGATTACACATACGTATATAGATATAAATTAATAATAAAATTATTTGTTAAGATACAGGTGCATGTTTATTGACGGTTTAGAAATTAGTGTGTGTAAATCTAGTTGGTGGGTTAATTTTTCCTCCATGACGAGTTATATAAGCACTATCAGATTCAGTTTCAGTAGTTTTAACTGGTAAATTCGAGTCAGGAGTTTTCACTGTATTACTACTATTTTCATTATTAGAGTTCTCAGACTTTTCGAATGTGTGTTCATTTACATCATCAGAGTTTGATGAGTTTTTAGGATTTTTGAATATGTGTTGTTCATTTCTTATAGTATTTTTTATTGACCTCAAAGAGATCACATCCGGCTTTAAACCATGGTATATTATAAACATCATGAGTCAAAATTTCTTGTTTAGATTTTGAGTTTTTGTATTTCATAAAAATTTCACAATCTGATACCTTATTAAAAATATCATTATACATGTTCGGCCAGTATACAGATTGTCTAGCAAGACTTTGACATCTCTGTATTCCCATGTGGCTTTCATGGATTTTGTTCAATATAAGACTTTGAAGACTTTTTGGGACTAAAACTTGGCTATTTTTAAGAAGAATATCATCAATGATATGAATTTCTTCTTTTATCCTGTAATAGGGCATAACCTCTTTATCAACAAGTTTTTTATGTACAGGCCACCCATTTAGTATATACGTTTTAATTTTTGCAAAAACTGTATCATTATTACTATGATATTTTATATCATTTATATTTGAAAATGGAACTTCAAGATACGACTTAAGAAAATTACAATGAAGTGTGATGTCTTTATGAATATCAGCTAAGGAGTTTGCTTTTAATGGACATCTTGACAGCGTATCAGCTATATACAAATATCTACCGGGCTTGTAGGTAACTGTCAGATCATATGACTGAAGACGAAGCATAAACCGTTGAAGTCTAGCAGGAATTTTGTATAAAGGTTTGTTAAACAAAGAAACCAATGGTTTGTGATCAGTTTCTACTAACACTTTGTTACCATACGTATACTGGTGAAATCTAGTGCAACCGAAGAGAATAGCAAACAACTCTTTTTCTATTTGGGCATAATTCTCTTGTGCAGTTGTGAGAGAGGCAGAAGCATAGGCTATTGTTTGGTTATTGTGCAAAATGGCAGCTCCGACGGCAAATTTGGAGGCATCTGCACTTAGAATCAATTGTTTATTTGGGTCAAAATAAGTTAAGACGGGACTTTTTGTAATTTCAATTTTTAAATTTATAAACTCATCCTCTTGGGATTTATCCCAGTGCCACTGAATATCTTTTCTTAGCAATTCTCTTAAATGTTTATTTTTTGATGATAAATTCGGAATAAAATTTCCTAAATAATTAACCATTTCGAGAAAACGTTGCAGCTCAGAAACGTTTTCAAGAGCAGACGTATCTAAAATTGCCTTAATTTTGTTTTCATCTGGCTTAACACCAGATTCATTAAAAATGTGTCCAAGGAATTTAATTTCTTTAGTAGGAATTTGCATTTATCTTTGTTAAATTTAAGACCTATTTCTTTTGCACGTTGCAGAACTTTCTGTAATATTCTATTATGTTCATCTACCGTTTTCGCATAGATTAAAAAATCATCAATATATATCACTAACCCTTCAATGTCGCCAAAACATTTAACTATTTCCGAATGAAAAATCTCTGGGGCAGCATTTATGCCAAATGGTAGCCTTAAAAATCGATACCTGCCAAACGGTGTATTGAATGTACACAATTTGGGTGAAGCTTCATCTAATGGAATCATCCAAAAACCACTATTGGCATCTAAAGTGCTGAAATATTTTGATCCACTAAGTTTTGCCTTGCAGTCATCTATGTTGGGAAAAGGATAGTGAGGACGAAGTTGGCTTTATTTAAGTTACGGGGGTCTAAGCAAATTCTCAACTGTCCATTAGGCTTAGTAACTAGTACGATAGAACTGACCTATTCTGTTGGTTCCCTTTCCGGCTGTATTACATTAAGCTTCACCATTCTATCTAACTCAGTTTTTAACTTGTCATGAAGGCTAAAGGGAATCTTTCTTGGAGCATCTACTATAGGTGCTATATTAGGTTTGAGTTTGAAACTACATTTTGTTTTCATGTGACCTAAACCATTAAATACATGCGCATAATTATCGATAATCTTATCAGATGTTAATGAATTTACAGTTTTAATTAGATTCATTTGCTTGGCCAATTCCAATCCAATTATGTTTTTACATTTTAAATTTAATACAAAAAATTTAGTCAAATAGGTATTGTTATTAAAAGAAAATTCTAAATCAATATTTCCTATTAAAGGTAACTTTTCACCACTAAAGGTTAAAATATTTGTATTAGTAGGTCTTAACATATGGCTTAAATTTAAAATATTTGTCGTTTCTTTTGATAGCATGTTTACTTGGGCTCCGGTATCAATTTGAAGAGTAATTGTTATGTTATTTATAAATACCTGAACATTCCACTCATTATTTGCTACGACACTGCACCTGGATTTTAATAGGGTACCAACAAAAAATTCGTTGACGTCTTCATTATTGTTATAAACCTGGCTTTCTATTTGTTTGACAAATTTTTTGATTTGATGTTGCGGTAATTTCGCGAAACACATCTTTGCAAAGTGACCTTTCTTATTGCAAAAATGACAATTGACGTTTTCAGTTGGACATTTTTTCCTATGAGTTTGACCTACATTGTTGCTGTTGGATATTCGATGAAGTGAATCTTCTAGTTGATGAAGGCTGCTTTGACGAATAAGTTGAGTGATGTTGATTAACATATGGTGGTTGATTTATTTGTTTCTTGTAAATATTAGACTTATTTAAAGCGCCAACAAAATTTGTTTCTTGTTGCAACTGAATTGTGTTTTCTTTTGCGGAGTTTATATTTTAGCTATTTCCAAAGCTTTCTCAAGTGTAACTTTACTTTCGCTTAACAATCTTTCTTTGATCTGGGAATATTTGGGAAGTAAGCCATAGACAAAAATATCTTTAACTAAGTCTTCACGCAAATCTCCAAACTCACACAATAGACTTTGATTTTTTAACACCGTTACATATTCCTCAATAGATTCATTTAGACCTTGTTTCCTTGAAAAGAAAGTATGACGTTCCATCGCTTTGCTTTGGGAATGAAATATGCGTCCAATTTTAAAAGCAATTCATCATATTTTACCGTATCTATGTCCTCATCGAATGAATTAAAAATTTGTAAGCAATCTGGTGCTAAATGATGTAACAATAACGCTACTTTTTGTTGTTCAGTTTGCTGTTCAAGATTAGACGCTCTCATAAATATCTTGAACTGTTTTTTCCACGACTTCCATGTGGCACACATGTTACTTTCTTTGAGGTTAAGAGGTGCAATTGTTGTTGCAACCGACATTACTTGTGGTGTAGACATTTCAGGATATGTAACTTTTTGTTTAATTGACTCAGAATTCATCGAATTTAATTAAATATTTAATATACATATATTTTTTAGACTTTCGACTTTTTTTTTTAATTTTTTCTCTTTGACACCTGACACCATGTTATGTGTTTGAAAAACTAAATTTATTTTATTTATTCAATATAAAGAATAATTACAAAGCTTACTGATCTAACTTAAAAGCTAATAATAAGAAGTGGTTATTTCATGTTCTATGTAAATAATATGATTGTAAATATAACTTTAATTATTTACACAACAGTCGTAACATCATCTCGATCACAGTGGCCATGATTACAGGTCACTGTGTTATGGATAAACACGCGGAAAGAATGCGGCTGACATTTAACGACTTCTGCCGTGGGTGCAGATCCTGAGGAAGAGGAGACTCTTATCCACTTTATTTGTCAATGCCCATCTCTTGCGAGGTGCAGATGTAGATTATTTGGCTCTCCAACCCCTGTTAGCTTGACGGAGTTATCGTCCATTGATGTCAAGGATATAGCCTCGTTTATCAAGCTTCCTGGCTAGTTTTCCGGGGTGAGGTAGTCATGCTTTAAAATGTGCAGCCCTTGCGCTGATCAACTTCTCCCTCCTTGGTTCGGAGGATCTTGGTCAGTACAAAGACTGCGTTTCACCTGTGGCGTCACAGCGGGCCGCTATGCGTGAGCTTTTGGTATGGAAGCTACCACACTAACCTAACCTAAGAGCGCAGATAGTTTTAAAAATTTCAATGAGGTAGATAGAGTTCCATCACTATATGACGTGGATGATTATGCTAAAGAAGCAAAATTTAGTTTAGAAGTAGCACTTAAGAGAGCCAAACAATTATTAGATATAAATAAAATTAATCGAAATAATAGCTATGATAGGAATACATTAGATTGTAATTTTAGAATAGAAAGTTTAGTATTTCTTAAAATGCTATCCACACTGTTAGCGTTTGACATGTTCGTATTTTCATATTCATAGTAATTGATCGAAATTCTTACTATACCATAAACATAATGCTGGATCGGCATTATTTATGTATAAATTCTAAATAATTTTAGTGATAAGAATCAATCAATAAATGACATCCAAACTGTGCGCTTCTTGTGCACAACAACAAACAATCCTTGTTGTTTTCCTACTTACCATTAATTGTAATTTGTAATTTTGTACTGCAGGTTGTACTTATTTACCCATAGTCTACGATTGTCAAAATTTGATATTAAAAATTTAGCAAAGATTTAATTTAAACTTTAATTTAATTGCTTCAAGCACATACTTAGTTTTGAGAATTATTTGCAATCGAAATACTGGTAAATAAAATAAAGATTTTATCAAATAAATTTAAATTTTTATTAATTTAAGATATTTTTATTGAATTAATAAAATGTATGTATTTACTTCATAAGATAGATAAATTAAGCATTTAATTTATTGTAATCGTAATTGAAACGCTATTTAGTATGTAATAATGTGTATTATACAGTCATTAGTCATAAATCAGATAATTATGTATACGCTGATCATATCATTAAGAATTTCCATCAAATATGAATTGCTCACATGAACGAACACACACACTGTCATGTATCAGATAATTAACTAAATGCAACACAAACACAAACTAACTTTATAGCTCTTCTAATCATTTAAGTTAAAATAAATTTATAAATCATAATATGTATGTAATGTAGTAACACAAAATGTGTTGCAGGAATACTTTAAGATTTTACCGGCAAGTTAAGGTTAACGGTTAGTGAATCTCAATATCAATTCCAAACAGTTGAGTACATGTATACTTGGTTGAGTTTGCAGAGAAATAAATTAAGGGGCAAGTAAAATTTCTTTCTGTATTTTTTTCCTGCATAAAAAACCTGGTTAGATTATGTTCGGTTAGCGGGTAGCTTGCTGTTCACAGGCAAGCTATGGTTTATTGTGCTACCCAGTGTGAGGTAAGCCTCTTTCCATTATTCGTTAGTGTTGGATTTCGAATCATAATAGCATGTTCGCCACCATGCCCAGGACTTCAAACGTTCTGTCACCCAAAAACCGATGAAGTGTGTTTTGAAGTCTGCTTAGTAATGCTAAAATAGTTTTTATTTCTGGTATTTTACTTTTCTGGTTATAACAACAAAATATACACACAAAAATTCAATAACAAATACACGAGAAAGTCTACGTAGAATTTTAGAAGTAAATTGAGGACTTTAGATTTTTTATTTGATGGTAGGGTAGTCTTTGCATTTCAACTCCTCCGCCAATTGTTTTGGCAGACTATAAAATTATTTTTTAGTGTAATGTTGGGTTGTACTATTCTATTCCTATACATGGATCTAAATTTTCTTTCCTTATAAGTCCCACAGATACAGAAGGGAATTGAAGTCGATTGGTTGAGTAGGCTCCTGTAATTACTTACATACATTACATAGAAGACATTGTTTATATCAGCGGTATGTGCAGAATCACTATCTTGTCTACATATATAATTGGTCATTACTACCCTTCAGTCAGGATTACGACCTAGCTTACGACACTATTTATGTTGTGTGAGTTAATTTTATACATGGGTGGCGGGACCTACAGCTTAAAGTCGTCTCCAAACGACAGATTGAGAAACTTTTCGCTGCAATTATATCAAACTCCAGGTCAGACGTCTTCGACAAAACAAAATATGAGTAAATATTTCCTCGGTGACTTCTTCTTATTAGCAGATTTCTGACAAAAACTTTGAGAGTAAATAAAATTGCCATGAAATGTTTTGACGTACGGAGGTGGGTACTGCCAGTCAGGTTTAAAATTTACACACACAAAATAAGTGGTGAAAGAAGATAGGTCGTAATCTTGACTGAAGGGTTTGAATGACTAATTATATAAAATTGTAAAAAAATTATTAAATAAAGTATGCTTATTTTTTGGTAAGAGTATGTATTAAAACAAGTAGTTTGAGTGACTATATATGTTTTTTTAAGATTCACAAGAATATATTTAAAAAATACAGTTTATTAGGCCAAGGATTTTTCAATAAGAATGAAAGCAAAGAAAAACTAATACAAAAATAAGAAAAACGAGAAAGTGAAGCTTTTTGTACACAAAATTTACCTCTATTCGAAAATATTTTTTGTGTAGCAATTTTAACTAATTGGTGCAGAAAAATTAATGAAATAGAAACCGAATAAAATGCAAAATAAGTATGAAGAAAAAAAAGACAGGAAAATTTTTCATCAGTTTTTTAGCCAAAATAATAAAGCATTTGCATTTTTTTTAAGTTCTGCTTCTAGAGTGTTTAATATATTGTGGAGACTCCGGTGTTATTCAAAATTGTTTGACATCGTCTAAACACATGGTAAACTAGATTTTTGCATACAGAATACGATATATCATACGTACAGCCTGAACTAAACCCCGAAACTTATCACAATTTGTGGGACATATTCTTCTGATTGTTTTTTTACTACATTATCGATCGGATTTGGATCTCAAAATAGTGCGAGCTAGCTTATCCTTTATGTCAAAAATTAAAAAATTATACTTACATCAACAGAAGCATACCCGGGTATGTTCATACATTTTATATGGAATTTCCTTTATTCTTAAGGTTGATTTGGTTTTACTTACTTGTTGGGTGGTATTACTCACTATGGTTACATACATATTAAAGACTTATGGAAAATGACCTAACATCCCTTATTTATTATTATTTACCCAATACATACCATCGAAACCCGCCAAGTACGGAATTAAAGTATGGTGGGTATGTGATTCCGTCTCATCCTAGCCAGTGATGGGAAAAATTTTTACTGGATTGGTGTAGTCCGGCGAACGAAAAAAAACGCAGGCGAGAGGGTAGTAAAGATCTTGTGCGTAATCATTTTCGTGGAAGTAGACGGAATATTGTTTGTGATAATTTCTTAACAACTTATAACTTAGCGAAAAGTTTAATGATGGACGGCAGTTTATCAATATTAGGCACAGTGAACAGAAGGCGAGTATTTGTACCACCATATTTCGCTTTATTTAAAGGACAGGAAGTAGATTCAACTACATTTGGTTTCAGTAACAATATTACCTTGTTATCTTACATCCCAAAAAAATAAGTTGGTTATACTTCTTTCCACAATGCATTATTCATGCAAAATGCAATGTCCAAAGAAAAATCCACTCATGATCTTTGATTACAACAAACATAAAGTTGGCGTCGATAATATGAACAAGCTTTTAGCAGAATATTCAACAAAGCGACGAACAAATAGATGGCCCTTGGCTTTCTTCTACAATATACTAGACGCCACTGCCCTTGCAGCATACATAATTTATGTTGAGAATAATATGACCATAATCGTACAGAGGATCACAATTAAATTAGTCCGCCTGCATTAAAGACTTTAATGAAAAAAAGTTTTGTGTTCAGTCAGTTAGATTAATTAATTTAAATAAATAAATATAAAACAATTAAGAACAAAAAAATTGGGTGTTATAAGTAATAAATATTTGTACATTAAACAAATCAGAAGAAGAATATTTTAGCTTAGTTTTCTTGGTGAATGACATTTTATGCTTTGGGTCAGTCTCAGCAAGCTTTTTTACATATTGAGAGGTTAATTTGCTTCGCTCCTCCAAAAGAGGGGCATTTATTATCTCATTTATCATCATTTATTTCATTATTTGGATGGTTATCAATACTTGAAATTTAGGTTGTATTCTGATAACTCGAGGACAATTGTTCAGTCGCCATTCCTTAAGAAATCCAGATATATGCTTAGGATCATTATCCTTATACAAAACAAATGTGTGGTTTATGCTAAGTATTTTGGCTTTTTGTTTAAGGTTTTTATTTTTCATAAGCATTTAAACTCCCAATGCCATTACGAGTCTTCCACTCTATTTGATAGTAGTACGCAAGTACTCGAATTAATTTCCTGATCGGGTTTTCTCCAAACCTTTTGAGCCAGTAATAATATTGTATTTGCTGCGAACGATATTAAAAAATTTAAGAACTTAACAATGAGCGACCATTTTAACTGTGGTCCATTGTATTTAGTGCCCAATGGTCTCGTATAACTCTTACATTTTGTTTCTTACTTGGTTTTTAATTTTTTTTTTTACAGCACGCCATATGTAGGCATCCTTAAAAATCAATTAGCTTGAGTTCACTTCAGTTAATGAGAAGAAAATATTGTTCATATTTTGGTTTGGTTTGTAGGAACACAAAACATTGAAAAATTAATTACTGTGTGCCATATGTTACCCACACAAATTAAGTTTGACAGAGCGTATATGATTTTCAAGTCATTTTATTTCTGCCGTATAAATGGTGTTGAAAGCACTTAAATTGTGTTGTTTTAAGCTAGAAAGGTAGTACTATGAACGCGTCGTTATGTGTATATATATTGTTACGTGTTTACCTTTTTAAAAACGTTTAAATATGAGTTCGTTAATTGCAACCAAAGTAAAAAAACAAATATGGGTTTAATTTCAGTTAACTCTCTTTATTATTTACACTACTTTTGTGTGCCACCGTGTGAACTTAACGATACAATAATAATCTGTTTATTCACTTTACTAGTTCACACAAGTATTCACTGGATCTTTACAACCACGACTTATTTTGTTCACACGCAACTTCACACAAGGCTGACTGAATTAACACTCACTGCTACTTGCTTTGTCCAGCCCTTTTATAGTCCACACGCACGTAATCAGTATGATGAACGTTCTCGATGTGGAAGGTTCTTGCTCGCGCCTTCTGGAGAACTCTATTGCTAGTACATTGTTGTTTGTGTACTTTGCTTATGTTGTCCGTTATATATTTGTCGTAGCTGGTTGTTGGTACTAGCCGCAACCACGTTCGTCATACATATGTCTGTGTGCACAGATAATCAACACGTTCATTGTATTCCTTGTGTTAGTGTGTATTTGTATCGTGTGGCTTTTGTTTATCGTTTTTGTTTTTAAACGATATTGTGTCGTTTCGATTTGCGTAACACTGCCGCCTGCTATCCAATCCGCTTGTTGACATCCAACCCAATAAAAACGTTATTTTAGCCAGTGTCTTTGTCACTCCAGGATGTCCTCCGCTAGCTCCATTATGGAATTAATTTAGTACGTCTTTCATTTTGGAGGAGGGCACTACCAATAGGTTGGATGAGGTCTTGCCATCAGCGCTTTCCCAAAGTCGATATAGGCACACATTTATGATCTTTAAGCTGTCCCATAGTGCCCAATATGCTTTTGTAAGAGGATCTTCCGCGGATATCTCATTTCTTGTAGGTCGTTTGTCCTCCTCCTTCGCTGCTATTACCTTCGCCAATATTGGGTCACTCCTTTGTGCTTGGGACCAGTCTTCGTTGGCTTCAATCCGCGTTAGCCGAATATCGACGATGGATTCCTTTTTCTCTGCTTTCACGAAATGTTTACACTCCAAATTACACGGTTGGCGTGAAAGAGCGTCAGCATTTGCATGTTTTATGCCCCTTCGGTGTTCAATGCTGAAGTCGTAAGACTGGAATCTTTCAATCCAACGTGCTAACTATCCTTCAGGGTTCTTGAATTGTAGCAGCCATCTCAGTGCGGAGTGATCAGTCCTTAGCAGAAAATTTTGGCCATACAGGTACTTATGGTAATGTTTGATGCACTCCAGCACTGCCAGTAGCTCTCGTCGGGTTACACAATAATTCCGTTCAGGCTTTGACAATGTGCGACTATAGTAACCTACGACTTTCTCTGTTCCATTGATCATTTGGGAAAGTACACCACCAATACCATACCCGCTAGCATCACTGTCTAAGATGAATTTTTCTCCTGGGACTGGATACGCCAAAACTGGTGCGGCACACAATAGGTCTTTTAGTGTCTGGAACGCCTTCTCCTGTGGCTCACCCCATTGATAGATTTTTGACTTCTTGGTGAGCTCATGCAAACTTGCAGCCACGCTGGCAAAGTTAGGCACAAAGCGTCTGTAGTATGTGCGTAGTCCCAAAAAGCTGCGTAGTTCATGAAGATTCTGGGGACGAGGCCAGTCCTTTACTGCTCGTGTTTTATCTTCACCGGTGGATATCCCTGTGACAAGATGCCCCAAATATTTCACCTGCTTTTGGAAAAATGCACATGTCTTTACGCTTAGTTTTAGTCCAGCCGTTGATATCCGTTGCAGAACTTCTCCCAGGTTCTTGAGGTGTTCGTCGAAAGTTCTGCCCATCACTTTTATGTCGTCGAGATACACCAGGCAAGTCTTCCAATGCAGTCCCTTTAGTACACGTTCCATAAGCCGCTCGAATGTGGCCGGAGCATTACAGAGTCCAAATGGCATAACCTTAAACTGCCATAAGCCGCCGTTCGCACTGAATGCGGTTTTCTCTTTGTCCTTGTCTGCAATCTCCACCTGCCAATACCCGCTTTGTAGATCCAATGTGGAGAAACACTCTGTTCCGGCTAGCGTGTCGAGTGTGTCATCAATTCTTGGTAGCGGGTAACTATCCTTTTTGGTGACATCATTCAGCTTCCTGTAGTCTACGCAGAATCTTGTACAGCCATCTTTCTTTTTGACGAAGACTACAGGTGAGCTCCGCCGACCGCTCTTCCTCATTTCGTCGACTAACTCCTTAACCTCATTACGCTTCGCCAATGGTATGCTTCTGGGTGCCTGCTTTATCAGTCTCGCTTCGCCCGTATCAATTTCATGCTTGACCATGGCTGTTCTTCCTTGCCTTTTATTGTTCGTGGCGAAAGCGAAAGCATACCTCTTTAGCAGCTTATTGGTTTTGTTTTTATCTGCAGCTGCTAAACCTGCTATCCATATCTTCACATTTTCACCAAATTCCTTTTGATCCTTGGCTGACATATCGGCAGGTTGCGGCGTTTGTTCGCTGTTTATTACCGCCTCTACTGGAACACATTGGCCCACCTCTGAGTTTTTACATACGACTCTTTCATGGCCTGATAGATTTAGTACTCTCACCGGGGCTATTCTTTGTCCTGTGGATTTGACGAGGGCCTTTGCTGATATTAAATCCGTCTGTATTTCTACTGGTTCAACAACCCACAAGCGGTTTTACGCGCCCATATCAGTGATTCACTCTGAGGTGACAATTTAAGTTGTTCGACCGCAACTATCCTTCTGGCGTGCACTTGGTGCTTGTACACCACGTCAAAAGGTATATCCACATTTCGCCAACTCATAATCTGTTGCCCCATATTCAAATTGATGCCATGAGCTATCAGAAAATCGGCACCAATGATAACCTCGTCCACAATATCGGCAACAATAAAGATGTGACTTACACTAATGTTGGCTATAGTCACCTTCGCCTCTGTTTTTCCGTTGACGGTGGCAGACTCTCCCGTAGCTGTCCGTAGTCGTACATTGCTAAGTGCCTCACACTTTCCTTTCACTACATCTGGTCTGATGATAGACTGCGTCGCCCCGGTGTCTATGGTGAAGATATGTGGTCTGCCATTTATGTATCCGCGCGCCGTAAGATTGTTGTTCTGTTGCATCACTGATATTGAGATTATGGGGCCCTTGCTTGTCGGAGCCAGCACTTGCCCCTCAGTGCTAGCTCGTTTTAGTTTAACGGGGACTCTTGTGAAGATGGTTAGTAGTAGTTCGCCCGTTTCTTATTCCTTGATGGTGAGGTAGATCTTGATCTCTTGCGTTGCGCTTTGCAGTTTCTTTGGAAATGACCACCCTTTCCACAGTTGAAGCATTTAAGTTTAGCCTTTTGTCCGTTTTCTCCCAAAACCTGCTTCAACATCTATTTAAATTTGTCCAAAAGGCATTCCTCCTCCTTCACTACTTCCATTCTTCGCACTTTGCTTGTTTGTGGTCTTGAAATTGTGCGAGCGGTCTCCTGGGCTAGTGCAAAGGTTGTCTTCTGTGTGGAACACACCGCGAGTTTAATGTCAGGGTCGCGTATACCACTCATAAACGCCTCGGTCTTAATGTTGTCAATCAGCGGATGGTTTTCTCCTGGGTATGTGAGCTGCACCAATCTCTCGACCTCCATTGCAAAGGCTTGAAGTGACTCATTAGCCTTTTGCGCTCGGCACCTTAACTCCATGCGGTACAATTCTCGTTTGTGCTCATCGCCGAATTTACGCTGTAACGCCACCATTAACTCGTTGTAGTTGCTCCTGCAGCTGGCTGGCATGGTTTCTAGGACCTCAGCTGCGACACCTTTTAGCGCCAAAATTTGTTCCAGAGCCTTCTCTCCATCGTCGCATCCGTTTCTGCTGGCTACTGTCTCGAATTGGATCTTGAACACGGATAATAGTGAGCTGCTATCAAAGCAAGGTGTTTTTATCCTGCAGGAACTTTCCGAAACGACTCGCACTGGTTCCTGTCGCTGGCTTTGGAGGTTGTTGATCTTTTCCTCCATAATAACGAGTTTTCCGCCGACGGCCTTCTCCAAATTGTCCACTTTAGTGTCAACGGTCTTGTCCAAATTGTCCACTTTCGTGTCAACGGCCTTTTCTAAATGTGACACCCTTTCCTCGACACCAGTGATCCTTTTGCTGACCGACTCATGGATTTCCTGCAGCTTTCCAGATGTTGTTTCGAGCTCGTTTTCAATTTTTAACAAAATTGCTGCTTGCAGTCGTTGGTTTTCGGCTTCAAATAGCTTCTGGTTCTCAGCTCTAGAAGCTTCTCGTACATCAGCAAACAGCCTTTCGTTCGCCTCTTGCATTTTGCGATTTTCGGCTCTTGTACTTCAGCCAGAAGTTTTTGATTTTCGGTTCTAGAAACTTCTTGTACTTCAGCTAGAAGTTTTTGATTTTCGGTTCTAGAAGCTCCAAATAGCTTTTTGTTCTCGGTTCTAGAAGCCTCTTGTGCGTCAGCAAATATCTTTTGGTTTGCTACTTGCATTTTCTCCATCATAGCGGCTAGCAACAAATTTATTTCAACACCGTTAGGAGTTGCAGGGGCCTGTAATTCTCGTTCCTCTTCTTTCTCGAACTCGTAAGAATCGATGTTAATGCCCTGAAGCTGCAGATGTTTCATTAACCGTCTTTGGAGCTCATTCTTCGTGCCCGTTGTTGGCAGCTCTAGTTTACCCAACTCTCGTTTTAGTCGTTCCACTCTTACTTCGGTGAGCTTCATTTTAATTAATTTTTTTTTATTTATTTTCTCTTTTTATTTATTTATTTATTTATTTTTAATTTTGGATTTTGCAATCCCACTTCTGACACTAATTGTTACGTTTTTAGCTTTTTAAAAACGTTTAAATTTCGCTTAACATTAAAATTATAAACAAAAACTACAAAAACAAAACAATGCAGTAAACAAATCTGTTTGCAAATTATCGTACTGTTTAATATAACAATAAACACCAGCATAAAAAATGGTAAGCAAGTAAACAAAAATACAACAACAAATATCAGCATAAAAAAATTGTGTGTATGTTAAAAAATACAACAACAAACGCTACAACTATGTTTATATTTACAGATATTTCAAGAAGGCGAAGTCATGAACGTTCTCCTTCATGAACATTCATCAGACTGTTTACCATGCCATATAAAAGGCAAGCTAAAGCAGGCGAGTGAGTTTGTGAAGTTCAGTCAGTCTTGTGTAAGGACGCGGTGCATTTGAAGAGAATAATCGTGGTTTGAAGATCTCCGCTACAAATATCTGTCGAATAATTGTCTAGTAATTGTTATATTTCTAATGGGTGGTAATTTTTAAGGTTACTAATCTCACAGTTCTTTGATAATTGTCTATAAAATAAAATGTCTATGTTCAAGCAAGACAGAAAAATGATTTGATATGAGTGATTAGAAAAGATTACTAATGTAACAAACAATCGTTGATACGCACTATGTAATAAGAAAATGTGAATTGTTAGAAGGAGGAAAATGCTGTTCTGCAGTCCCGAGACGGTTGCTTAAGCATAGATCTATGAATTTGTTTTTTTTAACCGGTAGTGTATACGCGAGTAGTTCAGTCATATATGTTGTTACGTTTTTACCTTTTTAAACCGTTTAAAATATGAGTTCGTTGATTGCGAACAAAATAAAAATAAATCGGTGTTTAGTTTCAATTAAATTCTTTATTGTTCGCACGATCTCTGTGCAACACTATAATTTGCTTGTTCGTTCTTCTTCTCTGCTCACACTTTGCGTAAGCAACAACACTTGTTCATTAGATCTGTATAGCGGAGATCTTCAAACCACTACTGTTTTCTTCACACGCAACACGCCTTCACACAAGACTGACTGAATTCTTACTACTCGTTGTCTGCTTTGTCTTGCCTTTTTATATGCCAACGCAAACAATCTTATGAGTGTTCTTGATGTGGGAGGTTGCGTTTTCACTTTCTCGAGGGTTCTATCGCGACTTCATTGTTGTTTGCGTGTTCTCTTACTTGTCTATCCCCTTTCCTTTCATACTGATATTGTTGGTTTACTTGTAACAAGTTTGTTGTATGTGTTTGTATGGCTTTTGTTTAGCGTTAAACGATGGTACACCGTTTCCATTTTCGTAACAATATTAAGTATAAAACCATTAATGAAGTAGAAGGCCAGAGCACATTAAATGTGTAATAGATGTATAATATTTTTTTAGCTACTTTGAAATGAAATGATATTCGACTTACGTCGTTTCGATTTTAATCGCCATATCTTTGAATCAACCGCGACGTAAGTCGGAGAGTTACTGTATTCGATTATTCTCCTTCAACTCTTCTCCATTACTTTACCGTTTTTAGCAGTTCTTAACAAGTTGGAGTTTGGTTTCTATTCTTTTACCAATATGCGCTTTGAAGTATTTTCGGATACGTAATAGTTTTTAATACATTTAAAGAAGTCAACAGCATCAAAATCTGCAGTTCTCATAACCAGTTAACCAGTATGTAGGTAACATGCTGGTAAATGAAAGTAACATCATTAGTTTCTGTTCTTGCTACAATATATATCTCATCGTGTAGATGAGACGTCCAGGAAAGCCGACAAAACATCTACAAACTCCCATTAATTTAGTGGATTTACACTCACGTGTATTTCCATCATATGTACTTTCAAAATTAAATTAATTTTTTATCCATTTTGTTATGACAAATTCTTTCATTAAATAATATCCTTTAATTTAATAATAATTGTAAAAATATAAAATTTTTATAAGTAAAAGAAGAAATTTAAATTAAAAAGCCTTGAGAATTTTAAATTAAAGTGCAATAAAGAAAAAGAATTAAATGACTTCAGGCACGTTTTTGTCAATGGCATTCAAACCATTATATTTTTATATTGTCGCAGATAACGAAGTTAAATTTTCCATAAAGTATGTCTCGTGCAATTGACAGTCACTTGTCTTTGTTTTTTTTGCTTTTTTAAGTTATGCAAGTCTTGTTCAGTTATTGCTATTAATACAGTTTATGTTTTTTGTTTTTTTTTTGTTCTTTTTTATTATTTATGTTCTTTAATTATTCGCACATATTGAGAAAGAAAATAAAAATCTTGAGTTATGATGAGTGAACACAATAAACGGAGAAAGAGCAGCAAGAACAATATTAAAATATTTCACAAGATACTGCAAATGCTTACATCTGTGGCTCCAAGCAATAACAGCCTAAGTCGGAATTTATCCCTTTTTAAATACAGATGTGTATATGAAAAAAATATGAAAGTGCATTAAAATTTTTTTTTGCAAAATTAAAGATACTTATACTTAGGCTTGACTAAGATGAAAGACTCACTTGTAATATTTAGGTGTTTAATATAAATATAATAGGGCATAATTACGACTCATACTTAAAGCATTGTTAAAGCAATGGGATTTCACGTAAATATAAAGTTTATTTAGTAGAATACGATAGCATACATAACTGAAATTGGTCTATGTCGACTTATGCTGTTATTGCTTGGGAACCCAGATTTTCGATTTTCCCTCTTCGTTTCCTACTTCTATCTCATGGCCACGCGTTTTTATGTTCTACTCAACTAAACTTACATTAGTTACAGTAGAACAGAACTATAAAATCTACCGCATTGTTATACGGTGTTCATATATGCACCTTTATTGCTTAAATCAATAAACGCCATTATTGACCTCAATATTTCATATTAAGTTTCAATTTATAATTGCCCAATAAATACGCAAATTGTTATAATATTGAGTAAAGCTTAAAATGCAGCACTGTCATAAGTGTGTCTAGCGAGCATATTATAATAACCGAACATTTTCTGTTGATATTTTACAATCCAAATGTCAACAACGACAAATAAAAACAAAACAAAAAAAAAATAAAAACAATGTTGTTAAAACAACCAGCTGTTTTGTTTACTAGCTGTCAAATGAATATTGAATAAGCAGCTGAACTGCGTATATGTTATGCCTGAACACTTAAAATATTGTACTCAATTAACTGAATATTGACTCAATAAAAGTGCATATCTGAACACAGTATTACATTTAATGTGTGAATAATTTTGTTGTATTTGCGAAATTCACTTTAACATTATGTAATCGACAGATATGCATTTCGTTCCTATATTTGAAGTATTTTGTTTTACGACCTAATTAAAAGTTCATTCATCAATTCGATGGAATCAGATGATAATATGAATTGTTTTCATTACAATATATTCAAGCATCTGTACCATGCTATTGAAATCTCCTTTTTTTATTTACAATTGTGTATTAAATTAAGAAACCTGTGAATTTGTTAACTTATTAAACAGCAATACATAATAAGCTGTGTTTTATCGTATAGATATTATGAGTTATTCATTGCTCCTGATTCTAGCCTTTTCCCTTCTCACTAGCGTAGAAGAATTTAGGTGTGTACAGACTTTACAAATTGTGGTTCAATTATTGGTTTCATTAATGCCTTTTGTTTAGAACAAAATAACTTATTTGGATACCTTATCAGATCGGAATATTATATAATATGCCAATATCTCTAGTCAGTTTAATCGAGACGCACTGAGACGCAGTGTACGTCGACATTATCTATTCTCACTCTAGTTGCTACCAGATTGCAGCCTGGGGTAACAATGGAAAATAATCATTAGTTAGTGGTAAAGGGAAGTTATGGTATCAAAATCTCAAGAAACTTTTAAACAATGCCCTATTGCTTATGACTTAACTGGCAATATAATATAGAAAATATCATAGCAGGTGACACTGATGAATTATAAATTATAGTCTTAACCGTAGATCCGTATTTACCGTATTTACTATGACTTTAGTGCAGGTCCGACATCAAAACGAAAATATGAAAAATAAAATATTTCTTCGGCGACTTCCTCTCAGCAGATTTCTGGCAAAAACTCTGAGAGAGAAAGTAAAATTGCCATGAATAAGTTTCTCAAAAAACTGTTGTTCGGAATCGACTTTAAGCTGTAGGTCCCGCTACTCATGTACAAAATTTACACACATAACGTAAAAGGTGTTAGAAACTATGTCATAATCCTGACTGAAGGGTTGCAATGACCAAATAGGTATGTACACACATATGTACATATTAGTGCAAATTAACTTAGAATAACTACAATTATGATGATTATATGGTGCCAACAATGGCCTTCGCCTAAGAGAAAAAAAGGAGTAGTGTTTTGTCATCCGTCGTGTGCAGATGTAATCGCACTGTCCGTCTATTTTGTGTCTTCCGTCTATTTTTGTTTTTAAACAACAACACCATTAAACGAAATATTTATTAAAAATAACCTATTACAACATACATACCTATTACATTTTGCTTTTACGAAAACCAGAACAATTTAAAATAATCCACAAACTATAACATAAAAATACTAAAATGCTGAAATTAAAAAGAAAACAAAAAAAAAACAAAACCTAAACAATAACAATTTCGCGGTCAAGAATTACAGTTTTTAAACAGCAACACCATCAAACGAAATAGTTATTAAAATAACCTATTACATACATACATACCTATTACATACACTTAACCGCAATAATTTAAATATTTGAACTCAAATAATCTTAAGATGCGGGCTTCTTGGGGACGATTGCTGTAGACTGTCTAATGGCGAAGGTATAGCACTGGCCATTATATAGTCACCTAGCAGCAACTCGTTTCCTAGCCGTTCACATCTTGAGTTTAAATCAAATGTCCACAAACACTACTCCCTCTTTCCACCTTCCTATAACCTATTTTCCTAAACCTGCACAATGCACTGCATGAGTAGGGGCCATCCCCTGAGTGCTAGTATTACAAAAAAAAAAAAAAAAAAAAAAAAGTTAATTTCTTCTCGTTTCTACTACTTCGCTGATTTGACAGTCCGGAACAGTGTGAATATCATAAAAAAATATTCACACTTCTTTATAATTTATTTCACACTGATAATAAAATAGTGTTTGACATAAAATGTATCAACAATGTTGATAACTTCTTCACATTGTACATGGAATTTCCGGCTTGTACATGGATTTTGCAAAAATTTTCAAAATAAGAAATTACTTGAACGCCTTGGTACTGATACAATCGTTTATAAATTGGCTTCCATCCATAAAAATAGTTTAAAACTTTATTGACAACATGCAATACAAGTACAAACAATTTTTTTCTAATTTTTTTTTTGTCATTTGTATACAAAAAAATTTTTTTGATCAATTTTTTGTTTTTTCTCCTATGATTTAATTTTCTGGTTTTGAATCGATAAGAAATACTTAAAGTATGTATAAATTTGTACAATGGCTTTATTTATATAGGTACAACCCAATTGTTGATGCAGAATAATAAAAAGGAAAAACTGTTGGCCACTTTAAGTTAGAATTTGTGAAAACCTGTTCAACTCGAAAACTTAACGATTGAAGAAGCCATTGTCTGAGCGAATATAGAAGGTATTTTGGAATTTGGCTTATTTTATTATTTATTCATTCGAATAGGACAATAATTTGTGAACAAACATACATCGTGGTAAATTATCAACTGTACCCATAGCAGAGTACTTATCTACCTTAAAAAATTTCATGATGTTCGAAATCATTATTTCTGAGACGGGAAATTTGTGAGTTACGTGACTAAATTCGCAGTTTTTAATTCAAAATTATATTTTTATAAATCGTGGCAAAAGAAGTCTAATGATTATTGGGTTTGGGTAAAAGATATTACATTTTTTACTTTTAAACAAACGTTTATAAGACAATATACAGTGGACAGCAAAAGTCTTAGTACGGCGATACATTTTGAAAAAAGTCCCCACAGGCTTAATACTCTTTCACAAAGTCCCGATATGACCTCAAAAGAGTATATAGGAGATCATTTGAAAGAACGGTTACGTAATCGCTAAACCTCAAACAAAAGTCAACCGAAAAACTTGCTCATGGTGCCACCCTAAAACACTAAACAAAACTTATAAAATCAATTCCAAATGGGTTAAATGGAATGCTTGACCTTAAGGGATATTCTACTAAATACAAGGGTTAACAGTTTCATATATTATTCCTTTGAATTTTGAATTTACTCAGGGTTCTCTTTGGGTGTACCTATGGAGTCATCTGAAACTTTTACTTATTTTTCTCTTGTTTCATGACGGAAGTTAAATTTCAAACCAATATTTTTCGTTCTTCTATTCAAAATATTCGTTAGAATTGGTTTCTAAACCACGTACAGTAATTGTGTTAATCATTTTTTCTGTCAATCATTTTCTTTAACCAGCCGATTTCCTCTATTTTTGATATATAGGTATACTTAATATTCTGGACTGACACACTGTAAATTCGTTACAATTTGTCTATAAAAAATTAAATCGTAAACATTTATTTTTATACAGTTTTTTTCATTTATTTAAAAACTTTACATTTGTGTTAATTAAACAAATTTAACTGCCACTTCACATGTTAAAAAAAAGGAGGAAAACAGTTATGAAAACTTTACATTATCCGCCATAGATAAAAACATTTCGTCGGCTTATAGTCAGGGCAAGTATATTATTCTGTTGAAGTGGTCACTAAATTATGATGAACCTCTTTTGGCTTTCAGCAGTTAAAATTTTTTATTTTCATTTTATCTGGTATTTAAATTTCTTAACAACTGGTACATTCAGGGAATGCTGCATTCAGGGAATGCAAATAAAATGCACTGTTTTAGTATTTGAAGTGCTAATTAACTGTTGTTAACTGTTTACTATTTAAATAACATGTTGAAAGCAAAAATACAAACTAAACTGACTAACGTAGAACAAGGTAAGATCTAAATTTTTTATGATGATTCGTAATTATTATAGAGAAATACTGTAATAATAAAGATATAATATTTAACCCTTTCATGCCCGAATTTTTTGGGCCAGAGCTAAAATTTTTTAAGGACATGTGTTTGTTACTCATGGCCTAAATATGAAGTGATATTAAATTCAGAGTTCTACGTATTCTGGTTTTACACGTTTTTAACCAAGCTTGTTTGCAAAAAAAAATTATTTTAAAAAAATTAAAAATTACGGAATTTATGAACAAAAATGTACTATGTTGCCTATAGGCAACATCGGGCATGAAAGGGTTAAGTATCTACGTTTTGAATTCCAAAAATTCTTTACATTGATAGCATTGTTACGAAAATTGTAACAGTATACATCGTTTAACATTAAAATGAGCAAAAGCTACTCCAACAAATATAATGAACTTCTTACAAGTCAACCAACAACATTAGTATGAAAGAAAAGGGGATAGACAAGTAAGCGAGAACGCAACAACAACTAATGTGAATAGCGAACAAGCAGTTATTATTTTATTCGTCAAGTTGTAAACCGTGGCACACAAAAATAGTGAGAACAATAAAGAGTTTAATTAAACTCAACGTATATTTGTGGTGTGAGAAACTAGGTCGTAATCCTGACTGAAGGGTTGTAATGTCCAATTATGTATGTAGATGTACCTACGTATTATTTTATGAACTTTTTAATGAATTTATTTTATTTGGGATAATCTTTCATAAAGTCGCCGTAGTCTAGTAGGTAGTATGTTGGTTTATTAGACGTAAGGCCACGGTTCAAACCTCGGGTCAGACAACGAAATAAAAAAATATTTCTTCGGCGATTGCCTTTCAGCAGATTTCTGACAAAAACTCTGAGAGTTAATAAAATTGCCATGAAAAGTTTCTCAAACAATCTGTCGTTCGGAGTCGCCTTTAAACTGTAGGTCCTGCCACTCATATATAAAATTAACACACACATGAGTGGTGTGAGAAGCTAGGCCATAATCATGACTGAAGGGTTATAATGGCCAATTATGTGTCGTATGTAAGCAATATTTTATAAAAAAAATTGTTAACATTACAATTGTCGGTCTTCATTTACTTTACTGGCTCAAGTGCGGAGGTAAAACTGAACTGTTTTAAAAATTAGCCGCACTAGGTGAATACGTAATGCATATTTCAAAATCATGTAAATAAAGTATACGTTGCCTTAGAATCAACTGCACCTTCAATGTTGTTTTAAAAAATTTAACGAATGTAAACAAAAAACAATTTCATAACACCTTTGCGTACTTTTCGTAATATACGAGTGAAGTATATTACTAATCAGTCACACAACCAACTCCAGCTACTACTGTACATGATAAAACAGACAAAAATTGAAGTTTTTGCAGTCTTCGTATATAAAGAATTTTTTTGTTTATTTCCGTTAAAGAGAATTTTAGAAGAGAAATTTTCTTTCCTAGGACTTTTCCCCTTAACAACATTGAAGAATTTTTTCCTGTTTTTATTATCAGACGTTACGGAGAGTTTAGCTTGAGTAGACACCAAGAGGTATTATAAAAATTAAGAGCAGATTTAAAAATAATAAAAAGACAACAGAATAATAGAATAACAAAAACAGACATATGTATGTACAATATAAGACTGTAAAGAAAATTATATTATTTTCTTACATTAGCCATAGCGTTCGAAGTATGATTGTTGCGTTTAAAGCGTCATTAAGGTCCACATATTTAACTTCTTCTTTAAGCTTCGTTATAATATAAAAAAGAGAACAGAAATAAAAATATTTTCGAAATCTCTTGAGGTGAAAGGAAACCAAAAAAAGCAGAAGAAATTAGAAAAAAACAAACATACTGTTACGTTATTACCTTTTTCATAGATTGCAAATAAAAATACATTTATGTTCAGTTTTAATTAAATTCTTTATTGTTCGCACAAATCTGTGTGCTACTGTTCACAACTTGATGTAAACAAAACAATTTGCTTTGTTTGCTATTATTCTTAACACTCTTCTGCGTAAACACCAACAATTGTTTGACAGATCTTTATAGCGGAGATATTCAAACCACGATTATTCTCTCCATACGCAATATGCCTTGCCTTTTGTATGGCGACGTAAATAGTCTGATGAATGATCTTGAGGTCGAATGTTCCTGGTTTCGCCTTTCCGAGATTTCCATAAATGTAAACATTGTTGTTTCCGTGTTGTTTGTGTATTTTTTTTACGTTTGTCCTTGCAGTGTTGTTGTTACTGATTGTTTATTTGTTTATCCCTTTTTTCATTTGTTGTTGCTATATTTTTGTTTATTTGTTGATCATGTAAACTAGTCCATTGTTTTTGTAGCTTTTGTTTATCATTTTAATGTTAAACGATGTAACACCATTTCCATTTACGTAACAATATGTTCAATATAAGACTGTAAAGACACTTCTAATATAATTATAATTTTTTTTTGTCATTTCAGCCACAGTATTGGAAGTGCGATTGTTGAGTCAGTTGAGTAAAGGCGCTTAACGTTTTCGCCATTAAAATGCTCGTACTTAACTGTTAATATTCTTCATTTAAAAAAGACGACAAGACAAAAATATTTAAAATCTCTTGTGGTGAAAAAAAAACTTTAAGTGCAAACCAAATTAAAAATTAAACGAAAACAAAAAATATACCGGGAAACAGGTTATTGCGAAATTTGACAACTGAAACCGCATCTATCAAAGTTGTTGTTATTTATTCCGTCTGCTTAACCGTGAAAAGGAAAGCCGTAGTCTCGAAGGTCGTGTGTTGGCATATTAGATGTGAGGCCACGGTTCAAAACACAGATCAGAGATCTCCAACAAAACGAAATATGAAAAAATATTTCTTCGACGACTTTCTCTCAGCAGATTTTTGGAAAAGACTCTGAGAGTAAATAAAATTGCCGTCCAAGGTTTCTCAAAAATCTATCGCTCAGAATCAGGCACCGCCACTCATGTATAAAATTAACGCACAGAACATAACTGGAGTGAAAAGCTAGATCCTAATTCTGACTGGAGGATTGTGACGACCATTTATGTATGTAAGTATCTAAGTAGTTAACACTTATCTCACTCCGTCATTTATTAACTTTGGAACAGTTTTTAAAACTTTCAATTCACCTTTTATCGTTAGTAATGTGAACTTTTATTCTTAAAACTATTTTTTGTTTGTAATTGTTGTGTTTTGATAGCACAACGAACGTTTTATTTTTTATCTTGTTTGTCATGGCGTCATGAGTAAAAAAATAACGAACAGTTACATTAAATTGATTTTTACATCGACAGCAATTAAATAACAGAATAAAGAGAACAACAGAACAACATATGGCATGAATTTATACAAGCCGATATATAAACAAGTCATTCTCTTGCACACGTTTTCAAATACATTGTCTTCAATGTATGAAAACATTCAGTTAATTCATAAAAACTGACAATTGTACGTACGAGTAAGTGACTATATCTATGACTTAATGCGAGAAAAAAATTTATTTGTTTACCTTATTATTTTAACAGTTATGATATCACAATGAAAATGTTTTTTATATTTTGTATTGCAAGTAAAACCACAGCACCTTCATAAATTTCTTGGAAAAAAATTTGTTAAATGAATTGTTGCACCATTTTACGCTTCTATAGAAAATGTTAAAATTTTGCAACATATTTACCCTTCTATAATGATGATGATGGTTTGGAAGACGGCGTGCAAGCATCTATACCAGTCCCAAGTGATAGGCAGAGTATGCAGGCAACCAGCTGTTCTGATCACTAGTGCGCTTTGTTTCACTCCAACCAAGGAATTGTTTGCTGTACTCAATTGGCTCCACTTGGAGCTCCTGTTAAACTAGAGGGCTAAATTTGGGGCAGTAAGACCCAATGCAATCCCAATGCAAGCCCAATCTGAATGACGAACATGCTGCTATTCTGGGAAGACAGAGATATGTACATATATTACTGTCGATTCTTTATAACTTCCTAAATAGATTTTTCGATTTTAGAATTCCAACTAGGAACTTCTGATCAGAAAAACCGGAGGTTCCCAATGGGACTCTTGAAGTTTAAACTGTTGGCTTGAAGTGTGAGGGATAGAGTGGTCTGTGGTTTATTTATTTCTGTCTAATCACTGCAGTGTTCTTTAAGAAGAGGTTATGGCAATTTGAAAGTGGCATAATGATTATTGAGTGGCAATCGTTTCCCTGAAACAGCGAGGCTGCGATTAAATCCCTAACGGACATGATTTTAACGTCCGCCCTTGTCCATGAATTTCGAGGTAACTCTTATATGGGTTCTGGTACACAGGAATATCATGAGAAAATACTTTGCAGGCGAGCTTGCCAGAGCCCGTACGGAGCTGACAATCTTCGACATGTTACGTAGCTTAGGTATTCCAGTTTTCCATCTCCGCTGTTATCGTTTGGATAAGAAGAAGATTGAACGCTACTATCTCTAAATCACTTGGCCATCATAAACTATCCCAGCTTTAAAATAACTAGTTCTATTCATGTCTTATTTATCTACTTAACTGTTCATTACAACCTTAGATTAAAGATTACCCACATTACAGAGTGTAAGATTTAAGCATTCTAGGGAGACAAAATTAAATATCTTGGAATAAAATTATGATAGACTTATGAATTTTGTTACAAGGTGTTACTAGACCAACATGTACCATTGTCGAAAAAATGGGCAACATTGGACCACTGCCAGCGAGTATGCATGATAATGTTAAAAATAAATAATAAAGAGGTAAAAGTAAATTTTTTTTTCTTAGTTTTGATTTTTTAATTTTTTTTATTTAAATTTTTTTAATTTTTATTAATTTTTACATAAAAATATATTTCATATGTACATACATGTAAGTTAAAGTAAGAATAAAATGTTAAAATTCATGGTTTTCTTCTGGCATTTCTGGAAATTTCAATAACTGTACTACTTCAGGGGTCAATGCTCCTTTCTTAGTGTTAATATATGGATCAGATGCTATTAAAAGTCTGTTTATTAAATCTCTATTAGTGTCAGTTACGGCAAATCTCGACACATACGTGCCTTAAAATAGGTACTTCAGACATTCGTATAAAACTAATTTGCTGTTGAACCGATATGAAGAAAAAAGAAAAGAAAGATTCTAAAAGTAAATTCTCGTGATATTAATAGCGAATAAGTTGAGCTTCAAAACAAAAAAAAACTGTTACAAACTTTTAGGAATGAGCAATTTCATGTAAGTGTTTTTGTTGTTTGTAATTCACTCAAAAATATACAAGTTTAAAGTACCGTTATAATGTTATTGTTGACAAATTATTTTTGGATTTCCTTATTTTATAACAAGTGCTTTTTCATATCGGATAAAAATATTTACTCAAACTGAAACTTAAAAAACTTCTTTTGTCCAGCTAGATTAGCAAAATCTTACACTGTGCATTGTATGTGTTAATTTTATTAATGAGCGGCAGGACCTACAGTTTAAAGTCAGCTCCGAATGACAAATTTTTTAGAAACATTTCATGGCAGGTTTTTTTATTCTCAGAGTTTTTGCTGGAAAACTGCTGAGAGGAAGTCGCCGAAGAAACATTTTTTTCTTATTTTGTTTTGTTAGAGATGTCTAAGATGATTTTGGAACCACGGACTCGCGTTTTATAAGCCAACACACTACATGCTAGACAACAGCGACTGAAAGTGTCAAAAAAGTCTATAAAATAGGACTGATAAGATGGTGATTGGCAAATTTCTGAACGGATAGTTAAAACTTATCTCAAATTATCTCATTAAAATACAACCTCTGTCCTCTATGAACCTCGATTTTAATGTAAATTTAAAATATGAAATAAATAAAGAAATATAAAATATACAGAAAACCACATTAAAATTGTTTCTCTAAAAAAGAAGAATGCCTTTCAGAAATGTTATATCATTTTAAATGCGATACATATTATTTTTTCTTTCGTTTTTGCTTTCATTTACAGTTTTTCTAAATACTTGTGGTATCTAAGCTCTCCCTTAAAGCAAGCGTTTTATTCCCTCATCGTCAAAATATTTACCCTATAACACGCAAAATAATTCTCTCCTATTAACTTTGGGATTTGTCGTTGGTGTTTTTTTAATTTTCTTATTTTTCTCATTCTATTGCTCCATTTAGAATAAAGCAAAACAAAAAAAGAAAGAAATTATTTTCTTAGAGGAAAGTTTTTTGTTTAAATTCAAGCTTCCGTGAAAAGAGAGGAGACGTTTTGTTTATTCTTTTTTCTTTTTTTCCGCTTTTTGTCAGCGAGTGCAGTCCTCATTTAATTTACAGATACGAAGCTACTTGAATTGTTACATTTTGAAGTCTTTTGTTCAGAGGATAGCAAATGAACACGGTTGTTTAAAAAAATGTTGGAAAATATAAATGGAAATGGAGTGTATAGAGGCTCTGTGTATTAAATCATAATATTCTTGAATTAGAAACGGCGACATAATGCTAAGAAAACTGCAAAAAATTGTGAAGACTTTCAAGAACTGCATATGCTGCCAAAATTAAGAGCGTAAATATGTTAAAAAAAACAGAGGGAGAGGATTTTTGAAAATGAGATTTTGTAAGATATTTTCGAACATTATTAAGTCCAGAAGAAGTCCAAATATTCAGGTTTCTTAATTAATTTTGTAATGACTGCTTGCCTATTGTTTTTTTCTCTTTGTTTTATTTGGCTTTCAATTTGACTTTTAAAACTTAAATTAAAGAGAAAACATACTTTTCTTGATGTTTTAACTGTAGATCTTATGATTTCCGAGTTTCTGCTGTGAATGCTGTGATGTACCAAATACGACCGCAAACAAACAAATTTTTTTCAACTTTTATATATCAAATTACGAATTACTTTTGTTAATAGCTTCGTATGAAAGTTAAGGTCCATCATTCGTACATATATTATATTCAATTCCGGTGAAGATTAATATGTTGTAGGGTAGACATAGCATAGAAATGAACTTAAAAGCATTAACTCATCTAACTAATGCTCTGGATGTGGTATGGTATGTTCATATGTCTCTGTTTTATGGGAGTTTACTTCAGAATGTTTCTATACGCTGAATTACAGAAAGTCTTAAGTAGCTGTATTGTTCTTAAAGGTTACCAGACTTATCTAAAATAACTTTAATTTAGAAAAGGAAAGAAATGTGTAATAACATAGAATGATATGGATCCCTGCATCAGACTTTCCTTTGGATTGATTAATTTATAGTAAAGTGTTCATTTGATCTGATACAATAATTACACCATGCGACAAAATACAAAAAATTAAATACACCTGAGTAACTACCTAGTCTAATTTGTTCAGTTAGTTGCGTAGAACTCAAAAATTCTTTTTTTTATTTTTCTCGAACCCTCCAAACTTTTTTTATATGACAAAATAAAATTTTTTTTTTTGATCTTTTCACACATAATTATTGATTACCCAAATATGTTTGAACCTATTTTAAAAATCCTAAGTTTTTTTTCGGAAAGAGAGAGATCAGCTTTTCAAACGGTATAAATAAACATTTTGTTCAAACTCATATGTTATGAGATATGATGGGGTAAACTTGAAAAATATTACTATTTTCTTATTTTTCCAAGTTTGGCCATTCCTAATTGCAAAATGTAATTAAAAATATGAAATAAGTGGAGACATTCTTAAAGTGCATTCTCTTGTCAAGAGTTTGACACTTCGTTTAATAAAATTGGTTCGTTTAACAAAAAAAGTGTTTCGTCTTATGTTTTATTTCATAGATATTACAGATGATAATATTTTGGTCAACTATGTACATATGAGATAACAGAATCATTCGCATTGATAATGTACTACTCGGAAATGATGATAAATTTACACCTATTACACCTTTTCGAAAACTGAGCTGAAAGTCTTTCAGCTTTTAATAATCCCAATAATTTTGTCGCTGTGGATAAGTAACTAATTGAATTTTATGGTCGTTATAAATTTCGTGGTTCACCGCAATCGAACTGGCAGTTTTAAATTCAAGTACATGCTATGTGCGTAACGACTACTTACAGCCGTTTTTGGGGAAACACGTATCCGGGAAACCATAGAGGAATCAAAGAGGTCACATGAGGTTAACAACAAATTTTTCTAACGAAATATAGCAATGGTTTGTACCATTAGGTTTCAGCTAGCACGCAATTGAGAGCGTTACTGATGCGAGTGACAATAAGCTGCCCCATCTAAACAACTGGAAACTTATAAATCACCACAAAGCAAGGATGCTAAATGTGAAATTAATACCACTTAAATAAAACCAAGCTGACAATAAGTGTGGCGTAAATTTCATAACAGTGATAATAAAATGTAATAATGTAAAATAGTTTTATTAAAATGATAATATTATATTATTGAAATTTTGTAACAAAATCCATAAATTCGAAAATTCTGTTACTACAAGTATGTATCAAAAGCGATACCTAAGATAATATTATGATGTTTTTTAAGGCTCGAACTACGGTTAAACCGTGAGTTGTATTCGGACAAGGACAAGAAGGTATTGTAGTTTTGAGGAAACCTATTCCAATTTGGAGAAAACGATCCAAACTTCATAGAATAGCTGCATGGGCTGTGTGGTAACATCCCTACAAATATTATTCAACTTCAATATCATTCATTCATTCGAAAGCAAGATGTAAGAAGTACGTCATGCAACTTCAATTCATCCGAAGTCTGGGGTTTCATAGGTTTCAAAAGAATTAAAAAAAAAAACTGATACAATCTGTTATTTTACCTTTTTAAGGGCAGTTGTAGCAATCAATTGAAATGGCAATAACAAGTACTTCATCTTTAAGATTTGTAGACTCATTATAAATTCCAGAAGACAAAATTCAATAAACATAAATATTGGAATTATTAACTCTGAGTTTGAAAGTTGTTAAAATAAATATCTTATATTTGCTGAAGTTAGCAAAAGCTGTTTCCGGATAAACTGGTAAATTGGAATAAAACTGAATTCTTACACAGTTGTTGTTTAAATCTGCCACTCTCTTTAAATGACTTCAAGATATCTGTAAACGAATATCACACCAAATATTTAAAGAATAATAAAATGAGAAATAATATGCCATAAAAATCTCAATAAAATACCTGTGCATGTAACATGCAGATGATTACTTGGGCTTTAACAAATGATTATAAGTGATGTTATCAATGAGATTGATGTTTGCAATAAAAACGATTATTAAAATTAATTTTATGCTTATTGAAATGTTATTTTCGTTAATTAAATAAAGAAATAAAATAAATTTGAACTTATTAGTATTTACATATGACTCAAGTAATTCATTTAAAAGCGACTAAGGAAGTTAGCTAGTGAGATTTATTGTTTTATTTCAGATTTATAAAGTCCTTAATTTCCATTCGTGTTTTATATTGTTACGACGACTAAAGATAAAGTAAACGAAAATAAATCAAAAAGACAAACAGGCAACAACAAAATACACACATCGTACGGTACGTTGAATTACAGAAACAAATACTATTGAATTTCTTTGCTTAAGATTGTAATCTACGAATTCACTATAAATAAACTTTAGCAAGATTTAAAAATGTAACAATATGATTTGATAGTGGATTTTTCATTCTGTGATATTTAGTTATTGAAAACAAATAATAATTTACAGTCAAATATTTTGTAAAAAATGTACTCAAATATTAGATGGGTACAACCTCATAGGTGTTGAGATTACAGGCTCGATTAACACTCTAAAATAAAAATATATTTTAATTTTGTATGAAATTTAATTTAATATAGGGTATCCCTCATTTATAAGTTCCCTAATTTTATAGATATCTCCTACAATATTACTTTAATCGGTATGATTCCCTTCGAAGATTTATAGATATTTTCATGCAATTTTAGGAAATACATCTTTATAAAATTTACTGTTGTTGTTGTCTAATTTAAGTTATATAAACCATTATTCTGCGTTTCATAATTATCAGGTCAATTAATTTATTTTCGCTTTAAGAAACAGAAATAAAGATTTTATTAAACTGCTTTGCTAATTTGCTTACCTTAATTTGAAACTAATAAAAATAAGCCGCCGTATGTCTAGTAGGTAGTGTGTTGGCTTATTAGATTAGCAAGACCAAGGTCAGACACCAAAACGAATATATGATAAAATATTTTTTCGGCGACTTCCTCTCAGCAGAGTTCTGGAAAAAATTTGAGAGTAAATAGAATTGCCTTAAAAAGTTTCTCAAAAATCTGTCGTTCGGAATCGACTTTAAACTGTAGGTCCCGACACTCATGTATAAAATTAATACACACAACATGAGTGGTGTGTGAATTTTGGCCGTAATCCTGACTGAAGGTTTGTAATGGCCAATTATGTACCAGTATGTATGTAAAAATATTTAATTTTTTATGCTAAAGATTAAGTTTATAGTTGCACATTGATTAAATTTCCTTCAATCTTCTAAAATTTCAGTTTAGCGGTCAATTTGGTGTTTTGCTTCGAACACACACCTGCAGTGGCTCAAACATGTAATTGGATTTGAGATTATGCAAATTCAGATTTTTTTCAATATTTGGACATTTTAAAACAATATATGAAGCAAAGTGCCGATAAGTTAATTATATTGGACATATTTGTTTGCACCGACACAATGATTCGAACTACGTCCCGAATCTGTAGATTGTCCATAATTATTCAAAACTACTTCAAACACGGGCACACCCCCCTGACCTAAACAGTATTGGATAAGTTTGAAAAAACTTGCTCGTATAATCTATAAATCCAGTATCCACACTGTGCAGGAGTTGATACAAGGAATTAGACGACAATGTAACAACACAACCCGGGAATTTTACCTCAATCTCGGGCAGTCGATGCCTTGAAATTGAGAAGCAGTAATGAAAGCAAAATTTTTAGTTTCAAGTGTTAAAACAGTGCCTTTTATTTGACTGAACAATTATGCGCTTAACATGAAATCAGTGTTTGTTTTCCTTTTTGTTTTTATAAAAAAATTTTAATAAAACATGCTAAGAATTTTACATCATCTGAAACCTATTTTATGCGATAAAATAAAAAGAAATTAAATACACCCAGCTACTGACATAGTATAAGTTGTAAGTTTTATTGAGTAGAACTCGAAAATATTTTATTTATATTTCTCGAACCATCCAAACTTATTTCAATTGACAAAAACTATTGTTTTGGACTTTACGCAGAGATTTGTTGATTACACAAACATTTCAGAGCCGATGTTCAAAATTAAACCTTATTAGAAAGGAGAGGGATAGGCCTTTAAAACGATATACATATGTATATTGTTTGACTTAATATGCTATGAGCTTTGATGAGGTACACTTGACAAATATGAATTTTTTTCATATTTTTTCAGTTTGTCCGTTCATGGTAGCAAACTTTAATTGAAAAAATATTAAAAACATTCTGAAAGTTCATTATCTTTTGAAGAGATTGACACTTTGTTTAATAAAATCGGACTAAAATGCCCGTAGTTCTTATATAAATAGTACAACAGTAGTGTTATATTTTCCATATATGCCATCTTATCAAATGAAGTTTCAGTTCAAAAATTTTCAAAATTTTGTATGGATTGTTTACCGCAAAATGTGTTGATATCATATTATTATTTCTCTTTGCGCAAATATTGGCCAACTTCTGGTGGTCGCTCAAACTTGAAATTGATACATTTTGCTATAAACGATCAAGATCCAAGTATATGTATATAAATATATGAAAAATGTGACTCGACTTTGCCAATCAAACCTCGTAGAATAATTAATTCGAATAATATATATACATATGTATACCATTTTAAAGACCATCTCTCCTCTTTTTAAGAAAATGTTTGTTTCAGAAATGTTTGTGTAATCAATAAATTTGTGCGTAAAGTCCAAAAAAACAGTTTTTGTCAAGAAATATAAAAAAAATATTTTTGAGCTTTAATCGAAAAACTTACAACTTACACTATGTCATTATCTGCGTGTATTTAATTTTTTATTTTTCTTAATTTTGTCGCATAGTGTTATTTGAACTGTCAAAACTATTCACTCGCATAATGCTCATATTTAATACATATTTAAAATTCATAACAGCAAGTACGTGACGTATGAGTGATATTTAATTCCACTACTATGCAAACGACAAAATCAAACATTTTTTATTTTATTGCATACTTTGCAGAGCATGTCATTTGGTGCGTATAAGTAATATATTCATGTGTAGGTTTTTAGTCTCAAATTAAAGATTTTTGCACACAATACAATTTTTTTAAATCAAATTAAATTTTCTTCAAAACAAATTAAATTTTATTAGAATGAAATTAAATTATTTTCAACACAACTTGAACTTTTTGTGTCATATTAAATATATTTAATTTTAAATTAATTTTTTTTAAATTTTAATTAACTTATTTTAAGTTCAAATTCATTTTTTAGTTAACGCAAAATAGTTAAAAATATATAAAACTTTTTATACCTTAAATTAAGATTATAAATAGTAATATAGTTATAAATTTAATATAAAATATTCATTGTAACTGTTCTCCAGATGCAGCTAATGCTAATGACATGGTCATATCAACATAGTAATTATTATAATCAGACGGTGTTACCGATTCGATTACAGTTACCAAGTCCATATTAATATCAGGATCAGCTAGCAAATTGCGTGCATACAGTTTAGTTTTTGAGAATACTTTTTTTATTGGGTTTATCATGAGGTAGTATGTAGGAAGAAAAACTAATGCATGCCCAAACTCGGCAATTCTATCTTTCACTATTTGTGTTTTATGAATTTGTGCGTTATCTAGTATTAGCCAAGCACCTGTAATGTTGGATTCACTTAACTTGTGAAATAATTCTTCAAGAAAACTAATGAAAATATTAGTATTAACACAGGAATTGGCAATTATTTTTTATGTAAAACGCCATGTATGTTCATAGCGGCAATAAGAGAAACGTTTCGTCCTCTAACAGTAGGAACGATAACATGGGCTGGTGTATTCACTCTCGACCTTGCCTTGTTTCTGCGAAGGTGGTAGGTTAATCCAGATTCGTCAATGAATATTATTTTCTCTCTTACTTCTGAGGCGTTTTGCGAAAAACGTAATGCAGTATTTTTATTTATTCCAGCTATTTCGGCAGATTCAGCAATTGTTTTTCCTTCTTCATAAAATTTAATTAAAATATTTTTGTTATCCAAACTTATTTGGTTATATTTTCCACGTTTTCTACGGCGGCGTTCAGGCACAGATATTTCAGATAAATTTTCTTCGGAAGAACTGTCTACTAGAAGCCGAATACGCCTATTATTAAACACAATCCGTTCTTCGGAACTACTGGAGTGACCACTTTCTGATATGGAAATCATTGTTTTATAAAGTTATTAGTAAAACGGAATAACTATTTCATGAAATTTGGCACTAATGAAATTTTATACGATCAATCAAATAATTGACTATTCAAAATTAGTTTACTGTTACAAAATGTGCTTTTGTACGCATAGTTGCCAGATTATTTTGAAAAAGAAATTGTTAAACAGTGTGATTCAAATTTCTTGTTGCTGAACCCATTACCAACAACATCAAAATGTAGATTCTATGTTCAAGAAATACTGACACTATGCGTTGGTAACAATGTTTGTAGGGTTAACGGTTGAAGCTCTTTAAACATACTGATGAATGGCAAATATTATTTCGTCACCTTTTAATTTTGTACAAAGATTAAGATATTCTCCTTACAATCTTAATCTTCCAAGTGTACAGTTATGACATGAGCTTCAAGATACAAGTATCTTCGTAGAAAACATGTTTCCTAAGAAACTCCTTAGGAAACTCCAGTATTCTTGGAAGATTAGATAACATATAATTATTCTCAGTCTTCACAAACATTCAAAGGATTACGAAAATGTGCTACTCCGTAGTACTCCTCCAGTATATATTCCTCCTACATAACATGATTGGTCATTAAACCCTTCAATCAGGATTACGACCTAGCTTCTCACACCACTTATTTTGTGTGTGTTAATTTAAACATGATTGGTGGCACCTACATCTTAAATTTGACTCCGAACGACAGATTTTTGAGAAACTTTTCATGGCATGACCAGAGGCCTCATGCCTAATTAACCAACACACTACCTACTAGACTTATGAATTTCATTTAACCTGTACAATTTCTTAATTATTATTATCGCTCTTAGTCAATCATTTATTTTTTTTTCATAAATTTTAATGTGCTGTAAATAATTTACTGTTGAAAAAAGAATGCCCTGATAGTCTAGTGGGTAGTAGTCTCAACTATTAGAGTGAGGGTCGTGGATTCGATTGGCACTAGAAACTCTAGTCTGTTACACTACACCGAGCATATGGTCGAAGTTACTCAGCTCGTATATAATTTTACTTTTATAATTACACATGGTCTGCTGCACTGCTTATGAGACTATTGTAATTTCTTAGAGTATGATTGCTTAAGTTTTTTATTGAACTCTGTCCTAAATAAAACTGATGTCGCAAGATATATCATGATGGAATTGTTACGGTCATTTACACCAATCTGTAACCATAGAAATAAATATGTGGTAAGAATATGAAATTGGAATTTAAAAATTCCTGTACACAATTAATTTATTATGACTTAAATATTAATGCAATGGAAAATACCAATGTAACCCTGATGTACAAAACCAAAGTAAGGTAATATCAAATGGCTTTATATGTCTGAAATCTATATTGTCCACTTACACCCTCATTTGTGAACAGAATTTGCCATTCTATTCATCTATTTTCAACAATATTTTATTTATGATTCAAGTCGCAATTGGCAAGCACAGAGCACAATATTCAAAAAAGGTCAGACAAGTGAAATCATTGTAGACCAAAAAATAAATTGTTTGGGATTAAGATTTGAATGAATGTATGTTTACAAACACTTGCATTAACTTTTCTCTCTGTCGAACACTTCTAACAATATAGATTGCTTTCGGCATACCACTTAAGGTATTTGTTGATAAATTAGCTACGGCTTCATCAATATTTAAATACATTTTTTTATTAGAGTTGCTTTGTTACAGTTGTTTTGTTAGAGTTGCTTCTATACCTGCTTGGTATTCTCGTAACAATGCAAAATTACATGTTAAATTTATTTGATCCTATTATAGGTTTATTACAAGAAATCTCTTGCCACAAAATCAATGTTCATCTTATAAACCATAATCTTACAACCACAATAATTTATTTCGTAAATACACAAGTGTGGCAAAAACACCTTCCTATTGTTGCAAATTAATTATATTTCAGTTAATAAGGCCTACCTTTACGCAATTATACGCTTATTTCATAAACTAACGCGAAGCTTTGGGCTCATTGTTTAAAGATTTTAAACTAAAATTCCCACAGGTATTAAATGTAAATCACAAAGCACAAGAGGTCCTAAGAAACAAAAAAATAAAAAAATCTTTGTAAGCAAGAATATTTATTTTAATTTCTCTTCTTTTTCTTCATCATTTTGCCACTCGAAAATTAATTTTTTTTATATTAATTTAGGCAATCACGTAGCAAATATACAAAACGCATATTTAAGACAGTATAAAATCATAAATAATTACAACGGAAAACGATTTACATCTAAATATACTATACATAGATATTGGTCATTACAATCCTTTAGCCAGGATTACGAGCTAGCTTCTCACACCACCCAACTTGATTGTGTTAATTTTATCCATGGGTGGCAGGACCTACAGTTTGAAGTCGACTCTGAATAAATATTGTTACGTTTTTACCTTTTTAAAAACGTTTAAAATATGAGTTCGTAGATTTCAAATAATAACAAAAATAAATTTTGTTTGGGTGCCGTGGTAGTCTAGTGGGTAGTGTGCTAGACTATTAGCGTGAGGGTCGTGGGTTCGATTCCCACCAGAGACTCTGGTCTGTGACACTACACCGGTCAAGTTACTCCGCTCGTATATAATTAGAATATAATTTGTAATTGTATTGTAATTAATAAATAAATAAATAAATAAATTTGTGCTTCAGTTTTATATAAATCCTTTATTGTTCGCACAATTCTCAATATTATTCACAATTCAATTGTGCTACTGTTCACAACTTGATGTAAACAGCAACAATTGCTCTATTGATTATTCTTCTTTTTACTCTTCTGCGTAAATAATAACAATTGTTCGTTAGATCTTTACAACAGAGTTCTTCAAACCACAATTATTCTCTTCACACGCAACGCGTCTCCACATAAGACTGTCTGAATTCTTTCTGACTCCGTTGCCTGCTTTCTCTTGCCTTTTATATCGCAGGGTAAACAGTCTGATGAATGCTCTTGAAGGAGATTGATTTCCTCTTCGCGAAATCCTTATGTTGTTTACGTTATTATTGTTTGTGTATTTTGTTTACGTTTTTCCTTTCAGTGCTGTTGTTCTCTGTTTGTTTACTTGCTCATACCTGTTTTTACAGTGATGTTGTTGCTATATATTATAAACAAGCCCATTATTTTTATTTTTGTAGCTTTTGTTTATCATTTTAATGTTAAACGATGTAACACCATTTTCATTTTCGTAACAAGATTATGAAACATTTGAAGGCATTTTTTTTTACTTGTAGAGTATTTGCCAGAAAAGTGCTGAGATTAAGTTAACAAAGAATTATTTTTCATATTTTCTTTTGTGTTTTTGGCGTCCAGTAAATCTGCTTTGTCTGCCATTTAAACACATTTAAACATGCCTAGCTCCAGGGGGTTTAGGTTTTAATTTCTTTTTTGTATCACCATTCTAAATCATTACTATGCCCAATTCAGGGAATCGTCTCTTATAAAACTTTGTGCCTCAACAAGCTTTAATAAATATGTAGTTTTTGCCTTTTCCAGCACATTCTTATAAGAAATCAAGAATCGCTATTATTAGATCGGCTTTAGAACTGATATTTTTCTAATTTCCATTGAATTTTTTAAAAACCAGTTATTTTTTTAGTTTTGGTTCGGAAGACAAGATTTATGACCAATTCATAGATATACATACATATGTGTAAACGGCAAGCATAAAACAACAAAAAAAATTCTGAAATCAGTCCCAAGCCAAAAACTAGTTTAAAACGGCCTGTATTCGAAGCTGTTGTATCGCAGTACATTATTTGCATTTTGTCAGAGAAGCTTGGTTGTAATCCTGACTGAAGGGTAGTAATTACCAATTATGTATGTATGAATATATATGAATCGGGGATCTTAATCTTCTTACAATATTTTTTGTACATTCCTCCAAACATGATAAAAGTCAATAAGTTTCTCTGCGCATGTTGAAACTGCTTAGTGGGAATTAATACTGATATGACAGCGAAAACATGAGTCGATTTACCTTTGATAAAACGAGCTTTTATTTTTGTAGACAATATTAAGTTTAAAGGGTTTTAAAAGGGTTTGCGTGCAAATATTTCGACGGTGATATTTATGGGACACCCTTCTTTGAAAACAAAACTATACGAGAATCTGAAATATTTTTGCACAATTCTTTTTTAATTTTCAAATAATTTTTGGTTTTTTTTCTGTGAATATATCCAAACATACATATTAGGTACAAATATATTTATAAGTACATATGTATGTATATGTTATAATGACTAACATTAAAAAAAATTAGTACAATTTAAATTATTTTTACGCCTTTAGGTCAAAAAAAATAATTGTGTGCCATTAATTGTATTGTTACTATTTTTAAATGTGCTTTAATTAAATATTTACTTGACTATTGTTCAGTTGTATAAATATGTTTCTATATTTTTAGTTTAAATGTTATAATACGAGAGTTTTTTTCAGTAAAAGTTTTTTTTTCTGTTGTCAAAACGATGCGCATGCTGCAGTTTATTTGAAACGTAATGGACCACTGTGTCTATGTTTTGTTAACCAAACATGGGTTTTACTACATGAAGTTAGTGCAGGTTTTTATAAAATCGTAAACAGTTTTTTGTACTTGTTTTAACAATTTTTGAACAAAAATAGAGCCATAGTATCATTTCATGATTAAAATTGTTCGAAATTCGAATAAATTAGTTGATTTAGGTAACAAAGCTTTTTATCTTATTAAAAAATTGCATAATCTTTGTAACTATATTACATTGTCTCTCACATTTATTATTTTTTTATTTCATTTCATTTAATTCAATTGAAAATGTGTACAAAAACTAATAATGCCACAGCGCCAATAGGCATTGTTGTGGCTAGTTGTCAACTTTTAATTCAAATTAATAAATACATAGTAATAAAAAATAGCATAATAAAGCTAACAATAAAAAAATATAAATATATAAATTATATTGAGAATAAAATGAAAACAAGGACATATAAATATTTACTTGCTTATGTGTACTTGAAATATGTAGAGATCGTTAGCATATAAAAATTATCACATCACAGAGATTCGTACGATTGCAAATAGGAGAACATTACTTTGCAGCAGTAAAGTCGAGTCACTTTGTACAGGAGTACTGAGTTAGATTGATTTGCTGCACTTTAATGACTTAAGGAGGTATTCCGTATATTCCATACGATTTAGTATAAGGAGGAGTGGTTGTCTTATGACAAAGAATGCATTTTCTGAAGTTACTTATGTATGTACGTTCATATTGATCATTACAAACCTTTAGTCAGTGTTATGACCTAACTTCTTATATTGCGTGTATGAATTTCATACATGAGTGACGGGAACTATGGTTTAAAGTTTACTCCGAACGGCAGATTTTTGAGAAACTTTTCTCAGAGTTTTCTGAAGAGGGATTGCTGAAAAGTCACTTTGCTTCGGTGCATTCCACTGAATTGAATTTTTTCCCCACAAGGAAATTTGTTTTTGCTTATATTATGATGCAATTTTATATTTCAAACAAACAATGCGGCAATTCACCACAGTTCGTACACAAAAAGTTTATTCTTTTCGCAAATTTTGATGTAATTGATTGGTCAGAATGTTCTCAAAATATAACTCCAATTATTAATTGGAAAATTTTATATACACATGGTCTCACCGAAAATCTCATATTTAATGGCTTACCTGCTTTGAAATTGAAATTTAAAAACAATGTGGAGTTATAGTATACAGTTGAGGGAATCTGCATCAGCTTTACATGTGTATATCCAAAACAAAATCTCACAGACATACACAATTACATGTCTAGATATTCTCTTTCATTGTCTAGCGCTTGGGCATGATATTTTTGGGCCTCTAGTATTTATCAACCAAACTGATAAAATCCATCCATACATAAAACTATCAGAATGTTTGATAGTCTACAAATCTGCAAATCTGCCTGCAAATTAAAATTATACAGCAATAGTTCTAATTCGACCATTTTAAAGTTGTAATTTTTAAATAGGTTATAGTTGGCTTATATATTGAACATTTTTGTTTTAGGTTAAGTTTGTAACAAATGATAATGATTTTGATAGAGTTTAAATAGAATTTACATTCTCTATAATAATTCAAGATTTATACCAATTTTAGATTTATTATAAATTTTTGTATTCAAGATATTGCGATTATTCAGAAATCCATGTGCTTCTAGAAACTTCTTTGATCGATAAAGCTGAGTCCAGTTACGTTTTGCTCATGGTTTGTGGAAGACTTAAACCATAAATTTATCCAATATAGATGATTCGATGAAAGATGATTTAATAATATTTCCGCACGATAATTAAATTATCCACAATTTTTATTTCATTGGTTCACTATTTTACTTTTCCAATTTAAAAAAAAAAAAATATTTAATATATTTAAAAGTTTTCTTTAAGAAGTATTTCTAGACTTCTGCACGTTATGAGTTCTATTTCGCAATTAATTTTTCTGCCAGAAATCATAATCTAATAAACCTACTCCAATTCCAATGTAAAAAAAATTCAATGGAATATGCAAAGCCTACTCCAACTCCAATGCAAAATGTTATTTCAATGGAATATGCAAAGCCTACTCCAATTCCAATATAAAATAAAAATTCAATGGAATATGCAAAGCCTACTCCAATTCCAATGTAAAATATCATTTATATTAAATATGTATTTAGATATTCAAGATAGAGAGGGATGAATATATATCTATTGCTAATATACATATACTGGAATTATAAGTAACGGAACTAGACATAAGTCTATCATGATATAAAAAAGTATGTAATGATACAGTGTAAAGATTACAGTATGTAGCAAAAGTTGTGTAATAAAAAGAAAACAACTAGAAGTTAATTTGTACAGAGAAACAAAATATTGTTTTTCGTAAAATCGTAACAACATATGTATATCCAAAACAAAATCTCACAGACATACACAATTACATACATAGAGATTCCGATGAGTCATCAGTCAAAACTGAAATATTATCCACACCAATTCAAACTACAAAATTGGATGTGAAATTTTTTCCAATTGTCGGTTAATATACCCTATATTCAAACTGAAATAATTTGGGCAAATCAAACAAGGCCTTGTATCGTTGTATCCATTGTATTGTTGGACGAATATACAACAGCGTATGTTGTTGTTTGTTTGTTTTCATATCAAAATCCGATACACTTATACACATTTTTTCATATGTTTTAAAAAGTTGTATTGGTTTCGTGCTATCAGTTTATGTAAATGCCAGTAATCAAGAAGAAGTATGTAAATACAAAATATTTCGTATGTAACTTGAGTTAACTATTAACATTTAAAAAACTGTTCATACAGATAATTAATTAATTTACTTTTTTCCGTAATATTTTTCATTTTGTTGCTTGAAAATAAAAATTTGAATATTAGTCTTCTTCTTTTAATTTTTATTGACGTTTGGAATACGAAATACACAATACAGCATAACATTGAGCGATCACAAACAAAAAGTTTATTCAATACAACATACACGATACAAAGTCGTGTGAATAGGCCATTGGATTTACCCAGAATTTATCTTAAGAATATTGAAGTATAACGGAGATCTGGCGCCTGTTTAAATATAACGAAAAATTTATCTCAAAATGATTTTGAGATAAATGCCAAGATAAATGCCAAGTTTCAGCTTTTTTTCGAAATCTATTGAGATGCGAAAAAGTTTGCATTAAGTTGTTTTCCAACAAAACAAGTTTTTTCGAAAACTTCAAAATTTCAATAAATTCAACAAGAACACGAAATATTTAAATTTTTAAATAAAATATTGTGCGTTTTATTAATCTCGGCAAAAAACACCAATAGAGAGCACCGGTCTGCGGTGTTTCCTTTAAAAATATTGATACTTTTGTAGAAAACAAGTTTTTGTTGTAAAAAAAAGTTTTTTGCCCAGAAATGAGAAGTTTTAATAAAAAATTACTGCCAATGCTGCTTCACAATATTCTGTTTCAAATAAATAATAATGTACAAATATATTTATGGCGGTCACTAGGTCACTAGGACACAGGGATTCTTACCACATGCTGCCATAAAGAAAAAAAATGAAAAATGTCATAAGAAAGTAGTCGAAGTTCATAAGAAAGGCTATTAAATTTTTCTGATTATGTATTTTACCCCTTTCAGAAATGTGTCATTTATTTCTTCATTTATTTCATTTCATTTATGGTAATGTCTTCTTTTTAAAGGCGGTAAAAAGAACAACGGTTCAATAGTTTGCCATTTTTACTCATGTAATATTTTTTATTTTTTATTTATACACACATATGTATGAACTTTTTCGATAAAAATCATTTTTTCAACACTTTCTATAACTTTTGTGGAACTCTACTACAAGTATTTTATTCTGTCCAAAAAATAAAATGTTTAAATTTCGTTATGAAATGATTACATCGCTGTTATAAACATCCAACAAACACAAACTAAATGACTCAACTTGCATAAATTTTGAGAGGAATCAGGATGGAACCACATACATACATATGTTGTTCAAACAAAATTTTTGCACGTTCAAGATTATTTGTTACTGAGAGCTTTTTGAAGCGCAATTCACACATTTCGAACAAAATTGTCCGGAAAATCAATACTGCCATACGACAATTTTAAAGAAAATTTAAATCTACATGACTTATTATTACTTACTTACATAACCCTTGAGGCAGGATTACGATCTAGCAACGCACACCACCCATGTTGTGTGTGTTAATTTTATACATAAGTGGTGGGACCTACAGTTTAAAGTCGACTCCAAACGACAGATTTTTGAGAAACTTTTCATGACAATTTTCTTTACACTCCGAGTTATAGAAATTTTATTTCTTATTTTCGTTTTGTTAGAGATATCTTAACTGGGGTGTGGCTTAGGCCTCACGTATAATAAGCCAACTCACTACCTATTAGACTAAAGCGAGCTTATAGGGTTCCCAGCACATAGGCTTTAATTTTAGACCAACTCCAAATTGAGTCGTTTTAATAGTTGATTCGCGATTGTACCCTTTTTCTTTTCTTTTGGATTCTGAATTTTCCTAAGCCATCGTGTGAATTTCGTTCCATTCTTGATCTAATTCGGAAGTAGCAAATTCTTCTATTAATTATCCAATTTCAGTACGCATATGACAAACCGTAGATATTCTTATACGGTGTTCAGATATGCACCTTTATTGCTTAAATCGCAATAAATGAGTTCAATATTTCGTATAAAGTTTCAATTAATTATTGCGCAATAAATACGCAAATTGTTATAATATTGAGTAAAACTTAGAATCCAACACTGTTATAAGTGCGTTTAGTGAGCATATTACAATTAACCGAACACTTTTTGTTGCTATTTAACAGCTCAAATGTCAACAACGACAAACAAAAAATGGCGACCAAAATAAAAACAATGTTGTTGAAATAACCAGCTGTTTTGTGTAACAACTGGTTTGTTTACCAGCTGTCAAATTAATATTGAATAAGCAGCTGAACTGAGTATATTATTATGCCTGAACACTTAAAATACAGTGCTCAATAAACCGAATATTGACTCAATAAAAGTCAATATCTGAACATAGTATTAAAGATGATACATTGGTGCTTCTCAAAGCAGTGCTATAAACAAATTTTTGAAATTTTTTAACATGTTTATACTTTTTATTGGGACTGTCGGTACACAGGTTTTATAACAATGATATAATGATTTTATTACCTTTCTCTATTTGTCCATTACTAATACAGATACCTGTCGCTATAACAATGATGTTGAATACTCAATTGTTCACAATATTCCCTAAATTCATTGCAGGTGAAAACTGATCTGAAATAATTTTCCGGGGGTTACCAAAAACTGTCAATTACCTTTATAGCCTTTAACTATAACCATAGGGATGGTTTTTAAGTTTATGATTTTTAAATAAATATTATGACTTTCTGTATCTTACGTAGCTTCCTTCCTTCCAATATACATACCTTCCATAGGGCGCGGCATACTGTCCACTAATTTTTACAGTTTTCTACAGTTACAAGCCTCATTTGATAACTTCCCACTGGTATTCGATAAAGTTAAGATCGGCTAACTGGAAGCGCCGATCAAGACCTTTCTAGCGGTTGTCATAGATCCATTTTTTTTCAAGGTTAAGGTCATTATGGTGTTGAAAAACAATATCCGCCGTCTATAATCTACATTTTTCTCCACTAAGATGTAAGTTAGTGCTTAAAAGGCTTGCGTAGGTTTGAGCGGTTGTCGTACCAAGTCTTCTCCTTACTATTATGAATCCACCGCCAGACTTTAACGGTGATCTGACAAATTTTTCTTATACAATTTTTCCGCTTGGACTTTGTACACATTTTATGAACGGCGGACGACTGGGAGAAGGTTATTTAATCAAGTGAAACCACAATTAATTATCTTGGGTCAGATGGCAAGGAGTGGTGTTGGCAAAAGCCAGAAAAAATTTTTCAAGCAAAATAAGTCAGAGCAACTTTAAATTTTGGCTGTGGATCCCTGATGGTATGGGATTGACTAAGGGCGTTTATAGAATTGTTGGTACGACGATCTTACGTAAATATTTTAAGCGCTTCCATTGCCTTTCATAAGATCCTTGTTAGTCGATCTAATGGTCGATTATTTAAGTGACTCTATATATTACACACTGGGACAAACAATTGTCCACCAAGCAAGTGGAGACTATATTTACAAAATTTCAAAAAATATTTGCGAGATCAGAATAAAATAAAATTGCTCTAAAAGTTTGATTTGTGCTTCTAGTAAAATTTGTTTAAGAAATTTAATTTACTTTTTAATATAAAAACCATTAAAATCGTTTTCCAAACATACATTGTAATTTCATTGAAAATTACATTTAATTCAATTTAAATTATAACCAACGTTTTTAATTATATTAAAAAATAATACGTGCAAATGACGTTTTCAAAATTTATTTATTTTTCACGTAGCTTACATTTGCATTGCATATTCAAATTAAATAAATTATTATTCAGTTGTGTGGCGCAGTGAATGCAAATTTAAATGACAAAAACTTTAAACAGTAAACCATAAACAACGTAGTTTGTTCTGTATATTCATACATACACACTTACATATTGTTACGAAAATGGAAATGGTGTTACATCGTTTGCCATTAAAATGATAAACAAAAGCTACAAAAACCAAAACAATGGACTTATTTACATGATCAACAAATAAACAAAAATATAGCAACAACAACATTGCAAGGACAAACGTAAACAAAATACACAAACAACAATAACGTAAACAACATGTTTACATTTTTAGAGATTTGGCGAAGGCAAAGTCATTCCTTCAAGTACATTCATCAGACTGTTTACCCTGCGATATAAAAGGCAAGACAAAGCAGGCAATGGAGTCAGAAAGAATTCAGTCAGTCTTGTGTGAAGACGCGTTGCGTGTGAAGAGAATCATCGTGGTTTGAAGATCTCCGTTACAAAGATCTATTGAACAATTATTATTGCTTACGCAGAAGAGTGAAAAGAAGAATAACCAATAAAGCAAGTTGTGAACAGTGGCACAAGAATCGTACGAATAAAAAAGAATTTTAATTAAAACTAAGCAAATTTATTTTTATTTGCAATCTACGAACTTATATCATAAACGTTTTTAAAGAGGTAAATACGTAACAATATATATTTATATAAAGTCTAAAAATGTTCGAATATTGAAAGCGTTAAAAAATAAATTACAGTTATAACTGTAATTAACACCAAATCCAGTATTAAAACAATCAACATTGAATTCTTAGTATTTAATGGGCCACGAATGATTGATTTTTGCTCTGTTTTCGCATTATTGCCTTTCGCTACGTTATTTTCTGTGCACTCTAATGCCCAACAAAAGTCGTACAAGTTTTTCCAATTTATTTTAAAATTAAAGAATCCAAATAAATATAAAAATGTTTCTTTTTTAATTGAAGGCAAGGTAAATTTCTACGAATTTTGTAAAGCTCAACAACATTTAAATGAATCGATTTCCCTCATTAAAATTCTAAGCCTGATAGCGAATCCTCGTTAAAGGAACTTCTTCAGCAAAATTCAGCCGAAATTGCTGTAGCATTTAGAGACAAGGAAGGCAACAATTCATTAAGAGTATTATCGAATTACTTCATTAGTTCAACTATTAAAATAAGTGTTTATTTATTTTAGACAAGCTTATAAAAATTTGAAACAAAAATAAAACAAACTAAAAAACATTATTCAAAAAACCGTAGTAATTTAGTGGTGTATGACAACCGTTAAGCATATCTGCTTCAAGTTATTGAAACAATGATAGATGAAAGGGCAAATTTCGATATTTAAAAGACCAATGTACCACAGAGTGTTACAAAATTGGATCTTCATGTTCAATTTATCTTCAAGCAAGATAATGACTCTAATCATACCACTGAAATATTGACATCCATGGCATCGCGGACACCTCCTCAACCATTAGACCTAAGAAATAGGAGCATCTATGTTTGGTAGCAATTCGGAAATTCCGTACTCGGTATCAACTCTGGGAATTTCACTAGCAACATAATATCCGTCAATACCGAGAAACAATGTGCTGGGATCGATTTTAAAGTTAATTTTGAATGACCTGTAACTGCTTAGATAAATACCCGAGGGTAAACCAGGATGAGAACAAACCCCTAATGTCAAAAGTCTTACTATGTATACCTCACTGTACGCATTATAATAGGGCAATCTCTTGAATGGAGTACTCTTCTATTCGTATTGAAGAAAACCTTCGATACGATCTGACGAACTGCCATATGGAAAGCATTGAAGCACTGTCAAATGGGGCTTCAGACTGTTGAACAAACAATCGGATGCCAATGAAATTTAAAAATTTCGTTACTTTATTGTTCCAAATATTTCATTTTATTAAAAAATATATATATTAGGAACTTAAATACTAGAAGCAATTACTTTTATCTTAATTTTAATTAGAAAAAAAGTAAACAAATTTTATTCCTTAACGAACATAGGGACACATATTTCCAAGAAAAAACACTTTTTGGTTATTTCGATATTTTGGGATTTTCTTTCTTTTCTTCTGTTGAATTCTTAACTTAACATTTTACATAGCCATAAAACAACAACAACCTTAAAAGCTGAAAGATAAAACAATAACAATATCATGCTTTTGAATTATTTGCCATGCAATTCTCCAAGGAATTGCAACAAATCCCTAGATAAGGTATGCCACATGAAGCACCATTTTTAACGCTAGACATAACAGCTGCATCCACATTTACTATCACTAAAGTTCACTTTAGTTTCACAGCAAACATAATTTATTAAGCTTTTTAGTGGCCTCATACATAAATATTATGTTGTTCCTAAAGTTCTTGCTGTTTACTATTGTTTAGCAGACGTAAACACATACGATATCTTTGCTTTTGGTTGCAGTCTTTTTCTTGTTAGTTTCAATCATGCAGACGAATGGAAGGCAAACTATTTGAAAAGGAAGTTTATATTACAAACAATTATAATCAACCCTCCTATATTGCGGTAACCTCAGAATTTGCGACAGTCTTCCTTTAACTTTGTACTCTTACAGCGCGGTTTCCGTTCAACAACATCTTATAAGTTCCTTCCGCTAGAATTATCGATGAAGGAGCTTATTCACCTGATCAGATTTTTAACGCTGATGAGACGGCATTATATTGGAAACAACTACCATCTAGGACCTTCATTCTGAAAAACTAAAGGATGACCACACCTTCATGCGTGCTGCATATTAGGAAGCCAATAAATAAATCGTTCTTCAACTCTCCGTGTAATACATACGTAATTGTTTATTACAACCCTTTAGTTAGGATTGCGACCTAGTTTCTCACACCACTTATGATGTGAGCGTTAATTCTATACATGATGGACGGGACCTACAGTTTAAAGTCGACTCTGAACGACAGGTTTTTGAGAAACTGTTCATGGCCATTAAGAGCTCCAAAAATTCTATTGTCCAGAGTCGACTTTAAACTGTAGTTCACGCCACTCATGTATAAAATTAATACACACAACATAAGTGGTGGGATAAGCTATGTAGGTCGTAATCCAAACTGAAAAGTTGCAATGCCCAATTATGTATGTTATTTTATGTTTGTATGTATGTAATCATTAATCGTACGAACTGTTCAGAAGGATGGTCTATAAATATTATTTAGTTAGCCAGGACTTCGAACGTATTCGACCGAGACATTGAATATTAAATCTTTTAACTTTTTCTTTTCCTTAATTGACACAAAGGGTACGTTTATGGTATGTCTTTTGCTCATAATATTTCATTGTGTAGTTATAGGGAAATGGAAAGAAAGTGTTCGACAAGTTAGTGCTGAATTATTATTATTTTTTTTTGATGCAGAGTGATAGTTCTTCGTTAATTTTTCGTTATTATTAATTTATTTTCTTAAATAATCGAAAAAATTATAATTTTTGTAAGAAAATGTAACAATAGACCAGATGATCTGGTGGGAATCGAACCCACAAGACCCGCTCTGAAAGATTAGCTCTAAAAGTTATAAGACACCTAAATTAAATCTCTTAAATTAGGTCAGTTAAATAGAATAAAAGCCTAAAAGACGCTGCTTTATTTAAAAATGTATTTCCTTATCATTCAACAGCCAGGAAACTAAAAATAACAGAAAGTAGCAGTCTTTGAAAAGACTTCTCTTTTTATAAAATAAAAAAACTTAATTTTTTTGTTAAATATTTTCTCTCTTCTACACAGTTTATTTACTCGGTGAGTCGACATCAAATAAATCTACTCTTAGGGCCATTATTACACCTTCCCATTAACTAAAATAAAGATTTTAACGGGCAGACAAATTGTTTTTCATTATTATAAGTGAACAATATGGTAGAAGTGAGCGTTAAGCTAAAGGCAGGATCATCTTACCGGTAACTTTTAAAGTTAAGTCATGCCATATTATACATTATTTTCAAAACGGCAACTTCAACTATGAACAATATATATAAATAAGCAAATACAACAAAAAAAGTAGATCGTCGTTGTCACTGTGTTTAGCAGTGTTATCGACATTGCTCCGGCACTACCACATTTTTGAAAAAGTTAACTATATTTTATTCTTAGGTTGTAATAACGAAAATAAGTTAAAGGTGACTTTACAGTTCCCTTTAGCTAAAGGTGCCTTTAACTAAACCCAAGTTTAACTGCAACTTGTAATAATGGCCCTTAAAATGTCAAAAAACAACGAGAGACTAAGTTGTTACAGTAATTTGGTTAGAATTAAAACAGAATTAAAATTAAATATTTTCGTTGCTTGGTGCTAAAAAAAAGTTAAACTTAATTACTGACAACTTTGAATAAAATAATGTACTGCTGTTGTTGCTTCACCATAAGGAAGCAAAGAATATTTGGGCGATGATATAAAAGAGTTTGTCTGTGCTTGTTTTTAATGTGCAGTTTTCAATGTGCTTGTAGTGGGGAAGGATACGAGGTGGAAAATAAATATGTATGAAAATAAAAATTTAATATTTTCATGGCAATTTTATGTCACTCTCAGAGTTTTTGCTAAAGACTGCTGAGAGCAATTTGGCGAAAGAAATATTTTGTCATTTTACAGATTGTTGAGGATGTCTTAGGCAAGGATTGAACCAAGCTCTTTTGCCTAAAAGCCATCACACTACCTACCTGAATACGGCGACTTGAAGGATCGTTTCATGTCAATTTGAAAATCATGATATTGCTTTTCAAACATTTAGGCCAGTGTATCACCAATGGTAGTCGTACCGAGATGTCAGAGCCAGGAGTTAAACCAAGCTCTCTCGCCTATTAACCAAAATACTAGACTACAGTGGTTTGACAATTATTTGATATAAATTTGAAAATCTTGAACTCAAATTTTGACTTACTTTTCCAAGTATTTGGGCCAGTGTCTCAGACATGGCAGCGGTAATATTGTCTTCTAGAACGGAATTTACGGCTGGCTTGTCTCTATACTTGGGAGTATTCACTTATTCACTTATTATTATAATGGAGACGTTGCTTCAATTCTATTTTGATAGATTTTTGCGTAGAGGTTTTTGCATCCGTTTTCACTAGTTGTCTAGCTTTTTTTGGCATTGAAACTTTGGCGCTTCTATTATAAAGCTGCGCCTCTTGGACTTTCATTACATATGCTTCATGTGATCCGTGGGTTCGGTTGAGAAATGTACTTGTGTGTTTATATCTTTTATTTTGTTTTTTATATTAGTTTTCTTCTCTAGATCACTGGAATAAGTATGTGTTACTATTCTTCAAATGTTTTTCTAAAATGGGAAATCCTGCTAGAAGCGAATTGCCATCCGTGAGTATAGCCGGGTGAGTCCTTGTAAAATAAACCTTTAGACCATTACCCCTTCGTAATAGCTACTTAATAGTACTGATCGGCTCCACGATTTTCGGGAACTAGCCTTCTTATCCCTCTAGAACAGAATCCGTTGTAATATCGATAGAATAGTGACGTTGAATAGTGATATTGCGATAGTACTCCAATGAATCAATAGAGTTGCATACCTTACCGCTATTAATTAGAACCTTCTCCCCTTCCTGTCGGATATAAGTGGTGTAAATAGGATATCAAATGGAATGAAGTATTTCTTGTTCTGTCTTAAGAACATCAAGAGTGTCTGACTTTTTAGTACTTACACCCCCAATAGTAACAGATAAATCAATATTATTGTCTCGTTTATGTATCAATAAACAACCCATTAAAGTCGATCCTAAAGGAGACTGTAGGTTCCGAACTACAAATGTTGTTACGCTCTTTCGCGTCAATCTCTAAAGGCCTCGGCCTGTAACCGAACGAATATGAAGACAAATATTACTATCATATGCAAAACAGTAGATAGGATTTGAAGTTAACAAAAGAAGTGTGTTAACGAAAATAAGCAATAGAGTTGGACAAAGCCTTGAGTTACCCCAGAATCTAGCATGAACTCGTCTGATGAGATCCCACATATATCAGCCTGTACAGAACGCTCCCTGAGAAACCCTGATATAGGTCGAGAAAAAAAACTACCGACACAAAAGACAACAAGTTTTGATACAAGTGCGTCGTGCCTCACTCTGTCAGACATTATGTAAACAGTGGCTATGACTTTGTTGACCATACTGACGGGAGTTATACTCTTGTACTATAAGCAATCTTATCTTTTCATTTGTTAATTACAAGAACTTGTCTTAAATCATGTATAACTATCTTATTGACACAGAACTTGCTGATTTGGTTAAATTCTTCACTGATTTGATAGAAGAGTTTCCTGTGTACAATGAGAAGACGTAAATAAGGAACGATCTTTATTTCGAAGACCACTGACAAACTTGGCAGATATTTCTTGGTTATGTAACTTTTGCAGATAAAACCTCACATAATCATACACGCTTAAAGATTGCTTCATTAGATTTTATAACACCATATTGGTCCCATATTTTATTTTCTCTAATCAGTCAATATATTATATTCGAACTTCATTTCTGATCATTTTTCTTCCCTTTGAAATTTTCAATTTGAACATCTGTCAACGTGTATCCAAGATTTCTTATATTCAAATGTTGAGCATTCTGGGAGGAATCTAGCACTCCTTGTACTCAATGTTGCATAGGTCTATGGTATAACATTCACCTGTTGTTAATTAAACTGTTCTCTAAAGACTAAAAACTTCATAATTTTTTCTTCAATTTAAAATTGAGTATCTTTCGTATAGAATTCTTAGAATAAATTAATTTTTTATTATTTGCCTTCTTTAATGGCATAACGAAATCGTTATACTATTACCTCAAAATCATATACCCGATGGTGTTGAATTTATAAAAGAAAAACAAACAACATATTAGCATCCACTGCAGAAACAATAGCAGCACAAAATTAAAGAGTGAAAGCCTGTAACAGAACTAAACCACACACATAGTTGTGCACGAATTCATGAACGATCTTATACACCTAAAAAATAACCTTAGTACATAATACATGAATGTGAGAATAATTCATGTTGTGGCAAATAATCTTAAATACAGAAACACATTCGTACCTAAAGTACGAATGAGAATGTATGCGTTTAAATCATACCCTTGAGCCACATTGGTTTGCTTTTTTGAAATTGTATATGTTTGTGTTTTTAATAAACATTCTCATAGTAAGACAATGTACTCGTATAGTAAAGTGGTAATTGTCTAGTGTGTATACGAATAAAAGTAAGTTATATTGTGCTATTGCTATAACGATTATGATGTTACAATACATATGTATGTACATATAAAAAATTTTTATTTGAAAAAATAAAATTTAACAACACAGAAGTGTATAAAAGTAATACAACATTAAACTTTTATTCTTGGCATACATGTAAGTTTACCACTAGAGAGTATGATGTTGTGTATGGAAAAATTGATAAAATTAAATTATATCTTAACATTAAATAATGGACAATAAATTTAAATTATGCACGATTTTTATATTACTTTAGACATTATTAATCAAATCCTTCAGAGATTGCTAATCAACAATTACTTTGTAGGAATAATTTGTTGTAATTAGCACAAGACTCTTAAATATTAAATGATAAAGGAACGCATACATACATATGTACCAGTATATGTAGTTAAATACATATTATATTAAAAAAACTCTCGAATTCATGTAATTAATTCGAGGAATTAAATTGAATACATTTTGAGAAGTATATTATTGAAATAATCCAAAATTTTTGCATGAATTTTAATGCATATTCTTCAGCAGAGTTTTAAGATTAGAAAATATTTTCCTTGAATTATTCTTATCATAAACAATTTTTATCAAAATAATTTAATATTTGTTTTATAAAAGCAATCGGATTTGAATTAATCATGTTGAATCATAAAAATGAAAGACTGGTTTCTACAGAAATATTAATAACCATTACGATTAAATATTGATAAATGCCTACATATGTACGTATTAATTACTTAAATTAATTAAAGACTTAATGGTAATGGTTTTGGTAAAATATTTAATTACGAATAATCCATAATTTGTTTTAATATAAAGTAATATTCTGTCTAAAAATAACACTATGCGACAAAATACAAAAAAATTAAGTATACCCGATTAACTACTTAGTCTAAGTTGTTCAGTTAGTTGAGTAGAACTCAAAAATATTTTTTTATTTTTCTCGAACCCTCCAAACTTTTTTTATTTGGCAAAAACGGGTTTTTGATCTTTTCAGACAAAATTATTAATTACACAAATATGTTTGAACCTATTTTAAAAATCCAAAGTATTTTAGAAAGGAGATAGATTAGCCTTCAGAACGGTATACTTAAACATTTTGTTCAAACGTATATGTTATAATATTTGACGGGGTAAACTTGGAAAATATTATTTTTTTCAAATCTTTTCAAGTTCTTTATTGCAAAATTTAATTTTGAAAGTGCATTATATTGTGAAGAGATTGACACTTCATTTGATACAATTGGACAAAAATTACCGTAGTTATTATTTAAAGAGTATAACAGTCGAATTATATTTTTTATATATGTCATGTTGTCATGTTTTATACATATATGTCACATATGAACTTTCAGTTCAAAAATTGATTGTTTACCTGAGAATTTTCTCTTTGCACGTTTGCAGTACCAGAAGTCGTCTAATATTTCCGTTTTTCGCAAACATTAGCCAACTTCCGATGGTTGGTCCAACGGAAAAACAACATATTTTTCAATAAAAACCTAAGATCCATCAAAAATTTTGAAATTTTTTAACTTAAATTTCATTTGATAAGACAGCATATATAAAAAATATAACATGACTATTATACTCTTTAAATAATAACTACGGTAATTTTTGTCCAATTTTATCAAACAAATAGTCAATCTCTTCACAATATAATGCACTTTCAGAATGTCGCCACTTATTTAGTATTTTTTTTATTAAATTTTGCAATTAAGAATAGCTAAACTTGAAAAGTTTACGCGATCAAAACTCAAAACATGTAAGTTTGAACCTACACTATGTCATTAGCTGGGTGTATTTTGAATATTGCACCGTGCTATTAATGCATTAATTTTCTAATAAATGCCAATTTGCATACACCTTAAATGACTAAGTGTTACCAAATTGACACAACGGCTGTAAATGGGTTAATACAAAATATAAGTAGTTTTTTTTAACAATAATTTAATTCGATTGATTTCTATTTACTTTATTTTATTTTATTTTTTTTTTTTTTTTTATAATTTTTTATTTATTTTATTCAGCGAAGGGCTAATTTTGTAATGCTCTCCAGACTTTTTCCTTCACAATAACTAACCGCCATTGAGAGTGTCATGCCATAATTTATGACACGTATTGTGTATCTTATTTTCCTTATTATTATTTACAATCCTAGTCAATACCCAACTCTTTTCTATTTATATTCATACCACATTTACTGGTAAGTTTTACATTTTCTATTTTTTTTCTTTTATTTTATTTTGTATTATTTTTTCCTTATTTTCTGGAATTATTTAAATTAGGAAATCATTTATACTCCATTTGATAATGTTTTATACATCAATAAGGTCATTATAAACAAACAGATATTTAGGTCTCGGAAAGAAGTGTAAAATTTTATCCCCCTAAAATTTAGTTTTAAAAAAGGACTAAAAAGGCAAATGCGAGTAAATATGAAATTATTGAAGCATAATATTAACGAAATATGTTTGAGGTTTTGAAGATAGAAATCTTTTACATGTGAGTTGTTGAATATGCTTTGTTGAAAACATATAATATATTATCACATATATATGTAAGTCATAGCTGCCAGATAAATGAGGCACCAATTCGTCAAATATTTGAGTAAAAATCGTCAAAATCGTCAAAGACGTTTATTAAAATCGTAAAAAAATCGTCAGAAAATATAAATAAATAAATCAAAATTATTTAGAAACAAAAATTATTTCTATTGTAGTAAAACATATGAAGTCAATGTATCTACATATCTGAGTTCAACATTTAAAAAAAGAATTTATTGGAAATTAAAACATAGCGTCCCTCATCTTCATTTAATTTTTTTTTTTCCAAAAATGAAGAAATTGTGATCATTTTTAGGAAAAAATTGTTTAAGGTTTAAACAAAATATCCCAACGTTGTTTATTGACACATAAGTGCAGCAATAATATTACATCATCTATATCTATGGGCGGTGTAGATATTAGGGAGTCAGAAGTTTTTGATGTTCTCAGCATGAAAATTCAGTTTTTCAGTTCCTTCTCAAGTTCTTATCATCCAATCTTACTATTTACTTACTATTTACAACTCTCATGTATGGATTGGTGCCTCAACGTCTATTTTGCGGTTTCTTGACCGTGTACAGGAGAGGCCATAGTATCTCGTTAATGACGGTAGTGTATCCAACTCCATTGAATCATTGGAGCATCGTTGCAATGTAGTTTGTGTTTCACTGTTCTGTCGCTACGATAAAATGGTTTTGCTTGAACGAAATAAGGGGACTTTTTCCCAAAAATCATATATTCCTACATAACGCTCGTCTTTTTTAGACCAGTACATCCGTATGTGGTCGATTGGGCAGTGGATCACACACTGCATTACAGTAAAAATACGGTTTTTAGTCGGACTGTGTCGGTATGTGGAACTCAATTCCTGCAGAGGTCTATCCTGTTACTTATGGTATACAAATACACAAGCCTAGTGTCCATAAACACTGTTCTCTATTTCCTTCTTCTCATAACATAGTTCCCAACTCAATGCCATCCATCCTCCGAGTGTTGGTCGTACGAAAAAAAAAACGGCGCTTGCCTTTGTTCTTCCAATGGCAATATTAGAAGCTATACTAGAATTTTTAAAGTAGTCTGCAACGACAAGTGATATATTATTCTCAACTACTAGGTTATTTAGGAGTTGTAATTGTTCCGCTATTAAGTGATTAAAAAGGAATAAAATACAGAAAAATCATCACAGGTATTGAAAAGTAACTTAAAAATATAATACTTTACTCGTTGTTTTTACTAACATAAATTTCCAATCGTAACAATTGCAAAGTAAATACAAAGCTTAAAGTGGCGTCAAAATAAGGGCATAAATCCGCGGCAGCCAAATAAATGAAATAAAAATCCATTTCCAACCCGAGCAGTTGTAATTCATAACAAAGAAATAAATTTGCCAAAATTTCAAACTATTTTCGTTTTATTACATTTTTAAATTTAAACTTTTAGATCACCAACCCATTATATTTACTCACATTATCCTCATATCAAATAAAATCAAATGTTACGTATGAGTTATATTTAATTTCATTAGTTTCATACATGACAAAATCGAAGTTTTTTATTGCATACTTTTCAGGGTAACTATTCCAGTGCATGTAATATGATGCGTATGAGTAATATAATTCAAATACAATTAAAAAGAAAGTATACCCCATAAATCGTAAAGATTATGACTTAAATTTTTAATTTCTAAAAAATCGTCAAAATAAGGGCATAAATCGTCAAATCGTGAATATGATATTTTTAGAGCTCAAAATCGTCAAAATGACGATAAATCGTCAAATCTGGCAGCTATGATGTAAGTATAATGAGAAACTTTTATTCAGAGAAAAATTCTAAATAATTTTAAAAATTAAAAAAATTGTTACGTGGTTTGAAGATCGCCGTTGAAATGATATGCATTGTAAGCAAAGAAGAATAGCGTACAATCAATTATTGTTGTATTCGTCAAGTTGTAAACGGTGGCATACAAAATTAGGGCGAAAAATAAAGAGTTTAATTAAAACTAAAAACAAATTTATTTTTATTTTGTTTGCAATCAACGAACTCATATTTTAAACGTTTTTAAAAAGAAAAAAAACGTAACAATATTATAGTTTTGTATAATAAAATAGAATAAAATAAAATCATTTTTTATATTTTCACACTTTATGAAAGAAAATTCAAAAAAATATAAAAGATTTCATAGTTTAGAGTTTAAGGGCCAAATGCAGCTTAAAAACAAAAAAATGATAAACAACAGAAACTACTTTAAATGTAGCGGCAAATTAACTTTTTAAGTTAAGTTTTTACATGTATAAAATTAATACACACAACATTAGTGGTGTGAGGAGCTAGGTCGTAATCCTGACTAAAGGGTTGTAATGACCTATTATGTTATGTATGATTAAAAGTCAATTTTTTTATTCTTTGCAAACTAACCTGTAGTAACGTAAACAATGTCAACATACGTCATTATTAAAACTACGTTTAAATTTTTTTCCTTTTTTATGGCATAATGAACTCTCTGCCTTATCACTCCTAAGTTACGTTTTCAATGTCGGGAGGATAAAAACAAACAAACAAACATAAAAAAAAACTCAAGTGGCCTAAGAAGCAAAAAAAAAGTGTGTTACAGCAAACACAATTTCATATTTTGTATATAAAAATTCATCGACACTCAAACATAACCATTTGACAAGGCTGATACTATCCTTCTCACAACTGTTGTGTAAAATAAACTTCAATATACAAAATTGCCCTATACAGTTGGCTTTTACCATGGATTCCATAGGAATTATATGTATGGATGGAATGAATGTAGAACAAAAATTGTTATATAGTTATAGCATTACAAGTGTATGGCAAAGTGGTAACTGTCAGGATGAATGTAATTCTGTTGGTACACGTAAATGTGCGAAAAAATGAATTCTAGTTTATGAGTGACATTCATGCCTCTGCTTGCTCTTATTATAACGATTATGATGTTACAATTTAAACCTTTTTATATTTTTTAACATAGAACAACAAAAAGAAAAACAATCCACAAAAAAAAATCACAAACATTGAAGCAACACTTATGTGTTGAATAATAAGAACATTGAAACGTTAAAATTATTAACTTTTTAAAACACGAGTATTTTTATTGATAAAAATATTATTTATTTATTTATTAATTACAATATAATTACAAATTATATTCTAATTATATACGAGCTGAGTAACTTTGACCATATGCTCGGTGTAGTGTCACAGATCAGAGTCTCTGATGGGAATCGAACCCACGACTCTCACGCTAATAGTCTGGCACATTATCCACTAGACTACCAGGGCACCCTGATGAAAAATTTTCTAGTGATGTGCTAAAGAAAATCAATTCAAAAACGGCTAACAGCTTTATTTACAGAAAGAAAATTATATGTAAACATCTTGTATATACAGTGATGTAAAAAATAATAATAAGGGCACTAATGTTACGCTTATAGATTCGATGGAAAACAGTGTATGTTAGGTGTCAGACAAAAACACATAACACATTTTCAACTTTGTTACTAGTAAATTCCAAAGTGTCCCCAATTCAGACAGTCAGTCTCCCACGATTGGAACTTAAGGGAGCCGTTTTATTGGCAAATCTTGTCCACTATGTTCTAGCATCCTTGAATGTCTCTAACTCGGAAATATATTTATGGAATGACTCATCAATAGTTCTATCAAAACCCTTTATCTTGGAAATAGAATTGCTCAAATTCATAGCTTAATCCCAGATGCGAGATGGCAACATGTGCCAACACACGATAATACAGCAGATCTTGGAACTCGTGGCTGTAAACCACAAGATCTCCCTTATAATTCTCTGTGGTGGCATGGACCACCTTGGTTAACCAAACCCTCACCCCACCCTAAACAAATCCCATTGAGAATAACCCAAATCTCTAAGTTAAAAATAATGACATTTTAACTAGAGATTCTCGTCATACAAAAGAGCTTTGCCTGTGATATGATATATATTTCGATTCTTCAATAATTGTAATAAGAACCTCAGACCAAATAAATCACACACTACTCAAAATGACTTATGAAGAAATAAAATTCGTTAAATTCGATCTGATTACACTATGTAAGAAAACCTATTATACACAGGAACATAAATCTGTGTCTAAAAATGAAGATATATCTAACAAAACTGCACAAAAACCTTAAACCCATTCCTTGATGAGAATTCGATTCTTAGAATAAATGGCAGATTATCTCTATTTTCCCTACCATATAATGAACGCGATCCCATTATATTACCGGGTAACTCCCGATTTTGCCAGCTTTATCTGAACCATTTACATTACTTTCTATCTCACGCTGAATACAGTCAAATGTGTCGGATGGTACAAACTGAAGTCTATATCTTCCATCTTAAACCGTCTTAAAATAATAAACAGGCTTGTTCTCAGATAATGGCACCACTTCCCAGAGAAAGATGTATTCTTTCTCCTCCATTTCAAGTCACAGTTATTGATTTTGCTGGCCTCAGCCTTACGAAATTCAAAAACTGCCTATGGTATGTTTTCGTTTGCTTCAGAACGAAAGCTATCCATTTATAACTATGCTCAAACCTTCGCATTCCAAGCAGCATTCGCTCGTTTCATTGGGGGGCGTGGACTAAGGATAGTAAATAATAATGGTCAAAATTTTCTTGAGCTAGTAGATCACTCGAACGTGAATTCAATGTGTTGGTTAAAACAGCAGCCCAGAATATAGCTCGGAAATACATGACGTATGGCTTTAAATGGCAATTTACTCCCCCTCATGCAGATTCGCATAAGCCACCCATGCCGTAAAAAGGTTCAAATTTTATTTGAAGCGAATTGTTGCTGCTCAAAAGTTTACCTTTGAAGGATTTTCAACTATTTTAGCTCGCATAGAAGGAATTTTGAATTCGCGTCCATTATCTGCACTATCCGAAGACCCATCCGATTTAGCAGCCTTAACTCCGAGTCATTTCTTAAGAGGCGCCCCTCTATTGGCTTTCCCAGAACAAAATTGGCAGGAAATGTCTCTAATTAACAGATGGGAAAATTCTCAATTCGGTGGAAGGAAGATAATTTATATTATTTATTATTTATAATTATTATTTATTATATCGCTCCAGAAGAGATACAAATGGAAATTCTCAGTTCCTAATATCTAGGTAGGAGATCTCGTAGTTGTAATGGACGATTGAAATAACATACCCAGGACCGGATAGGAATGTGAGTACAGCACATATTCGCACCTCTTCGGGAATTATAACCAGACCAATAGTTAAACTATGTCTCCTTCCATTTCTAAAAGATTAAAATTCTAATTAAAAATAAATTCTAAAACGCCTTCAAATTCTCAATAGAATTCGCTTTTTTCTCATACTATTAACATATTTATTAAAATTTCTCAATAATTTCAGCTTGATCTCTCAACATTCACTAATATTTATAATTTCTCCCTTAGAACTAATCACAGATTTATAATCACACGCCGAAACTACAAAAACAATAGATGTCATATAGGCAAAGGTCGTTACACAAGATCACGACCAGAACCGGATACTTATGAGTGTAAAATCTGCCGGAAATTCCACTCATTGAGGTTTTGCCCCCAGTCCCTTAAATTGTCTGTGAATAAAAGGCAGGAAGTAGTCGATAGGCATCGATACTGCGAGAATTGCCTAGCTTGGATCCATGACTAACGATCCCGCAATTCGTTGGATATGTGTAAAAGATGCGACAAGTTCTACCATACCTTATTTCATCCAAACCCTGAAGGGGCTAAAAGAAATAAAAGGGTTCAAAAGAGAAAGTCAGCGAAAGAAACACCACCATCGTCTTTATCCGCCACGTCAGATGCAAAAATAATTGTCTTTGGCACAAGTACTTTGCACTACACCTCCAGGCTAGAGGTCAACTTGTGTCTAACCTCAAGGCCGCCGCTTTGGTCAAATTAGATTTGAACACATAACATAACATAATTGGATTCTAATCAATTCCAGTTCCATTCACAGAACATCCATTAAACAAAGGGAATGTCTCCACAATTTACAGTTAATGTTAATTGTCTAAGAAGAACAGAAGTTTGGTGGAAGATACAATTGCACATAAATTTTACTTCACGTCTGGCATTGGTATCAGCAACAACTATCTATTTTGTAATAATAGTCAAATTGTGCTCTACTAAAGTGTGTTAAAACAAAAAAATCTACTTTTATAATTATACATCACAGTGTAAATATATACATATTTTTTTGGTGTGGTATTATAATGTTACGTTTACACCCTTTTAAAAACATTTAAAATATGAGTTCGTAGATTGCAAATAAAAATAAAAATTAATTTGTGTTTATTTTTAAATCAATTCTTTATTGTTTGTAGAATTACGTGTTCCACCTTTAGCAACTTAATTTAAACAACAAAAATTTGCTTTAATTGTTATTATTCTTTACACTCTTATGCGTTATTTTGTTCGTTAGATCTTTACAACGGAGTTCTTCACACCACAATTATTCTCTTCACACGCAACGCGTCTTCACACAAAACTGAAAGAAGACTTTCCAATGCCCCATGACAAAGCCTTTTTTATCGCTGGGTAAACAGTCTGACAAATGCTTTCGAAGGAAAACGCCTTCTACCTGTATTATATATTTATTAAATGTGAATTGTACCTAATAAAGACATATTGGATTGATAGTAACTGCCCTGAAAAGAGAAAAACTTTTATTTCGTCTCCGAAAAAGGTAAGAGTTTCTCGCTTAATTTCTCTCACTTCCAGAAATCGAAATAACTCTATTTCTTTCTTTTTCTTTCTCAAATCACACAACCCAACGATTGTAATTACTTACGAGTAATTACAATCCACATATCCTAAAGAAGAAGATTTAAATTTTAAAGAAGATTTAAAAATACTTAACAACAACCATAATTGTTTCAAAGTAAGATCAGAAAATTGCTGACATGTAATTGCACTTATTCTCACCGTATATGTCACAAAAACTAAATTCACGCAGGTTAGACATCTCCTACAAAACGCAATATTAAAAAATATTTCTTGGGGAGTTTCTGGCAAAAACTATGAGCGTTGAATAAAATTGCCATGAAAGGTTTCTCAAAAAATTGTCGTTCGGAATCGCCTTAAACTGTAGTTCCCGTCACTTGAAAGTAAAATTAAAGCACACAACATAAGTGATGTGAGAACCTAGATTGTAAAGCTGTCTAAAGGGACCCCGTCTAGTGGACAGTGTAGTGATAACTGATTAATCAAATTTATTTCGAAACAGTCATACTGTTAGTTCCATTACATTCACAAACCAACATTATGTTCCATAAATATTACTACGGCTTCACTCTACAGCAAACTAATGCCTTATGAAATTTTAGTCTGGTGAAGCCGCCGTGGTCTCGTAGGTAGTATGTTGGCTTATTGAACGTGAGACCTCGGTTCAAACCCCAGGTCAGGCATCTATAACTTAACGAAATATGACAACATATTTCTTCGGCGACTTCCTCTCAGCAGATTTCTGGCAAAAACTCTGAGAGTAAATAAAATTGCCATGAAAAAGTTGCTTAAAAATCTACCTTTGGGAATCGACTTTAAACTGTAAGTCCAACCACTCATGTATAAATATTGACGCACATGCGAGAAACTAAGTCGTAATCCTGACTAATTGGTTGTTATAACCATGTTATGTAGCATATCATGTATGTATGTATGTACTCGTATATATGTATGAACTTACTTACCTAACTCATTCTGATATTTGATTCATTTGCTTGAGATTTTATTTACAACTACAATTTGTTTTAATATTTATCGTTATCGCAAAATAAGCAAACATAAGTCATTAGTAATTAGCCATTATTTAAAAACCCTTATGACATTTGGCAGTAAGGGCGCACAATTCATTCAAAATTCTGAGGAGTATAGACAACACATTCTAACGCTTGTCATAATGCTATTATTTTTTGGAAGTTTACTTTTGTTTGCTTATTTTTGGATAAATGTACACATTACTTCAATAAACAAATACACCAAATATCAGATTGATTGAGATAATATTTTTGTTGTTGAATTCATATTTGTTAACACTAACTAAACACTAAGACAGTGGTTTGAGTGAATGTACATATCTCTGAAAAATTTTGAGGGCGGCTACTGGCATTAATTGTGGATTATCCCAGCCAATCTTTTAATAAATAATACAATCCTACTCCTTTTAAAGAGTACTTTTACTCCCTCAATTAATATTTTAAAGGGAACAGAAAAAAAATTAAGACCCAAAAATACAATGGATACAATGTACAATATACATTTGTATTCTAAGTAAAATATTTTATAATCCTTATATAACATTATTTTAACGCAATTTCAAATTCATAAATGTTTTGATAAATCTATTCCCATAACGGCATCATTCCGCAGCAAACTAGTGCTTTTTGATATTTCTGTCTGGTGATTAAAACTATTTTTATTCGTTGCAAATCAAACTTAAATAACATTAACAATGTCAACAATCGTTATGAAAACAATTTTTTTTAATTTGTTTTTTTATGGCATAATAAAGTCAGTGTTCTATCACATACATATACATTGCTAATGTCGGGAGAATAAAAAATAACAAACTATAAAAAAAAAAAGTGGCCTAAAAAGCAAAAAAACGAGTGTGTTACAGTAAACACAATCTCATATTTTGTATATAAAAATACATCGATACTCAAACATAACTATTTAACAAGGCTGATACTATGCTTCACACAACTGTTGTGTAAAATAAACTTCACTGTAACAACACATTTATAAGCAACGTATAAATGAGAGTAGGTATGTAGCATATCACATACTGCTGGCCTATACCATAGATGCCATAGGAATTAAATGTATATATGGAATGTTGGATAAAATTGTCGTAAGGTTATAGCATTACAAGCATACATATGGCATAGTGGTAACTGTCAGGATGAATGTAAATCTGCTAGTATATGTAAGTATGCTAGAGGATGATTTCTAGTTTATGAGTGAGATTTATGCCGATGCTTGTTACTATATATATTATAACGGTTATGATGAAACAATTTAAAAAATATAAATAACATAAAACAACAAAAGGAAAACAAAAAAAAAAGCACAAACAAAAAACGAACTCAAATACTGTAACAATACTCATGTGTTGAATAATAATAATAACTCTGAATCGTTAAATTGTCCTTTTTTAAAAAAGGGGAGTATTTTTTTACGAAAATATTTTCTGGTGATGTGCTGAAAAAATTCAATTCAAAAACGATTTACAAATTTATTTACAGAAAGAAATTTGATGTCTACATCTTGTATATACAGTGATGTAAAAAGTAATGAGGACACCACTGTAACACTTAAAGATTCGATGGAAAAGTAGGTAAGATCACCAAATTGCTGACAAGTAATTGCACTTATTCTCACCGTATATGTCACAAAAACTAAATTCACACAGGTTAAACATCTCCTACAAAACGAAATATTTAAAAATATTTCTTCAGCGAGTTTCTGGTAAAAACTATGAGAGATGAATAAAATTGCCATGAAAGGTTTCTCAAAAATTTGTCGTTCGGAGTCAACTTAAATTGTAGTTTTTGCCACCTGAAAGTAAAATTAAAACACACAACGTAAATGGTGTGAGAAACTAGGTTGTAATCCTGAATGAAGGGTTGTAAGAACCAATGACATAGTGTAAGTTGTGAATTTTGTGGAGTAGAACTCAAATATATTTTTTTCATATTTCTTGAACCCTTCAAACTTGTTTTATTTGACAAGAACTATTTTTTAGACTTTACACACAAATTTATTGATTACACAACATTTCCGAACCAATGTCACAAATTTAAACTTTCTTAGAAAGAAGAGAGATGCGCCTTTAAACGGTGTACACATATACATATATTATTCGACGTAATATTCTATGACGTTTAATGAGGTAAACTTGACAAATGCGAATTTTTTATATTTTTTCAAGTTTGTTCATTCATAGTAGCAAACTTTAATTAAAAAATATGAAATAAGTGATGAAATTCTTAAAGTGTATTCTCTTGTGTAGAGATTGACACCTCGTTTGGTAAAATCGAAGTTCCAGATCTGAAGATTTTATAAAATAGACCTACATTTGTATTCATTTGAGATATTTTAATTGAATTAATGAAATGTAAGTATCTACTTCAGACGATAATTTATCTCTACCATAAAAGTTTGAAAGTTAAAAAATAATTTTTTTTCTAAAATTCATTAAAAATTTCTCCTGTAGCTAAATATCATATGCATACTTAATTAACATAATTAAAACGAATTTTGAGAAACATATAATTTGTTGTAAATGTAATCGAAACGCTATTTAGTATGTAATAATATGTATTATTGAGCCATTAGTCATAAATCATATAATTATGTATACGCAGAGCATATTATTCAAATATGAATTGCTCACATGAACGAACACAAGCATTGCCATGTATCATATAATTATTTAACCCTGGACGGTTACTCTTCATTTTTGTATATTAAGGTTACTCTTCGTTGTATCGACGAACACTTTAACACCAATTGGTTACTGTTCGTCGAATCGATAAAGCTCATTTACTCTTTATCATATAATTCTTTAATGTTTGACCAAATTTATGCTCTTTTTATCAACAATGTTGGTTGGTAACGAAACCTTGTAGTGAATAAACGTACATACCATGGCTACCCATTTTTTAATCATAGATGGTCATTTTTGTACAGTAAGGTTACTCTTCGTTGAATCGACGAACAAAAAAAATTTTTTTTCGTCTGCTCACTGCAAGCTTTCATTATCAACTAACGTTGTTGAAAAAAGAGCGAAATTTGTGGGTAGTGTGCTAAACTATTAGCGTGAGGGTCGTGGGTTCGATTCCCACCAGAGACTCTGGTCTGTGACACTACACCAAGCAAATAGTCTAGTTACTTCGCTCATATATAATTAGGATATAATTTGTAATTGTATTGTAATTAATAAATAAGTAAATAAAAGAGTTATATGATAAAGAGTAAATGAGCTTTGTCGATTCGACGAACAGTAACCGTCCAGGGTTAAATACAATATAAACACAATGTAACTTATTTAGTGTATATCTTTATAGCCCTTCTACCAATATAATGTAACATAAATTTATAAATCATAATATGTATGTACATATGAAATATGTTGCAAGGACACTTTGAAATTTTACCGGCAAAATTTCTGTGTCTTTGATATACCTGGATTATTCAAGATGTTTAATGTAGAACAAAACCCAAATAATTGTAGACTTTTATAGATTCTTCTAAACGAAGTCTTAAAGCAGTATTATTGCATAATGGTAACAATTATGCTTCTTTGCCGGTCGGTCATTCCATTCATTTGAAAGAATGTTATGAAAATTTAGAATTCATATTAAGAAAAACAAAGTACTCGGATCATAGTTGGACTATATGCGGCGATCTATAAGCATTGAATATGCTTCTGGGTCAACAAGGAGGGTATACAAAATATCCCTGCTTCCTTTGCGAATGGAATAGTAGAAATAGAGCACAACATTGAATCAAAAAAGATTGGTCAAAAAGAGCATCATTAACCCGTATAAATAAAAACTTTATGAAAGACGCGCTAGTTGATCCGTTAAAAATTCACATTAAGTTAGGTATTATGAAGCAATTTGTGAAGGCACTATCTAAAGACGGTCCCTGTTTCATGTACCTCTGTGACAAATTTAAGTATTTATCAGATTCAACGTTTAAAGAAGGCAGTTTTTTCGGGCCTGAGATAAGGAAGTTAATGCTTGGTTTCCAACAAGATATTATGGTTATGAAGAGCAGATTCCAAGGAAGGTGGAATGTAAACATGATGGCAGACTACTGTTGGATGTTGACGAGAGATGAACCGGATAGAAATCATAATAGAAAAGTATTGAAGAGGAGTTTTGAAATACCATTAATAATTTTGATTTACTTAGCGTGTTTTTTTGCATTATTTTTAACTAATATTGTTCCTTTTTTAAGTAAATCTTTTATTTGAAATCCTTTAACTTTTGTAATTTCATGAAAATCTTTAAAAGAAAATTGTAAAACACGCATGTCATCAATAGAAAAAAAAATCGATGTGCTAGAAAAAAAAAAAATAAAGTAGCATTTTAATTTAACATACCTAGATATTTAAAAGGTTAGAGGAGTACAGTACCCGGAGGTCGCTTTGACCCATTATACAAGTTAGTTAAAAAATAACATAATTATTGGAAGGGGAAAATAAAAATAAAATTTCGCAGGCCTGTGTTATGTGTATATATAAAATTTATTAAATAAATGGCCAAGTCACACGACTTTGTATCGGGTATGTTGCATTGAATACACTTGGTTGTCTTGTGAGCGCTCAATGCTATGCTGTATTGTGTATGTCGTATTCTTCTTCATAATTTTTGGCATTCAATCAAGTTGATAGCACGAAACCAACACAACTTATTAAAAACATATGAAAACATATACAAATTTTTTTCATTCACACAATTTGATTGCACGAAACCAATACAACTTTTAAAAACATAAAAAATGTGTATAAGTCTATCGGATTTTTACATGAAAATTATCAACAACAAACATATACTGTTGTATAGCCGTCCAACAGTACAATGAATACAACGATACAAGGGCTTGTGTGAATTATCCAAAAGTATGCTTATATTTTGATAAGGGTTCATTAAAACAAAACAACAAAAGTCGTGAATAAAAATGCACAAAATTTCACAATTATTGTGGTTATTGTTTTGTGGTTGAAGGCGCCGCGTTCTAGTAGGTATTGTGTTGGCTTATTAGGCGAAAAGCCAGGGTTCAAACCCCATACCGAGTCAGTAGTTTGAGTGACTACATATGTTTCATTAAGATGCACAAGAATAAATTTAAATGGTAAATTTATGATAAAGTTTATTAGGGCAAGGTTTTTTTCAATAAGAATGGAAGCAAAGAAAAACGAATAAAAAATTAGAAAAACATGAAAGTGAAAGTTTTCTATATACAAAATTTTCCTGCATTCCAAAAAAATATATTTTGTTTCGCCTTTTTAATAATTCGAGAGAAATAAACGCAACAAAAACCGTATAAAAAACCAAGCAAGCATAAAAAAGAAAACAAAACTAAGAAAACACAAAAAAATTTTCATGAGGTTTTTAGCTAAATTAACAAACAATAAATTATTCAGCCATCCATTCCTCCAGTCAGGCAAACAAACTAAATTTTGGTTTCGTTCAATTAAATTTAATTCGATGTTTGTCGTTAGTATCCTGCACTAACACAAAACATATTGCGATATTTTCAGTTTGTTCTAATGGTTGTAGCATCGTTAATAGGAGTAATTTTACTCTTACTGTTCGAAATCAATTTCTAAAAGGAAGGAAGTAGGTTCGAAAAATTGTGCGTTTATACAAACCAAAATAAAAGGACAGTATACAGTGATGTGAAAAATAATAAGGATACCAATACGACACTAGAGATTTGATGAGAAGGCAAGCACAAGTTCATAAGTAACTGCACTTATTCTCAGCTTATATCACAAAAACAAATTTCATTACGATTTTATAAAATTATTTTTTTTTTGTTCCAAATTAAAATTGAAATTGAATTGAATTGATTAATTTCCAGATCAAGAGTCTCCACTAATATTTTCAGTCAGAAATATTATATTTGCTGTCGTCTGGGAACAAAACAATTTTAAAGAAAATAACAGAACTCTGCAATGAGCGACATATTTCACTGAGATCCACTATATATAACGCCCAATGGTTTTTTATAATTCATTCGTTTTATTTCTTACTTTGTTCAGTTGGTTAGACATTAAAAAATTGTTAAACCATCAGCCTACAACACGCCTTAATTTGGCATCTTCAAAAACCAAGTAGCTTGATTTTATTTCAGTTAATGACAAGACATTAAATGACAATATGAAATATGATGGACTGTTTGGTTATGTAGGAGCACAAGACAATGAAAATTTAATTACAGTGTGCCATATGTCACCCATAAAAATTAATTTTTACAGAGTGGAGATGATTTTCAAATCATTTTAATTGCAGCGTATAAATGGTGCAAAAAGCAGTCAAAGTAAAAAGATTGTACTGTGAACGTGAAGTTATGTATATATATAGACGTACTGCGGTTTTATGAAAAATAATTGTAATAAAATATTCTTATAATTTGCGAAATATGAATTACTTTATAATTTATATGCTTTTCGGTGGTATGCTGGATATCATTAGATTGAAAGGGCAACATCATATGCTGATACGTTTTTACCTTTTTAAAAACGTTTAGCATATGAGTTCGTTGATTGCAAACAAAATAAAAATAAATTTGCGTTTAGTTTTAATTAAACTCTTTATTGTTCGCACTACTTTTGTGTGCCACCGTTTACAATCTTGAATGAATAATTTGCTTTATTCGTTATTCTTCTATACACTTCTGTTCGCGTACACGCTAACAAATGTTCGGTAGATCTTTAATACGACGTTCTTCAAACCACGACTGTTTTATTCACACGCAACGCATCTTCACACAAGACTGATTGAGTTCTTACAACTCGTTGCCTGTTTTATCTAGCCTTTTTATATGCCCACGTAATCAGTCTGATGAAGGTTCTTGAAGTCGAACGTTCGTGGTTTCGCCTTCTCGAGTACTCTATCGCGACTTGCGTTCTAGCTTAGTTGTCTATCCCCTTTTTTTCATACTGTCGTTGTTATTTTACTTGTAACTAGTTCGTTGTATTTGTTTGCGTAGCTTTTGATAATTTTAATGTTAAACGATGTACACCGTTTCCATTTTCGTAACAATACTATAAAAGGGATCAAAGGACATAAGTAGCGCAATGAGAACATTGTTGACTAAAGTATTGAAAATGATCCTATATGTCCGCCAAAAATAGAATTGCCTTATAATATAAGGCTTCTCTGGGGATTGAGTACTATGAGAAATTGCACTGATTGTCACAAAACAGCAAACAAATCTATATTGAGAGGCGTAAAGATTAAACGTATCTTAAAGGTTAAAGATAGAATACATAGCATATCTCGACCAATTGCAATATTATGATCATTATGATATCGGATCAACAATGTTGCCCAAAATGAAAGTTGCCACTGCTACTCTTGGTGAATACACGTCCAAACATTGTTGTGGGGTAGGACTGCTTATAAGTATGCCAGAATATGAAACCAGACTAACCAATATACGATTTTAATGTAGAGATTCATTCTATCGGGATATGCGTGAGCTAAACAAATAATCTCTAGAACTATTTTTAACTGTAAGCAGTCGATTTCCGATCTCTCTTGATATGATAAGATACGCTTTATTTGAAGAGAAGGAAAAAAGAGACAAATGATTTAGCTAATATAGCTGGATGTTTGAAAAATTAATTCTAAGACTGGGTTACTATGTGACATATGACTTGGTGTAACTGCAAGTAATGATGTGTGTTCTTACGGAACACTCGCTTGTAGAAATACATTTAAGCCATATAAGTTCGACAAAAAAATACTATGCACATTTTCAGAATGCATCGAAATGGTGGACAACAATTCTCCAGGCATTACTTCTCCGAGAGATGTGAAGAAGTGAAAATTGACACTTCTTGAAGTCGCCGTGGTCTAGTAGGTAGTGTGTTGGCTTATTAGACGTCAGGCCTCGGTTCAGATCAGGCATCTGCAACTACACGAAATATGACAATATATTTCTTCGGCGACTTCCTCTCAGCGGATTTCTAGCAAAAACTCTGAGTTTCTCAAAAATCTGTCGTTCGGTGTCGATTTTAAACTGTAGGTCCCAGAACTCATGTAAAAAAATTAACACACACAACATGAGTGGTGTGAGAAACTAGGTCGTAATCCTTACTAAAGGGCTGTAATGACCAATTATGTATACATGTGATATAGATTTCGTATAAATTATACATGGGCAGTATCTCTTACTCTTACTTACTTTATTATTTGCATGTTTGATGTTTCTGTTAATCATTACCAATGGAGAAGTACTTTTGTCATTAGCACCTCAAGTGACTTAATGCTTACTTATCTTTGAAGTTAATTTCAAATATTTTAATGGTGATTTGAAAATAACTCAAATGACATTGATAATGAATCAAAAAGAACAAAGAATAAAATTTTAAATGCAAATTCGATCATAGTTTAACTATGAAATTATCGACTATCGTGTCCCATCTTAATTTCAAAATATCGATTCGATAGAGGTACATAGTTCACCATTAAAGGTCAACTTGAATTTATTGACTCCACCATGGATAAATATGGATACCTAAACTTATTAAAAAATAATAAAAAATTATAATAAAACAAAGTGCGGCAAAACTCCACCTACCATCTACGTTTTGGTTCCAACAGAATAACGACCCAAAACACACTTCGACTTTGGCTCCTGTATAATGCTCCAAGACAGCTCCAGACACCACCCAATCTCCAGATCACAATCCTATTGAGCATCTATGGGATTTATTAGAGAAAAAATTCGCCAGCATGTAATTAGAAGTAAAGAGACCTTGCGAAATGTTATACGGGAAGAGTGGGAGAAATTAATTGCTGAGGAAAAAGTTGGATATCCAACAAAATATTAAATTTAAGACTTAAGCATATTCATCAATGTTTTCTTTATTTATTTTAACACTGAACGTAGACTTTTTGGTACCTTTATTTTATTATTCTGATATTTATGATACTTTAGTTTAAAAATGTATTAATTTTTCGGTTTATGTTTTTAAGTAATTTTTAGAAAATGGTGTAAATAAAAAATCTATGAAGAAATTTTGATTTAAATTTAATACTTAATGTGAGTTTTTATATATTTTCTAAAAATACATTAGGTGAACGCAGACTTTATTGAGTAAGTGTATCTCCAATTGTGTTTATTTCATTATTAGGTCAGCTCAGCTCGACATATTGAACCCAATAAATAAACATATTTTCTTCAGCAATCTCCTTTTTGTGGCCTTCTGAGTTTAAAAGTTTGAAAAGTTTCTAACAAATCTGACGTACTGAATCAGTAATAAAATTAACACACATGTTTTAATTCTTAAAGATGGTGTAAGAAAAACGGCATTAACTTTTTCATTTACTCTACATTCTTCAGACTTAAAAAAATTAGTATTAAATATTATATGTAAGTAAGTCTTACTAAACCCGTAATCAAAAAGTGTATGATATTCAAGGTATAAATATTAGCGTAATTCGCACTTTTCCTTAATATAAATCTAATAAATTGTAAATTTAATTATTTTTTATTAATATTTTTTAAATTATTCAATATCAATTACCGAAATTATTAATAAAACAGAATTACAAAAAAATAATTTCACAAAATTGTTTTCACAGTGATTAATGCACACCAGTAATTAAACAAAGAATTTTAGCGTATGAGCAATATTATACAAATTTTTATTACTCATACGCACATATTTCGACTAATATACAGCGGACAGCTGAAGTCTAGGTATCCTAACCATAGCTGTCAGATTTGACGATTTATCGTAGTTTTGACGATTTTGTACTCCAAAAATATAATATTGACGATATGACGATTTATGCCCTTATTTGGACGATTTTTGGAAATTAAAAATTTACATCATATTCCTTACTTTAGTACATTAAAAGCCTCCTTAAGGTTTGTATTTGCTTTATAATTGTTTCTATTGGAAATTTATGTTAGTAATAACAAAAAGTAAAGTATTATATTTTTAAATTATTTACGAATACCTGTGATAATATAATGCTGAATAAAAAGAAATGATCAAATATTTAAAGAAATATGGTAAGTTCTACAAATACCCTAACATTAACTAGCAAATAATAGCAATACCAAGAATTCTGTAATAAGATGTAGTAATAAAGCGAAATAATAATATTTGCAAAAAACACAAATATTATCCGACTTCTGGTAGTAGTGGAAAAGTGAAATTTACACATTTTGCGGTAATCAATCAAGATCAATCAAAAATTTTGAAAATGTTTGTTTAAACAGATTATTTGGAAAAATATAAATATGAAAAATATAACTCGACTGTTAGACTCTTCGCAAGAAAATGCACTTTCAGAATGTCATCACTTATTTCATATTTTTTGTTGGATGGCAACCACGTTCATTATCTAATTGTCACCTTTTATGTTATCATATTTTAGTATTACATTATGTTGCTTTTTACTTTGACTTTTCTATAATATTTATACAGTCGAACTTCTATAATTTGAACTTGTGGAACTTCTATTACTTGAAGTTTCTATAACAGCATCTAGATCATTTGTAAATTTACTTCCCAAAGATGAAGTTTCTATAAGTTGAAGTTTTTTTTCTGGATAATGGTGCTTCAATTTATAGAAGTTCGACTGTATCAGAAATATAAATTGAGATTTGAAGAAGGAAACAAAAAATATATAGTTTTTGATAATTACAATATTTTTTAATTAAAGTTTGCTATTTGAATGGGCAAAGCTTGAAAAAATATGAAAAAAATTATTTTTTCAAAGTTTACCGGATCAAAACTCTTAATATTTAAGTTTGAATTATATGTTTATGTATACCGTTTTAAAAGCTCATCTCTAACTTTTCAAAAACTTTGGTTTTTGAAAATATGTTAAAAAATGTTTCTTCAATCAATAATTTTGTGTAAAAAGATCAAAAATACCGTTCTTGTCAAATAAATCAAGTTTGGAGAATCCGAGATATATAAAAAAAAAGATTTTTGAGTTCTAGCAAAGAAAAAATTTCTTATGGCGGGTCGTAACATTACGACCCGCTCTCACCAAAATATTTTAAAAATCATTTCGAAATGAGAGGGAGGAAGACAGAAGGAAAATAAACACAAACAAAGAGCGTAACAATGTGTTGCTCTCATCGTACGTATGTACATGTATATGTATTCTTGTGTTTTTTGCTTTAGTTGTCGATCAGACTGCGACAGGAATACATGTGCTGCGGATGCTTTATCATTTTATTTCAGAAAAACACTCGAAGAATATTTTGTGTTAAAAATGTTCTATGTCATTATCTGGGCGTATTTTATTTTGTCCCATAGTACAATTTTTTTAAATGCTTTGGAATGCTTGTTTTTTTCTTTTAATAAAAAATGGTTTTTTATTCTTTTTATTTTTATTTATATAAAAAACATGGCCTAATTTTTAAGCCAAAGATGGATGGCTTTATGTTCTTTTAATAATAAAATCGATTTTTTATTTTATTTTTATTTATCTAAAATTATTAAGCCAAAGATAGACAGCTTTACATATGTATGTTGATGAAATGAAAATAAAAATAATAACACTTTTATATGGCTGTAAATAAATAAATTCTCTCAACTTATTTTCTCTCTCTCACTCACTAATCCATAACCATAGGCATGTGTTAGCCTATAGGAAAAATGTTAGTAATAATTTCAAGTCTACTTATTAACCCAATGATATGTATATGTGAAAATATAGAAAAATTGTACTGCACTAAATCCCTAAAGACACCGTATTTATCTTGGCAAGTACTCTTCCAAAAATCGAAATCATTTCTCATTGATATTAGTGAATACTACTGTGATATTTCTTTGGGTATATAATTGAAGTCTGAAAAAAGCGACATGAACGTTCTTCTTTAAAAGCTGACAAGATTTTTACGCTCTTTTTAACGAACATTCTTGATGTTCGTGTGCTATGTGTGTAAAAAGCCGAAGATGTTCTTCCACTGAGGGGCATTGGTGCCGACGTCTGTTTTTAACACCAGAAAAATAAATAGAAAAGTGGTCAAACAACAAAAACGCACGATGAGAACAACGCATTGTTACGCTCTTGGTTTCTGTATCCTTCCCTTCTATCTTTCCCCCCGCGTCATGAAATATTTTTGAAAAATATTCCAAAATATGTTAAAATGCGCATTCTTTATACTTTATTTTCTTTGGTTCTAGTCAACAATACTCACAACCTACACTATTTAATTATCTGTGTGTATTTTGATTGTCGCACCGTGTAATTAACAAAGAATTTTAGCGTATGCGTAATATTATATAAATTTTTATTACTTATACGCACATATTTCGACTAATATACAGTGGACAGCAGAAGTCTAGATATCCCATCATATTTTAACAATTTCATGTACATATTTTAAACAATAACATGTTAAAATTAATGATGTTTCTTTATATTTATTTTATTAATTTATTCATCTTTATTATTAAACGAAAAAAATGTAATGTTTTTCTCAAACCATAACAAAAATTATGGAAACTGTCTGGTGTCTCCACAAGGTCACGCACTCCATTTAATCCATTTGGCATTGAATCTACAAGTTTCATTTTTTATTCATACTTGCCGCAACGCACTCAAGAATAAGTTTTTCAGTTGACTTTTGTTTCAGGTTTCAACAATTAGGAACAATTATTGTGAACGAGCCTTAAATATAATTTTCTTTTTTTTTGTTTTGTGTTGGCGATAGCATCTGCCAATCATATTCAGTATACATCAAATCATCGAAAGCTTCTCAAAGCATATGGTAATCATAATCAGCGATCAGGATTTTGAGGTGAGAAATGAAGAACTTGGAAGACCACCAAAAAAGGTGATGAGTCAGAATCAAATGCCGGAAATGTTGCACAATATACAATTTCTGATCGTTTAAAAGCTATGGGAAAGATTCAAAACTGGAAAATAGCTGCCACATAATTGAATGACAGATGGAAAATCGAAAAAGACCTGTGAAATTTTGCTTCAAAGGCTCGATTAAAAATCAATGTTGCATTGAGGAATACCCACTTAATAATTACGGAAACATTTGTTGAAAAAATTCATATAAATGAATTTATTGAAAACTTGGAAATCGTTTGAAGTCGCGGTAGTCTAGTAGGTAGGTGTGTTGGCTTATTAGACGTAAGTCCAGGATTTAAACCCCAGGTCAGACATCAAAACGAAAATTTGAAAAAGTATTTCTTCGGCGACTTCCTCTCAGCAGATTTTTGGCAAAAACTCTAAGAGTAAATAAACTTGCCATGAAAAGTTTCTCAAAAATCTGTCGTTCGTAGTCAACTTTAAATTGTAGGTCCCGCCACTCTTGTATAAAATTAACTCTCACAACATAAGTGGTGTGAGAAACTAGATCGTAATCCTGGCTGAAGTATTGTAATGACCAATTATGTTATGTTATGTGTGTTGCATAGAAAGTTACTGGAGTCAAAAAATTGATTTATTTTCGGAACCCTGAACGGAAAACGTGGACAATCATCAACTTCGATTGCAACACCAGATCGATTCGGCAGGAAGACAATGCTGTTGGCCTGGTGAGACCAGAGTTCGAAACGTTCGAAAAAAGGTATATTTTATTTGTTCTCAAAGTACTCAAAAAATTCACTAAAACCCAATTTGTTCGTTGTGTACTGATGTTTTTAGTGTACTTTGTACAGAAATACTAATAAATAGTGTTTCTGAAATCTGTTCAGTACGTTTTGTTAGAGTTTGCGTTCATCTGTTGTGTGGATGTTGTGAACGTAATGTGTATAAAGTAGAAATAAAAATGAATTAGGACATGTTTTAACCTCGGGAAATAGCAATCAATACAAAAATTAGGATAAAAAAATGAGTATATGTACATAAGTAAAAAAATAAATTAGGAAAAATACATATATGAAGAAAAATACAAACAAAGAAAAATATATGCATATACAATGAAACGTAAATAATAAATTAGAAAAATTAAAATTATTAATCACTAATAAAAATAAGAGTAAAAGTGTATAAAACAATTAAAATATGCTTAAAACTATTTAAACAGAATGTATAGCTCCTTTTTGAACTTAGTTGCATTGCCTATGTTCTGAATATAATTGGTAGTGCATTCCAAAGACTGATGGTGTGTATAAGGACAAAAGAGTCCTATGCCTATATTGAATAATTTTCCTACCGCGGTTGGATCTAGCAAATCTAATTCTGCTAAATAAGTATATTGGCTGTTTTAAAGTAATAATCTTATGGAGGAGAATTAGACATTTAATATTTAATAGATTATCAAAATTAATACCATATATCTGGTAAGAAAATTGTGATATATGGTCTCAACGCCCCTTAATAAATACATATCCGGCTATGTTATTATAAGTCAAGTTGAGTTTCTGCCTATCATCAGTATCACAGTTTGCGAATATTTCAGATCCGTATAAAAGAACAGGAATCAAAAACGTTTTAGCCAGTTACATGCGTATGGTAAAAGGAGTCGAATATATAACAGCCCATAAGTTTCTAAGCATACCGTAAGCCTTACCAACGATGGCATTAATGTGGTTAGACCAAGTTAGCCGACCATTAAAGATAATACCCAGATTAGATGCAGATTCAACAGAATGAATTTTATTCCGCCTGATAATAATATCCTGCACATCAAATGCTATCTTAGCTCTGGAAAGCAATAAACATTTAGATTTAGAGGGATTTATACAAAGTTCATTAGAACTAGCCCAGTTGTCAATTTTCCGTAAATCATCGTTGATCGTGTCTATACATAATGTGATATTCTCAATAAAAGTGCTCCTATAAAGCTGAACGTCGTCCGCGTACATATGTACGTTACAATTATCCAAAACATCAGGTAGGTCGTTAATGTATATACAGAACAAAAGAGGTCCTAATATTGATCCCTGTGGAATACCTTTTTCAAAGTGTAGCGAATTCGAGAAGTTGCCGTTGTGATCTGTTCATAAGATAAGAAAGTATAAGACTACAAGCTGAGTTAGAAAAATGAAAGAGGGTCAGTAGCTTCTTCAATAATATTTTGTGATCAACCGTATCAAAAGCCTTAGTGTGATCCAAAAGAATTAAAAACGCTATGTAATTTTCATCCAGTTTAAACCTAAGGTCATCAACTACTTTGACTAAATCCCGACTGCTTCTCAGATAAGAAATTATTACTTGTGAGATAATTGTTTATTAGTCTATCTCTGAGGTTTTCCATTACTTTGGACGGGACAGAATGGCAATTGGCCTGAATTCATTGTTGGATTTAAGAAGGGGAATGATTTTATTAATAAATAAATAAATAATAGCTTGTCACACTGCTAGTTTCTTTTGAGTTCATTTTGCATTGGTAAGATTATTACTTGATTTTTATGTTATTATTATCACTTAGGCAAAATTGGTAATTATTTGTATATTCAAACACAGAATAATAAAAACAAACAAAATTGGAAAAAAAAAACAAGAACAATGGTCGGGATTTTCGAAATTATTTTACAGAAATTTTAATAGCTTTTCCTTGTTTTTCTGCTTGGCCTTAAAGTTGTAAAATATATTTTTGCTTTTATTTCACAAATTTAAGAGAAGGCAAAACGAACAGAAATTAAATGAAGGGAAACAATCAAGACTTATTTTTAATACGTGTTTATTAGGGTTATCATGATATAAAACATAATAAAGGGAAGAAGAAATAATAAGAAATAAGGCTTAGCTAAACTGCGCTATTAACAACGTGTTTTATTATGGTTAGAATTTACCCAATCTTGCATCAAATAGTTCACAGGTTTTATGTATTGTTTACAAGACAATAAATCTATAAGAATAATGATAAGAATTCGTAAAGAAATCTTTAAGTCAGATTTCAAATCAAAATATATTCTTAAAAAGTTTTCAAAAATTAAAATTTCTGTTAGTGGTTAGGCAGGAATATTTATACATCAGAGAATCATTTGAAAGGGATCCTTCTTAGGCATGATTAACCATCGTAAAGTAAAAGAAGCGTTTATTTTCAACAACAAATTTTTCTTTAAAAAACAAAATCAAAAGCATTGCAATGAAAGTAGAAGCTTAAGAATACGTTTTTAAAGTGGCAATGACTCTAATCGAAGTCGCCGTAGTCTACTAGATAATGTGTAGGCTTATTAAACGTGAGAAAACGGTTGAAACCCCAGGTCAGACATCTCCAACAAAACGAAATACAAAAACTATTTCTTCGGCGACTTCCTCTCAGCAAATTTCTCGCAAAAACATACATAATTAGTCATTACAGGATTATGACCTAGCTTTTCACACCACTTATGTTGTGTGTGTTAATTTTTATACATGAGTGGCGGGACAAACAGTTTAAAGTCGACTCTGAACGACAGATTTTTGAGAAACTTTTCATAGCAATTTCTATTTACTCCCAGAGTTTTTGCCAGAAATCTGATGAGAGAAAGTCGCCGAGAAATATTTTGGTATATTTCGTTTAGTTGGAGATACCTGACCTGCTGTTTAAATAAAGGCCTCACGTCTAATAAGCCAACACACTACCTACTAGATCACGGCAATCACACTTTGTAGCACATACTTCGAAGTAAAGTTTCCTATTTACAAAATGAAAAGGAGCCTATCGGCATTGAGGAAGTGTATATAACTTTCCCTTACTGTAAAGCTCCCATAATCTAGTTTGGGACAAAAGTTTAGATAAGGTCAATGTAAGATCAGGATGGAAGCAATAGAGAATGGAAAATAAACCTTTAATTGAAGTGGAACTAAGAAAACTGACTGTCTGTCTGTTTATCTTGTCTGTCGGCCTACAATTACGCTGATATTCGCACACCTTCCACTAAGCATGAGTGCCCTCAATAGGAGAGGTTACACCATGGACCGACAAAGCTAGTAAGTGTTACAGGGCTCAGTTTTTTCACAGCATTTTTAACTCTTCTTTTACATAGCAAATCCTATTATTATCATAATCACTAGGTTGCCCAAAGGTAAGCAGTTGAAGCAAATAATTCTTTGTGTGCATGATCAGTGCAACCTGCTCAACGGCCGGATACCCAGTTAATTGCATGCATGAAATTGCTTCGAAAAGTATGGAATTTCGTGGCAAGTCGAACAAATTCTTTTCAATCTCTGTACAATCTCTTTTTCGTTTTTGATTTTAATTGTTTCAAGCAGATTATATTTATTATATATCCATAGATATATTATATTTAGATATATATATATTTATTATATATATAGATTATATTTATTATATATCGCAGATCTACTCTCAATACTAAAAATAAGTTACTGTTATATAAAATGTGCATACGACCAATTATGATTTTTGGTTCTCAAGTCTGGTACAATAAAGTGGCAAAAACTTACCGAAAAAAGCTGCAAATAATACAAAACAAGAATCTTAAAATTATATACAACTTACCAAGGCGTTTCTCAACAATTCGATTGCATAAATGCTACAAACAAGATACCATTAACGAAGTTATCAGTAAATTGACAAAAAGCTTGAGGATCGAAACAGATCTTCTAAATACGATTTAATTAGGAATATGTGAGTGTATATATTTTCCAAACCTTCGACAATGAAGGTGAGAGAAGATTACAACACTAAAATTTCTATTAAATTTAATAGGTTTTTCACTATCTTTTTCCCTATAAATGTTAATATATATCTAATGGAAAAGCATTATTTATAGTAAAAAATAAGATTTCAATTGCTGCAATACTTTTTGTAAAAACTCAAACCATGTTAATAATAAAAATTTAATTTTTAAAATTGTTATTTTGATAGTTAAATAAAATAAAATAAAAAAAATATATGTATTTATATTTAAATTGTATTTAATCTGTCTTTCCATTTCTTCCAAAATAAAACAAAAGTTGTAGTCGAAAAAGTAGAGGAAGTAGTACAAAAGTTCGTTAGCACAAGCGAATTGTATGAGTATTCCGACTAAGACTGAATAAAGAATTTCTTTAAGAATCTTTCTCTATTTAAAATGTATCCTTTACGAGAAGTTTTGTACTTCTTTAAGTGCTGTATTCATTTCTTTCTCTTTACGCAGTTTCGCAAGCATTCACCCTTTCTTTACTACATCTTTTTAAAATATTTTTTACAATATTTTATTACTTTTCTAGGTAAAAAAAACTGGCCAACATATTTCTTAGGATGAATCAAGTCCTGATACAAATAGGAATTAGCACAGCAAGAAATCATATATATTTTGTTCATTAGCTACTGCAGTCTTCATTTAGTTTATGTATGCGGTCCTCTTGTTATGCCTATACTATGTTCAGATATACACTTTTATTGAGCCAATATTCGGTTTATTGAGTAAAATATTTTAAGTTTTCAGGCATAATAATATACGCAGTTCTGCTGCTTATTTAATATTCATTTGACAGCTAGTAAAGAAAACAGCTGGTTGTTTCAACGACATTGTTTTTATTTTGTTTTTTGTTTTCCTTTTGTTTGTCGTTGTTGACATTTGAGTTGTCAAATATCAACAGAAAGAATTCGGTTAATTGTAATATGCTCACTCACACACTTATGACAGTGGTGTATTTTAAGTTCTACTCAATATTATAACAATTTGCGTATTTATTGCGCAATAACTGATTGAAACCTTATATGAAATATTGAGCTCAATAATGCGGTTTATAGCGATTTACGCAATAAAGGTGCATATCTGAGCACCGTATTAAAGTCACAATAGAATAGAAAAAATAGCAAAAATAGATAACAAATTTAAGGGATGCAGTGAACTTTGCATATTGTTTTACTTGAATTAGACCCAGAAATAATTATTTTTAACATATTGTATCTCATAATTCTAAGGTTACTCATATTTTTTAAGGATTAGATTTTTAGAATTTTCTTAAATATTGCATTCCTTTGGGAACGCAAACAAATCGCAGGGCATGTTGATTTGGTTCAGCGATGGGTAATTAGAAACATTGTCGTTCTACAGAAGCCATAAATCAATTTCATAATTTTTTTTCAAAAATATTTCGGTTCAAACACCAGAAAAAATGTTTCTTCGGCGACTTCCTCTCAGTAGATATCTGGAATAAATTCTGAGAATAAGGAAAATTGCCATGAAAATTTTCTCAAAAAAATCTGACGTTCCAAATCGACTTTAAACTGTAGGTCTCACCAATCATGTATAAAACTAACGCACACAACATACAGTAGACAGCAAAAGTCTTAGTACGGCAATATACAGTTTGTCAAAAAATCTTTGCACATAGAGAAAAATAAAAAAACCTCGAAAAATTCATTGATTTCTAATATAAATAACCAACTTTTTCATTTTTTTCAAACAGGATTTTATAAACATGTTTTGTTAATATAATAAATAAAAAACTTTTATAACAATGAAAATATTCTAATGTAAAATATTAAAAAACAAAAACAATCCAATTTTACTGCTGTCAAAAAAATATTTGCACACTTGACAAAATATTAAGACATATGCAGTTTTTTTAAAATTATAGTGCTAATATTTTGTGTGTCCACCTTGAGCATCAATCACCGATTGTAGACACCTTCTCATGGATTGAATAAGCTTCGGAATGGCATATTCTAATGGTATTTTTTTCATTCTTCTTTGATGAACTTTATCAATTCGTTTTTATCTGTGGGCGATCTTTTTCCTACCTTTTGCTTTAGATGAACCCACAAATTTTCGATAGGGTTAATATCAGGACTTTGGGCAGCAGTATCAATAACTTTGTAGCAGTTGTAAAGTAACATGGACTTACATAAATAAGATTTATGATTAGAATCATTATATTGATAGTACTTGTAATTAATTTTATTCGGATTAACCGGGTCAATAAAACCAAATTTCTTAATGCTGGCGGTCAGTTCATTTTTTAAAATATCAAAATATACTTCCTGAGTCATTATTTCATCCAAAATACTGATTACACCAACTCCCTTGCTGGATATACAGCCCCATACCATTACAGACAATTTTCCAAACTTTACTGTAGGAATAAGATTTTAATTTTCTAGTGCTGTCAGAGGCTTTCGCCAAACTCTTTACGGTCTGTCATGATAATAAAGCATTATTTTCGTCTCATCTGAGAAAATAACAGAGTCCCAGTACTCCGGAGGAAGTGAAATGTATTCGGTGGCAAACCTTAATCTCTTTCGACATTTTGTGCTGACAGCAGGGGTTTTTTCCTAGCCACTCTTGAAGAATATTTGTGTTTTTGAAGAACATTTCTGATGGTTTCTTGGGAAACACGTAACCCAAAGTCTTTTTGCACTTGAAGAGCTAATCATCTCGTTCTGGATTGTGGGCTACCATACACTATTCTAATAATTTTTCTTTCAACTCGCTGCGTCACATTTTTTGGCCTGCCTATAAATCCTTTTAAGTCTAGTCCTCCTTCTTTTTCAGCACGGTTTATAATATTATATACAGTCCTGATTTTCAAGGAGAATATATCGGCGATTTACTTGGCAGATTTGCCTTTGTAGTAGTTGAAATAGACCAATTGTATAATATTTTTTGAAACTCGTTTTCCTGGCATTTTTTGTATTCAAATATAAGGACACCTGTTACATAAAAAACGATCACTACATTAATAAAACGTTGTTTACACCTTTCACATTCCATCTCATTTGTAAAAACCCCAAAATGCACAACATTCTTGGGAAATAACGGCATTTTTTGTCATTTTTTTTATTATCTTCATTCAATATGCAAAGATTTTTTGACACCCTTTATACTGTGTAAAGTTCTTTTATTGTTGTTATTATTGTAATGTGTGTGACTATTAGAAAACTATTGGCGCCTTGTGGTCGTAAACAAGTACAGTTATAGAATGTGTGCAAAAATAAAAAGTATGTAAAGATTTTGTTGTTGGAATTCTTGAATGAAGATCATATTTTACATTTTTTGATCTGTGCAAAGATTTCTTTGACAAACTGTATTTTGACAAAAAATATCTACACAGGCTTAATAATCTTGCAAAAAGTCCTGGCATGATTTCAAGAGAGTATTTAGGAGATTATTTGATTATTTCGGGTACGTAATCGCTAAACCTCAAACAGCTGAGTCAGCTGAAACATTTCCTTATTTTTCCCTTGTTTTATGAAAAACATTAAAAAAATTTATTTTTTATAATAAAACAGAAATAAATTAATAAAATAAATATATAAACTATATATGTATTTTTATATAAACTTATGACTAAAATTCATGAAATTTGTAAAATATATTGCCGTACTGAGACTTTTGCTGTCCACTGTCAGTGGTGTGAGAAACTAGGTCGTTATCCTGACTGAAGGGTTGTAATGACCAGTTATGTTATGTATGTATATAAAGAGAGCCGCTTAAGTTTAGGTATCCTAATATATTTAATTTAAACATATTTTGTATACGAAATTGACTGTCCACCGTAAATTGAAGAAATTGGTAACACATTTCGGCTCTCCAATTCTGCCATGGTTTCGATATTATAATCATATACCCATGATTAGACATCTAAAATGCTTCTGGGCAAAATATATTATTTCAAAACTTATTTTTTTTTTTTTTTGTAAAACCAGCACTCAGGAGATGGCCCCTACTCATGCAGTGCATTGTGCAGGTTTTGGAAAATAGGTTATAGGAAGGTGGAAAGAGGGAGTAGTGTTTGTGGACATTTGATTTAAACTCAAGATGCGAACGGCAACGGAAACGAGTTGCTGCTAGGTGACTATATAATGGCCAGTGCTATACCTTCACCATTAGACAGTCTACAGCAATCGTCCCCAAGATGCCCGCATCTTAGGGTTATTTGAGTTCAAATATTTAAATTTTTGCGGTTGTAGTGTATATAATAGGTATGTATATTTGTAATAGATTATTTTTAATTTATTTAATTTAATTTAAAAACTGTAGTTTGTTGTTATTGTCTTATTAATATCTAAATTATTGCGGTTAAGTGTATGTAATAGGTATGTGTGTTTGTAATAGGTTATTTTAATAACTATTTCGTTTGATGGTATTGTTGTTTAAAAACTGTAGTTTGTTGTTATTGTCTTATTCATATTTAAATTATTGCGGTTAAGTGTATGTAATAGGTATGCGTGTATGTAATAGGTTATTTTAATAACTATTTCGTTTGATGGTGTTGTTGTTTAAAAACTGTAATTCTTGACCGCGAAATTGTTATTGTTTTGGTTTTGTTTTATTTTGATTTTGTTTCAATTTTGTTTGCTTTTTAATTTTAGCATTTTAGTATTTTTATGTTATTGTTTGTGGATTATTTTAAATTGTTTGTGGATTATTTTAAATTGTTTTGGTTTTCGTAAAAATAAAATGTAATAGGTATGTATGTTGTAATCGGTTATTTTTAATAACTATTTCGTTTTGATGGTGTTGTTGTTTAAAAACAAAAATAGACGGACGACACAAAATAGACGGGCAGTGCAATTACATCTACACACGACGGATGACAAAACACTACTCGAAGTTCAACTTCAAATGATTGAAACTACAAGGGAAGAAGGTATATAATTTTCAATCCATATCTTTCTGACCTAAAACATACAAAGAAATTCTACTCTCTAAGGCAACAAAGATGCCAAATCGTATCACGTCCTACCAGACTACGACGACTTCTACAAATTATTCTTATATACTTTAAATTTTCTAGTATATTAAAGCTGCTGCAAAGAAAATCCCGACCTTGAAATGCTTTTCATATTGTCGACAGCTAAATTGTGAAATAAAATAGATTGACGTTGAAATAAAAGAAGAAGAAAATAAACAAAATATGAAAGAAAAAGTAGAAGATGAAAAATATTTGATATTTTTTCTCTGTTCTTTCAAGCAGCCAAGTTGTGGCACGAACATTATAATGCCTGCAGGCAACTGATGGCCTTGAACGTTTTTTACCATTAAAAAGGTTAATATTTTATAAATTAATTATTTATTAATAAATATTTATTTGTTGTTCTAGTATTTATTTATTTATAATCGATTTGAACACCTGTGGCATCACAACGGGCCGCTATGCGTGCTCAAGTGAGCTTTTTGATATCAGAGCTACCATTCCGACCCAACCGTACCTAACACCTAAACAAACTATTTTAACCCTTAAAATGACCACAGGGACACATGTACCAACACGAAAGTAGCAAAAATCTGAACAACTAACAACAGGGTGTGTATTAGGTTACTTTTATTAATTTCTAAATATGCATATTTACGATTCCGATAATATATGAAATTTAACAGATATATTTGAACAGTCATTCTTTATATATGGTCACTTGAACTTGAAAGTTTTTTGTCTGTAAGATTATAATATGTCTTGATATGTAAATCTCATTTATCAATAAACATATGTAAATTTTTTATTGTTGGGTTCTTATTTTACATACATAATTGTCATTATATCCCTTTGCTAGAAACCTGCAGAGAGGAAGTCGCCGAAGAAAATTTTTTTATATTTCGGATTTGAATCTAACAAGCCAACACACTACTTACTATACTACGGCGACTTCATATTTTAATAAATATATTTATTTATTTATTTATTAATTACAATACAATTATAAATTACAGTCTAATTAGATACGAGCGGAGTAATTTGACCATATGCTCGGTGTAGTGGCACTGACCAGAGTCTCTGGTGAGAATCGAATCCTCGACCCTCACGATAATAGTCTAGCACACTACCCATTAGACTACCAGTGCACCCTTTAATAAATATAAAAAGTTATTAGTATTGAAAACTTAAAAATTTATTATAAACCCTATTGTTACACCGGCGTCCCTAGGTCCGTAAGGGAAATTTTCTACTTTTTCACAGAAGATATGATTCCTTGCTATTACCATAATTTACTAACTTTTGGTATTGTATATTATGCTTTGAAAAGGACGTGGAGTAATTAAACTCAACGAATGATGCTGAAATAAAGGATACGATATTTTAACAGCAAAATACTGTCGAGTCTTGATCTTTTGCAATTTCTGGTCTTCAAAAATCCGCCGTAGTCTAGTAGGTAGCCTTTTGGTTCACTAGACGTGAAGCCACAGTTCAAACCAGAGGACAGACATCCGCAACAAAACGAAATATAGAAAAATATTTCTTCGGCGACTGTCTCTCAGTAGATTTCTGACTAAAGCTCTGAGGGTAAAAAAACGCAATGAAAAGCTGCTCTAAAATCCGTCATTTGGACTCGATTTTAAACTGTAGGTCCCGCCACTCATGTATAAGAATTAACACACACAACATAAGTGGTGTGAGAATCTATATCGTAATCCTGATTGGTTTTGGTAATTTGGTTTTAAAATAAATAAATTGGACACCTAATGAATGAATCATTCTAAAAAAGTTAATATTTCCTGTCATAACCTTATGGTTGTCAAACAGCTAAAACAAAGTGGAACATGGTCGTAAATATATTTGAAAATTATACTTTGAAGTTTAAAATCAATATGTATGTATTTTTAAAATTTAAACTAAAATTACAAGCTTTACAAATTAAATAAAAACAAATATACTCCTCCAAAATCTATTCACCTTAGCAGAATATTCAGTGCCCTCATTTGGCTTTGGCTGTAGTTGCAAAGATTGTTATTTTTCTTGCGGTGGCAATTGTGGATTCGTTGGTTCCTGCTGTGGCAGATGTTCTTTGAGTTGTTGCGTTACCTGCATCTGATATTTTTCGGCTTTATAGTCTTCCACACGGGCAATTAGTCGTCTCAACTTATTCTTAAAAATGGTTTGACGACTGATGTTAAGCAAATCATCATAAGAAATGCAGGCATTCTTTTTATTATTATCCTACCTGAAATGAGGTTTGTTTACTAATAAACGCGTGGAATGATATTTGCTGTTAAATTTCGTATACTTCATTGTATATTCACACTGCACCGAAATCTATTACGCTTTACTTATAAAAAATCTCTTTCGTTATTACATTGTAAAGTCACTTAAGGCACTTAAACGTTCTTCTGTATGCATTAAATATGAACATTAATCCTCAAACGTTTACGTCATAAGACTGCAGATCGATGTAGAAATAATTTTTTTGTCACAAAAAGCCATTTGTTGAAAAAATATTTTTAAAATGAATATCAAAACAAATGTAACCCTTTTGCTTGCAAAAAATCGTCACGCATACCCTAATAATATTGTTACGAAAATGGAAACGGTGTACATCCTTTAACATTAAAACAATAAATAAAAGCTACATTAACAAATACAACGAACTCGTTACAACTAAAACAACAACATCAGTATGAAAGAAAAGGGGATTTACAATTAAACGAGAACGCAACAACAAGCAATGTGTACAAAATACACAAATAACAATGAAGTCGCGATAGAGTTCTCAAGAAAGCGAAACCACTTACGTTCGACTTCAAGGGCATACAAAAAGGCAAGACAAAGCAGGCGACGTGTAGTAAGAATTCAGTCAGACTTGTGTAAAGACGAGTTGCGTGTGAACAGAACAGTCGTAGTTTAAAGATCACCGTTGAAAAGATCTACCGAACATTTGATAGTATGTACGCGAACAGAAGTGTAAAGAAGAATAACGAATAAACAAATGATTGTTGGATTCATCAAGTTGTCAACGGTGCAACACAAAAGTAGTGCGAATAATAAAGAGTTGAATTGAAACTAAACACATATTTGTTTTTATTTTGTTTGCTATCAACGAACTCATATTTAAAACGTTTTTAAAAAGATAAAAACGTAACAATATTGTACAATCGCTTCTGCCAGTTAATGGCACATAATACATACCACAGTGCATTCTGTTTTCAGGGTCCTGATAAAGAATTCGACAGCAGTAGATTGAGCACTTTATGAACATGTGCATTTGTCTACCTAAGCCTTTTAACTTGAGGGATTGATTGGTGGCAGTCAATTGTGGCATATTGATCAGATACTAATTAAGTATTAAAATTTTATGGTTTTGAATAACAAACAAACGATTGATTTTTAGTTTCCTCTGTCACCAAAAGTGGTTCTGTCTGACTCACAGCTGCTTGAGTTTATTTTAATTACAGTATAAAAAAAATATTTACACTGAAATTAGAATTTTTCGGATTTTCTGATTATTTAATTCTATGAAATTCAAAATAATTCAAAAGAATCAAAAGTAATCAAAAATAATAAAATTATTTTCAATAACAAATAAAAAGTCTTTCTCCATAATAACATAACAAAACTAACGGACAGTCCACTATAAAACCTCAATTCTTTAATTCGAGAAATTTTCAAATAAATTGAAAATTCATGCATTCTCCAATTATTATTATTTTATTATTTTATTATTATTGAAAACAATTTGATTGCTTTTGATTCTTTTTAATTATTTTGTACTAATCGTCAGTAATCCTGATTATTTTTGATTATTTGTAATTCTAATCAGTTATTAATTATTCAAACCAAAAATAACCAGAATAACCACATGAGTGGTGGGACCTACAGTTTAAAATCGACTCCGAACGACAGATTTTTGAGAAACTTTTTCATGGCAATTTTATTTGCTCTCAACGTTTTTTCTGCCAGGAATCTGCTAAGAGGATGGTTAGGTTAGGTTAGGTTACTACCTACTAGACTACGGCGACTTTAAATCCGTCTCCATCTGTTAGAGATCGATATATAAAAATGTAACGTTAACTACTGATATGAGCCTCAGAGACACACGGCCTCGTCTAATTATAAAAAGGTTTTGCTTTCATATACATACATACATAATTGGTCATTACAACCCTTCAGTCAGGATTACGACCTAGTTTCTCACACCACTTATGTTGTGTGTGTTAATTTTATATACATGAGTGGCGGGACCTACAGTTTAAAGTCGACTCCGAACGACAGATTTTTGAGAAACTTTTCATGGCAAGTTTTATTTACTCTCAGAGTTTTTGCCAGAAATCTCCTGAGAGGAAGTCGCCGAAAAATTCTTTTTGTATTTTATTTTGATGTCTGGCCTGGGGCTCGAACCCAGGCTTTTCGTCTAATAAGCCAACACACTACCTACTAGACCACGGCGACTACATATACAATTTCTTTATTCTGCTTACTTTTATGAGTGGAAATTCCATTTTATGTAAGTTAAAAATTAATTTGAAAACAACATCAATTGCGTTTAGATTTTGTTAAATGTGAAAATATTTCTTATAATAAACAAATAAAAAACAAAATATTGTTCATAAGAAAACCCGTAGTTTTTATTATGAGCCTTAGAGGCTCTGGTTGCTAAGATTTATCACATTTTTATGTGAGCAAGAGCAGGGATAATATTGATATCTGAGTGCTTTTTACATTTAGGGCCATTATTACAAATTGCCGTTAACTAAAGGGAGGATTTTAAAGGGCACATAAATTGTTTTTCATTATTATAATTGAACAATAAGGTAAAAGTGAGCGTTAAGCTAAATGGAGGATCATCCCACCGGTAACTTTTAAAGTTAAGTTTATGTTTCAACTTGTCATATTATATATTATTTTCAATATGACAACTTCAAATTCAAACAAAATGAGCATATACAACAACAAAAACGAAGCCTGTCGTTGCCACTGCGTTTAAATAAAACTTTTTAAATTTCAGCAGTGTTCCGCCCCCTGCCATATTTTCGAAAAGAAGTTAAAGGTGACTTTAAAGTTCACTTTAGTTAAAGCTACCTTTAACTAAACCCAACTTTAACGGGAAGTTGTAATAATGGCCCTTAAACTTGCAAGTGGACCAATTTCACTATGATCCACTGTATATCAAAGTTTGTATGCATATAGGCATTCTTGTTTAAAAAGATTTAATAATAAATAACAAAAATGAAAGTTAACAAAAATTGCATTTAAAATTAAATTATTGGAATTATTCAATTCCATTTATTTAATTGCAAATTGTGTTATATTATATACATATGTATGTATATTATTATCGAAACAGACTAGAGTCTGATGTGGAAAATGCAATTTTAATGTTTGTGTAATTATTCAAATAAAATGAATATAACATTTGATATTTCTTTGGGTTGCAATAATTTATATTTAATTATAATATAAATATTAAAGCTTAATGTGTATAAATGCTTATTTAAAATTCAATCAATATGTTTTAAAATTACATCACTAAAGCATACAAATTAAAGATTTTTATTAAAATGATTTAAAATGAAATTGACAGAAATGTTAAAGCCAATTAACAAAAATGATATTTAATTATGACAGTTGCCCTAAAGCAATTATCATAAAAATTTTTGAAACCTTTTTGGTGGAACGTAATTATTAATCGAAGCATAAAAGTAGGTAGTGCCGTCATATTTATTGGGTGGAGCATAAAGGAATAAAACAAAAGAGTTTTTATCTTTTCGTAGCCTTTTTTCCTTTTCGCAAAACTCTTCGTAGCAAAAGGAAGTATTATTGGTAAATATTGCTAGTCATTTATCGAGGGAAATTAAAAAATTTAAATTTAAGAACGCAATATGACAGAAACGATATGAAATTTTTATTCTTTTGTTGTGAAGTACAATTGTTCCCATTAGAAATGGAATATGCTTGTCGCGGCTGGCCTGACAGTACCTCCTTCGATCGGACCAATTTCTGAGTGTATGTGGTCTTATCTGGACAATGGCATCACTAATGTTGACTTTCTAATGCTAAATTGTCTCTGATTTGTCACCATAATATTTTTCTTTAACAGCGTTTCACAGAAAGTAGTCCTACGCCCCTTGCTCTTATTGCCGCTTTCGTCTGTCCCTGGGCGCAGATAGGCATGCGATCGTTGACAGTTTTGAATCGATAGCTGCTGGTTCTTTTGCTACGCTTCGCCGTTTCTGTTTCTGCTGCTGATGTTTATGAGCGGGCCCAGATTGCCCCTCTACCTTGCTGTCATCATCCCCGTCATCCCAGTCATCCCCGTCATTGCCGTCACCGCCGCTGCCAATCCTGCTGCGTTGTTGTGTGTAGCAGTCTGCTACATTTGGGTGCGTTGGTAGACGCATTGTATTTCACCCTGTGCGAAGAGAACCATGGAATTACATAGGTCCACGCCGACAGGTACCCATGTAAAACCCATCGTCGTTGTTCCCGTTAGAAATGGAATATGATTGTTGGAGCTGGCCTGACAGTACCTTATTCGATCGGACCAATTTTTGAGTGTATGTGGTCGTATCTGGGCAATGGCATCAGGAATGTTGGGTTTCTAATGCTAAATTGTCTCTGATTTGGCACCATAATATTTTTTTTAACGGCTCTGCACAGAAAATAGTCCAATGTTGCAGCTTCTTGGCGGCCAATTGACATCACCATTTCGGGTCATTAAAAGGCCATCGTTTAGCGCAATAAATCGATTGTAGCTTGAAATGTGTGGCAAATTGCACAATCCTGTTGAAACCAAACATCGTTCACATAAATACTATGAAGAGGGTTCAAAAAAATCAGTTATTATGATGCGACCATAATAATAGTTGTGCCGTCCTCATTTTCAAAGTAATATGAAAATGACGTCCGCCCGAAGAGATGATTTTTTTTGGCAAAACCGTCTTCATCGTGAAGTTTCTCGTTGGCTCAATAAATCCTATCAAGCGTAAATCGATTCATTACGTTCAGTGTAGATAATATACAAAATATTGTGACAGAATAGAATGACATACATAAGTATTGCCAGATTCAAAATAACAGATGGTTAAAATTTAAGCCGATAGATGGCCCACCCTATACATACAAGTGCGTTCCAGGTGAACCCATATGAAATGGGCGTTGTTTTGTGAAATTAAAACAAAAGTTTTTAATAGTATTGTCCATTGCTGGCTACACATTTTTTTCCATCTTTCAGGCATTTGTGGATTGCTTCGCCTTTTGAAGCAAACCAATTAGTCACCCAATTTTCGACTTCCTCATAGGAATTAAATTGAATTGAAGTACTATTCAGCCAATACGTGAACCATCGATGAAACCAATTAGTAGTTGGACGACAAGTCTAGTGAATACTGCGAGTAGTAGCTCCCAGCCTGTATAGCATATTGAACAGGTTTTGCTATGTATGGAGGTGCGTTCTCATGTTGCAAAATTATCTCGTCTTGTGGCCCATTCTGGTCATTCGTTCAATACGAACAGAAAATGTTTTGTTGTTTAACACTTAACATTTCCGCCATTTCTTTCTGACTCAAAGCATCATCATCATTCAATATTGTTTGCAATTCGTCGTCTTCACATCTTTTTAGTGGCTTTCACATTCAAATCCCTATCTCTGAAGCGTAAACCATCTTTTCCATGTTACTTCTGATAGATCATGATCGCGTGCCTCTACAAGCATTCGATGCGACTCTCCAACTCTTTGCTTTGTATTCGAAGAGGATGGGTGGATCCGTTTTAAGTATATCAATATCAATTTTAAGTATATCAATATTATCCAATCTTTGTTTTGATATACAGGATGCTAAATTATCATTGTTTATGTATTACGGTAGTGCTATAATCTTGTTTTATCGTTTTAATGCGTTAAGCAAAGGTAGACATCCTCATATGTAATAAATATCTCCATATTGCTTCATACGGTGTTCAGATATGCACCTTTATTGCGTAAATCGCAATAAACGGCATTATTGAGCTCAATATTTCATATAAAGTTTCAATTAATAATTGCGTAATAAATACGCAAATTGTTAAAATATTGAGTAAAACTTAAAATGCAGCATTGTCGTAAGTATGTTCAGTGCGCATATTATAATTAACCGAACACTTTCTGGTGATATTTGACAACTCAATGAAAAACAAAAAAAAAAAAAAAACACAAAAAACAAAAAAAACAAGAAAACAAAATAAAAACAATGTTGTTGAAACTGTGAAGCTGTTTTGTTTACCAGCTGTCAAATGAATATTTGGGCAATTCACACAAGCCCTTGTGTCGTTGTATTCATTGTATTGTTGGACGAATATACAACAGTGAATGCTTGTTGTCGATAATTTTCATATAAAAATTCGTTGTATTGGTTTCGTGCTATCAGTTTATGTAAATGCCAGTAATCAAGAAGAAGAATAAAAATACCAAATATTTTCTATGTAACTTGAGTCGACAATTCACATTTCAAAATTATAATTGTTCGCACAGATAATTAATTAATTTACTTTTTTCCGTAATATTTTTCATTTTGCTGCTTGAAAATCAAATTTTGAATACTGGTCTTCTTCTTCTAATCGTTTCTTGACGTTTGGAATACGAAATACACAATACAGCATAGCATTGTGCGTTCACAAACAAAAAGTGTATACAATGCAATATACACGATATAAAGTTGGGTGAATTGACCAATTGGATAAGCAGCTGAACTGCGTATTTTATTATAATAAAAGTATTATATAATAAAAGCTGACAGTCCCCAAGTCAGGTGTCTATTAATGGGAATACGAAGATATTTAATATGCGAGTGAGTTACACCTCTATTCCCTCGAAAAGAGAGAATATTAAGTGATCATATTTTTTTTCATTCACTTTACTTCTACAGAGATAAAGAGATGCATCTTGTGGATTCCCATGCATACAAACCAAAGCTGTATCATCAAAAATATATTTCTACATATTAGCCTGCTCAATGTAATGTCCAAAATATATTTTAAATATTAGGCGTATCCCAATATAATTTTGTGAGTAGCACTCATAAAATCACCTTAGTTATTGTCAAACAAATCCCACATTCCAACATTACAGCAGTATTATTAAGAAAATTTAGTTTCAATTTAACCCAACCTAACCTTAAAAAATTTCAATTAAAATTTTTGTCCATAGGCATTCCTGTTTTAAACGAGGTATTCATTTAAATGAAAACAAAATAGGTTTCTAGGGAGTTTCGCAAAGTAAAAATATATTTTCAATTAAACAATTTCTTTCATAATTATTCTAAAAGCAACTCTTAAGCTTTTGTCCAATTTAAATGTTTATTTTTTATAAAAGCTGGAGGGAATTCTTTTATTACGAGTGAAAATTAAAAACACTTTCAAGCACAAATTAATTAACGACTTACAAAGGAAATAATGGGTCCAATAACAAATCCATTCTTTCCAAAAACGGAATTGGATTTTTGTATTTGTTTTGTTGATTACGGAAATAACAAAAGACAGTTTATATGTAAATTTTAATTATTGGAATTTCTTTAGGCCAGAAAAAAGGGTAATAAAAAAAACATTTAAGTAATTATAATATTATATAAGCCTGACAAATAAACATTATTGTCATACATACATAATTGGCCATTACAACCCTTCAGTCAGGATTAAGGACTTAGTTTCTCATACCACTTACGTTGTGTGTTAATTTTATACATGAATGGCGGGATCTACAGTTTAAAGTCGACTCCGAACGACAGATTTTTTTGAGAAATTTTGCACGGCAAATGTATTTACTCTCAGAGTTTTTGCCAGAAATCTGCTGAGATGAATCGCCGAAGAAATATTTTTTTATATTTCGTTTTGATGGTCTGGGATACGAACTCGGGCTTTACGTCTAAAAAGCCAACACACTGCCTATTAGATCTCGCCATAAATGTATAAAATTAAAAAAAATTGCAAATCTCTATTAAACTGTCGTTAGGAGTCAGCTTTAAACTGTAAGTCCCGCCATCAAGGCATAAAATTAAAAAAAAATTTAACTCGCACAACATAAGTGGTGTGAGGATTAGGGTAGTATTCCTGGTTGAAGGATTAATGACCACTTATGTATGTACGAGTATGTATGTATGAAAAATATTTCTTTGGCGGCTTCTTCTCAGCTGCATTCTGGCAAAAACTCTGAAAGTAAATAAAATTACCGTGAAAAGTTTCTCTGTCGTTCGGATAAAATTGAAGCCCACAACATGGTTGCTGAGAGAAACTAAGTAGTAATCCTGACCAAAGGAATGAAATGAGTGGTGATAAAAATAAAATATTTAAGTAAAGCAATTAATTATAAATATAATTAATAAAAGAAAATTATCTTAATTATGGTATTTAAAAAATAATTATAAAATACAGTGAAAACTCTACTAACGGACACCTGTCATTTAAACGGACAATTTCCTTAGTCTCTTTGTTTTACAAAAGTTTTTAGAACAGATTACTCTCTTCTAGACGGACACTCCACTTGACAGGCGCGGACACTTTTTCCATAAAAGACCTCCAGTAGACGGAGAAAATTCAAAAATATTAACCGATAAAAATATACATACCCCAGAGCAACACATTTACGTATTTACATACATATATACTTATTTATTATTTATTTATTTAATAATTTAGAATACAATTACAAATTATATTCTAATTATATACGAGCGGAGTAACTTGACCATATGCTCGGTGTAGTGTCACAGACCAGATTCTCTGGTGGGAATCGAACCCACGACCCTCACGCTAATAGTCTAGAACACTAACCACTACACTATCAGAGCACCCACATACATATATAAATTTGTGTGATTCCCTTTTTTAGTATCATTGGCAGATTGTTGTGTAGTTTTCTTTATATTTTTTGAATGCGTTCATTTGGGACAGTGTGTCGCTTGCGTGAAGTGTTATTGAAGACTTTTTATTGCAGTATGGCTGGACGAAATTCTCTCACATTAGAAGAAAAAATTAAAATAATAACTGTGCAAGAATAAGAAAAACTTTCAGTGCGTGAAATTTAAAACATTTAATAACAAAACAAAACAATTTCAAAAATAGGTGATAATGGGAATTTTATCCAAGATTGAATATTTGGAAAACAAGCCTTTTGAAAAATAAGGATGATCTTAAGGCCGCATGGCAATCTGGAGTTAACATATACTTAAGTTGTATTGAAATTTGTCTACACATTAGTCATAATATCATACTTAATAGCATAAAATCCTGACATTTTTATAGTGAACTATCCCGTGAACTGACACCTCCCGTTAACGGTCAACAGTATTCACTGTATTCTGATTGTGATAGTATGCATATAACTCTATAACCATCCAATTGAGGGTATAGGTATTCCAAAGTCAAAATCACTTGTTTTTGCATTTATTGGTGGTTTTCTAGTTTCTTTAATTTTTTACTTAAAGTGCCAATATATTGTTACAATATGTTGTTAACGTGTTGTTAATAAAAATAAGTTTGTGTTTAGTTTTAATTAAAATTCTTTATTATTCACACAATTCTGTATGCCACTGTTCACAACTTGATGTAATAACAACAATTGCATTGTTTGTTATTCCTCTGTTTACACCCTTTGTTTGACTGATCTCTTTAACGGAGATCTTCAAACCACGATTACTCACTTCAAACGCTTCGCGTCTTCATACAAGACTGACTGCACATTTACTGCTTTACATTGCCTTTTATATGGTAACGTAAACAGTCTGATGAATGTTCTTGAAGGCGAATGTTCATGGCTTCGCCTGCTCGAGATCTCTATAAAGGTGTTGTTTCATTATTGTTGTTTGTGTATTTTGTTTACATTTATTCTTTTAGGGTTTGTTGTTGTATTTTTGTTTACTTGTTTCCCATTTTTATGCTGGTGTTTTTTGGTATATTTTTTATACTTGTTTACCATATTTTTTATGCTGGTGTTTGTTGTTATATTACGCAGTGCGATAATTTGTATACAGGTCGATTGTTTTTGTGTTTGTAGCATTTGTTTATAATTTTAATGTTAAACGATGTAAAAGCAAAACACCAGTATCTAGATTTTTCCATTTTCATAATAATATTGTTACGTTTTAACCTTTTTAAAAACGTTTAAATATGAGTTCATTAATTACAAACCAAGTAAAAACAAATATGTTTTTAGTTTTTCTTAAACCCTCTTTATTGTTCACACTACGTTTGTGCCACTGTTTACAACTTAACGATATAACAACAATTTGCTTGTACACTATTCTATTTCACACTTCTATCCGCGTTATCGCTAACAACTGTTCGTTAGATCTTCTCTGCTTACAACCTTTTTGCAAGCAATACCACTTGTACGTTCAAACCGCAACGCGTCTTCACACAAGGCGGACTGAATTATAACTGACTGACTGCTGGCCTTGTCTTGCCCTTTTATTTGCGGAAGGTTCTCGTTCTCGCCTTCTCGAGAGTTCTATAGCGACCGCACTGTTGCTTGTGTATTTTGCACACTTGTCCATCCCTCATGCTTGTTGTTGTATTTGTGTCGTGTGTATTGTGTTGGTGTAGCTGGTAGCTTTTGTTTATCGTTTTTATTGTTTAACGATATAAGGCGTTTCGATTTATGTAACAATATAGTATTTTCTATTCTATTGTACCATTTGTTTGCTTTTTTATGCCTGCTACAATGAAATTTTTATTATCCTGTTGAAAATAAAATAATGACAAATTACACAATACTGTAGAATAGTAAGAAAAGAAATCATAATAGAAGCAGGAAAAAACAGGAAATAATAAATTGTTCAATAATTTCTTTTTCATTTTATCTCTCTTGAGAGTTTATTTTTGGTATGATATGTCGTCAAAAGCACAATGCCTGTAAGCAACACTGATGCATGAACTTGACCTTCAACATTTTTATTTTGGATTCCTTTATATCTACTGGAAGGAATTGTTTTTTCACAAAGTGTTGAAATGAAAAATATTGCAACTATTTGTCATCGAATTATGATTTTACTATGAAATATTTACAACACAAGTGCTTGGGACATCAATCACTGCCTCGTCCAGCTATTGAATTGTGTGGTGCTCAGTTAGCGTATGTGTAGAGTGCTTATATTATAAAGACATAATTTATATTTAAAAACAATATAACGGGTTATTAATTTTTCGGCTTCAAAAATAAAGTTAATAAAAAACAGAAGACTACAATCTCCATGAAGCCTTCATTTAATTATAATTGGATTGGATGTTGACGGAATGTATGGAATATAATGTTATTCAAAGGCTACCTCTAGTTTGGCTGCAGTAGCCAACCCTTTTGAGATGGGTTTCCACCACATTTTCAAATTTCGGGCGTAGATAAAAGGCTTTTGACGTAGCCCCATAAAAAGTCGAACGTCTTCAAATCCGATAACCATGATAATGCTGTTGTACACTCTTGCTGAAACCACATACCGTCCACTCTATAATCTTTAATTACAGGTCAGAATGGGTCGATTATCTCACGACTATAGCGCTATTTATTAATTCATTTTCATGCTGATATAGCCACAAAGTGGGGAATGACTTTCATCGACTAGGAGAGATCACACCGTTGTTCTTGCTGATGAAGAAGGTGTGTCGAATAATACGAATTTTTTCCATTCCATGGCGTTCGAACTAAACAAAATACGAAAAATATTCCTTCGGTGAATTCAACAGTTTCTTAATGGACGTTATTTGTTCTGACAAAGTGATAGATTTTGCCTTTATTGCATAATATTTTAGCAACTTCAATTTTCAACCATTATCATGCAGTTTGCTTGCGTCATTGTGCCACTAAAATCATGCGAATAGGCGCCGTCAGACTTTCCTGTAGGGTTACGTCGAATATCGTATCTAAGCGCATAATTTTCGGATGTTGCAGCATTTCAAAGCTAGAACGCGTCAAGTTAACCAACTGAATAACGCAAAAAAGTGTTGGAAAACAGCTCAAATATTCGACTGTTGCAATCAATCCAACGGCTTGCATTTCGGACATAATGATCAAGTCCAACCATTACAATGAAATAAAAGTATCATTATCTAAACTCAGAACTTTTTATTTGTGTTTCATTTAACTTAACTTTTGAAACCGAAAAATAGTTAACCCGTTACAATAATGGATACCAGTTGCATGAGCATGCGAACACGTGTTGCTCTCAAACACAGTTCTTTCAAACAGAGTTTTCTTAAATGTAAACCGTCATGTATATATTTTATTGCCATTCATTGTACTCGTTAATCCCAGAATTTGTGTACGAAGCGCTTAAAACACTTTCGTATTCATTATTCATGCTTTATAGGAAAATCTAAATATTTTGAGTAACATTACCATGATACACACTTCCAATGCATTTCTGTTTACTGCTCGAGTTGTACATTTTATTACTGAACTTAACTCCGTAAAAATATAGTGGAAAGAAACATTACTTAGAAACTATGAATGGATGATGGATAAAACACAAACAAACAAGAAAAAGAACTGACACAGAAAATTGTATTTCTTTTATAAGTATTTTCCATGTGGATTTTTTTGGTACATGAAAATAAACAATTTCTCTCTAAAATCTTTAACATACAATACATAAAGAAATAGAAATTTAAAAAGGAACTAAATAAAAACCGCAAATAAAATTAGAAGTTGTAGATCCCTTCCTCTTTTTCCACTTGCCTTTACTTTGATCTTTCTTTGAAATTGTTTTGCACCACGATCGTCCTTTTTCAATTTGCATTGTTTTAAAGGATTTAGCATATACAATAAGAGGTACATACTAGGGATGCCAATCGGGAAATCCCGATTCACAAAATCCCGGGATTTTCGGGATTCCCAAATCCCGAATACCGGGATTTTTTAAAACTTATCCCGGGAATTTTCGAGATTGTAAATTCATACTTATAAACTTCATAAAGTAAAAAAAATATTGAGTCTACGGCATTGTTTTTTATTTAATATTACAATAAATAACACTCATGTAGTTTTTCAAGTGTAACGTGCAACAATTAAGTGAATATTCTATATCACTCGACATCGAACTGATTAAGAACTCAACTTCCATTGTTAAAAAGTTAAACGTTGCCCTCGAAGTCCAATAAAATCTGTTAATACAGCTGATGGTTTAGACAATCAAATTTCTAAAGAAATAGATTTGATTGAATCACGAGGTGTTAGAGGTGAATGGTTATTTTCTGCATATAGCTATCTTGAAGCCATTTTACCCACAAGTGTAGATTGCGAAAAATGTTTTTCAGCGAAAGATGTTTTTGTTTGCATGAAAATTAAGGCAAGAAATATTAGTCTTTGATCTTTTTAAAAAATTACTTAAAACAATTAATATAATTAATATATATTTTGGACACTGAATAGTGTTCTTAAAAGGGTAGGTATTTGTTTCTTCACTAATGTGTCTATACATACATATATGTATGTATGGAGACACGGATGAATTATTTTTATTTTTGTTAATTTTTATTCTGTTTTTTTATTTTATTTTATAACATGTGTATTGTGATAAAGATCAAAAATTAATAAAATTTTTAATAATACAATTGTTTTTCGCTCTTTTTATTAAGAGAAAATCCCGAAATCCCGGGATATTTCGGGAAATCCCGGGATATTTCGAGATTTTTCGATCCCGAATTGTCCCGAAAAATCCCGGGATTTCGGGATCGGGATTTCGAAATCCCGAATCCCGGGATTTTTAAAAATCGATCCCGTTTGGCATCCCTAGTACATACATACATAATGGGTCATTACAATCCTCTAGTCAGGATTACGACCTAACTTCTCACACCACTTATGTTGAGTGTTTTAAATTTTATACATGAGTGGCGGGATCTAATTTTCATGGCAATTTTTTGTCTAAAATCTTCTGAGAGGAAGTCGTCGAAGAAATATTTTTTTATATTTCGTTTTGTTGGGGTTGTCTGACATGGGGTTTGAATCGTGGCCTCACGTTTAATAAGCCAACACACTACCTACTAGACTGACTTAAATATCAAATATGTTATCGAGGCCAGATTTTTAAATTATTTTCACGTTTCTTGAGAGTGACCTTAGTCTTTTTAAATTTTCGTTGTTGATATCTTAAAACATGAAGTTTTTCACGTTGTTGCTTTTTCCCAAATATTCTATTAATGGCAAGTTTCGCACTTGAACTGGTAACTTGACTTGACTTGGCGAATATTAAAAAATATGACAGCGAGTGTTTAACTATTTTGATCGTAATTTTGCTACATTTATTGGATTTTGAAATTATTTTGTTTGTGACCTCGTAGCTCCACCATCATCTTTATGCTCAAACCGATAGAGTGCTAAAAGTACTTTTATAATAAAGAAAAGAAAAAAGAAAGATAGAAAAATTTTTGAAACTCAATGCTTTACAGTGCAAGATTCCGATCAATTTTCTTTCGAATCGAAATATCTAATAACCCCTTGGTTAACTTTAAGATGCTGTTCGACGTCAGTAAATATATATCCTTGTCTATTATTTGATAAACACCCAGTAATTGCTTCTAAAATCCATAATCGTTTCCAAAAATTTCCTGGAGCTTCGTTCTTTTTATCATAGTCTATATATTGGACTTGAACTAATCCCCAGCCTAAAACAAGTATTCTTTGTGTATACTATGTCTAAAAATATGCCAATTACTAGCATCAGGTTACTTCTAATTAGACTGATACATAATTTAGGTATATATATATATAAGTTACTGTTGTTCCTATAAGGAGCATATTAAGGTAATTCACTTATAATTGATTGTCTGAAACACGTTTGACTTGAGGAGAGTGTCCAACTATCGTTATCTTTCCTTTAGCATAGTATTATCTTCAAAATATATTTTTCTTCTCAGCAGATAGGCTCTCACCATCCAAGAAAGCTTATATGACCTGGGATCCAACCCTGCCTAGCTATTTAAATAATAATTACGGCAATTTTTGTCCGATTTGATCAAACGAGGCGGCAACTCTTCACAAGATAATGTACTTTCAGAACATCATCACTTATTTCATATTTTTTAATTAAAATTTGTTGCTGCTATGAACGGACAAACTTGAAAAAATATGAAAAATTTCGCATTTGTCAAGTTTACCTCATCAAACCTCATAGCATATTAAGTCAAATAATATATATATGTCTATCGTTTTAAAGGCTTATCCCTCTCTTTCCTAATAAGGTTTAAATTTTGGACATCGGTTCAGAAATGTTAGTGTAATCAATAAATTTGTGCGTAAAGTCCAAAAAACAGTTTTTGTCAAATAAAACAATTTCGGAGGGTGCAAGAGATATAAAAAAAATATATTTAAGTTCTACTTAACAAAACTCACAACCTACACTATGTCATTAGCTGTGTGTATTTAATTTTTTTATTTAGTCGCATGGTGTGATTGTATATATATATGTATATATGTGGCAGCACTGTTTTAGGTATGGTCGCCCAAATAACCGACTATCATGTACGTAGTATAAAGGATCGCCATTGTTAAGTTTTCCTTCTCTTTTCTTGAGGACGCCAACGAGTCAACATCGACGGCCTGTGATCTTAAATAAATGGTGCTTAAATAAAAACTAAATTAAACCTTAAACTTAAGTAAAATTTTACTTAAATTAAAACTAAATTAGACCTTAAAAATAATTAAATTTTTTATTTTTAATTATCCACAATTACCAAATATATATATATAAAGGTAGATCAATCACACTATATAATAAATATATATATATATATATATATAAATATATATATATTCCTCTTACTCCTCTAGGGAGCAAAGGGCCGAAGCAAGTTGATTCCAATGAACTCGGTAATCAGCGCGATGTTTGACTTCGTTCCACTATAGATGTAGTTTGGATAATTCGGCGTTTCCAGGTGTCTGATGTTCGTCCGATGCTTCCCTGGGTATTCCAGTCTATGGCTTTCCTTGTGATATTATCTAATGGCTTGCGAAGAGTGTGCCCAAGCTATCCCCACTTGCGTCTCTTTTTTTCCCTCTCAATTAATTGCTGGTGTGTATCTGACCGGAGTTAGGCATTGGATATTATTAGATAAAAGGTCCGCCAAATAACTTTTTCTTTTGAAAATGCTTTAAAAAACTACTGAATATTTTCTCAAATTTCTTTTTTTATTTGAAAGTACAATCCTTCCGGTTAATAATGGAAAATAACTTCATTCAAATGGTTGCCTCGGCTGGCCATGCAGTAGCCTACACGATCGGTCCAATTTTTAAGCACATTATCGATTGTGTGCAGCTGTATTTCACCAATGACTTCACGAGTATTGTCCTTTAAAGCGTCAATTGTCTCTGTCAAATCGCAGCTCCGAGGTGGCCAAACGACATCAGATTTGCGGCTGATAATGCGATCTTCAAAAACAGGGCGCAAAACATCGAGTGTAGCTTCGGCTGTGTGGCTCGTATCGCCCTCCTGTTGAAACCAAATGTTGCCAATATCCCCCTCTTCAATTTTTGTGAACAAAAATTCGTTCAACATGGCCCGATAACGATCGCCATTGACTGTAACATTTTCGAAGAAAAGTGGCCCAATTATGCCTTTGGAACAAAATCCGTGACTCGTTTTGGGTGCGTCGGCTTTTCAACGTATGCGTGCGGGTCTTCTGTGCCCCAAATGCGACAATTTTGCTTGTTTACATACCGGCCAAGATCAAAATGAGCTTCATCTGAATTTCGCAACCATAAAGTAATGTGGATTTAACGTTGAAAATTTTAATTTTGGTGCGTTTCGATATGTTAGGTTAAGTTGGGCAAAAACATTGCGTATCTTATTAATGCGACTGGCAGCATTTGCTGATGAACCGCCGGATTTATCGATTATACTGTCTAGATAGCAGAAGCGCTCCACTTCGTCAATTTCCTTGCGTGTATTAGGAATTTTCACGCTGCGTTAGCATTTATCCTGACTGTTTCGTGGATATTCATCTTCAGTCCAGCTAGCTTTGCGGTTTCGCTCACTAGATTTAGCTTTGACTGCATGTTGGAGAAAGAATGACTTAGTAACCATATACGTATCATCCGCATAGTCAAAGTCTTCTATTCTTTCTTGCAAACCCCATGTAGTCCCTCTCCTATGACTTGCTGACTTTTACATCACTACATCGAGGACACAGTTCAAGAGAAGTGGTGACAGCACACAGCCTTGGCGGACTCCGGTTGTTATTTTTATGATCTTGCCCAGTTGTTTCTCGTGTAATACGCGGCATGTTGCTTTGTTGTACAGTGTCTTTATAAAGTTTATTATTTTAGTAGGGACACCATTGGATGCCAGTGAGCTCCATATGGGCGTGTGATTGAGAGCATCAAAAGCCTTTTCGAGGCCAACAAATACGAGATAAAGAGGCAATCTCCATTCAACTGACTATTCCACAATAATCCTGAAACTATCAACCTGGTCGAAGCAAGATTTGTTAGAGCGGAAGCCAGCTTGTTCCCTTCTCAGAAGAATTGCTTTTGACAGTCATTTGTTTATTATATTCGCAATAACTTTGATGAGCATGCTCAGCAAAGTAATGCCTCTCCAATTTTTTCTATCGGTTAAATCGCCTTTATTGAGTAGATTTATAATTGCGCCGGCGGTGATTTCGTTTGGTATGGATTCGCAATTCCAGAATGCCCTTATAACGTGTTCCAATAAGCGAGCGCTAGTAACGCGGTCGGTTGTAAAGAGTTCTACCTATATACTATTAAAATATTTCTTTCACACGAAAACTCTGTTTCTTATTAGACTATCATTATAACCTAAATAAGAAAAGTTTTTTTATGTTATGTAAAAATGGAAGTTTAAACTTTTTCTAATTTCTTTATAAAACGTTATTGATAAAATAAAATTAAATTTTTTAGTTTCATTGTATTTTTGCTTATTTGTATATATTTCCCATTGGGCTGCAAATCATCAGAATAATAATTAATTAATTAATCACGATTTCATATCAACATATATAATTTATAATTTGCCATTTAGGTTGTTAATAACCATTAACAAGCATATATAAGTACAAACATATGTATTTAAGGATTATTATGCCTGTCAATTATGCACAAAGAAATCAGTGTTGAAAAATTTTGTACTTTTTTCAATAGTTTTTTATTTTAAAAATACCATAGTACCCCGCGACTATTTCAGTACTTTTTTCTTATTACATATTTTATGTCTTGCGATTTTCAACTATTAATGCGTTAGCAATATGTTCAACGTAATGCTAAACGTAGGCTTTAGCGCCTGTTAGCCAAACGTCCACGGAACAGTACGTTCGTGTTTAGAACACACTAACCTAACCTACATTACGTTCGATCGACGTTTGACTGAACGGAGTTTTTACGTTTTGTTATGTTCCGAATCAGCCGTTTTTGCCTTGTACTTGAGGAATACGAATAAGAAGTTAATTTTTCTGTTCCGCGCCGTACCTGTATTAAATATAAATAAACAAATAGCTGGCTTACTAGACGTGAGCCCACGATTTAAGCCCCATGGCAGACATCTCCATCAAAACGAAATGTCATATTAAAGAGATATTTCTCCGTCGACTTTCTTCTGGCAAAAACTCTGAGAGTAAATAAAATTGTCATGATAAAGTTTCTCAAAAATCTGTCCTTCGGAGTCGACTTTAAACTCTTGGTCCAGCCACTAATGGCTAAAAATGAGCACACACAACATAAGTGGCGTGAGAATTTAGTTTATAATCCTGATTGAAGGGTTATAATGACCAATTATGTATGAATGTAACTTTTACAAAAGTACCATTTAATGCAAAAGAGTACCTTTTGTGTTATAGTTCAGTACCATTTAAAAATTTCAGTTTTGCAACACTGAAAGAAATTATATTATTTTGATTAAAAGCGAGAGTTTCATTTTTAAAGCCCATACTGTCGCTTATCTACTTTTATAGACACAATATAAATAGTGTTGTTTTTATTATTAGGCCCTATAAACTTATATTCATAAATTTATAAATGAACATAACATAACTATCGCCTTAAAAGCTCCTAAAATATGCCAAAAGTTGATAATAATTTAAGTAATTATGATCAATTATAGTTTTTGATTTTCTTTATCACCTTTTTTTCTTGACTTTAGTGCCTTACAAAATAGAGAAGTACTCTGGAAACGAAAAAGTGTTTCTTATACTTTAAATGAGAAATTGAATATAGCCGCCGATTATGATCTCTATACCTACAAGCAAAGCTGCCAGATATATGTATAAAGCATTATACATATATTAGACAAAAAATCGTCAAAGACGTTCATGAAAATTGTAGAAAAAATCGTCAGAAAAAATTAATACATAAAAAGTTAAAAAAAAAAAAATTGTTGTGAAATAAATAAAGTCAATGTACATATTTTAGTTCAAAAAATGTAACAAGTCATTTTAACGCTTTAATTATAAAAATAAAAACGAGTGTTTTATATGTTTGACCCTGCTGTTGGGTTAAAAAAACTTTCGAATCTTAGGTAAAGGACTTTTTTGGTCCGTTTTGCATATTTCATAAATAATTCGATATAAAACTCTTTTGACCAAACATTTTAAATAATTTAAAATGTTACAAAAGTTCTGGAATTCTCCATTACTATACAGAATGTATACCACGAGTATAAGTCTTACTTCAGCTCGTGTTTATTCCGGTCTATTATGAGCGAGGATATCAAGTGCAAGAAGACAACAAAAAAGTAGTGACGAGTTTGCTCCAATTCGTGAGTTATGGGACAATTGGGAAGCACTTCTTTCAATGTTTTATAACTGTCATGAAAATGTCACCATTGACTAGCACCTAAATGGGTTTAAGAGGACGATGTTCCTTTAGGCAGTATATGCCTGTAAAGCCAGCCAAATTTGGGCTTAAATTTAGGTTAGCTGTAGACTCCAAATCAGGATACATATGGAAAATACAACCGTACCTTGGAAAACCAAAAAATGATAAGCCTGAAAAAAATCAAGGTGAACGTATCGTGTTGGAGGTTACAGAACAATTGAAAGGGCAAAATATTTATTTTCAAGATTCGAGAAGTTTTATATCATTTTCAGGAAAAATTTATTTAAGGTTTAAACAGTCTATCCCATGGTTGGTTATTGACACATAAGCGTAAAAATAATATCACATCATCTAAATCTATGGGTGGCGTAAATATTAGGGAGTCGGAAGTTCTTGACCTTCTAAGCATGAAAGTTCAGTGTGATGTTCGCTGGAACCGGCACGTTTGTCAGTGCCTTACCTGCTTAAGACGGTACAAGAAATTCTTCACTTCATTTGATCTTCTTATTCTTTACACCATTTATATCCGGAAGAGAATGAAATACAACTCTTATGTATAGGACGGTGCCTCAACATCTATTTTGAGACTTCTCGACCACGTACATGAGTGGGCGAAGTTGCTCGTTACTGACATTCGGGTATCGAAATCTATTGATTCATTGGAGCATCGTTGCAATGTGGCTTTTGTTTCATTGTTCTATCGCTACTACAACGGATTTTGCTCGAGCGAAATAATAGAACTTGTTCCGAGAATCATGTATTCCTACGTAACACTTTTTCTCGTCGAGAACATACGTATGTGGTCGATTGGCCAGTGGATCGCATACTGAATTACAGGCAAAATTCGTTCTTTAGTCGAACTATTCGTATGTGGACCGCCCCTCGTGCAGAGGTTGTAATTTTTCGTTTTTAAGGGATTAAAAAAGGCATAAAATACAGAAAAATCATCACACGTGTTCGCAAATAACTTAAAAATATAATACTTTACTCCTCGTTATGACTAACCTAAATTCGCAATAGTACCAATTGCAAAGCACATACAACGGTAAAAGTGGCTTTAATGTACTAAAGTAAAGAATATGATGTAAATTTTTAATTTCTAAAAATCGTCAAAATAAGGGCATAAATCGTAACATCGTCAATATGATATTTTTGGAGCCCAAAATCGTCAAATCTGGCAGCTATGCCTACAAGATATACAACAATTGTAACTACTTTACTTAAAAATTGTGGTTTTAGGTTTAAAATTCAAATGCACTTTTTAGCAACAATATTTATATACAGTGACCCTCCTTCAGATTCTGGTTTTTATTTTGAGTTTCTGCAGGTCTAAACTTAAATCAAGAAGATGAACAAGAGATGAATATCCACTAGATCGATTTCCCTTACCACTGCATTTATTTTCCGATTGTCGAAAACAAAAGATGTATGAAATTTACTATGAGAATATAATTTCAAAATCCTTTTTGCCGAATTATTAAATTTAAAAGAACACGTAATACTATTCTTATCGTATTGTTATGAAAATGGAAACGGTGTAACATCGTTTAACGTTAAAATGATAGACAAAAGCTACAAAAACAAAAACCATGAGTTTGAAAGAGAAGGGTATAGACAAGTAAGCGAGAACGCAAGAACAAACAACATAAACAAAATGCACAAACAACAATGAAACCACGATGAAACTCTCGAGAAGACGAAGACACGTACATTCGAATTTAAGAACGTTCATCAGACTGTTTACGTGGGCATATAAAAGGGCAAGACAAAGCAGGCAACGAGTAGTAAGAATTCAGTCAGTCTTGTGGGAAGGCGCGTTGCGTGTGAAGGAGACAGTCGTGGTTTGAAGATCTCCGTTGTAAAGATCTGCGTTGTAAGCCAAGATGAATAATGAACAAGCAATTATTGTTTTATACGTCAAGTTGTATACAGTGGCACACAAAAATAGTCCGAACAATAAAGAATTTTATTGAGCTTAAACACCACTTTATTTTTATTTTGTTTGCAATCAACGCTCATATTTTAAACGTTTTTAAAAGGGTAAAAACGTAACAGAATATAAGTACAGTTTAAATGTGGTAAAAACGCGTTGAATGAGAGTTTTCATATACAGATATATTTCATGAAATGTAATTATTATGGAACATACATACATACTTATGGTATGTGTCGATGTACAAAGCCATTTACTTGTATATATAAATTAATTAAATAAAAATTCAATGGAAAAGAAAATTAACAAGAAATTTATTCAGATATTGTGGTACTTTTTCAATATTTTGGCTATTTCGTTTTTTTTGCCGCTTCTATATGCTTTTGATGCTATTAATCATGTCAAAGAATGACTGTCTTGTGGTATTTGAGGGATAATATTGATTAAATTTTCCAGCTGCTTTTCTTTCGTATTATTTACGAATATAATTCTGTATAAAGAATTGAATAAGATATGAGCATATGATTTTTCTTTATGTGGAAATTGTTAAAGAAAATATTTTGAAATGTAGAGTGTTAAGTTAATTCCCGTTTTAAGTTGAAATAAAAAGAGAATTTGATATGAAGTCATTTTTGTGCCTTATTAGTGGTTGTTTATTGGATGTTTTAAAGAATTTTTGCAATAATTCAATTTTCAAATTTTCCAGAAGTGACTCATTTAAACTAAATGTAAATATTTTTCAATTGATGTCTGCAAAGAATCGTAAATAATATGGATTGATAAAATACTATAACTCTTCAATGACATTATGAATATATGTATATTATAAAATCTTAGAAGTTGCCGTAGTCTAGTACGTAGTGTGTTGGCTTATTATGTGTGAGGCCACGGTTCAAACCCCAGGTCAGACATCAAAACGAAATGTGAAAAAAATATTTTTTCTGCGACTTCCTCTCAGTAGATTTCTGGCAAAAACTCTGAGAGTAAATAACTTTGCCATGAAAAGTTTCTCCAAAAATATGTCATTCGGAATCGGCTTTGAACTGCAGGTCCCGCCACTCATGTATAAAAATTAACACACACACCATAAATGGTGTGAGAAACTAGGTCCATAACCCTGAACTGTTGCAATGACCAATTATGTATGTATGTATGTATGTATGAAATTATAATTACAATTCGATTTTTATTTGAATTTATTTCTCAATTGATTTACGCTTAAATAAACCAAAAACATTTTTTTTTGTTAATTTATATAAGGAAGCAGAGATCTAATGTGTGATAAATTATTCAATAAAAAATAAAAATTTGATGCACATTACAATAGAACAACAGCTATAAATTAAACAACTTGAAAAATAATGATAAATTTAAAAAAAAGGTTATTAATAGCAAATACGAGTAAATTTGGATTATTTTTCTGATGCTAAAGTTTTTATGTTATTTCGCTCTTTTTGTCTAGAAGTATATATATCTGGTACCAGTAAGTGTGTGTATGTTTGAATATTAGACATAGAAATTAGAAATAAGTTGATTTAACTTGTCACTACTACACAGCAGGTTAATATCCTAACCTGCTTTTAGGTTAGGATATTAAAATTTTTTTTAAATCCATCAGAATTGTTACATCATGGCTTAATTCCACGTATCGTTAGTATAATTCGTAAAGACGCTAAGTCCACTTTTTTCCAAAATTGAGATTTTAATGCAAAACAATAACACTATACAAAATAAATATTTTACGACAAAAAAAATGTCTGTATGTAGTTTAAAGTTGTTGTAATTTTGTGGTTTGCAAAAACGCTAAGTCCACAAAGCTACGAAAAATATTAACAGCACGTGCTAACTCCACGAATATTAATTATTAATTATTCTTAATTTTTGATCTAGGTCATTTAAAGAGAGCTATTTTGTAAAAATAATTGCGTTTAAAAAGTTTACAAATTTTAAAAACTGAAGAAGCCGCAATGTTTTTTGTGTCTCCTTTAAAATTTTAAAAAAGGGACATCACATTTGCGAATGAGCTAACGATATTAATTCTAAATTAATGGTGTATACTTTATTTTTAATTTAATTTTAAATATATTACTCATAGGCATCACATTAGACGTACTGGAATAGTTACTTTGAAAAGTATGCAATAAAAAATCGTTGATATTGTCATGTATGAAACTAATGGAATTAAATATCACTCATACGTCACATATGTGCTTGAATTTTACATGTTAAATAAGAGCATAATGTGAGCAACTATAATGCGTTGTCGATTTAAAAGTTTAAATTTAAAAATACAATAAAACAAAAATGGTTTAAAATTTTGATAAATTTATTGTTTTGTTTGAACTACAACTGTTCCGATTGGAAATGGATTACTATTTCATTCATATGGCTACCGCGGCTGGCCTCACAATACCTTATTCTCTCGGATCAATTTTACACCTTTTGGAGTGTATGGGGTCGTATTTCGGCAATGGCAATGTCTCTGGTGTGATGGCCTAACACTTTTATTTAACGGCGCCCTACAGAAAATAGTCCAGCAGTGTCAAATCGAAGCTTCTTGGCGTCCTATTGACATCAGCATTTCTACTAATTAAATGGCTATTAAGCGTTTGACTCAATAAATCGATTGAGGCATAAGATGTTGAAACCAAACATCGTTCACATCAATATCATTAAGATGGGTGTCTCCATTGACCGTATTGGTAGCGCCGTCGTAATTTTTAAAGAAATATGAGCCAATGATTGCCTTGCTCCCCAAGCCGCGCGTAATGGGTGCATTGGCTTCTGTAAGACCACGTATGGGTTTTATGAGCCCCAAATGCTGCAATTTTGGTTATTAACGTACCCACTAAGATAAAAGCGAGCTTTATCCTCGTTGGCCCAATAAATCTCATTGCAGTGTTGTTGTTGTATTTTTGTTTACTTGTTTATCATTTTTTATGCTGGTGTTTGTTGTTATATTAGGCAGTTCGACAACTTGTAAACAGGTTTGTTTACTGCATTGTTTTCTTTTTGTAGGTTTTAGTTATAATTTTAATGTTAAGCGATGAGAAAATTTAATAAAAATTTGTAATATTTGCTAAAAGGAATAAACTGTAATTGAAAACCAACAGTATCTGGAAAGTTTTTAAGTGCTAAGAGCAAGAGGAAACTAAAACGATCAATCGTGTGTTTCTGTCCAAATTGAGAAAAAACCTAAAAGAAGTTCAAGGTAATTTTTGAGCATCTCGAAGAAGTGAAAGAAGACGGAAAAAAAGAAGAAACATACATCAAACAGTGAACAAAAAAATAGCTATTAAGTAAAAGGAAAGTGTTTTGTGGTTTATAAGAGAAGTTGGAACTTTTCTAATTTTTGGTTCATTTTTTTATAGTGTCCCGAGATTGAGGACAAAAGTAATCTACAATATTTCTCCAATACAGTCCAACGGTTTTAACACATATATATATATACATATAATATAAAGTCATACATATAATATAAAGTCTTAAGAAACAAATTATAAAGAATAGCTGGCCATTACAAACCTTTAGTCAATATTACAAGCTAACTTCTCACACCACTCGTGTTGTGAGTGTTATTTTGAACTACAAGTGCCGGTTCAATTTAACATCGACTCCGAAGAAGAAGTAGATTATTTTTCATTCTTTTCATATATCTTTCGTATTGACGAGATGTCTGAGTTGGGGTTTAAACCGGGCTCTCGGCTACTAAGCCAACACACTACCAGCTAGACTACGGTGACTGCAATATTGTCCTTAAACTACCCGATTATTGTGATGTTATTTCTGTCGAAATTAAAAAAAAAATACCAAAAACAATCGAACGACTGCTGCTAACCACAATGGGGGCATACTCATGTTACATAGCTTGTAAACTTGGTTGAACTATCGACAGTTCAATTTGTCCAGAGGCAATATTTTAAAATTTAAAATGAACCCACTTTTTCTAATGGTCGTAGAATGATTGCAGAGGCGTTCATTTTTCAAAGGGGATAAAGTTCTTTACCAAAAGAGTAAAATGATAAGAAAAAGGTCGCAAATAATTACGGACGAAACAATAGAATAGAGCGCTATACTGTGGATGGCTATCTCATTAGAATCCATTCACAATCCGATCAATTTTAGCCTTAATAGAATCCAAGAATTGATCGATGCTTGAGTAAAATACATATTTGACTGAATGTACAGTAGACGCTCGTTTATTAGAACTCATATATACATACATAATTGGGCATTACAAACCTAGCTAGCTTCTCACACCACTCATGTTATGTGTGTTAATTTTATCTATGAGCGGCGAGACCTACAGTTTAAAGCCGGCTCCGAACGACAGATTTTTGAGAAACTTTTTATGGCAATTGTATTTGCTGTCAGAGTTTTTGCCAGATATCTTCTGCGGATAAGTCGCCGAAGAAATACTTTTTTTGTACTTCGTTTTGATGTCTGACCTAGGGTTTGGACCCTGGCTTCACGTCTAATAAGCCAAAACACTATCTACTATACTACGACGAGAACTCTCTTAAATTTAAAATCTTTGAAAATTAGAACAAAGGTTTTTAATACATTACATATTCCGAAATTAGAATCATCAGTTCTAATTTCAGAGGGTTTTCATTTTTGTCTTTAAGAATTTAAAATAGTATAACAGCCTTTGTTAAGTTTTCACAATAGAATTTAAAACTCTTCTTTGTGGTTAAAATGATAACATGTGTGATAATGTGTATATTTAAATATTTTTGTTTTACAAATTGTAATGGCTTTATATTTTTTGCGTTCGCTTTAATGAATAAAATTAAAAAATCTATGTATGAATCTGTGTGAATGTTCCAATTTTCTTCTCTTCGTTATTTTCGACAATTTGGCGTTTTATAAAAATCGGTTTGATAGTATATTTGCCAAGTCTAAAGCCACAGTATTAGATCCAAAATATTTCATTGACTTTAGAATTCTTCTTCACAGAACTTTACTTTAATTTTATTTATAAGAACTTTACAAGGACATACTTTTGACCCATGTATTTTTAAACTTTTAAATTAAGTTTCTCCTCGTTTGATACCCTGGTGCGGTAAATAACTGCCTTAAACGACACAGAAGCACACGTTTGTTTTAGGGTAGTTGAAAACAATACAAAAACTATCATATCTCTTTCTTTACATTCATTTATTCATTAGTTTTTTTAACCAAGAAGTGCAGAGGACATTATTCAAAAATTAAGCAGTTAAACTTCGGAAGAATAATAGCGGAGAAAACTGTGAATAACCTTTATGTTTTTATATAAGATATAAGCATTGGCACTACATATTCAGAAAATTAAAAAAATTTTTAATTAATTTTTAGACACTGTGATCGTAGTGTCATAGTTTTAATTGTTAGCTTAAACGTTTTATTTTATTTCATTGTTTATTGATTGTTGTTATCTGAGCAGAAGTTGCTGCACACAAAGCAGCTTGTTGCGCTACGATAATAACGACAACAATAGGAATTTTTAACATTTTCGCAAAAAGCAGGTGGTCATAGCCATTTGAAGTTAAGCTCAAAACCCTACTTAAAGTTAAAAGCACATGTAATGACCCAAGACGCCATGGTCTAGTATTCAGTGTTTCTCGTCCTCTCAGCAGATTTCTAGCAGAAACTCTGAAATCAAATAAAATTGCCATGAAAAGTTTATCAAAAATCTGTCGTTTGGAGTCGATTTAACTCTGTAAGCCCCGCAACTCATGTATAAAAATTAACGCATACAATATAAATGGTGTGTGAAAATGGTGGTTAAACGATCTGTTTCTGAAAATATGGAAGTAACAAAAAAGGAACTTAGTTGGTTCATTCCATTAATTTATGATCTTCAATTTGGTAGCTAGTAAACTGGAACTATAGAATAGGACTATTTCGGGTTTTATTTATAATGTGAAAAATTTGATTTAAAGAATTCTTACTCAATCAATTAATTCTTACTAGTCAAAAGCAAAATCAATTCAGAATCGTAAAAATAGAACACACAATTTGCCTTACATATATTTTTAATTTAATATTTAATTTAATTCTTACGAAACTTTATTTTCTTTTCTTATTAAAAAAAAAAAAAAAAGTAAAACCACAAATTGTAAGTTTATTTCTATTTCTATGGAAAAATGATATCCGGAAATTTTCTTACGGATGCAGATTATTTTTTTATTCACCAACAATTCAAATGTATTTTAACATCTTTTTCTCTTTCCTTACTCGTTGGACTGGGGAAAAGTATTTATTTTTGGAAACAGTATGTCTTTTTACAAATCTTTTTTTTTGTGTGCTTTTTAAAAGTTGTGAACTAAAAACAAGCATGTGCCTGTTGCAGTCCTAAGTATCTCTAAAATACTACCAGTAGAAAACTTCAAGTTTGTAATATGTTTTATAAATAAATGCTTTTATAATAAATGCTCTTAATATTTAGATTTAAATAAAATAAACTGTAAAGAACATATCATCCAAGTACCTAGTCGTTTGAAAGACTTAATGATGTCATGAATGTGGAGTATGAAGTCTTTGAAATGTCCAAAATATTCAATATTTATACTCCTGCGGCTTAAAAAAATCCAACATCGAAAATTCCAAACGGGATCAAATCGTACGATCACAGTAGTGAGTTCATTTTTTGTTTATTCAATTTCATATCATCCAGAAATTGTCGACTAACTAATTACTATGGGTCAAAAAAATCTGACAATTGTTAATGAAAGCAATAAACTCTTTGCAACAAATAGGGATACATAACATACATAATTCGTCATTACAACCTTTCAGACAAGATTATTAATTTTATAAATGAGTGGCGGGACTTACAGTTTAAAGTCGACGACGTACGACAAATTTTTGAGCTACTTTTCATGGCAATTTTATTTACTCTTTGTGTTATTGCAGGAAATCACCGAAGTAATTTTTTTCATATTTCGTTTTGTTGGAGTTGTCTGACCTAGGGTTTGAACCGTAGCCTTACGTCTAATAAGCCAACACACTACCTACTAGACTACGGCGGCTTTATTGCCATGAAAAGCTTCTCCAAAATCTGGCGTTCGGAGTCGATTTTAAACTGTAGGTCCGGCCACTCATGTATAAAATTAACACACACAACATAAGTGGTGGAAGAAAATAGGTTGTAATCCTGACTGAAGGGTTGTAATGGCCAGCTATGTGTGTATGTACGTAGAACGCATTCGCAAGCCAAGTAGGGTTAATAACATATTCAAAGATGTTTGTATAAGGAGCTACTGACAGCCACTGAGTGAGACTATTAATGTGCGTCAATAAAGATAACAAAAACAAGCAAATCCAATTTAATCCAATGAAAATGTATGCCAGAGACCTAATGGTTCATGACAAGAGTTACTTATCCGTTTAATATTCTTATTGTTGTTAAGAGAAGCAGTTACTGCATAGTTGCATGTAGAATGTTGAATATTTTCTAAAGAATTTTATTTGTCAATAAAATTTTAACTAATTCCTTGCCACTATTACTGATACAATATATAACAACTCTATTAAATAAGTTCTGTTCAAATATTTGTCAAAACTTGGCGCATCTATCCACATACCACCGTAACTTACCATATGAAACCAAACGGAAAAGCTTAACTCTTCTGCTTTGCCAAGTTCATACATTTTCATGATCAATTACTAAATTTTCATATAAAATATAAAATTCAGTAGGTTTTCGAATCACTTGGGAGTACCATATTTGGTTCGATTCTTAAGTATTTTTGCAATTCTACTCGTATTAAATTTATTTATATTGTTCCCAGGAAAGCAGAACAAACTAAACAAATTTATTTATATGATAAATACGCTTGTATATGAAAATTTATAGGGAAAACATAAAGGAAAACTAAATAAATATTTTGCTTTCTTTCTTATGTTCCACATTCCCTAAACTCTGTACATGCAAGCATTATCATCAGCAATTAAAATTGGAAACAAGCATGAAGTAAACAACGATTTTTTCCATATTTTAAATTTTAAATAAAATAGTTGTCGTTGTTGTCTTGGCAGGTAAGAATAAATTGTTGGCAAATCATGAAATCTGAGGGTTTAATTGAGGTACAAAATGCCAGCTTTTCTAGAATTATACCGCCGATACTATTACCATTTAACAATACACTAAGGGCCATTATTACAACTTTCCGTTAAAGTTGTGTTCAGTTAAAGGTAACTTTAGCTAAAGTGAACTTTAAAGTCACCTTTAACTTCTTTTCGTTATTACAACCTAATGATAAAATAAAGCTAACTTTTTCAAAAATATGGCCGTGCCGGAGCAATGTCGATAACACTGCTCAATTAAACAAGTTTTTTTTAAATGCAGTGGCAACGACGGGCATCGTTTTTTATATATATATACTGAATTTGTTTAAGCGAATAACGCATAATATGGCGAGCTCAAACATAAACTTAACTTTAAAAGTTACCGGTATAATGATCTTCCCTTTAGTTTAACACTCACTTCTATCATATTGTCCACTTATAATAATGAAAAACAATGTATCTGCCCGTTAAAATCCTCCCTTTAGTTAACGGCAAGTTGTAATAATGGTCCTAAATTTGTGTACCAAAAGGATTAAGTTGGAAGAGAGGCGTTCATTGCACTAACACTTCCTCGCCTTCACGCAGACGACTCTTGAGCCATTGTGACCCTACACCATAATTATCCATCATGGCACTCTGAGCTAAATGCTACCTATAAAGACAACACCTTAGCCAGTCTATCATTTTTATGCACCTATTAGAAACCCAAATCTGTAGTCATTCAGATCTTTAAAAACAATTCATCAACAAATCAAGTATCATCATAGGTATCACAGGTATCACCTATGCAGTAGCAAGGACAATGGCATAGAAAATTACGCACTGTCTCCTCTGCCTTTCATGTAGCCTACAAAAGTCTGAAATTCCTATTCCATTTACAAATTGTAAGTCTAAAGGGGCCGTAGTAGGTAGTGTGTTGACATATTAGACGTGAGACCAATCATATATAAAATAAACACACAACAACACAACATTGTTTGCATGCCAGTATTCCGCTGCAGTCTTTCATTAATTATTTTTCAATCCCAACATATAATAAGTTCTCTCACAGGAATAGGGACGCATGGATCAAAATCATTGTGGGAAGTAGGACATCTATGGACATCAGAAATCGTTAGCTTTGTCCAAAATATACAGAAGCGCATCGTGCAGTTACCACCTCGTTAGTCCTACTTTTTTAAACACAGACTTCTTGAAAATAATTTTTATTTATTTTTTTGCCACTCAAACTATTTCAATTATGAGAATTCATTTTTTCTTTCTTTTCATTATCGAACTCTCTGCTATTAACAATATTGTAATAAAGCTAATAAAAATATCCCATATTCGGAATCTTCGAAGGCCAAAAAGAAATGAATATAAACCTATATATATATTCGATTAATATTTCCAAAACAGAAACATAGCACTGCCTTGAAGGTAAACAGTACATTTTTGTCTTATCTTTGTTTTTGTCTACATACAACAATATTCAACACGTCAACAAACACAAATTGGCCTAAATGTGTAGAATAGAAAACATCATGCTTGGGGTAACAGTTATGGAGCCCGAAGAAATTTTAATTTTTTGGAAATATTGATTCAAAAAGGGTTATGTATGTTCTGTACATCATACCATTACATCGAAATTGGGGTTGTTTTGAGAACGTCTATATACAGTGACCAAAAAAAAAACATACACTTTCAACGTCTGAATAAATTTTAGTCCAAAAAATCATCGCTGGTACAAAAGAATGGTTGTTGTTGTTAATATTAAATTGAAACTTGAAATTATTATTTTTATTATAAATGAAAATATTTTTTTTAACGGCTATGCGGACAGAAAAGAAGTGTTAAAACTAAATTTCAGTGGCAGAAAATATTTCGGACAGAAATGAGATTGGTATGGCAATTACAAAAACTTTGCAAACATATTTCTTAAAAGTGTGTTTAATGCTTGGCTTACGTGTTTACAATTTACAACTTGAAATCTGCTTGGCCAGATTTCAAGTTATATTTGCCTATGTTTAATACCCATGTGCCAACTGGAGCGTTTTTCAATGTTTGCTTGCTGATAAGCTGGTATTTTAATAATTTCATTTTCATATAAGTCAAAAAATGTTCCATTGGGTTAGAGTCTGGGTTTTGTGGATGGTAAGGAAAAACTTCTTTCGTATTACACTCTTTGACTACCTCGACCGAGTGCTTTGTCTTGTCTTGAAAGAATAGAAAGCCATCTCTCAAACGCTTTTTTGTGAGGAAATTGGGTCAAATTTATATGCGAAATATGTCAACAATCACAACAAAAAGAAGGTTTTTTACACCGTTTGCGCTCAAACATTCACATCACAAATCCGTTCAATGTTGCGTATTTGTAATATAATGTTTTTAAGTCTTCTACCACTTGCCTCGGGTTTTTGGTCAAAATTAAATAAAAATATAAAGTATTGTTAAGTTTTTACCTTTTAAAAACGTTTAAAATATGAGCTCTTAGATTTCAAATAAAATTAAAAACAATTTTGTTTAGTTTTAATTAAAATTTTTTATTATTCGCACAATTCTGTGTGCCACTGTTCACAACTTTATGTAAACAACAACAATTGCTTTGGTTGTTATTCCTCTGTTTATACCCTTTGCATAAACAATAACAATTACTAGACAATTATTCGACAGATTACTCTCTTCAAACGCACCGCGTCTTCACACAGGACGGACTGAACTTAACTAACTCACTCGCCTGCTTTTTCTTTCCTTTTATATGGCAGAGTAAACAGGCTGATCAATGTTCTTGAAGTCAAATGTTCATGACTTCGCCTTCTCGAAATCTCTATAAATGTAAACATCGTTGTCTTCATTCATTATTGTTGTGTGTGTGTATTTTATTTACATTTATTCTTCTAGTGTTGTTTGTGTAAACAAAAATTTGTTTATCATCTTTTATGCTGGTGTTTATTGTTACATTAAGCAGTACGATAATTTGTAAACAGGTTTGTTTACTGCATTGTTTTGTTTTTGTAGCCTTTGTTTATATTTCTAATGTTAAGCGATGTAAAAGCAAAGCATCAGTATCTAGATTTTTCATTTTCGTAACAATATGTATTAACAAATACAAATAAAAAAATTTTAGTTTACCAAAGCTTTAAAAATTTCACTCGTTTTTTTGAGACTTGGATTAGCAGATTATAGTTAGGAAGTCGAATTCGGCCTACTCTAATAGGTAGGGTGTTGGGTTGTTAGACGTGTCGCCACGGCTTAAACCCTAGGTCAGACATCTCCAGCAAACCAAAATATAAACAAATATTTCTTCGGTGACTTCCTCTCAGCAGATTAAAAACTCAGAGCTTAAATAAAAAATTGCCGTGGAAAGGTTCTCAAAAAGAATCTGTCGTTCGGAGTCGACTTTAAACTGTACGCTACGCCACTCATGTATAAAATTAATACACACAACATAAGTGGTGTGAGAAACTAACTCGTAATCATAAGTGAAGAGTTGTAATGACTAATTATGTATGTAGTTAGGATTTTAACGTGAATTGTCAAGTGATTGCTTCGATTATTGTACCACTCAATAAAAACACTCTTTTCTATTGGTTGGTTGAAATTGCAATATAAGTTTCGTGACAGTGTTGATTGACGTTATCTATATGTAAATGAAATTGGTTGAAAAATTTTGTGTAGATGTTGGTCGATGTTTATAACGGAGATCTTCAAACCACGATTATTCTCTTCACACGCAACGCATCTTCACACAAGACTGACTGAATTTTTACTGATTCCGTTGCTTGCTTTGTCTTGACTTTTATGTCATGTTTTACATTTACATTATGTTTACAGTCTGATGAATGCTCTTGAAGGAGAATGAATTTTTCTTCACGAAATTTCAATAAATGTAAACATGTTGTTTACATTATTGTTGTTTGTGTATTTTGTTTACGTTTGTCCTTGTATTTTTTTATACTGATGTTGTTGCTATATTTTTGTTTATCATGTAACCATTTCCTGTGTTTATTATTTTAATGTTATAACACCATTTCCATTTTTGTAACAATATAGTAACCCTTTAAGAAATTATATAAATTACATAAATACATAATAAAAGCTACACCTACCACCAACACCATGGCTTTAAACACATTCATGGCAACAATAGAAGTCGCCGTAGTCTAATAGGTATCAAAAGTCAGGCATAAAAAACGCAATATAAAAAAAAATCTCTTCGGCGATTTCTGGCAAAAACTCTGATAGTATATAAAACCTGCCATGAAAATGTTTCTCAAAAATCTGTCGCTCGGAGTCGACGTTAAACTGTAGGTCCCGCCACTCATGTATAAAATTAACGCACACCGTGCTGTGAGAAGCTAGGCCGTGATCCTAACTGAAGGGTTGTAATGGCCAATTATGTATGTATTTATGTATGTATGTCAACAAATACGGAAACTATAGACAGTCGTTGAAGTTCATTAAAAAAGTAAATAAAGTAAACAATCACTTTATATTCTTACCTTTGATGTCCCCAATTCCTGGAGCCCGAATGAGGGTAACAGTCGAAAATCTCGGTATCTTCTCCAGAGACTTCCGACTTTTTTAAATAATCGTAGATGTGGTGTGCACATTCTCTGTATATCACCATACGATATGCTCAGCAACCTAATGTAAGGAACGCTTTTGTATTCTACTTTGTTGTGCTATGTGGATCCAAAAGTTAAAACTTGAGTGGCGTTTCCTGGGAGATGTAAACCATTATCGCAAAACGATGTAATTGGTATCTGCATCGCAAAACCAGGATCAGGCGAGGTGTAGTCAATAGTCAGGCCAACCATATCACCAAAATTTTGGCATCAGCATAATTGCTGTACTTTCATGCTCTTATGGCATTCATTCATGCATACATACATATGTTGAATAACATAAAAAATATGGTAACAAACAGTTCAAAAATTTCAGTAGCAATGAAATATAGAAAAACAGCAGTGTGTCACAACAAGCTCATACTCGTACATATTTACGTTCGATTTGAGGCAGTCTTATTCGCTGTCCTAAATAAGGATGCTTTACATTGGAATTCTGACATATATTGTGGCAAATAATATTGAACATATATACGCACTTACAAACACAACGTGGTAATAATGGAAAAAATTCTTTCGACATCAATACTTTTATATAAAAATTTCAAGAAAAATATAAGGGAGCTCGAAAAATCAAAAATTAATATTATAGTCCTATTTTTAATTATATTTTCCAAAATATCTGAATATTTTCAATGGTGACTTAAATATTGGCTACAATACTTCTTGAGTTACTGGATTGCAGACATTAACCAATGAATAAACATAGCCCATAATAAATAACCGAAAATTTTTTATAATGATAAACACTATTACGTTTATGGTTAATTATTTGTTATTATAACTAAATTATATATATTATATAATTATTTTAAATAAAAATATTTTGTTTTTCCTGTGTCATTAAAAATCAGAGCTGAATTTAGTACAGGGAATTGAAAACACGAAAGAAGCTGCAAGTCGCTGAATAATTTGGTAAGGTCCTAACAATAATAATGATCCTCTTCCTATTGAAGTCTTTGTGGCTTTACAGGAAATCATGTGAAATATCTTTTGTAAATTATGCACACACGAGTATGTATGTGTATACAAAAGTATTTTTACATTTTTACCTTTTAAAAACGTTAAAATATGAGCTCGTAGATTGCAAATAAAATAAAAATAAATTTTTGTTTAGTTTTAATAAAAATTCTTTATTATTCGCACAATTCTGTGTGCCACTCTTTACACTTTTATGTAAACAACAAAAATTGCTTTGGTTGTTATTCCTCCGTTGATACTCTTTGCATAAACAATAACAATTACTAGGCAATTATTCGACAGATCTTTGTAGCGGAGATCTTCAAACCACGATTACTCTCGTCAAACACACCGCGTCTTCACACAAGACTGACTGAACTTTTACTCACTTAGTCGCCTGCTTTGCCTTGACCTTTATATGGAAAAATAAATATTAATATTCTTGAAGGCGAACGTTCATGATTTCTCCTTCTCGAAATCTTTATAAATGTAAACAACGTTGTTTACGTTTATTATTGTAGTGTTGGTATATTTTTGTTTACCTCTTTATAATTTTTTTTATGCTGGTGTTTGTTGTTATATTAAGCAGTACGATAATTTGTAAACATGTTTGTTTACTGCATTGTTTTGTTTTTGTAGCTTTTGTTTAAAATTTTAGTCTTAAACGATGTTAAAGCAAAACACCTAGATCAAACATCTAGTTTTTTTCATTTGCATAACAAACGCAAAAAAGTTATGCGAATTGAATTTGTTGACTACTGCTCAAATAATTATATCTAATGAAGCAATCATTATTTCTTAAATTAATTGGCGTTAATCTAGCATATTTATGGAATTAAATCAATGAAATTTATTATAAATTGAATTATAATTAATTTAATTTAACCATTGTGGCATAGTGAGGCATTCTGTATTTTGAAAAAAAATTCAATTAAAAATTATATTGAAGCAAAATTTTATTTAAAATAAATTAAATTAAATAATATATAATAATAATAATAAATAAATTAAATACTCGTGTCTTTACATTTTATCATTTCTGTTTATACTTTATACGAATGGCACGTTAATGAGCTTAAAAATTTGATTGGACTCAACTGTCACAACTAAAATAAATATTTTCTTTACTAAGGAACAAATTGCAGATAACATAGATACCACTGGGTAATGTTTTATACATTGATTCCATTAAATAAATTAAAAATAAAGAATCAGTCATTAAATATTTGATATAGTTTTAATTTTTAATACCTTTAGGTAAAACAGTATAACATTATTATATATATCTGAACACATTATTCTAGTAGAAAGGGTGTTGGTTTATTATATGATCCATTTTCTGTTCCAAATATTTAAGCCACCTTTTTTCTGACCAGATGTTGTGGGAAAAATGTAAAGTCAGCAATTAAAAAAAAAACACAACACCATGAATTTAGACAATGCAGGTGTTGTAATGTAATTGAAATCGCCGTAGTCTAGTAGGTAGTGTATTGGCTTATTAGACGTAAGGCCATAGTTCAAACCACAGGTCAGACGAAAATATGAATAAAAATTTTCTTCGGTGAATTCCTCTCAGCAGATTTCTGGCAAAATTTTGAGAGCAAATAAAATTGCATTGAAAAGTTTTCTCAAAAAATCTGTCGTTCGGTGTCGACTTTAAACTGCCACTTATGTATAAAATTAACACACAAAACATAAGTGGTGTGAGAATCTATAACCCTGACTGAAGGGCTGTAATGACAAATTATGTAGGTATGTATGTGTGTAATAACAATAATTTTGTGTATGTTTGTTCCACAAATAATTTTCCGTTTGTGGACATAGTTTAACAGAGCAGAGTTAATAAGGCTATGACTAGGCTGCCATTTCGCCGCCACGGTTTTTATATGCATACCATCAAAAGTATTTCCACTCGTGGGTAAATTATTATAATTAAATAATAATGATTACAACTAAACGGAACTTATTTTAGTCGCCGTAGACTAGTAGGTAGTGTGATGGCTTATTAGATGCGACACCCTAATTCAAACCCAATCTCAGACATCGCGAACAAAATGAATTATAAAAAAATTTTCTTCGGCGACATCCCCTCAGCGGATTTCTTGCAAGAACTCTGAGAGTAAATAAAATTGCCATGAAAACGTTTCTCAAAAATCTGTAGTTCGGAAACGACTACTCATGTATAAAATTAACGCACACATAATAAGTGGTGTGAGACTGAATTTGGCTTCACAGAGATAATTGGAATCATTGTTTGACATACTTTACTGCACTGACTCAAAAAGATTCAAAAAGATTTACACATGAATGTAATACAATTAGAATTACAGTTGCAGAAGTAGTTTTATTTTAAAAGATTAGCTATCAAATGGATGTTTCCTGATATCGCCAAAGAAATTTAGAATACCATTAGTGTTGGTCTCTCAACAGTTTTTATGATGCTCGACAATCTAAATAAACTTTATATGCCTTCATGACCTATGATAGTGTAGGGTATGAAAACCATAACAAGACTGTAATATCATAAAAAAGTTGTGTTTTTTTAAGGATAAATAGGAAAAAATAAAACAGCAAAAAAAAAAAGAAATAAAAAAAGACAAATGTATTTATTTTGTGAAATCCTTTTCCTTCTTCTATACATTACATTATGACATACATTATGGCTTTGCTGCCCATTTCCAATTGTATATAGCATTCTTTTCTTTTTAAATAAAAACACAAATAATTTTATTGTATTAAAAAGGTTTATTAAATTAAATTAAATATTATTAAGACAGTTTTTTAAAGGAACATGTCATACAAAATAGTTTCCATTAGAAATTATGAATTTTTCTAATCTTTTTCGCAATTTTTTTGCAATTTTTCGCAATTTTGAAGCCTAAAGTAAATTGAACAAAATTCTGATCCCCTTCCCTGATATAAAGCGTCTGCATCGATTGCAGTAAATGGTAGTGAGAATCGGTAAGGACTATAAAGAGGGCGAGATAAAATTTTTCAATCACTGTTTTTCAAATTGTCCTTAGCTAAGACCGTAAAATGTAACCGTATATTAGCAAGGCTCACTTAATGAAGAAAAGACGATAGAGGGGATACATGTGTTTCTACAAGAACAAAATTGGAAAAAAATGGAATTTCAAAACTTCTGTGGACAACGGCAGAACCAGGGACCTACTTCAGTTCGACAAGAGCACGGTTCGCATTCTAACGGGAATTCTAACAGAACACTCCGCTATTAGCAGGTAGGGCAATCTACCCGTAATCCTTGTTGTTGTTGCAGAAGCTGGCGTGATGTGGAGGAGTGCTCTGCTCTGCACTTCAGAATAGACGTCATCGGTTTTTGGGTGACAAAACGTGTGGGGATCTGGGTATGGTGGCGACCGCGCCACAAAGGGACCTGGCCCGTTTCATCCGGAGCTGAGTGTGGTTCAAATCCAGCAAAGGGGGGTGGATCATGGCATCTCGCACTGGGTAACACAATCGGCCATATGGGCCACAGAGTGAACTGGCTACTCGGCAACTTGCTGACCTAACCTCCTTCAAATAAAATATTTGTTGTCTGTATGGCACAGGTCTTCAGTTATAGTTTGGCGCTTATTATAGAACACACTCTTTTGATCCCACTACATATAGAACATTCCAAGGCTCAACTGAAATCTCTTTGGATGTAAATTTTTCTCATTGTCAAAGCTTCATATCTGCCTTCTTGCGTTTGAAATTGTCGTAATGATTTCATTTTTTATCGCCACTGATAATTCGATGCTAAAATGATATATTTTTAAAGCGTTGAGACATCCAAGTGCTGGGCTTCAGTTCACGTGGCACCCAATTTACTTGCTTATGAATGAATCCCGCTTCTTATATTGTGTCTGACACAAGTATTGTTTGTATTTCATAGTCTACAAACTTTTTTGGTTGTACCGGTCTTTGTTTTTGATGTCATAATTTTTGAAAGATGCAAAACTTTCGATACACATTATTTTTGGTAAAGTGTAGTCACTGTATAATTCAACAATCAATTGATGATTGTCGCATTTCCAGTTGCCTTCATAAAAACTCCACTTCACTTATCAAAACTTTATGCAAATTCTGTTTTTTTTTTTGCAGTTTAAAAATTTTTCATGATGAAAGAAATTGAGTTGAGTTATGCACGCTCCATCTGAACCAAGTCAATTACTTTCTTTTAATCCAGTTATCTTGTTCTTGCTTGACGAAATCCAATTCTTTTTCGTACATTCCGCTTGCAGAGAAGAACTTTATTTTCTAAACCTCAACTACTATGACGACCTTCTTCAAGTCGTTTTCTTATTATGTCATTTGGAAGGCATTAAAATCTAATGTTAGAATTACTAGTCCCTCTAGTCTTTGCAGTTGTCATTACATGAACGGCCTTAAATGCTTTACTTTTATAACACTGCTTGATGCAAGCAACATGCCCGTAGACAAACCTTTTGCTTTTTAGTTGTCATTTGCCGTATTAATCATTTTTGGTACAACTGTTCTATTTTGTTTTGGACTGAAACACAATAAAAATTACATATGAATTAACTTTTGTTCAGCAAATAAATTTTAATTTACAAGAAACGTTGAGCAAATTAGTACAAATCCAAATTTATTACTAAGAAAAAAGTTTTTTCCTGCTATAATTTCTATTGTCCTCTACGCATTTTCTATGTATATATTACATTTTCATTGTGACATCAAGCAATTTGCAGGTTTATTTTTCATAAAATATCTCCCGCTCTAATGAAGGTGGCCATTTACTTCCCAATCTCTTTTATGTATACTTAAAAAAAAACAAATTTACATCCAGAGTTAAGGTCATAAGTTAAATAAACAGATACAAGTGTTAGTTTACATAACTTTAAACACTTTTTCATGTCCATATATCGTTACAATCACTCTTGTAATGAAACATGTCATAAAAAACAAAAAGTAATAATAAAAAATTTATATATTTCCTACAGTCATGGCCGTTCGTTTGCCCACAATAGTTTTTTTAATTTAGATTTGTGTTAATTTAAATTTAAAATTGTTAATACTTATTAATTAGCTTAAGGAATTAAACAGGAATTAAATATATTATTACGTTTTTAACTTTTTAAAATGTTTAAAATATGCGCTCGTAGATTGCAAATAAATTTGTGTTTAGTTTTAACTAAAATTCTTTATAATTCGCACAATTCTGTGTCCCACTGTTCACAACTTTATGTAAGCAACAACAATTGCTTTGTTTGTTATTCCTCGGTTTATACATAAACAATAACAATTACTAGACAATTATTCGACAGATCATTGTAACGGAGATCTTCAAACCACGTCTAGTCTCTTCAAATACACGGCGTCTTCGCGCAAGACTGACTGAACTTCGTTAACTCAGTCGCATGCTTTGCCTTGCCTTTTATATGGCAAAGTAAACAGTCTGATGAATGTTCTTGAAGGCAAACGTTCATGACTTCGCCTTCTCGAAATCTCTATAAATGTAAACATCGTTGTTTACAATTATTATTGTAGTGTTGTTGGTGTATTTTTGTTTACTAGTTTACCATTTTTTATGCTGGTGTTTATAGTTATATTAAGCAGTACGATAATTTGTAAACAGGCTTGTTTACAGCATTGTTTTGTTTTTGTAGCTTTTGTTTATAATTTTAATGTTAAGCTATGTAAAAGCAAAACACCAGTATCTAAATTTTTCCTTTTCGTAACAATATTTTACATTGATATACAATTAATTTATTTATTTATTTATTTATTTATTAATTACAATACAATTACAAATTATATTTTTATTATATACGAGCTGAGTAACTTTGACGATATGCTCGGTGTAGTGTCACAGACCAGAGTCTGGTGGGAATCGAACTCACGACCCTCACACTTATAGTCTAGCACACTACCCACTACACTACCAGGGCACCCTGATGATATACAATTTATTTTTGGTATTAAATAATTATATTATTCACCAAAAAAAAATTTATAAGATTAGAGGACATTCGTTTAGACGCAATTATATTTAAATAAAAGAGAAAGGAAAAAAACCAACTTATGATTGCTTATATATGTATTATATGAACTCTTATTATAAATAACCGGTTTAAATTACAAAACACAACCAGAATTTATTGATTTTCTCTTTTACATTATTTGAAATCGTTCTATATAAATTGCTCACCATTTTTGAAAAAAAACTCATTTCCTACCATTAAGCAAAACATTAACAGTTCCGTTACCTCGGTAATGAGAATATCGTCTTGAAGTTCTAAATAGGCTGCCTAATTCATTCCGGGTGTAATCAAACATAGCCGCAGTAGTTTAGTAGGTAGTGTGTTGACCTATGAGATGTGATGCCACAATTCAAAACCCATGTCAGATAACTCCAACAAAACGACATACGAACAAATATTTCTTCAACGACTTACTCTAAGCAATTTTCCTGCAAAAATTCTCGATAGTGACTTAAAAAACTTAAAAATACTTAAAACTGTATGACCTGCCATTCATGTATAACATTAACACACACAACGTAAGTGGTGTGAGAAGCTAGGTTGTAGTCCTGGATGAAGGTTTGTAATGGTCAATTATGTATGTATGTAATGAAACATATAGGAAGCTCAAAGCTCCGCCAAAAATGTTGCTTGGAGCATACAACACTTACTTGGTGCAGACCATGCTTATGACAACTTTAGCACTATGGACCATTTAAATTAAATTTTTTTGTCGGAGAAAATTTTCCGTTTGTGGCAAATTCGAGATTTCGCTCATCAGTTTACCCTCACAAAAATCTATTTCTTTTATTAGCAGTAGCATTTAAAACATATGCGATAAAGTTTTTTTTTTCTTTTTGGAAAAACGATGTAAAATGATTCTTAGTGGCGTCATGTTAAATCATCCCTTCCAGTCGATTTTTTCTTTTGAAATTTCCTGTCATTGGAGCTTTCGTGTCATAGCCTTTGCCAAGTTTTAGACAACTTCTTATCTCAATCCATTATTATCTCAGCAATTTTTCTATTCGAATATCCCATCTGTTTTATATTATTAATTGAACTCTTTTCGGTATCTTTTAAATGCGTTTCTGATCTCATTTCCAAATAGTTTACTTTAATAACTTTCAGAAATACATCACATACATTATATAATAGGTTATTCATTACAATCCTTTGGATTACGACCTGGCTTCTGCGATCACTTATGCTGTGTATGTTAATTTTATACATGAGTGGCGGGACCTACAGTTGAAAGTCGACTCCGAACGACAGATTTTTGAGAAACTCTGCTTGGTAATTTTATTTACTCTCAGAGTTTTTGTGAGAAATCTGCTGAGAAGAAGTCGCCAAAAAAATATTTCTTTTTCATATTTTATCTTATTCGAGATGTTTGACCTGCGGTTTGAACCGAGGACTTAAGTGTAATAAACCAATACACTGTCTACTAGACTAAAGCGACTTTATATTGACAATTTTGAGAAGTAAGTAAATTAAATTTGAAAAGTTTCTATCTAGACAATGGATTGTCAAATGTTGCGAAAAAAAATTTCAGAAATATTGTATGGAAATTTCTGGGCCGCGAGCCATACATATGCTTATTTTTCTTAAAGATGACAAGTAGTTTTGAAATACTCTTTAGAAAAAGAATATTTTAAAATAACGTGGTAAATAAATGTGATGTGTTATGCATAGCAAATACAGAAACATACAATAAAGAAAACATGAGTGAAAAAATGTCATAAGAAAACAATTAAGTTTCAAAGCTGATAAAAAAAGGAAAACGAGTTTCTTATATTTTTTATGTTATTGTAAATTAAAAAAGATTTTGTATTCTACCCTTTTCACAAAGTTGTATTTATTAGATTTGGATTTTTTTGTTTCTCAATTTTCTTATTATTCATGGTTGTGTCCGGTTTTGAAAAGGGTATAACCAACAATGATTCAATGTTATGCCATTGCAACTCATGTAATATTTAAATTCTTTTTAGTTTTTAGTTTTTGAAGTCGCCGTAGTCTAGTAGGTAGTGTGTTAGATGTGAAACCAGGATTAGAGCCCCAGGCCAGACATCAAAACAAACTACAAAAAGTATTTCTTCGGCGACTTCCTCTCAGCAGATTTCTGGCAAAAACTCTGAGAGTAAATTAAATTGGCATGAAAAGTTTCTCAAAAATCTGTCGTTCGGAGTCGACTTTAAACTGTAGGTCCCGCCACTCATGTGTAAAAATTAACGCACACAACATAAGTGGTGTGAGAAACTAGGTCGTAATCCTGACTGAAGGGTTGTAATGACCAATTATGTATGTATGTTAGTTTTACCCACATATGCGAGGGTGAGGCAATTTGAATGAGATACATGTGTTTCCCAAAATTTTTCAAGTCCTTCCATCAGCTTTCTTGAGATCGTCAAATGAATTTATTTGAAGTCGTTTGGATGTAATCTTTTTCAAGTAATATCTTAAATTTTGGAGTAAAATTGAAGAATAAAAACTAATTCCGAAGAAAGCTTTTTGCACGAAATTTACTTTCTTCAATTTTCTTCTCAAATCATGCGATTGTAGGTAGGTAGGTAGAGGTGGCTGCCCATCCAAGAAAATTAGATGGACACACTTAGGCCGCATTGGGCCCATTGTGTTACCACAGTTATCCACTATTCCCTAGTTTCGAAACCACTCGTAGCTCCTGATGAAAGTTTCTTCAGGTCATCAATGTAGTAAGCACCCAAGTACTTTTCTTCTTTTGGCAAAGAGCCTGGCATGTACCCATCAGGTGAGGGTCAGTCTCCTCCTCTTCCTCATCTCTGCGGCTTCTGAGGAAATCGTTAGCAAGGTGGCCAAGACCAATGTGCCTCGCATGCGTACCCATAATGCAATGCCCCGTAGTGACCCCGATAACCACACTGAGCGCGTCTTTTTGGAGTTTAAGTAGACTCATTGTGCGCCCCTCATCCAGCCTTGACCAAATTCTACGAGCCGTTCTACCCTTGTCCGAGGTTGTCCACCTGTTGTTGGCAGAATCGACGATCGCATTATCAATTATAAGCCTGCAGGTCATCATAGGGATGCCGAGATTCGAGAACTCATCGGAGAGTTCGATGGTCGTGCCCCGCCTGGCAAGTTCATCAGCTCTGCAGTTAACCGGAATACCACTGTGCCCCGGTACCCATACGATATGGATATCATATCGTTCCGCTATCTCGTCGAAATATCTGTGACATCCGTACATCGTCTTGGAGTTCATCACGTGGGAACTTAGAGCCCTGATAGCCGCCTGACTATTAGAAAGTACGATGACATTCCGCTTGGAGACCCTTCCGTCCCCAATAATTCTCGCCGAAGCCAGTATTGCCACCACCTCCGCCTGAAAGACGCTGCAGTGGTCTGGCAGTCTTATAGACTGGGCAAGTCATGCGATAGACTATTATTAATGACTGTCAAACACAAGTTAAATGATTTAATTAATTCAATTTATTAAATCAAGAAATCGTACATCATTATCTACTTATGATCGAATTTAAATCATGTTTTCCACATGAAAAGCCTTTTGTTCTTAGCAAGCCTGCGTTTAGATTATACAACAAAACATATTTTAAGAAGTCAGATAATTTCGGATAAACGGTTATGATTATATTTAATGAGTGTACTCAATTAATATTTTTGGATCAAATGGCAGACGATTTGTGTGACGGCAAATATTCCATCGGAGAACAGTAAATAGTTTCCATTCCTACTAATCTCCCAGAACTGCTGCAATTCCTCTTGCCATGGCTTTTGAAAATCTTCCGAGCATGTTTACAGTTATCTCATGATCTTACTTACTTACTCGCTTAACTGTCTATCCCCTTTTCTTTCATACTGATATCGTTGGCTTACTTGTAACAAGTTCATTGTACTTATTTGTGTAGCTTTTGGTCATTTTAATGTTAAACGATGTGCACCGTTCCCATTTTCGTAACAATATTTTACTTATATTACAACGAATGATTCTTTTATTGTTTCTTAGTAGTAATCTTTGCAGGTACGTACAAAACGAGCGCAAAGATTTATGCAGAAGGCATTCAGTTTACCACTGTTTACTTTAAACCTACGTGTTAAAAATTTAAGTGACTCTGTAAAATTCACATTTATTGTACCGTATCATTTTATTAACCTTTCAGTCGACTCGAGTATTGACATTGAAACATTTCATTTCTGGCAAATATTTAACTCGCCAATTTATTAATTTTACTTTATAACGAAAATACTCAAAAGATATTGTGTCAATGGCATATTAAAATAACGGAACTTTTAAGTGAAATTTCATTTGTATTTATTTCACATTTCACTTTTTATTCGCTGTGTGTTAACTATGTCACTCATTTTTAATGAATTTGAATGTAAAATCTATCACATCACTGCCACATCAGACATTAATATTTAATTGGTATGTATGTATTCATGGCCAAAAGATAAACAAACAATTGGACAAACACAAAAACGCTGAACTTTTTCCACATTTTTATTTTAATAAATAAATACAAATAAAAAAATTCTTCATGTTTTTTTAAATTTTATTTATATTTCAAAGAATGATTCAGTAATTGTTTATGGCTAATTGGTTTGTTTAGAGTTGCCACGAAAAAAAAAATATTGTAACCAACATTTGTGAAAAAATCACCGAATAAGGAAAATATGATCAAAATTAAATTTGCAGTTTTTTTATTTTATTTTTTTACAAATTTAAATTATAATTGAGAAAAACGAAACAAAAAATAAGAAACAAAATTATAGTCTCATAATTAATTAATTTTAACAAACAAAACAAAAGCTATTTTTATAAGAGAAATCATAACCAAATCCGGAAAAATCTCCACATTGAACAAAAACGGCAACACTGATGATGAGTCTGTATACCAATATCTTTGCATTGTGTTGTGTTTGTCTGTGTGTTGCTTTGTGTTCTGTTTCGTTTTTATTTATATTTTTCGTTGGCATATGTCCCGTTTTGAACGTTTCTATAACCACACAAACGTTTTTAAGGCTACGTACGTTACGATTTTACGATTCTTACGCTTGGGTAACCAAGGCATTAATCGATTCATTACGTTCAGTGGAGATAATATACTGAATTTTGTTACAGAATAGAATTACATTAGTATTGCCAGATTCGATAACCGATGGTTCAAATTTAAACCAATAGATGGCCTACCTTATATAGGGTGTTTTTTATAGAGGTATAGAACTTTAAATTGCCATAACTTTTCAAGATGGCGACCGATTTAGAGTGATTTATTCTCAGTTTGGTTTGGCAATTCATCATGAATAGACTCACGCCTGAACAACGCTTGCAAATAGTGCAATTTTATTTCGAAAATAATGGTTCTGTGCGGAAAACGTATCGCGCACTACTTCCATTTTATCGTCGACAAAATCGTCCATCAGAGCAGTTAATTCGATTAACCATGGAACGTTTTCGCACCACGTTTACTCTTATTGATAACTCGCATCCCCAGAGACGCTGTACGGTGCGTACAGAAGAAGCTATTGCTGCTGTAGAGCGTAGCATTGAGGAAGACCCGAATGAGTCCACCGCCATCGAGCACAGGAATTGGATCTGTGTCCATCCACTTTATGGAAGATTTTGCGGAAGGATTTTGGTTTGCGTGCTTACAAAATCCAACTCGTGCAAGATGTGAAGCCAAAGGATCATCAAGTAAGGCGTAGATTCGTCGAATGGGCCCAAAACGAGATTACCGTTGTTCCCGATTTTCATAAGCGAATTTTGTTTAGCGATGAAGCGCACTTCTGGTTGAATGGCTACGTCAACAAACAAAATTGCCACATTTGGAGTGAAGATAATCCTCAAGTGTATGTGGGAACACCGTTACATCCAGAAAAACTGACTGCTTGGTGCGCTTTATGGGCTGGTGGAATCATTGGTCCGTACTTTTTCAAAAACGATGGTGGCCAGAACGTTACAGTCAATGGTGATCGGTATAGAGCCATGATTACTAACTTTTTCATTCCTGAATTGAATAACCATGATGTCCAGGAGATGTGGTTTCAACAAAACGGCGCAACATGTCACACAGCTCGAAAGACACGTTTGGTGATCGCCTAATTTCACGTTTTGGACCTGTGAATTGGCCTCCAAGATCTTGTGATTTAACACCGCTATACTACTTTCTGTGGGGCTATGTAAAGTCATTGGTCTATGCGGTAAAGCCACAAACGCTTGACCATTTGGAAGACAACATTCGCCGTATTATTGCCGATATACGGCCACAAATGTTGGAACAAGTCATCGAAAATTGGACGTCCAGATTGGACTATATCCGCGCCAGCCGTGGCGGTCATATGCCAGAAATCATATTTAAAATGTAATGCCACAAGATTATATTTCGGATAAATAAAATTCATGTCTATCGAATAATCCATCGTTGTTTTATTGCAACTTAAAGTTCTATACCTCTGTAAAAAACACCCTTTACATACGTATGTGACATACAGTTACTCTAGAAATCATAGACAAAATTTTATTTAGCTAAATAAACTAATACGGAATTCATATTTGCCTAGTAGGTTTAGTGTTTAGTGTTTAGAAGTGAGCTCTTGAGTTCAAACCCCAGCTTTAACTTATCAACAAGAGGAAATATTCAAAATTAAAGCCTTGAAGGCAAATAATATTGCGTGAAAAGTTTCACAAATCTGTGATTCAGAGTAGAAATTTAAACTGTTTCATCACTCACGGATAAAACACATAACATAGGTGGTATGGGAATCTGGATCATAATTTTGACTAAAAGTCTGTAATGCGCAACAGCGTGTATTGTTTTAGTATGAAAAGACTTTTCTTCTCAATAAGTCTACGTGTAGCGATCTTTTAATCCTTGCGATTCTCGTGCCCAAAATACTTAGCTTCAGATGCATAAGTATTTCCTACTCATCATTACAGCTTCTTCAGGAGTTGTTGTGAGGTGTTTACAGCATCCGTAGCCAATTGTAGTTAAGGTCTGAGCCACAGAGCCCCAATTTTAGGACAATTTTCTGTCAATAATAAAAGGAATTGTTCCCCGATGTTGAACCGTACTTTTATTCATATTTTCGAATACATTTTCATTATCGGAGATGTTTTAGTCGTGCATTGCATAACTTACTTCAACATCATCGGCTTCTGACTCATTAGCAATCTTTCTGCTTAATTCAGTTTTAGTATGAAAAGACTTTTCTTCTCAATAAGTCTACGTGTAGCGATCTTTTAATCCTTGCGATTCTCGTGCCCAAAATACTTAGCTTCAGATGCATAAGTATTTCCTACTCATCATTACAGCTTCTTCAGGAGTTGTTGTGAGGTGTTTACAGCATCCGTAGCCAATTGTAGTTAAGGTCTGAGCCACAGAGCCCCAATTTTAGGACAACTTTCTGTCAATAATAAAAGGAATTGTTCCCCGATGTTGAACCGCACTTTTATTCATATTTTCGAATACATTTTGATTATCGGAGATGTTTTAGTCGTGCATTGCATAACTTACTTCACCATCATCGGCTTCTGACTCATTAGCAATCTTTGTGCTTAATTCAGGAAAAAAATTTCAACAAACGAATTATACTTACAGGAACCGTGTACAACTTTGAAAAAAAAACTTGTATTTGGTATACAGATTTAAAGATTTGAAAATAATTTAAGTAGAGAAATATTCATTATTAAAATTGTATTTTATACAATAAATTATAATTTTCCAACTAGGCAACAGAAGTTAATTTTGGATCGGCCAAAAAAATTTAAACAGCGTTTATGGTCTCATATTTTAGACTGCGCACACATATAAAATTAAGGAAAACATTTTTAACTACCAGTCTAGTCAGCAAAATATTGTTTTTATACCACTCTTTCCGTTATATTTTCCATTTCAGCCAAAATTACTCATGAGTTTAATTTGTGGTGACGTATGAGTCGTAAATATATGAGGTTAAATGTCAACATGTATAAATGTCAATAAGTATGTTATTGCGTAGCTAAAGAGCTTTTATATGTACACTATTTGCTTTCTGCACCAACCCAACTTTCATTCATGCATTTATGGCATCATACTCCGTCAGTTTTCATTATGTAAGCGTTCAATAAATATTTTTTAAATCGTTATTTCCTCTTTTGCAAATTAATAATTATGAAAAATATATGATTGCATACACAGGTACACTTAAACACTATAAAAATTACACAGCAATTGTTATCAAAATGAAAAAAGAAACCTAAAACTAAGAATAATTATTAACTATTACTGATGTTATGTAAGTAGGATTTAGAATAACATAAATTACGCGAGTATTCACCAGTTGGGGCCACTTTTTGAATGCGAGTTTAAACTCGAGATTAAGTTAATCTCCAGTTAAATTTAATCTTCAGTTAACTGAGTTTTAATTTTTTAGTGGGAGTTTAACTGGAGATTAACCTTGTAGAGCTGCCGTACTTATGAGCAAAAATGGCAACATTTTTTTCGTTTATATTGTTGTGTTTACTACTTTCTGCAAAGTGTTTCACAACAATTTGCTTTCGTATATAACCAAAATAAACAAACAAAAGCTCAATAGTATTCAGCTTTATGTAAAAAAATTATTTTCTTAAAATAATAAATAAATTATGACTGTCAATTTGTGTTTTATATAATTCATAGTCACTTAAATATTTGTCTTATTCGGCTTTCCCTCACTTAAAAGCTTTTTTTAAAATAAAATTTTGTCAACTACTTTTCATAGTTTCACCAACGTAGCTGGTTTAAACTCGAGATTAACTGCTTAACCGTAAGGTTAAACTCAAAATTAAGTAAATTCAAAAACTGAAAACGAAGTTTAACTGGAGATTAACTTAATCTCGAGATTAAACTTGCATTAAAAAAATGGCCCTTAAAGTTTAAAGTCGACTCCAAACGAAAGATTTTCTGAGAACTTTTTGTGGCAATTTTGTTTACCCTGTAGTCTCTGAAGAAATATTTTTCACATGCCGGATATCTACGACTTGGGGTTTGAACCGTAGCCTCACGTCTAATAAGCCTACAAGTGGATAAAATTAACACACATAACATGGGTGGGCGTAAGAAGCTATGTTGTAACCCTGAATGAAGGGTTGTAAAGACCAATTATGTATGTAAGTAAGTATATTCCAATAGGGAGGAATATATTTACATATGTCTTAAAATAGTATTCAATATGAGTAATCTTTATTGCTATTCGCGGCATTTCAATAAGTACTGATTCTGTATATACTAAGCTTTCTTTGTATTGAGCATTGCAATGATAGTGGAGTTACAGCAACAGTAAGCAACAAATCGGCCGACATATGTACATATATCCAGGTTCACTGCTCAGTTTAATCAAAGTAACTCTGTAAGTCGCTAGATGAAAAGATAAAAAAATAACACAAAAACGTTATTTGACATAATTAAACAAAAGTTTAAGGATTCATTCAATTTTTAAGAAAATTATTTATCATTCAATTAAAAATTAATTGTTCAGCAAAAGCATTGAGTACCATTTACTCCTTTAACGCTGTGCAAATCAGTTTGTCATCAGTCTTTAATTTACTTTTAAGGCAAGGGATCATAGAGTAAAAAAATAAAACAATTTTAATGCGAATAGATTTACGCAAATTCATTAAAGGTTTCTTTTTGTTGGGATTAGTGAACAAGTAACAACAATGCCGTTAAGCTATCAGACTTCTACTCAACTGGCAGATTTTATGTAAAAAATATGTAGCAATTAACTTTAATGACAGTGTAGATTAATTATAATATTTCACTAAATAGACCGTTATTTTATGTGTGATGTCACTCTGTTTATGCACTGCAGACAAACTGTTGCTCATGATACAATCTTCTTAAATTGATTGTAAGTTTGGGTCACAAATATCAATTGAATGTATTTTAAAGGCAAATTTTGTTAATTGGGTACTCAACTAGCTAGTAATTTATGTGAATGATTAGAATATTTTTCTTTTACTTTTAAAGACATAATAATTTGATGAAAAAACAAGGTTTTTGATGAGTTTCAGTTGATTAAAGAAGATATTTCTGGTTGTAGCATAAATTATACCAGAAGGACTTAAATACAAAATGTTTACCAATACAAACAAAAATGATAACTACACGTATTTTTGAGACAATTTTAAATTTTTAACAGACTGCAAAAAACATGTTCCGATTAAGAAGGGAATATAATATCCATTATATTGCCACCATGGCTCTGATGACAGGCACTTAATTTTTTTTTAAGTTTTACATGATCTTTTGAATGCATTTCACTGATGATATGTTGGATCTCCAAATAAAGCTCAGAAATTACTTTTGGTTTGATTGGCTTATTCGCACAAAATCCCAGATTTTATAAAAATTGTCGAAGATATGGTCTGAATTCACAAGCAAACGCTTTACTTACCCGACTATGGCAACTTCTTAATTCAGGATTACGACCTAGCTTCTCACACTACTTATATTGTGTATATTAACTTCATATATGAGCGAGGGTTTTGAGAGGGTTTTCATGGCAATTTTATATATTCTCAGAGTTTTTGCAAAAAAACTTCTGAGGATAATCACAACAGAACGATTTTCATATTTCGTTGTGTTGTCTGACCTGACGTCTAATAAGCCGACACACTATCCACTGGACTACGGCGACTTCATAAGGATAAGGTTTCACAGTTATAACGTGTTGTTGTTTTGTAAAGCGCTCCATTTTCTTTATTATTGATTAAACATTTGTGACAGCACAAACCAAAAATACACAAAATTTAAAAAGTTTCCTCTTAAGAGTTCGTTTATTTGTTATTAAAGTGTCAACCTTAATATTGCATACACAACGATATTCCCCAGACAATATACGTCAAATTACTACTTATTTCAACATGAAATCACGAGGTCCACCTAAATACTTATGGGCACAAAAGATAAGAAAAAACAGCCATAAGTAGATTCATTAAAAAAACAGGAAAACAGATGACCTGCCTGTTATTAGCATTATCATTAAGATTTCAGTTTCAAAGTCAAATATTTTCTTATGGGCAGAAAAAGTAGAAATCCAGCAAAACAAGTGAACCTTTCTTCTCAATCGAAAATATTATTGCAGCAACTGGTTCTTCCTGCCTATGGTTTGGCATCGAGAAGTTTAACTGTAACAGTTGGTACCTAGTGAGAAAAATTATAAAGTAATTGAAAATAAGTAACAGAGAACTAACATTGAAGTTCTGAAAAGTTAAGAAAATAAATTTAATTAAAAAACAAAAAAAAAATGTTTTATGTGTCTGTTTCATGTTTACCATATGAAGTGTGGCTGATAATCTTCTTTTCCAGACGAAGTTAAAAAGTAATCGAAAAACGTAAAATTCTTGAACGAAATTCATATTTAGTCAACTCATCACTGGTATTTAGCAACATAAGAAAGATTACTGGCGTCGAGCCGTTCAAAAACAAGAAAGCAAAATCTAAAGAAAAACCTAAAGCAAGTATCTGTCAACTGCATGCGTCGTAATTTTAAAACACTTAAAACAGTGTGCACATGATACACAAAATTTGTCAAGCCTTGAGTATATACTAGTACTAATAACGTGTTATTTAACCATTCTTAAGACAAAAATGTGTTTTAAATCATGAAAACTGTTTTAATTTTTAAAATGTCATTTGCATTCAAGTATATCCGTATGTTTTATGCTTTTATGCCTTTTCGTTAATATTCTTTCTTTCATGAACAAAATTTTTAAGTTACAATAAATATTAAGCTAGGTTAGGTTAAGTTAGGTTAGTGGTGTTAGAAACTAGGACGTCAATTAAGACGAGTACAGTAATCGGAAGTCGAATTGACCCATTATACAACGTCTTAGTTTCTCACACTACTTACGTTGTGTGTGTTAATTTTATGCATGAGTGATGGGACCTACAGTTTAAAGTCGACTTCGAACGACAGATTTTTGAGGAACTTTTTCATGGCGATTTGATTTACTCTCATAGTTTTTGCCAGAAATCTTCTGAGAGAAAGTCGCCGAAGAAATACTTTTTGTTTTTTTGTCTTTGTGTCTGGCCTGGGGCTCGAACCCTGGCTTTATGTCTAATAAGCCAACACACTACCTACTAGACTACGGCGACTTCCAAATAACCTAAGTTCCGAACGTTGTATTGTTTAAAAGTAAATTTCCACAATTGGATGCAACGTAATGGTATAGACTATCGTGGAGCTATATTGGGTTTATGCTGAGGATAGTGTGAAATGTGCTGACGAATCTCACTGGTTTTGTTTGATTTTGGGCGGTGGTTGATGAGCGTTGCTAATTTCAATGAAGCTCGGTATTTTTCTTTTATGTATTCCACAATGTTTATTCTTCAAAAAAATAAAATAAAAATAAATCTGTGTTTAGTTTTCATTAAAATTCTTTATTATTCGCACGATTCTGTGTGCCAGCCTTCACAACTTGATGTAACAACAACAATTGCTTTTCTTTCTTATTCCCTGTTTATACCCTTTGCATAAACAATAACAATTACTAGACAATTATTCGATATATGTTTGTAACGGAGATCTTTATATGCATAACGCCTTCACACACGACTTACTGAACTTCACTAACTCAGTCGCCTGCTTTAGCTTACCTTTTACCAAAGTAAACAGTCTGATGAATGTTCTTGAAGGCGAACGTTCAAGATTTAGGCTTCCAGAAATTTTTATAAATGTCAACAAAGTTGTTTACGTTTATTATTGTAGTGTTATTGGTATATTTTTGTTTACTTGTTTATATTTTTTTATGCTGGTGTTTGTTATTATATTAAGCAGTACGATAATTTGTAGACAGGTTTGTTTACCGCATTGTTTTATTTTCGTAGTTTTTGTTTATAATTTTATTGTTAAACGATGTAAAAGCAAAACAGCAGTATCTATATTTTTCATTTTCGTAATAATATTGTATGGGAAGTGGGTGATGGAAGTGGCCAATTAAATAATAGAATGTTGTGAATCAACGCTCATTGAGATAACATTAGAAAGGTAAGATAAGGTCCGCCTTTAAAGGAAGAGATCCCACTTAAGCCAGTATTGAGGCGCACCGTGATACTGCAGTCTATACTGCCTTGGAAACAAATATTCCTTAAAGGAAACTATCAAGACTCGAAAATAAATCTTGCTATTGTAGTAGTCATTACATCTCGTTTGAGAATGTGAGAAAATGAGATGTTAGAAACTTTTGTCTGTTTATGGAGAAAGACAATGGAACATGAGGTGAAATACAGCCTTTTCCTCCTCCTCAGACCCACAGTTCTTGCTGAATTCTGCCAAGTACATTGTGCAATGGATGGCCAAGCGATTTAAGGAAAGAAATGGGACGCTACTCTTCCAGTCTATACGTGTACAGCAGAATCTAGCAATATTGAACGTACCTTTCTGCTGCCAACGAGATTGATCTTCCCCGTAAAATAAGTGGACAATATCCAAATTAACTGAGTTAACCGAAACGCTCTGCAACTTGTCAGATATTGCAATTTCTCCGTGTCCCTGTGTGATTCGAAATCCTCGGTAGTCATGGACAAGTACGGAAACAATGTTCATTAGGGACTTTATAGCAGCCTGGCTGTCTGAGTAAATCTAGAGGAATTCTGCCACTCAACAAGTATTGCCCTGACCTTTTCCTGAAAAACATCGCAGTGGTCATGCAGCCTACAAGAAAGTTGATCTAACATTACTCCCTACATTTTTCACACAAAAACAAAGCCAAACCACTGTACACCACCTCACAAATCAATCAGGACATTGGCAAAATGCATAAATTGGGCCAGATCTGGAGAATACGGTCGATGCAGAAACAATTCGAAGCCCAGATCATGCAGAGTAGAGAGTTAGAAACTATGATGCAGATAGTGTGTACTTAAGTTAACCAATATTTATGAAATTTTTATTGTATCACTTTTTATAATTGCTTATAATTTATTTTTAGTGTGATATTAATTTGAGTTATAATGTCTGCAACTAAGCTACTAATGCAATAACTTATCCTTCGACGATTTTATTTGGAATTTCTCCACATCAACGTAACTTATTCATAAATTCAAAAATATTGTAACAATTGGTCCTTCCCACGCAAAAAAGGTCGTCCTCGACTTCCGCAGATCCCCGCATCAAATGCCCGTCTAGCCGGAGCATCCTCCTTCATTCGAACGACATGGCTGAGCCGCTGGATGTTAATACGCTGCACAATGTCTATGTCGTTGAGGAGCTCATACAGCTCACTGTTGGATCGGATGTGGAAATCATCGCCAACTCGCAATGGATCGAAGATCATACGTAGGACTTTTCGCTGCCGCATCAGTGCTTAATAGGTTCCATGCATCTGCGCCGTAAAGAATCACGGGGAGGATGAGGGACGTCTTGAACATCCACAATAAATTAATGTACCACGATATTCCCGAAAGTCCTTTCTTCCGTCACGATTCGCGACAGACTAGTATTCGAGTCAAGGTGCTCAGCAGCTATTTAGCCCTAATAAAGTTCTATGTTTTAGAAAGAGACGTAAAAATCTCCAGCGTCGAATGTATGTTCCTTTAATAATAATGCAGGTGAAGCATGTTATTTGCAGTATCAGGTTAAGGTATCTTTCCCAATTACTCCCACTATTCCAATTATCTGCATGGCAAAATAGGTCTGGCCAGTACGTGGCTATTTTTTCTTCATCATTATATTATCAACTATGTCCCTTTTACCTTATTGTGTTATACGAACAACTGGTTTTCCAAACAAGCCCTAGGTGCACCTAATTTCTGAGTCCAAGTCTATACAACTTTAGTGTGCAAAAAATGGCAATTACAGTTCATCTTATTCCTGGTTTACAATAATGCCAAGAAAATTTTCATTCCTTAAATACATTTCATAGATAATTGATCATTACAATCCTTCAGTCAGGATTACGACCTAGCTTGTCATACCTCTTCCTTCGTATATGTTAACTTTATATATGAGTGACGGGCCTACGGTTTAAAATCAACTCCGAAAGACAAACATTTGAGAAACTTTTTCAACTCAATTTTATATTACTCCCACAGTTTTTGCCAGAAATATGCTAATAGGAAGTTGCCGAAGAAATATATTTTCGTATTTTGTTTTGTTGAAGATATCTGACCTGGGCTTTGAACCGAGGCTTTACATAAGCCAGCACACTACCAGTAAACTACGGCAACTACCGTCCTGTCCTTTAAAGGAGTCAGCAATATGTCCGAAATGTGTCAAACTGCGCCGTATGCCTTGGCAATTGAGAGACCCAACCTCTTCCAACGTGAATAGCAGTTCTTTCCTATATTGTGAAGCTACCACAACCTGATGGGGTTCCCCTTCCTTGTATCCTGATTAGAACTGAGATTTATAGTGTTGGGTAAATTGTCCTTTCTCGATTCGGTTATTCGGTTCAGCATAGTGTCCTACAAAACCGATTTGTTGAGTGATATGCCCGGTAAGGCAGTCAAGATCTATAAAAAATTTAACCTATAATTTTATTAGACCTTCTAGCGGGTTTATTCAATTTCACGCACACTGTCTAGAATACAATTAGACTTTAGCCCAATAGAAGAATTTTTGTATATAAATCTACCCTAAGTTTTTCTTGGGGGCACTTACACTTTTGCGGTGCAAAAAAAATTTTGTTTTAAAAGCAAATATAAATAAATTAATAAAATGAATATAAAAAACATCAATTACTTTTATATATTATTGCCTAAAATTCATAAAATTTCTGAAACATATTGGGGTGCCTAGATTTTTGCTATCCACTGTATATATGGTGTTTAAAGCGAAATGTAGATTTTATTTGTTTCCCTGTTAAACCATTAATGAAAATAAAAATATGCTCTACTCTCTGACTGTCTCGTTGACTGATGCTGTTATTTAATTATTTCTGAATAATACGGCTGAAAATGGCAAACATCATAAAGACAGTTAATTACTCATGCTGGCATCATAACATACATAAGCAATAATTTGCTCACGAAATTATTAATAACCATTAATCATGAAGCGATTATTTTTATGAATGTGTTATTATTTTGTTAAAACCTCGAATGGAAATGACGAGTGTCGCTAACAAAAATTTTCTGTGCCAAAGTCAACATTGAAGGACTAGACATAGCTGCCAGATAAATAAAGCATCAAATCGTAAAATTTTATAAAAAAAAATCGTCAAAATCGTCAAAGACGTTCATGGAAATCATAAAAAATTGTCAGAGAAAATAAATACATACATAAATTAATTGGGTTAATACTCTCTAGGCACTAGCGGAAGAATGTGATACTACGAAAATAGAAACAATGTACCATCGAAGAAACAAACATTCAACTTTAAGAACCTTCATCAGACTGTTTACGTGAGCATACAAAAAGGCAAGACAAAGTGGGCAACGAGTGGTAAGAATTCAGTCAGTCTTGTGTGTAGACGCGTGGCGTATGAAGAAAACAGTCGTGGTTTGAAGGTCAGGTTGAAAAGATCTGTGTTGTAAGGAAAGAATAATAGCGAACAAGCAATTATTTTTATATTCGTCAAGTTGTAAATAGTGGCACACAAAAGTAGTGAGAACAATAAAGAAATCAATTGTTTTAATTATTTATTTTATTTTGTTTACAATCAACGAAGTCATATTCTAAACCTTTTTAATAAGGTAAAAACGTAACAATATTTTTTTAATAAATTTAGTCAAAGCTGGAAACTAAAAGCTACCATCCCTCATTTTCATGTTTTTTTTTCAAAATCTTTATAAATACATATATATTTGTTTTTTTTTTTTTGAGGAGAAAATTGTTTAAGTTTTAAACAGTCTATCCCAGTGAAATTGAAATTGTGAAATGGTACTAAACTATAACTGAAAGAGTACTTTTTTGCATCAAAGGGTACTTTAGTAAAAAATATTTTTTTATACTTAATACACGTACTGAATGGAATAAAGATACTAACGTTATATAACGGCTGATTCGGAACGTAACACTACGTAAAAGCACAGTCAAATGTCGACGGAACGTAACGGAATGTACGTTTATTTCAGCATATGAAAAACAAATTAAATACTTACGGAAATTACGTTACGGTTCTGCAAGCGTTCTCATTTCTTTTCGTATTCTATAAACGAACGGGACTAGACACGCCGCATATTTAAATGCTTTAAAAGTAAATGAGATCGTCGCTTTCTGTGATTCTGCCGGCTCAAGAAATATAAAAGTGGCTTACAATGCCGTAGTAAGATATGTCTATGGGCTATCAAAGTACGACCATGTATCTGACTTTGCAATTAAACTTTATGGTGTAACATTTAATAACCTTCTAAATATTAGCGCACTTTTACATTTTCACAAAATCATATACACCCATGAACCAAGGTATCTCTATGAAAAAATTAATTTTTATTGATCTAAATGATATCATCCAGTGCAGGCATTGAACCTTAGTATCGAATTTGTCTTTGGAATTCATTACCTACGGCAACAAAACTACTACGTAATGCCTTACAGTTTAAATGAGCTTTTTCAAATATTATTCTTCATATCAATATAATTAAACATATTGTTATTTAATTAATTATTTTAATATACATAATCATTTTTATTATTGTTAATTAATTAATAATTAATTAAATATTTTTTTATAGTTAATTATGATTATAATTTGTATTTCATAATACCAGTCCTATACTCTAATAATCAAACCGGTGCTCTTGTATACAGCATAAGTAAATAAATAAATAAAAGTTTTAAAAATAATATAATAAATTGACCTAATTGTCACATTTCCATATGTAAATTCGCATACACTTATATTGAAACATTAACTTCAATAAATAAGTTTTAGTGTTACGTCATTATTCACAATAAACATTGCCATCTGTAAGTAAATAAACATATCTTTCTGTATCCACATTTCTGTCTTTAATCAACACAACCCGTGGTAAGACGCAATACACTGCGTTATTTCATTATATGATATTTATTATGTTATAATTTTCCTAGGCCTACAATATTACATCTTATCTTACAATGTTTTTTGATTTGTCATTTTCGCAAAACAAAAGAAGAATATTGTTTGAAGAAAAATAATTTTCTATGTCAAGTTCATTCACCAGTCGCTGACAGGCATACTTTTCATAAAAAAAATAAAACGACAAGGATTATTAAGTATTATTTTAAGCATTCAACAGGATGAGTAGAATTTCAAGGTTGTCGCTTGAGGCGGCAACTGACTGAAACCAAATTAAAGAAATTGTCAAAATATATCATTTCGGCCACTTTAAGTGAAGATTTGTTACATATACTTGGCAGTAAATAAAATATAGTAAAGAAAGACAGCTGGCCAAATTACAACATAGCATAATGAAATCGTACAAGATATATAATCTTGGACAGCGGCTTTCATAGACATTTTTGTAATTTAAGTAATGATGTGAAAAATAATAGGAAGAGAAAGTAGGTAAAATAAGAAAATTGTTGACAAGTATAAAATAACAAGTAAAATAATATAAGTATAAATCACAAAAATATATTCATCATGAATTAAAAATTCCGTTTATTAAATTAAAATGAAAACTTAGGAATACATATGTATGCACTAAGGTAAGACCTAATGTTCTTCAAGGTAGACCTCGTTTGAGGTCTAGTAGACATATTCTAAGCATACGATTAAAAAGATATAGACATTACATCCAATCAACAAATTTCAACCACCATGCTTTATTGCCTTATGAGTGTCTTAAATAATTTTATTGCTCCAAAGACTACAAGGAAAAACTGTTGGGAGTCCCGGGATACTCTTGGTTCGCTCAACCGAGCCTTCAATATAAATTCTTGAGCCAAAACGATAATAAAGCTAGATTTTGACGATACTTTTTTTAACAATGAAATTCTCATTATATTCTTTCCAAGAGTAAGTACACAGTGGCAGCACACTGGGACTAGGCAGAAACATTACAAGCAGCCTTAATTGGTATCGTCATAATTTTCTGGTGCATATTTGACTTCAAATTCCAAATTTCCAGGCAACCATAGATCGTTTTCGATGAGAAGCTTGGCGGCTGTTTGTTAGGAATACTTTACCCCTGCAGGAAAACACGAGACGACCTTTCCATTTAGACGCTTTATTTCAGAGTCGTTTAAAAAAGGTACAAGCTAAATATTTATAGTTCTATACAGTTCAGTGTTACCATATAATTAATAAATATAATTCATTGTTGCCACATTTAAATATTATGCAATCGAGTTGCCATATATAAGATTTCTATTTCCAACAGGGTTCTTAATACTAAAACGTGTATAGCTGACTGTTATGTCGATAGAAAAAATTGCACCAGGTCACCAATTAAATGTTCAAAAATTTTGTCAGACACATTGTCATTGACTTTCATATCGTATAGGCTTCGCATATTTCCTTAGTAATTAAATACTCAAAACGTTTAACTTGATAGGAATGTACGTCAAGTGAACCATGTACTGACACACCCGGCTATTCAAGAATGCATTCATACCCGGCGTCTACTTCTGGGTGTTTACTGGAGTACCGGAATTATGAATAGGAAAATAGTTCAACACTCCCATCTATTCGTTCGAATAGTGCTCCCGAGTTGTATTACTGAATGTGACCTCAGCTTCTGTTTACTGTTTCAATTTTTTCAGATCCCTGCTTATTCCCAGGTTACCATTAGAATTATTGTGGAATTAATTTGAAATTACTTTCCTGTTGGAGGACGGCATTACTAATAGGATGGTTGATGTTTTTGACCCACCAGTAAGAAGGGTTTTCAACTGATATCTTGCTGCGAATAGTCCGTATGTCATTTTAAATTGACTTTTATGGTTAGATAGAATTTTTTTTTTAATCAGAGAATAGTCTCAGTTAATATTTTACATATGAATTTTAATAAATAATATACATACATATTTTTTTAATAGTATGTGTTCACTTTTGTTTGCCACTGTATGTACTGCACTCAAATGTTCAAAACATACGTTATTTCTATATTCAATTTATTCTCAGTGAAAATGTCGTACTCTGAACAAAGTATAGTATACAAATAAATATGATTATGATTGCTATTATATTAAATTTACTCATACATTACATGTAACATAATATTAAATTCAAAATATTCTCATGCTAACACATCATTCTAGAAATTCTTATAGAGTATGTAACTTGATGAGGAAGGTCTTTGTAAAAATATGACACTGAAAAATAAAGTAAAAACAGCCTTTTATGGCATCATAAATGACTCTAAGAATGATTTAAATAAAATTATGAAATGACGTTGCTGAATAAGAAGTTGAGTAAAATTTTTAAAACTTTGTTTAAAGGCAAAAGTAATTGTTTTGAATTTTTATTAATAGTGTACTTAACTATACCCTTCACCATGATTTGTTTTAAGTTTAGGATTATTTTTTACAGTTACATACATTTAGATCGTAATAAAATAAAGAAATAAATTTTAAATGTCAATGAAACGGATTTTGTTAGACAGAAAATTTTATGACAGTAATGTTTAAATATGATTTCGGATGCCGTGAGTGGAGCGTGCAAGGAGTAATCTGGAACAGTAATTTTAACAAACTTTTCGCAGCATGTGCGGCCAATAACCCTTCAAATATTCATTTGCAGCTGTTTAAATGTCTCTAGCAAGAATAAATTGCTTTACATACATACATAATTGGCCATTACAACCCTTCAGTTAGGACTACGGCCTAGCTTTTCACACCACTCATGTTGTGTGTGATAATTTTATACATAAGCCGATTAAAGTCGATTCCGAACAACAGATTTTTCAGAAACTTTTCACGTCAATTTTATTTTCTTTCAGAATTTTTTCCAGAAATCTGGATAGAGAAAGTCGCCGAAGAAATATTTTTCATATTTGGTTTTGATGTCTGACCTGGGGATTGAACCGAGGCCTTACGTCTAATAAGCCAACACACTACCTACTAGACTACGGCGACTTCATCAAATTGCTTTGCTAACGTTTAAAGAGATGACAAATGTGCCACATTGCGAAGGAATATGTAAAGATCAATTGAACATTTAATGGTCACAATAATTAGTAAGAAATTGATAAACAGGAACTATTACCTTCTTAGCACATGATTTTTCAATCAAACTAGCGTTAGCTTTAAGCCTTTCTTGATCCTTAAAGTATTGTTACGTTTTAACCTTTTTAAAAACGTTTAAAATAATGGTTCGTTGATTGCAAACAAAATAAAAATAAATTGAGTTTAGTTTTAATTAAATTCTTTATTGTTCGCACAACTCCGTGTGCCACTTTTCACAACTTGATGATACAACAACAATTTGTTTAGTTCGCTATTCTTCTTTACACTTCTGTTCGCGTAAGCACTAACAACTGTTGGATAGATCTTCACAACGGCGATCTTCAAACCACGACTGCTTTCTTCAAATGCAACGCGTCTTCACACAAGACTGACTGAATTCTTACTGCTCGTTGCCAGCTTTGTCTTGTCTTTTTATATCCCACGCAGACAGTCTGATAAATGTTCTTAAAGTCTAACGTTTGGGACCTCATTGTTGTTTGTGTATTTTGTTCACATTGCTTGTTGTTGCGCTCTCAGTTACTTGTCTATCCCCTTTTCTTTCATACTGATGTTGTTGGTTTACTTGTAGCATGTTCGTTGTATTTGTTTTTGTAGCTTTTACTCATTTTAGTGTTAAACGATGTTACACGATTTCCATTTTCGTAACAGTATCTTAAAACTTATATCAAATCAAAATGTATTGCCTGTTTGTCGACACAGTTATACATCCCGCTAAGGATGATATCATCAGGCCTGACAGTAAGCTAGTTACCATAAAAACTTTCCTGAATTAATAGTTTAGATATGCTGTTCAACCAGAGATAACACCGCCCGTGGACTGTGTGAGAATCGAAATCGTAATCGTGACTAAGGCGTTGTAACGCCAATCATGCATTTACAATTTGTATGTATTGTAAGAACAGAAGAATTTCTGCTTACTCGTTTAAAAAAGCGCCTTTTTTATAATCAATAGCAACTTTAATGCATCAATGAGATACGTCTTTGACAGCAAATATTATTCTTTCTTAACTCAACCCGAACTTTTTTTAGCTTACAACTTTTCAATAACAAAACGAAAGAATTAAAATAAAAAACTTTCAAAATACAAAAACTGTACAAATCGTTACCATTCCAGAACTTTAATATTTTTCTCCGTTTGCACAATGATAAAAAAAACATGCCAAATCTCTGGAACTCTTAACAAAAAAAAAACCGTACATCCGTTTAAAACGTCCGATGTCATATTTCCATAAGCGTAGAAAAATATTAACAACTCCTGTCTTTTTTCCAAGAATTAAAAAAATTCGTAAAAATAGGAGAGAAAAAAAACAATTTAAATAAATTTATAACGGAGTAGTAGTTGTGAGGTTACTGTTCAAACCCCAAATCAGACATCACCAAAAAAAAAGAAAAAGCAAAAATATTTATTTGGCAACTTCATCTCAGCAGATTTCTGGTAAAAAAAACTCTAAAAGCAAGTCACGCCACTCATGTGCAAAATTAGCACATACGACATAAATGGTGTGAGAAACTAGGTCGCAATCCTGACTGAAGGATTGTAATGACTAAATTATGTATGTATGTATTTTGCACTGAATAATCCTTTTATTATAACAACTTAATATTATTGTAGTGAATATAGTAAATGATTAGCTACACTATGGACAATTAAGATATGTTTTGTTTAAAAAGAAACATAACATTTGTATTTAAAAGTAAAAAGTGGTATTTAATTGAGGAATCCGCCGTAGTCCAATAGGTAGTGTTTTGGGTTATTAGACGTAAAGACCGGGTTCGTCCATCAAAACGAAATATAAAAAAATATTTCTACGGCGATTTCCTCTCAGCAGATTTCTGGCAAAAACTCTGAGAGTAAATAACATGCCATGAAAAAGTTTTCCAAAAATCTGTCGTTCGGAGTCGACTTTAAATTTTTAGTCCCGCCACTCATGTATTACAGTGTACACACACACGTTAAGATTAACTTTTTCGTTTGAGGCTTGGCTGTAAGTGTTGGCATGTTGTCATTCAACACTGTTTAGATTTTTGTCACGATTATCAAAAAACAAAACAAAAAATTAAAAAAGTGAAACTACAGTTTTTAAAGGTTTCTCAATATACCCTTAAGCAAGCTGTTGCATGTGTGTCGTTGTTGCTTACAGCATAGCTGAGGGTATAAAACATGAGGACAACATTTAAAAATGTAAATTTTGTTTTCCGTAAAAGATACAATCCCTGTGAATATAGGTCACAAGTATGATATTGTACGTTCCATTTTAAAAGTATTCTTATTTGCCTCAACTGGTCACAGATTGAAAAAAAGTCTTTAGAAGCCAGGAAAAAATACAAGAAATACAAGAGGTACGATTGTATAGGATATGTCATTAAGCACTTCTTACCTTCAGATTTAAGCGTATGTGAGTTAACATCGAAATTTTTTTGTTCGTTTGAAGGATTTATTGACGCTAGCAGATGTGTAATATCCAATATTCAAACGTCCGCAACGGCTTCTCGAGGCGGACATTATGCGAAATCACGAACCAATGAGAAACAAAAACACAAAGAACCATAACAGCCTGTTGCAGATTTTGAAGATAAGGCTAAAATTTGAAAGAAATATGATATAGAGGGTATTGATGTCTCAACTAAAAGGCATGGATCTGGACGGCATGTAATTTCAGCCAGACGTCGTAATAAGTTGTAATAATGGCCCTTAAATGTGTAGATTAACTTTTACTTTTAAGAAGACGACACGAAATGTCATGGATTTCATGAAGATTTTTGTGCATGCACTATGGATGGAAAGGCGCTTCATGAGAAAATGTGAATTTATTCGAAACATTTGCATTGTCTTCATTTTTCTCTATTATCACAGTAAAACATTAATTAATGTGCGAACATACGAAAGGAAAAAGTTTTAGATTTATAATTACGGTAAATAAACCGGGAATCAGAAAAAAGCAGTGTTCAATTCATTGCAATAATAAATAACGGTTTGAAATATACGGTCAAGTTAAATTAAAGGTGGAGGAAGAATTACCAAAATAAACGCAACCGTGGTCAACCCCAGATTCAGAATTAAAAACGATACCAAATATGAAACGAAAAATGTTCATCCTATTTTCGATCCACCTTTTAAAGACGGCAATTTCAGTTGAATTTTTATTGCTTATATTCAAGTACGTATTCTAAACATTATTGAAATAATTTTACTTACAAAAGTATGAGTAGGATTATAGTTTCGTTTTGTATCTGTTTTCCGTAAATTGACTTTTTATCCTTCCTAATAAAGACAATTTCTTAAGTGTATGATTAAATGGTTTCTACATTTGAGTGATTGGCTCGGCTAGTTAATTGTAGTCTTAAAAAAGAAAAAGAAAAATATGGCAGAAAAATTTAAATGGAGAAATATAAGAAGTAAAATGACTGAAATTAATACTTGAGGAAATCGATATACAAGTTCAATTAAGTACTTTCATTTCTTCTTTTCTTTCATCTAAAAACAATTTTTAGATATTCTGTCTCCTGTGTCATAAATAGCTGCATTCAGAGAATTATAAGCCTTTTATCAAAACCTACTGGGATACTGGTTCTTATGTTATGAGAATGAGCTGTAAAATGTTGGAATAAAAACTAAAACAGGCATATAGAAAGAAATTGTCGTATTGATTTTCTATGAAGAAAAATGGGAATTTAATATGAAGTTGAATACAATATAAAGAGTGCGATGTTGCCGTAGTCTAGTAGGTAGTGTGTTGACTTATTAAACGTAAGGCATTGGTTCAAACCCCAGGTCAGACATCAAAACGAAAATATAAAAAAATTATATCTTCGGCGATTTCCGGCAAAAACTCTGGCAGTAAATAAAATTGCCATGAAAAGTTTCTCAAAAATCCGTCGTTCGTAGTCGACTTTAAACCGTAGGTATAAAATTAAAGTACACAACATAAGTGGTGTGAGAAGCTGGGTTGTAATGACCAATTATGTATGTATGTATGTGTTTCAGAAATAATGATTTTTTTATTTTAAATAAAAACAATTTTTGTTTACTATAGTTATACTTTCTTTAAGAGTGTAAGAAAGAAACTACATTTTGATATTATAATTTCGTGAGATAATTTGTACTGAAAATTATTGTCGCAATAAATATATAGATTTACGCGCGGTATGGTAGGTGACGCTTTCTTGAAGGATGTTAAGGCTACAAGAGCTTTGTTATCACGTTCCTGCACCCGCTACAGTCTCTGCAATATCGGCTTCATCTCCAAAAAGTGAATGTAAATCACGTCGACTGACTAAAATCCGCATCAGAGAATTGCGTTCGTGTGTCATGGATTTCATGAAGATTTTTGTGCATGCACTATGGATGGAAAGGCGCTTCATGAGAAAATGTGAATTTATTCGAAACATTTGCATTGTCTTCATTTTTCTCTATTATCACAGTAAAACATTAATTAATGTGCGAACATACGAAAGGAAAAAGTTTTAGATTTATAATTACGGTAAATAAACCGGGAATCAGAAAAAAGCAGTGTTCAATTCATTGCAATAATAAATAACGGTTTGAAATATACGGTCAAGTTAAATTAAAGGTGGAGGAAGAATTACCAAAATAAACGCAACCGTGGTCAACCCCAGATTCAGAATTAAAAACGATACCAAATATGAAACGAAAAATGTTCATCCTATTTTCGATCCACCTTTTAAAGACGGTTTTTCTAAATCTCAATTGACAACACGTACCAATAATAAACTTGTATTATCAAAATGGGCCCTATCGAGGGCCCACTATTCGCAATGTGGTGAATTATTTCGGGGACTCGAATTCTGGTTCAAAAAATTATCGTAATTCGACAAAATGCAATATCTGCCGAAAACATCAACGCTGTCTATAAGAGCGTGCAAAGGAATACGAGGCAGTCGAAACCACGACATTCACAACTTGGCAAATTTTTGCAGCGTGACTTGCTTCTGCACCCGTACTAAGTTCATCTGGCCAAGGAACTGAAGATAAACGGCTGCAGATAAAGACAAAAAATCATCTTCAGCGATGAGGCCAACGAATATGTGAACACAGAAAATTTTTAAATTTGGGACTTAGGTGTCCTATGCATGCGTCCTAGTATGTCAAATTTCAGTCTTTGTTGTGGCTAAAATAAAAGTCACAATTCATCAATCGAATAACGAATAAAATATAAACAATAAAAAACTTGTTTGAATGTAAGGTATCCATTATATAAGGTATGCGTTATCATTTTATTTATACAAAGCAATGTTCAATATGTAGTCGCCGTAGTCTAGTAGGTAGTGTGTTGGCTTATTAGACGTGAGGCCACCGTTCAAACTCCAGGTCAGACATCTCCAACAAAACGAAATACGAAAAAAATATTTGTTCGGCGATTTCCTCTCAGCAGATTTCTGGCAAAAACTCTGAGAGTAAATAAAATTGCCGTGAAAAGGTTAGGTTAGAGGACGTGTACTTATCAATTAAGACAAGTACTGTACCCGGAGGTCGAATTGACCCATTGTACATGACGTCCTTAAAAAAGAAGGATAACAAAAGGGATAATGAGAAGCGGAGGAGTTACACAGACCAAAAACAAAACAAAAAGGCAGAGCGCGACTACAAAGATGAAGCCCTAGCACTTCTCAACCTGCTCAAGCCACTAATGAAGCTGTGGAGATGCCTTGATCGGTATCTCGACACAGAATCCAAACCCCCAAAGAAGCCCAAGGGTCCTCAACGTCAACCTACCCAGGACTGGGCAGTTACAGAGGAGGTGCTCGACAGTCTCCAACTCCTCCTCATCGCAATATACCCTGCAATAGTCCAGATCCCCGTCAGCGACCTAATCTCGCAGTGCCCCGTGATAAATCCGATAACTAACCTTAAACTGGCCTTATCCAGGCCCAGCAACCAACCTGTTCCTACACTGTCTATAGCACGCCATAGACATCTAAAAACATAACAACCCGATCCGTTCTCCCAACGCGTCTGCTCTTCCCCCTGAGGCCGTAGAGGTAGCAAATTGGGGGGTCAGAACCAACTGTTAAATCGCCCCCATGCCATGAAAAAGCTTCTCATAAATCTGTCATTCAGAATCGACTTTAAACTGTAGGTCCCACCACTCATGTATGAAATTAATACAAACAATATAAGTGGTGTGAAAAATTAGGTCGTAATCCCGACAAAAGGGTTGTAATGATTAATTATGTCTGTAATGTTCAATATAATTAAAATTGCAAGTAAACTGACGTTAAGGAAATTATATGAACTTTGCAGGACCCTAAACTAAGGTTGAGCTCTTATGATTAATTTTCAGTTGTTGGTTTGATACGAAGTTAGTTCTTGCTTATTTTTAATGTGAGTAAAGCACGTGTGAAAAGCAGAGTACGATTTTTTCTTGTTATATCATAGCCATAATTTGTCGAATAAATTTTTTTCTATAGATACCACAAAACCTAGAAGAAGGCTCAGCATTTAGCGATAATTTCACATGTACTGAGCAGAAAGCAATTTAGGTAACCGTTCGTCGTAGGTTAGAATCGGCGATCGATAACTGGAATTGATAAAAATTCTTTCAAGGTAAAGGAAGCCCTTCCAACAAAATAGTACATTTCAGAAAACGAAAAATTTGACTTAAACTAAAACAGCGACTCTTATTTCATCCTGAGAAACTATATATTTTGTGATAGCAGCGCCTTGAAAAGTAAACACATGCGTATGTACGACATCCATGGAACACTATATCCAATACTGTACGCAAAAATGAAAATCTTATGGGGTTAAGGGATAATTTAAATAAAATATTTTAGTTTGGGGTTAATTACAAAAGGATATTAGAAGAAATTTATAAACATTCGTTTTTGTGGGATATGTATATTTTATAAGTGGCCATAGTCTAATACATAGGTATTGAAATACGAAAAAGCGTTGTAATGGCCAATTTAGTAAGAAAAATTTTTATGGTTTCTGTACAAAACAGTACGTACCTTTGTATTTGGAAATTGGCCGAGTAAAGGTATAAACACATAGACGAGACACGACAGATAACAGAAAGCTGCCAAGTTTAGAATACACACGTTTTTAAGAAAACGATTACATTGAAGGCAGAACAGAAAAAGCCAAGACAACAACCTATGCAGTTTCTGCCAAAATTAAACTATTTTCTATTTTTATGAGCAATTAAAAGCAAATTAGTGATGCCAATACAACATAAAATCATAATAAAAAACAGCTAAAAATACTTATATTGTTGAAGAGAAAGAACAATTCTAAATTTAGAAATAAAAAGCAATCCATGTATTCATAATAAATGATATATAATTATAGATTCAATGATGTATCTGAATGCATTTGATAAATGTTTTGTGTGTGCGGTTTTTTCATAAGTGAGTTTATTTTTGCGTACAAAAAACCTGATAATGACAACACTGAAAAATATATTTAAATTCAAATTTAAAATTCATTTTTTTCTGCTCTGCTTTCAAAAAATTTAAGCAGAAAAAACAGTTGGCTGAATTTTCTTTCGAACTGCCGAAATGTTGTCTGTCGTATATGTGTTTATACCTTAAGTGATCTTTAACGATGTTTGATACCTTTATGCAGTTAATAATCCTTTCGTCTACTAACCTTCTTCATGTTTCGTTTCTGCGGCTTCGGAGGATAGGTTGTGGTCAACGACAGATGATTTTCACTCGCACTGTTTCAACTTTGAAATTATGCGGAATAATTTTCATTACTTTGCTATTTTAAATATTATTTTTAAAACTACTCCACAAGAGTTGATTTCATTCGTAATTTAGATACAGCACCACACATGCCAAATGGAAAAAATTTTTTAATCTTTTATGTTTTTTGTTTTTTCAAAAATTCCAAGTGTATTTGCGCACTTCCTTCTTTTGTTCCAATATTATAAATTCTGTACAATGTATTGCCAAACATAAAAAAGAACAGAAGTGGAGTTCAAAAATATTTCAAAACATTTTTTACTATTGACTATGTTTATGTATAAGGAAACAAAAAAAAGCTTTAAGACAAATTTTAAAATCCCGCTGTGATTCGGTACGAGTTTTAAACATGAAAACTTAATAATTGTTCATTCAATGTAGTTCTTCTCTTTTGTCATCATACAACACAACTGGAACAAAAATTGTTTAAAATTATTTGGAATTTAGCAACAATTTGTGATTTTAACATCAAGTCATAAATTTTCGCATTTCGAATTGCATACATTCACTGCAATTGGAGAAACTTAATTTATTTGACATCAATAGAATCTATTGTATATCGAAAAATCCACCCAGGGTTTTCCAAAGAGAAAGAAGCCTAGAATAGCAGCTAATAATCGGAGATGGGTTAATAGGAGGTAAATGATAATGAAATTTAAAACATATTGTTACGCAAGGCGAAAAGACCTAATATCGTTTAACATTAAAAAAACGATAAACAAAAGCTACCAGCTACACCAACACAAAACCACACGATACAAGCGCACACTAACACTAAGTATACAATGAACGTGTTGGTTATCTAAAGCTGCACACACACATATGTATGACGAACCTGGCTGCGCCTAGTACGACAACATAAGCAAAGTACACAAACAACAATGTACTAGCCATAGAGTTCTCGAGAAGGCGCGAGCGAAAACCTTCCACATCGAGAACGTTCATCATACTGATTGATACGAGTGTGTACGGACTATAAAAGGGGCTGGACAAAGCAAGCAGCAGTCAGAGTTAATTCAGTCAGCCTTGTGTGAAGTTGCGTGTGAATAAAATAAGTCGTGGTTGTAAAGATCCAGTGAATTGTGTGAACTAATAAAGGGAATAAGCAGATTATTATTGTTGTATCGTTAAGTTCTATACGGTGGCACACAAAAGTAGTGTAAATAATAAAGAGAGTTAAGAAACACTAAAGACATATTTGTTTTTACTGTGTTGCTGAAGTCGCCGTGGTGTAGTAGGTAGTGTGTTGGCTTACTATTCGTAAAGCCCGGGTTCGTATCCCAGGTCAGACATCAAAAATGAAATATGAAAAATAAAAATATTTCTTCGGCGACTTCCTCTCAGCAGATTTCTGGCAAAAACTCTGAGAGTAAAAATAAACTGCCATTAAAAAGTTTCTCAAAATTCTGTCGTTCGGAGTCGACGTTAAACTGTAGGTCCCGCCACTCACGTATAAAATTAACGCACACAACATGAGTGGTGTGAGAAGCTAGGCCGTAATCCTGACTGAAGGGTTGTAATGGCCAATTATGTATGTGTTGCAATTAACGAACTCATATTTAAACGTTTTTAAAAAGGTAAAAACGTAACAATTGGTGTCAGAAGTGGGATTGCAAAATCCAAAAGTAAAAATAAATAATAATTAAGAAAGAGAAAATCAAAATCAAAATCAAACTCTCTGAGTTAAAAGTGGAACGGCTTAAACGAGAGTTGGATAAACTCAAACTGTCAACAATGGGCACGGAGAATGAATTGCAAAAGCGGTTAAGGGAACACCTGTAGCTTCAAGGCATTGACATCGATTCCTACGAGTTCGAGGATGAAGAGGAACGAGAGGTAAAGGCCATTGCAACCCCTAGCGGTGTTGATATAAATTTGTTGCTAGCTGCTATGCTGGAGAAAGTGGAAGTAGCAAGCCAGAAGCTATTCGAAGCTTCTAGAAGCGAAAATCAAAAACTTCTAGCTGATGTTCAAGAAACTTCTAGAGCTGAGAACCAGAAGCTATTCGAAGCTTCTAGAACCGAAAATCAAAAACTTCTGGCTGATGTACGAGAAGCTTCTAGAGCTGAGAACCAGAAGCTATTTGAAGCTTCTAGAGCCGAAAACCAACGACTGCAAGCAGCAATTTTGTCAAAAATTGAAAAGGAATTGGAAGCAACATCTGGAAAGGTGCAGGAAATCCATGAGTCGGTCAGCAAAAGGATCACTGGTGTCGAGGAAAGGGTGTCACATTTAGAAAAGGCCGTTGACACGAGAGTGGACAATTTGGAAAAGACCGTTGACACTAAAGTGGACAATTTGGAAAGGACCGTCGGCGGAAAAATCGTTATGATGGAGGAAAAGATCAACAACCTCCAAAGCCAGCGACTGGAACCAGTGCGAGTCGTTTCGGAAAGTACCGGCAGGATAAGAACACCTTGCTTTGATGGTAGCTCACCCCTATCCGTATTCAAATTCCAATTTGAAACAGTAGCCAGCAGAAGCGGATGGGACGATGAAGAGAAGGCTCTAGAACTAATTCTGGCGTTAAAAGGTGTCGCAGCTGAGATTCTAGAAACCATGCCAGCCTGCAGCAGAAACAACTACAATGACTTAATGGTTGCGTTGCAGCGTAAATTTGGCGATGAACACAAACGAGAACTATACCGCATGGAGTTGAGATGCCGGGCGCAAAAGGCTAATGAGTCACTTCAGGCCTTTGCAATGGAAGTCGAGAGATTAGTGCAGCTTACATACCCCGGAGAAAACCACCCGCTGATAGACAACATTAAGACCGAGGCGTTTGTGAATGGTATACGCGATCCTGACATTAAACTGGCGGTATGTTCTACACAGAAGACAACTTTTGCAGAGACCGTGGCCTTCGCACTAGCCTAGGAGACCGCTCGCACGATTTCTCGACCACAAATGAGCAAAGTACGGAAAATGGAAGTCGTGGAGGAGGAGGAATGCCTTTTGAATAAACTTAAAGAGATGTTGAAGCAAGTTTCGGGAGAAAACGAACAAAAGGCTAAACTGTGGAAAGAGTGGTCATTTCCAGAGAAACTGTAAAGCGCCACGAAAGAGGTCAAGATCCACCTCACCATCAAGGAATAAGAAACGGGCGAACTATCAACCACCTTCACAAGAGTCCCCGTTAAACTAAAACGAGCTAGCGCTGAGGGGCAAGTGCTGGCTCCCACAAGCGAGGGCCCCACAATCTCAATATCAGTGATGCAACAGAACAACAACAATCTTACGGCGTGCGGATACATAAATGGTCTGCCATTCCTTCACTATAGACACCGGGGCGACGCAGTCTATCATCAGACCAGATGTAGTGAAAGGAAAGTGTGAGGCACTTAGCAATGTAAGACTACGGACAGCTACGGGAGAGTCTGCCACCGTCCACGGGAAAACAGAGGCGAAGGTGACTATAGCCAACATTAGTGTAAGTCACACCTTTATTGTTGCCGATATTGTGGACGAGGTTATCATTGGTGCCGATTTTATGATAGCTCATGGCATCAATTTGAATATGGGGCAACAGATTATGAGTTGGCGAAATGTAGAGATACCTCTAGACGTGGGGTACAAGCACCAAGTGCACGCCAGAAGAATAGTTGCGGTCGAACAACTCAAATTGTCACCTCAGAGTGAATCACTGATATGGGCGCGTATGGATGGAGATTGTGTGGAAAACCGCCTGTGGGTTGTGGAACCAGCAGAAATACAGACGGATTTAATATCAGCAAAGGCCCTCGTCAAATCCACAGAACAAAGAATAGTCCCGGTGAGAGTGCTAAATCTATCAGGCCATGAAAGAGTCGCCTGTAAAAACTCAGAGGTGGGCCAATGTGTTCCAGTAGAGGCGATAATAAACAGCGAACAAACGCCGCAACCTGCCGATATGTCAGCTGATGTGTGAAAACCAGTTTTGGCGTATCCAGTCCCAGTAGAAAATTTCATCTTAGACAGTGATGCTAGCGGGTATGGTATTGGTGGTGTACTTTCCCAAGTGATCAATGGAACAGAGAAAGTCGTAGGCTACTATAGTCGCACATTGTCAAAGCCTGAACGGAATTATTGTGTAACCCGACGAGAGCTACTGGCAGTGCTGGAGTGCATCAAACATTACCATAAATACCTGTATGGCCAAAATTTTCTGCTAAGGACTGATCACTCCGCCTTGAGATGGCTGTTACAATTCAAGAACCCTGAAGGACAGTTAGCACGTTGGATTGAACGCCTCCAGACTTACGACTTCAGGATCGAACACCGAAGAGGCATACAACATGGAAATGCTGACGCTCTTTCACGTCGACCTTGCAATTTGGAGTGTAAACATTGCGTGAAAGCTGAGAAAAAGGAATCCATCGTCGATATCCGGCTAACGCGGATTGAAGCCAACGAAGACTGGTCCCAAGCACAAAGAAGTGACCCAAATTGGCGAAAATAATAGCAGCTAAGGAAGACGACAAACGACCGACCAGAAATGAGATATCCGCAGAAGGTGCTCTTACAAAAGCTTATTGGGCACTATGGGACAGATTAAAGATCATAAATGGGTGCCTATATCAACTTTGGGAAAGCGCTGATGGCAAGACCTCATCCAACCTATTGGTAGTTCCTTCCTCCAAAATGAAAGAAGTGTTAAAGGAGTTCCATAATGGAGCCAGCGGAGGACATCTTGGAGTGACCAAGACGCTGGAAAGGCTAAAACAACGTTTTTATTGGGTTGGATGTCAGCAACCAGTGTCGGACTGGATAGCGAACTGTACCCAGTGTATTGCCGCTAAAGGTCCAGTAAGAAGAACTCGAGGTCAGCTGCAACAATATAACTCAGGCGCACCTTTCGAGCGGATAGCGATGGACGTAGCAGGCCCTTTTCCTGTCAGCAATGCCGGAAACCGATATGTTCTCGTTGTGATGGACTATTTCAGCAAGTGGCCGGAAGTGTATGCCATACCCAATCAATAGGCGAACACAATAGTTAACGTTTTTGTGAACAACTGGGTATGCCGCTATGGGGTTCCAATAGAACTGCATTCCGATCAAGGCAGAAATTTTGAGTCGGCTGTATTCCAGGAAATGTGTGAAGTATACGGTATTAAGAAGACTCGAACGACGCCGCTTCACCCACAGTCAGACGGAATGGTAGAGCGATTTAACCGAACCCTGGAGGAATACTTGCGGAAAGTAGTGAGCGAGCAACAGAAGATTTGGGACGAACACATTCCGAAGTTTCTACTGGCGTACCGATCTGCAGTCCATGATTCAACATCTAGATCACCCGCCAAGGTTATCTTTGGGACTGAGATAAAGCTGCCCGGTGACTTAGAGTTTGGTGTTAAACCCGGCACAGAGAGGGATGCCACATACACTTGAAAAGATGAAAGCCTAAATGAACTTCATGAGTTTGTGCGCACCCATATAAAAATGGTCAGTGATAGAATGAAAGCCAGGTATGATCGTGCGGCAAACACGGAGGGCTTCCATGAGGGACAAATGGTTCTGCTATACAACCCATACAATCCCAAGCTACAAACCAGCTGGGATGGACCGAAAATAATTAAACGGTTAAACGATGTCGTGTACAGGATACAGAAAGCTAACAGCCCCCGAGCAAAAATGAAGGTCGTAAACATAGAGCGACTGGCAAAATATGGGAAAGGAGATAATGAGCCTATTCGGGACGAACAGGCTTAAGTGGGCGGCAGTGTTACGCAAAGCGGAATGACTTAATATCGTTTAACAATAAAAACGATAAACAAAAGCTACCAGCAACACTAACACAATACACACGACACAAATACGCACTAACACTAACAATACAACGAACGTGTTGATTATCTAAAGCTGCACACACACATGTGTACAACGAACCAGGTAGCAACAACAACATAAAGTAAACCAGCTACGACAAATATGTAACGGACAACATAAGCAAAGTACACAAACAACAATGTACTAGCAATAGAGTTCTCGAGAAGGCGCGAGCGAGAACCTTCCACATCGAGAACGTTCATCATACTGATCAAACGTGCGTGCGGACTATAAAAGGGCTGGACAAAGCAAGCAGCAGTCAGAGTTAATTCAGTCAGCCTTGTGTGAAGTTGCGTGTGAATAAAATAAGTCGTGGTTGTAAAGATCCAGTGAATACTTGTGTGAACTAATAAAGTGAATAAGCAGATTATTATTGTTGTATCGTTAAGTTCTATACGGTGGCACACAAAAGTAGTGTAAATAATAAAGAGATTTAAGCAAAACTCAAGACGCATTTGTTTTTACTTTGGTTGCAATTAACGAACTCATATTTAAACGTTTTTAAAAAGGTAAAATCGTAACAATATAATTCTTTACACCTTGTGATTACTAACCTAAATTTTCAAAAGTAACAATTGCAAAGTATATACGAAGCTTAATGTGGTGTTTAATGTACTAAAGTAAAGAATCTGATGTAAATTTTTCATTTCCAAAAATCGTCAAAATAAGGGCATAAATCGTCAAAACGTTATTGTGATATTTTTAGAGCTCAATGACGATAAATTGTGAAATCTGGCAGCTATGCTCGCAGTATCTCATTCGATCGGACCAACTTTCGTGTACTTTTTCTAATGTATGGGGTCGTATCTTGGCAAAGGCATCACGAATGTTGGCTTTCAAATGCTCAATTGTCTCTGGTTTGTCGGCATAACAATTTTCGTCGCTCACTGATAAAACACATAACATGGGTGGTATGAAAATCTAGATCGAAATTTTGACTAAAAGTAATGTAATGAGCAGCAATGTGTATTGCTATTTTCGTCTTCTGTCAATAAAGTCAAGGTGGCCAAAATGCTTAGTCTCAAATCTCCAAGTGTTCTGTGGGCTTCATTTCTTAACGCATCATTACAGCTTCTTCAGAAGTAGTTGTGAGGTATTTAGCGCCTCCGGGCTTGTGCGCCAGTAAGTTCCTAATACATACTCTCTTTAGGTATCACGCAAAGTTTCTTTTGCACGTCGGGAAAAATCTGTTTACTCTCTAATTTCTTTTGTAAACCAGTGAAGTTTGTGAAAGTTTGTCACTCAGGAATTGTAGATTACTGATGGATTAAGTACTAATGGTAAACTCTTTTCTAAATGGAAAGAAATGTGTGAATTTTATAATTTAAATAACGCTTTCATTTACATGATGAATGAAAGGATTTTTTTCATTATTATTCCAAAAGGTGTCTAAAATTTTTATATTAATTAAAATGCTTTTTTTTACAAGAAGGAAGTAATTGCGTGTTGCGAAATTAGTCCAATCGAGCAGATTCCACAATAACAAAGGTTTTAGAACATAAAAGTTAATGAAACCTTTACAGTACAGTTAATGTGCATAATAACAAGTACTTTCCTTCCGAAAATTTAATTGAAGTAAGAATTTGTTTTGATAATTAAGGATTTCGCAAGACCCTGTTTGTAAATAAATGACAACCAAATATACCATAACATGATGCTAAGAAGATATCAAGTAATTATTACACCTTTTTAAATCTGAAAATACGTCGGATTTGGGTTTATTCACAGAATAAAAAATTTTGTATTTAAATGCTTCTGTGTATTAAAAAACCAACAAAAACAGAATTATTATCTTGCTATTAAATTTTACTTGTGTTTTACTGTCAGAAATATTAAATTGATTTATCCAATAACTTCTAAGAGATACTCATTAAGGGTGCTCTGTTTCCCAATTCTACCCTTAACCTAAAAGCGCAAGTCGCCATTATTGATTCTACCGAATACTAATTTCATCATATTTATACTGTGATTAAAATTTTATCTTGTAGACATGAATCTAAGCACCAAAAAACCTCAGTCTGAGGTCAAAAAAGACAACAAAAAGCATCATTATTTTCTTCTCATTGTATAAATTTTTAAGTTAAATAGAGTTACTACAACTACTTTTGATACATTTAAATATTTGGTGGGTAAGGGGTTAATAAAATAGCACGTTCATAGACATAATCGCCTCATGCATGAGAACGCCCATATACATATGATAGTGCATATGCTTGTATAATTATAAGATTAATTGTTATTAATAACTTATTTTCTTCTCATTGTATAATAAAGCTGGATCGAAGTCGCCATAATCTAGTAGGTCTAGCAACGGCCATTATAACCAAATTTAAACGTCTTCCACGAAAAAAAAGTACCAATTCATAAATTTCTAAATGTACCTGATCTATATTTTAGTAAAATTTTGTTCATAATTAATACATGTAATGACAAGTTTGTGATGTATCACTATAGGAAATTTTAACCCTTTTTTTGGTCAAAATTCAAAAATTAAATTTTTCAAAAAGATGTTTTTTTGCTTTAATATAACTAAAAATATAGAAAAGTAGGCATATACTTTTGAATTTTGCATTTATATTGACTAACTGTCACTTTATTAGTTGTTTTACGTTGTATTTATAAATAAGTTATTAAATAACGATTGAGTTATTTATTAATAAATTTTTTATTATTTCATAATAAAAATATATAGTTTTTAAAAATTAAAAAATGGAAAATAATGTCGAAGGCGAGTACTTTATTAATATTGGTGAAATCCTCTATTAGACCAATTAAATTGGAAAAATTAAGGTGACCTTAAAAAAAAATAATATAAATATGTATTGGAATTTTACTTGGACTTACAAAAAAATGATAACATATGATAGTTACACCACTATAAGAGATCTTTTAAACAATCAGTTATCTACCGAATTTAGTATATTTCAGCTGCGGATATTTGCAAACTTTTTAAAAAAATTCATTTTTTCAGGTGAATACAGTGTGAAAAACTGAGTTATTTAATGTATTTAAAGTTTTTAGAAATCACAGGCATTGATAAAGATCTCATTTTCAATTTAAAGATCATTTTAATATGTCTATCAATATAAAATGTTTATGCAGAAATATCCATGGTAAAGTCCTGCTCCATTCGCGTCAAATAATTGAATCGACTGTACTTTCCGTTGGATGCTTTGGTGAGGATGCCTTTGAATCGCGCCATAAAATATATAAATCAGACAGCTTGTTTCATGCTCGGAAAAGCAGTTGAGTAAATAACGTAACAGACGTTTTCAATCGATCATGGGACACTTCTGATCCTTTAATTTCCAGCCTCTCATTGAACAAACGCTTCAAACACCAACGAAAATTACAGCTTCCAACAGAAGTAATCCAGCTACTAGGATATCATCAAAGTTCAATAGAAAATGGCCAAACAAATTAGGAAAATTCGGAGAGCGAAGACGAAGAAATGGAAACGAGTGCTGTTGTGAACCCATATTTTTTAAATATATTTTACAATTTGGAACTGGAAAATAAAATTTTTGAATAGAATAATCTAAAACATAACTAAATTTGCTTAATTTTTAAATTTGTAAAATTAATTTCTATTTTTAAAAGTTAGTGTACACTCAAAAAAAAATTAAAAACGGTTAATGAAACCATATAAGATACACTAATATAGATGATTGGGTCCGGGAACGTATTACAACGTATTCTGAGCGAATGAAAAAATTTAATGGTCCCTTCCTCCCCCTTAAGAGAGGGGGGAAAATTATTTAAATCAGTCCAGCCGTTTGGCTATATTTAATTTTGGCCAATATGGGTTTAAATTTCTTATCGTGCGTATGACTGATATTTAATTCATTTAGTTTCATACACGACATAATAAAACTTTTTATTGCATACTTTTCAGAGTAATTATTCAAGTACAAGTAATATGATGCGTATGAGTAATATAATTCAAATTCAATAAAATATAAAGTATACTAAAATAAAAATATAAAGAAAAATATAAAATAAAATAAAATATAAAGTATGCTAATATGGAATTAACACTTACAGTGGAATTTTTTTAGACGTAAGGCCTTGGTCCAAATCCCAGGCATCAAACCGAAAATATGAAAAAATATTTCTTCAGCTACTTCCTCTGTCAGCAGATTTCTGGCAAAAAATCTGTCATTCGAAGTAGACTTTAAACTGTAGGTCCCTCCACTCATGTATAAAATTAACGCACAACCTAAGTGGTGTGAAACACTAGGTCGTTATCCTAACTGAAGGGTTGTAATGATCAATTATTTCATGTATTTAAGGATTCATTGCATTTTAAGAAATTTTTTTCACATTTAATTTAATATTAATTGTTTAGCACCAGCAAATATGGCTTTAACGTTATACAAATATGTTTGTCACCAGTATTTAAAATATTTTTAAGGCAAGAGTACATAGAGTTAAAATATAAAACAACTTTAATACGAATAAATTTCATTTCATTCAATTAAATTCATTAAAGTCTTGTTTTTGTTGTGATTAGTGAATAGTTAAACTGTTAGGTTTCTATTTCACTGGCAGTTTTTATATAACAAATCCACAGCAATTAATTTTAATGACAGAGCAGATTAATAATAATATTTCACTAAATAGGCCATTATTTTATGTGTGATGTCACTCCGTTTATATACTTCTGACAAACTGTTGCTTGTAAAACAATCTTATTAAATTTATTTTATTTATTTTATTTTTGATATCATAAATATCAATTGAATATTATTTTAAAGGCTAATTTTGTTAATAGGGCACTAAACTTGCAGGTAATTTATGTGTATGATTAGAATATTTTTCTTTTAGATTTAAAGGCGTAATAACTTGAGCGACCACCAGAATTTGGCCAATGTTAGCGCAAAGAGAAATAATAATATTTCCGATAAACACAAATACTAGCCGACTTCTGGTAGTCGTGCAAACATGAAATTGACACATTTTGTGATAAACAATCACGATCCATCAAAAATTCTGAAAATTTTTGAACTGAAAGTTCATTTGATAAGATGACATATATGAAAAATATAACACGACTGTTATACTATTTTAATAATAACTACGGCGATTTTTGTTCGATTTTATCAAACGAAGTGTCACACACAAGATAATGCACCTTCATAATGTCATCACTTATTTCATATTTTTTAATTAAAGTTTGCTACTATGAATGGACAAACTTGAAAAAATATGAAAAAAATTATTTTTTCAAGTTTACTTGATCAAAACTCATAACATTTAACATAAGGGGAGAGAGGATCATCTGTCGCTTTTTCAATAAACTTTGAATTTTGAAAATAAATGGAAAAATATTTGGGTAATCAATAATTCTGTGTGAAAAGATTAAAAATACCGTTTTTGTCAAATAAAAGAAGTTCGGAGGGTTCGAGATATATAAAAAGAATATTTTTGAGTTGTACTGAATAAAACTTACAACCTACATTATGTCATTAGCTGGATGTATTTTGACTGTCGCACCGTGTTATTTGCGAATAAAGTGTCCATAGCTATTTCGTTTTTAAAAACTAAGTTAATCATAATAATACAATACATGCCTTTTTCGCCAATAATCGAAAGTAAACAGCATAAAAGTATGATCTCTAATAAGAAACTGACGCTATTAACCCCTTTCCTTCCGATTTAATTTGTGTATGTGTTAAATAAACTTAATTAAACAACCTTCCTAAAATTGCAAACTACATTTATTATAGCTACAGTACTCTAAACTCACTGATAAACTGAACAAAAAATATTACAAATGAGAGAATTTAAGAGAAAACCGAAACCAAAATAATGTATGTATAATAATTTTTAAGTTAAATAGAGTTACTACAACTACTTTTGATACATTTAAATATTCGGTGGGTAAGGGGTTAATAAAATAGCACGTTCATAGACATAATCGCCTCATGCATGAGAACCCCCATATACATATGATAGTGCATATGCTTGTATAATTATAAGATTAATTGTTATTAATAACTTAACGAGGAAATTATAAATTATATATGTTATGATGACATTATGATTAATTAACTGCATTTCAGATGTTTGCCACTTTGAGCCGTATTAATTTATTAGTGCTCTATTCAGAAATAATGAAATAACAGCATAAGCCACCAAGACAGTCACAGATTAAAGCATAATTTTTGTTTTCGTTTATGTTTTAACAGGGAAAGAATGGTAATCTACATTCCACTTTAAGCACCATGTATACAGTGGACAGCAAAAGTTTGTATATTTTTATTGAAAATTTCATAAATTTTAAGCAATCATATGTAAAAGAATTGATGTTTTTATATATATTCTATTAATTTATTTCCATTTTCTTTTAGAACAAAAAAATTTTTAAAGTTTTTCACAAACCAAAATAAAATCAAAGAAAAGTTTCTGGTAACTCCATATTTTTGCATTGCAATATGCGAAAACTCAGAGTAGATTTAAAATTCAAAGGCCCACAGTCTTAAAATATTACACCCAATATTTAGGAAGATATCCTAATACGGTGCAGATATGCACGTTTATTGAGTAAATCGCAATAAACGCCAATATTGAGCTCAATATTTAATATAAAGTTTCAATTTATAATTGCGCAATAAGTATGCAAATTATTATAATATTGAGTAAAACTTAAAATGCAGCACCGAACACTTTTTGTTGATATTTGACAACTCAAATGTCAACAACGACACAAAAAATACGACAGAACAAAAACCAGCTGTCAAATGAATATTGAATAAGCAGCTGAATTGCGTATATTATTATTATTATTATGTCTGAACACTTAAAATATTGTACTCAATTAACCGAATATTGACGCAATAAAAGTGCATATCTGAACATAGTATAACACTGATATCCTTTCACTCATGGACAGAAGGAGGACTAACTCAATTCTGTCTTTAAATCGTTTTGCCAGCCATAGAACAACGGCGAATTGTTCGGCACACTATCCTTTTGGTAAGTACCCCGAATACTTGCCGGTATGACTTCTGAAGGAGCTGTGGGTCTGCGGGGTAAGAAGAGACTGTCTTTCACCTAGGGTTGCCATCCTGGCTGGACTTGGCTGGATTGTCCAGCTTTTTTGATGATTGTCCAGTTTCAAGCTAAAATTTAATTTGTCCAGCTAAATAGAAATTTTTTAGCACACTGCAGTAACTTGGGCAATAATTTTCATGTTATCTTTGTCAAATCATTAGTTTATTACAGAGGTTTTTTTTTCATCAAAGTGCAAACTACTATAAACAAAATCAAACTAGACTGAACCGTATTTTTTTATTGTTTTGTTTTTAGTATTTAATTTTAATTCTTACATACATATGCATATGCAAATATGTATGTGACGGACTGAACCGAAAAAATTTAAGTTTAGTTAAATAAATTTTAAAGAATGCAATGAATTTATTTAATTGTAATATTTTTAAATAATAATACACATGTATATATGTTGATAACAATGGATATTTTAATAAAAATTATTTACATAAAACCAAAATTAACATTTTCTCAGTATTTTTTATGTCTAGCTTTTTTTGTTTTGTCCAGCTTTTTAAAACGCAATGTCCAGGTTTTTGCGAATCGGAATCTGGCAAACCTACTTTCACCTCATTTGCCAAAGCCCTGCTCATGTCATAATGACACCATGGTTTCTGACCTCTCATTTTCTGATATCCTTGACTGAGCTCTCTAATATAAAAATTGCTACAGTAGCCAGATTTATTTTGGACTCGGAATGGTTTTCTTTAGGAAATAGCTGAACCCTGGATAGAACTAATTGTGGTATTGCAATGGGCCCAAAAGCTGGCCTAAGTGGGACCTCTTCCTTTAAGGAATCAATGAAAGTTATAACACAACATTCTATTATTAAAATGAGAAAAATAAAATTAGGTTTCATTAAAATTGGCCATGGTCATCGCCAACTTTCCATAAAATAGAAATCGATTTTTTCACCAATAAACTTTCCGGAATAAACAAAAGAAGAACGCCGAGCTTTGTAAAACATTATCTACGTCCATAGTCCACGACACAAAATCATGCAAAATCTGTCAGATATGTATGTTTGTCCAAATTTACAAAGCAGTATAGCTACATCATAATTTATACTATTACACGTTGGATCCTATTGTGGAAATTTACTTACTAGCAATATAACGAATGTAACTTAGGTCATCATAATCGTCATTTATTGTAACTTCAAAATATTGTTCATGAAAAAAAGGGCATAAAAACAGGAAATCTACACTTTCGAAATTAAAATAATTTTCAGGAAGTTCAGCATATTTTTGTTTTAAAACGGAATGGTTAAATAACACGTTTATTAATACCAGTATAAACTCAACGCTTTACATATTTTGTATATCGTACAGTTTTAATTGTTTTTAAATTACGACGCATGCAGTTGACAGCTTTTTGTTTTAATTTTTGCTTTCTTGTTTTTGTGCTGGTCGCCTTCAGTAAATTTTCTCAATTCGTGTTAACATCATTGTTGTTTTACTGCAGCTAAATTTTAGAAATTTTGTTGCCGTTAAAAATATATTTGCTATGTATCTTACAATAATAAGAAAATTTACTAAAAATATTACAAAATAACGTTGGGTTTAAAATATACCTTAACAAGTTAAACAAAATAATTAAAAATGTATCAAAAATTTTTTCGAATTACTTTTTGGAGTTACTAGACTCTTATTTGGTGATATTTTAATTGATTTTTATATTTTGTTCTTCCTTCATAAAACTGATACTGTAATATTAACTTTAATGAATTATATCATGTGTTACGTTATTAGTCACAACGAACATTGTCATTTGTAGATACAAAAATATTGTTACGTTTTTACCGTTTTAAAAACGTTTAAAATATGAGTTCGTTGACTGCAAACAAAATAGAAATAGATTGGTGTTTGGATTCAATTAAATTCTTTATTGTTCCGTGTGCCATTGTTCACAACTTGATGATACAACAACAATTTGGCTTAGTTCGTTATTCTTCATTCCTTACAACGCAGATCATTTCAACGGCGATCTTCAAACCACGACTGTTTCCTACACACGCAACGCGTCTTCACACAAGACAGACTGAATTCTTACTACTACTTGACTGCTTTGTCTTGCCTTTTTATATGCCCACGTAAACAATCTGATGAATGTTCTCTATCGCGACTTCATTGTTGTTTGTGTATTTTGTTCACATTGCTCGCTTACTTGTCTATCCCCTTTTCTTTCATACTGATGCTGTTGGTTTACTTGCAACAAGTTCATTGTATTTGTTTGTGTAGCTTTTGCTAATTTTAATGTTAGACGATGTTACATCGTTTCCATTTTCGTAACAATATATATTTTTGTATCCATATTTCCGTCTTTAGTCAACACAACCCGTGGTAAGACACAAGCACACTGAGTTATTTCATTATTATGTTATAATTTCTCAACCCTCTATAAATTACAATGTTTTTCATTTTGTCATTTTCGCAAAACATTATTGTAACCGAAAAGAAAAAATTGTGTGAAGAAAAATTATTTTCTAGGTCAAGTTCACTCAGCAGTCGCTGGCAGGCATTCTTTTAATGGTAAAGCCGGCTAAAAATATACTCTTTTGGCAAAAGTATAAAAAAGGGAAAAACGTCAGAGATTATTAAGCATTATTTGTAAGCATTCAACAGAATGAGAAGAACTTCAAGGTTGTCTCTTGAGGCGGTAACAGACAAATAAAGAAATTGTCAAATAAATTATATTGGCAACTTTAAGTCAAAAATTGTCAAAAATGTTTGGTAATAAATAAAATGTAATAAAGAAAGAAATTTACAGCTGGCTATATAAGAACGTAGCATGTTGAAATCGTAAAAGAATTACAATCCTATACAGCGGCTGTCAGAGACATTCTTGTAATTTAAGTAATGATGTGATAAGTAATAGAGACATCAGTCTGACACTTGAAGATTTGATGAGAAGGTAAGTCAAATAAGAAAATTGTTGAAAAGTAACTGCACTATTCCTCAGTTCAAATATCACAAATATCATCCTTATGAGCTTATAACTGTCTCTTTTTATTTTTAACATTTTCATTAAATTAAAATAAAATCATAAAATTAGATTTCCACTAATTTCACTCCAGAAGTGGTTAGTAATCCAATAGTGGTGAATATTTTAATATTGACTCTGCTGTTTTTTGAAACTAGTAGACATCGTCTAAGCATATAATCAGCAAGATGTAGGCATTACCTCCAAACAACAAATTACCTGCAACATGATTTTAGAGTGTTTTTAAAAAAACTGTTGGGCATCTCGGGAAACTCTTTATTCGCTCAACCGATTCTTGAACACAAGTTCTCGAGCCACAACGATAAACTTAGATTTTCGTGTCATTCTGCTCGTTATCTATGCAACCTAAATTTGACTGGGACTATGCAAAAAAATTATGACCAGCCTGTGCTCTGGCTGGTGCAGATGTGACTTCAAATTCTAAATCGCCGGTATGTCGATATTTATTGAAGAATATGCATGTTTTAATCTTTATACTGTCACAGCGGGCCGCTATGCGTGCTCAAGTGAGGTTTTGGAATGAAAGCTACCGCACTAAACTAACCTAATCTTTATACTTCCCGCTTACCCCTTTCCATAGTTATTCCACTAGGTTGAATCGTTCTAGAATTGTGTACTGTACTGTAGACTTCGAATATTTCCTATTCTCCTTCGTGGCATAACATATTTAAGTTAGTTAAGAATACAGTTACACCTGTTTGTGAGGTGGATACGACACGTTTACGATACCTTTGCCGAAGTACTCGATTACCGGAGTTATTAAAAAACGGTTCTCCACTCACCACTTCATCCGTACGTATAGTGCTCCAGAGTTGTATTCCTGAATCTGATCTAAGCTTCCTCTAGCTGTTTGAATATTTTCAGAGGCTTGTCTAATCTCAGGAAACCTACATTCGAATTATTATGGAATTCACTTAACATTACTTTTGTGTTGAAGGCCCGTGCTACTATTTGGTTGGCAGATGTTATTCCCCCACCAATAAGGAGGGGTATCAACTGTTGTCTTTTGTGAATGGCCTTTCTGTGATTTTCTTCTACCTCGCATATATTATTAACAATTGTGGTAATGTTGGCAATGCATTGTCGTGTTCACTGCTAAAGTGATTACGACCTACCTTCTCACACCATTTATGCTATGTTAGCGATTTTATACGTGAGTATTTTCAATCTACAGTTTAAAGTCAATTTCGAACGAGAGTTCTTCAAGAATCTTTTCATAGCAATTTTATTTACTCTCAGAATATTTTCCAGAAAACTGCTGAGGGGAAGTCGCTAAAGAAATATTTTCCTTGGGTTAGAACCGAGACTTCATGTCTAATAAGCGTACCTACTATACGACGGTGACTGATTTTGACAGCTCTTGTAAATGACGAATACATCATTAACATAAAGCAATGCATAATCAAGTGGAGTAATCTAAAATAAAGAACTAGTTTTTCGGTTACACTACCAACTTTTTAAAGTCATCGAATAGAATGAACAAAAATTTTACGAAATTAATCACCTCATTCATTACAATATGTGACCCTCCGTTTCCTTTGTTAATCGTATCTATTTTGCCAGGTATGGGAGTTACTTATATTCACACTTAACATAACGCTGTGCGTTTCTACTTTTATCTTAGTTCAGCAACTAATATATTCTATGTGCCACACCTTTCTATCATGGAAATCAATATTTTCAGTATGTCACAGCATCAAATAGTAAAACGACAGTAAATCAAGTTATCGCCATCTGTTGATACACTAAGGGCCATTATTACAACTTGCCGTTAACTAAAGGGAGGATCTGAAAGGGCAGATAAATTGTTTTTCATTATTATAAGTGAACAATATGGTAGAAGTGAGCGTTAAGCTAAATGGAAGATCTTCCTACTGGTAACTTTTAAAGTTAAGTTTACGTTTGAACTTGCCATACATACATATTATTTTCATTATATATACATATATAAATTCAAAAGAGCATATACAACAAAAAAAAAAACTAAGCCCATCGTTGCTAGTGCGTTTGAAAAAAACTTGTTTAATTGAACAGTATTATCGAAATTGGTGCGGCACTTTCATGTTTTTAGAAAAATTTGCTTTATTTTATCATTAGGTTGTAATAACAAAAATAAGTTAAAGGTGACTTTAAAGTTCCCTTTAACTAAAGTTACCTTTAACTAAATCCAACTTTAACGGGAAGATATAATAATGGGAATGAAGATAATTACCCTAAAACTGCATTAACCAAAAATTAATTAAAACTCCTTCATTTGTGTGTGTATTTGATATACATAAATGCTTATAGTGTACACACACACATTCAGATTAACTTATTCGTTTGAGTTTTGGCTGTAGTTGTTGGCATGTTTTCATTCAACACTGTTTAGATTTTTGAACAATGTTACTACCCAAGGACCCTGGACCATCTCTTGTCATGGTTAGCTACAAAAAAAAAGTTTATGTATAAATGAGTGTGGAAAGTATAAAAAATAAAATGACAGTTTTTGTATGGTTTTCCAGTTTATCCTGAAGCAAACGGTTGGTTGTGTGTTGTGCGAGGTTGTGTTTGGCGGCATCGCTGTGTGTGTCAGGATATAAGAACGAAATTTAAAAATGTAAATCTTGCTTTTCGTAAAAGAAGCAAACAAATGAATATAGGTCACAAGGATAATAGTGTATACTCTTTTTAAAAGTATATTTTTATGTGTGAACTGCTCACAAATTTTAAAATAAGGCATTGGATGCAAAAAGAAAATTATTTATTTTGCAAGTAACGCAATATCTTCGCTTGAGATTAGTTCATTAAGCACTTCCTATCTTTAAATTTAAATAAAACAAAGTGAAATTTTTTATTCGTTTGAAGGATCTATTGATGTCATTATTTTTAAAAAATACATGCCGCCACCGCAACTTTACATTACGCTGGCACAAAACTCTTCGTTATGAAACATGATAACGGATGTCTTGATGCTTCAACTGAAAGGCATGGATCTAGACGACGTGTAACTTCAGCAAGACGATGCCACACCACGCGTATAACAACGATTTTTAAAACAAATAACTTAATTGACCGTTCCAACTCTTTCGGTTTAAAATGCATCTCCTTACAATAACACACAGTAAAAATAAGTGTGTTAATTTTTATACAAAACTTTAAGAAGTCGACTCCAACCAGTTCCAAGAGAATTTTGAGAAGCTTCTCATGGTAAAAACGGTTACGAGGAAATCGCCAAAACCAATATTTTATTTACTTACTTTTCGTTTAGTGACCCAACATATTACTTACTAACATATTACTTACACAAACAAACAAAAATATCTCAAGAAATTCCAATGTCAACTATCCATCCAAATCATGCGATTTTTTTCTCTACATTTCGTGCGATTTTTTTTTGTGGTTTTGTGAAATCTTTTATTTATTCGAATAAAACAGTTATTCCTGAGCTCAAGTTCAATTTTTTGTATCTAACTGACTAGATTTAATTACTGCGGCAGATAAGGCTTTCTGTAATCGCAACTGACTTACGGGCGTATACTTTATTTGTAATTGAAACCATCATTAAGTATACTCTTTGTTCGACGATATTTTCTTCAATGTTTGCAATATTTTTGGTTAATTATGTGTCTCATAAAGTAAATTTAAATTCAAAATTGACTTCCCGATTGGTCTAAAATTAATTAAAGTAAAGGAAAAAAGGGACTGTTCATATTTCTCTGTAATGGAAAACACTGTGTTAAATATTACAATTTAACATTGAATTCGAAATGAATACTGGATGTTCAAATGTTTTCTTCCCTAATATTTTGGACTTAAAAGGTTTTTCATAAAGTATAACTTCTGTTTTCTAAGCGAAAAACAGGTCATCATACGGAGAGCTTTTTAGAAATCGAAAAAAGCTAATCTGAACTCTATTAGTTTCATGATAGAACACAGCTGCTTTCCTGTTGATTAACTTTTGCCCTTTTAATTGACTTTCTTCCTTCTATTTTCCTTTTTGCTGAAAGTAGGAATCAGAATCGACCCTTTGCACAAGTAGTAGAATGTTCTGTTTCCGCCATAAGCGTGATTTAGCTTGATTTGTTCATGGTCTTTTTGGCACAATATTTTAGTACATGATAGACGTTTCTTCGTCCGAAATCATTATGTTTGCAGAGTCCTAGCGGTTACAGTAAGACCCCGCTTAACACTGCTCCGCTTAACGCTGTTTCGGTATTACGCGGTAGTATTGGGTTTCCCCTAAATCGCACACTATATTGATACTTGTTGTATATGTATGCGTGCAAATGAAACGGTCATGCCCCAACCAAAAGTGGTGCACTATATAGCGACGGTGTATACTATATACTATACCATCTTTTTCAATTCTCTTTTGTTAGTCTGTCCAGAATAATGATTCCAACTGTATTTTCCGAAGTCGCAATCACAGTACGAAAGCATCTTTCCTGCGTCACAGTTGATTTATTAGTTAAGTACGTTATTAGTTGAGTACGTGTTAAGGTGCATCGTTTAACACTGTTTCGTTTAGCGCTGGAACTTATTGGAACGTATCCCCCGCCTTAAAGGGGGTTCTACTGTATTTTATTTTTCTTGTTATCTTGTGTACTAATTTTTTCTAGCCTTTTAAAACATCTACTGTAGTATTGCTAAAGCAATAGCGGTACTAGTAAAACTATACTCATGTAATGTATATACTTCTAATTAATTTTAAACGTAATGTGAATTTCATTTTGATTCTCTACTTCTTTTTTATATTGTGATTCATAACTTATAATGTCACAAACATCCAGAATCGAATTTACAGCCTCGCCACTTGAAGTTCAACACACTATCAACTAGACCATCCGCGCCCCCGATGTATGTTAGTTTTACCCATGAGTAACGGGACCTGTGGCTAACTTCTAGCGTTCGATTTTTTGAGAAACTTTTCAGGCAATTTTATTCTCATATGCCAGAAGACTGCCATTTAATAAAAAAATATGGTTGCTACTTGTTTAAACCTTTTAAACGCGAAGATTAAGTTTTACATTTAAGAAGAAGACGACATACAATGTAACAATTTAAGTTGAATTTTTATTTCTTATAGGTACGTATACTAAACATAGCTGAGATAAATTTAGTTACAAAAGTATGAGTAGGATTATTATTTAATTTTATATCAGCTTTTCCTTTTTTCCTCTTTCTCTAGTAGATTTTTTTAACCCATGTTGTGTATTTTGCTTCACATAAAGACAATTGGCGAAGTGCATGATTAAATGGTTTCTACATTTGAGTGAATGGCTCTGCTAGCAAAATTTATTCAAAAAAAAACTCAAAAAAATTTAAATTAAGAAACATAAGAAGTAAAATAACTGAAATTAATCCTTGAGGGAATAAAAAAATTTGAATCGATACACAATTTTAATTATGTAGCTTAAAAGCATTTCTTTCCAAATCTTCTTTTTTCTTTTGCATTTAAAAACTATTTTTAGATTTTTTGTCTTCTTCACAATAAATGGCTTTATTTAGGGAATTATAAGCTTTATTAACGCCTATTGGGATACAGGTTCTTATGCTATGAGAATGAACTGTAAATTGGCAGAATGAAAACTAAAAATTTAAATACAAATCGGCGTATTGTTTTTTTTTTTTATAAAAAAGAAGAACATTTAATACAATATAAAGAGTGTCTCAGTAAAAATGAACTTATTTATGTGGGATCGCTCTTGCACTTACATTTATTTTGACATAGAATTATTTATTTATTTATTTATTTATTACCAGGCAAGGTAGGAAGGAAACTTTGGATCTTCTTGTGGACACCCACTTTCCACCGGGACAAGGTTCGGATGCGCGAACAACCGTCTCGGAGAGTGAATCACAGTGGGAATACTGCTCGATCATGTCTGCGGACGCGATAAAATGGGCGATAGACGGATTTAGACCGTTTAAATCTCCAGGACCGGACGGAATATATCCGGCCCTCTTGCAACGTCTGGAAATGAAACACATCGGAATGCTTGGGGCGATGTTTGTCGCCAGTATTCGGATGGGCCATATACCGTCGGAATGGTGTAAAGTGGGGGTAGTCTTCATACCGAAGGCTGGAAGAAACTCTCATACTACACCCAAGGACTTCAGACCCATAAGTCTATCCTCCTTCTTATTGAAGACTATGGAGAGACTCGTGGATGTTAATCTGCGTCAGACCTTGGATGGAAATCTCCTTTCCGGGGGACAACACGCATACATTAAGGGGAGGTCTGCTGAGACTGCCCTACATAGCCTGGTGTGCAGGATAGAGAAATCGCTGGCACAGAAGGAATACACTCTGGCTACTTTCCTTGACACCGAAGGAGCCTTCAATAATGTGGAACTTTGCGCTATAACCAGGGCGCTGGATAGTCTGGGTGTACGATCCACTATAGTGAACTGGATAACTAAGCTACTTTGTGGGAGAACAATCTACCCCACACTTGGGAGCTCACAGACAACCAGAGCTATAGGGAGGGGAACTCCACAGGGCGGAGTACTCTCTCCTCTTTTATGGAATCTGGTGATGAATGAGCTACTAGTGATACTAGAACAAAATGGATGTGAGGCAATTGCCTATGCGGATGACATTGTTCTTCTTATCTCCGGAAGATTTGTCGACACTATCAGAGATAGGATGCAACTGGCTCTGAGGAGGGTCTGCGTGTGGGCATCTGAACGTGGTTTGGGTGTTAACCCGGTGAAAACGGAAATAGTACTCTTCACAAGAAGGTACAAGCCACCGACATTTCGTCCATTGAAACTTAACGGGACGGAACTGAAACTCAAACAGGAGGCACACTTTCTAGGGCTTATTCTGGATAGGAAACTGTCTTGGAAATCGAATATCATTAACAGAACTAAAAAGGCTTCCATTGCCCTGTATGCTTGTAACAGAGTGTTGGGGAGAAAATGGGGCCTAGGACCTAGGATGACACACTGGATCTACACAGCGGTGGTCAGACCTATCTTGACCTATGGATGCCTAGTTTGGTGGGAATCCCTTGAAATTAAAACTAATTCGAAACTAATACAGCGACTGCAGAGATCTGCCTGTATTATCATTAGTGGTGCCTTGCGCACTACACCTACGTCGGCACTGGAGATAATTTTGGGCCTCTTTCCGCTTGACCTTTTCTGTAGGGGAGTGGCTGCTAAAATAAGTAAACGTCTCTGGGCGACTGGACAGTGGCATGACTCGGGCATAGGCCACGCAAGAATCCTGAGGGAAGTTGGAGCTGCCGGGAGCAGTGACTACATGACACCGAGGTACGACTTCACGAAGAGATTCAGGACATCGGTTCCGGATAACGGAGCCTGGAAGGGTGGTGTGACCCACCTGTTTAGAGACTCCGTACAAATCTACACCGATGGCTCTAAGCTGAACGGAGCGGTTGGCAGTGGAATTTTTTCGGAATCAGTTGGAATAGCTCAGTCTATAAGACTACCAGACCACTGCAGTGTCTTTCAGGCGGAGGTGGTGGCCATACAGGCTGCGGCGAGTATTATTGGGGATGGAAGGGTCTCCAAGCGGAACGTTACCATACTTTCTGATAGCCAGGCGGCTATCAGGGCTTTGAGTTCTAACGTGATGAACTCCAAGACGGTGTACGGCTGTCGCAGATATCTCGACGAGATAGCGGAACGATATGACATCCATATCGTATGGGTACCGGGACACAGTGGTATTCCGGGCAACTGTAGAGCTGATGAACTTGCCAGGCGGGGCACGACCATCGAGCTCACCGCTGAGTTCTCGAATCTAGGCCTACCAATGAGGACCTGCAAGCTCATAATTGATAATGCGATCGTCGATTCCGTCAACGACAGGTGGGCGGCCTCGGACACGGGTAGAACGGCTCGTAAAATCTGGCCAAGGCTGGATGAGGGGCGCACAAAGAGTCTACTTAAACTCCAGGGAGGCGCGCTCAGTGTAGTTGTCGGTTTCATTACGGGGCATTGCATTATGGGTACGCATGCGAGGCGCATTGGACTTGGACACCTTGCCAACGACTTCTGTAGAAGCTGCAGAGATGAGGAAGAAGAGGAGACTGTCTCTCACCTGCTGGGTACATGCCCGGCTCTATGTCAAAGGAGAAGGAAGTACTTGGGTACTTACTACATGGATGATCTGGAGGAACTGTCAGAGATTGACATTGGCAGCCTAAATCGCTTCATCAGGAGCTCCGAATGGTTTCGAGACTAGGGGACAATGGATGACTGTGGTAGCACAATGGGCCCAATGCGGCCTAAGTGTGTCCATCAACAAGAAAAATTTTTCTTGGATGGGCAGCCACCTCTACCTACCTACCTTACCAGGCATGTTCTGAAAATCACCTTTTGTGAAAGTGATTTGAAATCACAAGAAAAGTTTTCTGGACACAAAACTTTTGTAATTTTTGTGATTTAAAACCGGTTAGCTAAGTGGCTGCCGATTTAGAATCACTTGCTTATTTTTTCAACCATTTGACTTTGAACTTCACAATAAATGAATTAAATAATATTGATTTTTATAGTAAAATGAACAAGTTTGGTCCAAAAAAGTATAAAATTATTAAAAAATTAAAGACACTTCACATTACAAGAAATTTTGATATTTGGTTTTGTAATTTTTTTAGTTGTATAAACAAAAAATCAGCTGTTTCCTTGCGTTTTCGAAAAGGCTAAATCACACCGAAAAGTTAAAAGTTTTGTGGTTTTCAGAACACCCTCAAATCACAACTGTGATTTCAAAAGCACAAGTGATTTGAAATCTTGTGATTTTCAGAACATGCCTGTACAATACAATTACAAATTATATTTTAATTATATACGAGGTGAGTAACTTTGACCATATGCTCGGTGTAGTGTCTCATAGTCTCTGAGGGGAATCGAACCCACTATCCCCACGCTAATAGTCTAGCACACTACACAATAGACTACCAGAGCACCCATTTCACAAAATAATAAAAACTCACTGATGTTTACACGCCAATCTCTTAGCTTGATAAATACAAATTTTCTGATAAATAAAAATTTAAATTAATTAGTTCAGCCAGGAATGAAATGAGTACATCAACCACCTTACTAATCTTTTAATTCTAGTCTGTACCGATTCCTGACTAAACTCTTGAAAACATAACCTTCAAGAATGCTCTATTTTATATTTAATATTTATACTCCGGTTAAAATTTAAATTTTTTTCTGTTAATTGAAATATTGTTACGTTTTTAACCTTTTAAAAACGTGTAGATTGCAAATTGTGTGCCACTGTTCACAACTTGATGTTTGATGTGCTTTGTTTGGTATTCTTCTTTACACTCTTATGCATAAACTCTATCAATTGTGCGTTAGATCTTTCCAACGGAGATTTTCAAATCACGATTATTCCCTTCACACGTAACGCGCCTTCACACAAAACGGACTGAATTCTTTCTGACTCCGTTGACTGATGAAAGCTTTTGAAGGAGAATGACTTTGCCTTTGCGAAATATCTATAAATGTAAACATGTTATTTATGTTATTGTTGTTTGTGTATTTTGTTAACGTTTGTCCTTGCAGTGTTGTTGCCTGTTTATTTACTTGTTTATCTCCTTTTCATACTGATGTTGTTGCTATATTTTTGTTTATTTGTTGATCATGTAAATAAGTTCATTGTTCTTGTTTTTGTAGCTTTTGTTTATCATTTTAATGTTAAACGATGTAGCACCATTTCCATTTTCGTAAAAATATGTATTTTGACAAATGAATTTTCATAAAAAAAACTCAATATTTCTTTGTGTTTGTTTGTTTAGACTGATTTCCCATTACCAATTAATAGTAACCCTATTTTATGTATTACTTGGTTTAAATAGAACTTAATCAATTCATTTAAGGCACATATGCATCACCTTACTGCATATTTTAAAATACTTTTGTGCCTACTCATCTATTGTGTGTAATTAACGAAATAAATGTAAATTGCATATGATAATGCTGACGCTGTCAAAATTTAAAGCAGATTTTATTTCATTATAGAAAGTTAAAGTTAAAATTGAAGTTAAAAGTCTTTAATTCGATATTTGCAGTTAATAAGCTTCACTTATGAAATTCGTTAAAGAACATAACTTTATTTTCTGAAAGAATAAAAAAATATATATGTACAGTCAACCCTCCTATAACGCAGTGAGTGCTTACCGCGTTGTATGGAAACCGCGCTATAGGTTATGTTAGGTTAGGTTAGGTTAGAGGACGTGTACCTGTCAATCAAGACAAGTACAGTACCCGGAGGTCGGATTGACCCATTGCACAACGTCCTAAAGGAGGGAAGGATAATATAGGAACCGCGCTATTAGAAACACGGATTTAACCGTACAAACCCGACTAATTCGTAGAGCGTTCTATGGAAACCGTCTACCGCGTTGTATAGAAACCGCGCTATAAGAAACTCGTAATTAGTACAAACCACATCATTCGTACCGCATTATATGGAGACCAAGAAATAAAAAACACAAGATAAATTATAAATTATTTGTATTGGATTGATAAAAAAAATGAAACAAAAACTAATCTAAAAGACCGTGTTCCAACAAAAATAAGAAAAAATAAATAAATTTAAAAAATTTGGAAAAGTTGGCGTGTGTAGGAGGGTTGACTGTACATACATAATTGGCCATTACAACCCTTCAGTCAGGATTACGACGAGCTATATAGCTACATAGTCTAAGTTATTTCCTAGGTTGAGTAGAACTCAAAAATACTTTTTTATTTTTCTCGAACCCTCCAAACTTGTTTTATTTGACAAAAACGATTTTTTTTTATCTTTTCACACAAAATTATTTATTACACAAATATGTTTGAACCTAATTTAAAAATTCAATGGTTTTTAGAGAGGGGAGAAATCAGGCTTTAAAACGGTGAATATAAACATTTTGTTCAAACTTAAATTTATGAGTTCTGATGAGGTAAACTTGGAAAATATTATTTTTTTCTTATCTTTTCTAGTTTGGACATTCTTATTAAATAAAAAATATGAAATAAGTGGAGACATTCCTCGTCTAACTCGATAAAATTAAATTTATCATTACTATACGGTATTCATGGCACAAATTCAGTTGCTTTTGCGTTGAAAGTCCACTGCTTCAGAAATTTCGGTGTGGCTTTTTATGGCAACGAAAATAGCTCTCGTTTATTTTTAATCTCATTTATTTTTACTTTAATTCATTGTTACTGCTTAGAAGTACCAGTATATGTCTGGCTTTATTATCTTGGTTGTCCCCATATATGTACATATGTTTCAAAAACCATGTTTTATAATAAAAAATAAAAAAAATATTTATTCTATACCAATGCGTAAATATTTGTTGTTTCCTATGGCCATTACAACAGTAAGTTTTGTTTTTTACATTTTTACACCCCACTGATGATCGACATAGTTTTTCCTGACATAGAGGGTGCTTTCGATAACATTATATACGTATTAAAGACAGTTATTAACGCCATGCGACAATTGGATATTAATACAGTTGACATTTCATTTCTTGAAAACCGGATAGAGTATAGGCATATCGCTTTAATGTTAAGCGACGCAAATGATTCCAAAGTCTTACACGTTGATGTGTACCATCGCCTTTAGCACTATTGAATACTCTACTGCAAGCTATGAAGACATGCAAAAGGTTATGCTACTATCGGAAGTTTCTATATAAATGGTGCAACGAATATGGCATGGGCGTCAAAACAAAGTTACTATTATTCACAAAAGGATACAAATAAGATCTCTCAATTCGCTAATTATAGCATCAACGAAGACCTTCTCACTCTATTTGGTTAAGTTAATCATAATTGTAATCATAATTGCCAACGAACAAAATTTTGATATGAATACTTAATGCAGAATCACTTAATGCGGCGCTGCTCTAAACTTGGTTGTTAACACAAAAAACGTATACAAACTGTATGACTGTGTAATCAAACCAACTCCATCTGGCAGAGATGGTTTTGTGATTGTCTTTGGAGAAAAGTATCTGAGCAAACTATTAAATGCTGATGATCACAATAAGAGTCGCTCTTGGAACTAAATTGAACCTAAGAGCTCAGATTGTCCCTAATAATACCCGTTTAATGTATTAGTATTCAGGCCGATTATTGCTACAAGGACAGCCGTAGTTGAATCGAATTATTGAATTGTTTGTTTGAGTTTGAATGTTTGAATTTGAATTATAATTGGTCAGAGTTAAAGGCATATTTACTGAGAAAAAAGGAAAGCTTAGATCTGTAGTTCGTCAAAAAATGCAAGGTGTCTTTGATGGTTGCAATTACAACTGACTACCTCTGTTGTAACACAAGATATTGCCGGCAATGCAATAACCATAACATAATCAAATGATGCTCAAGCGAATGGTTCAAAAACGCTAACGTTTAGCGGTAACCCCGGTAATGAAGATAATTATCACGATGATACGTTATTAAATTTACCCACATCTTTGGCAAATTTCGATTTACTTTCTCAAGGCAACTTCTTAGTTCAATGGCTGGTCAAACAATGGGTCATCTTAAGATAGATTCTTCATTCTTCTGACAAGGCACAACCGAATCATCAAACTCATACTTTACTCATTTGCGAAGTAGAGATATATAGGTTCTTGACAAGTCTGGCTGTATACGACCTACCCGAGTCCATATTAACAACCAGTAAATAAAATGCCATGAAAAGGATTCCCAAAACACATGTCGTTCGGAGTCGACTTTAAACTGTAGGTTCCGCCACTTATGGATAAAATTTATACTTACAACATGGGAAGTGTGAGAAGCCAGGTTTCATCTTGATGGAAGGATTGTAATAGGTAAGTAAGTGAGGAAAATAGTGAACATGCATTACTAAACATTCTAACGAATTATATATTTTCAATTAAACTGCAATTTTTAATTTTAAAAAACATTTGATAAATTTTGACAAAGTGACAAACTGATGCTCAAAATTATATCTTTTGGTTACACTGAGTTCTTTACATATCTACCTACGGGCGTACATCAGGAAATAGACTTTTTATCACACCACCTAAAAGAAAGGATTTAGTCTCATACACAACAATATGTGTATAACATATTCATAACCTATCTTAACATCTAAAAGTTGGTCTTTAGTTTCCTTTTACTTTCAAAATAAAATACTGTATCTTAAAAGGCTTATAATTCTCTAAGATACCTTATAGAATAGAGGACCCACAAATTGTACTTGACCAAATAAAAATTTATTACAATTTTTTATATCAAAAATGTCTTTGTCTGTTTGTTGCACTGTCTAGTCTTTCGCCATTGTCTGTTGTGCACTCACTACTACTATTTTAAGCAAATAGGCAAAAATTATTCGAAGAGGAAAAAAAAACAAAAACAATCTTCGCCATTGTTACCTGTGACAGTGAGAGGCAATAACAGCTAAAGCTAAAGCTTGACCGCAAATATCTGTGGATAATGAGTTTTTGTTCTCCATTCCATTTTAGGTATGTCTAGAAAAGAAAGGAGGTGGTTTAGTTAATAGCATTGGGTAGCGAAAAAAGCAATTTAAACTAAAAAGCAAAGCCAGTGAATGCCCTTAAAGCAAGAATTAAAGCCAAACTTTTAAGGTAATAGCGAGTATTTTAATTTTCATACAATATTAAAGCCTAAATACTTAGTATATACGTTAATAGTGCTGCACATACTTTGAACAATAAAGCGAAATATAGTAGGTGCTTTTTAATGCTTTGCGCCGGACTGTGGTCACCAATATTCGCATGCAGCCATCAATTGAAAAATTTTAAATAACATGTCTTAAAGAAATAAATATTGGGGATAAACAATGTCAACTAAAACTACCCATTATTTGTAGGTCAGTAGGTTACAATGACGATCGTTAGGGGGAGTTAAATACTGGCAAATTATTTAGGACATTGCATTTATGTAGCTTTATGAGTTGGTGTAGAATCTTCACGACCGCTTTTGGAGCATGCAAACCTTATGTCCTTTTATAATGGATTTAAAAAGGGTTACTTGGTGAACCTTAGCCGATGATTCGACTACTTGTTTTCAGAAATGCAAGTAAAAACATTTCACCAAACCATATCCGAAGCTGGGTTATGAAACTTTCGACCCAAAAAATTAGTTCCGATTTACTCTTAAACAGCGTATACACCTTATTACTTTACAAATTAAATTTTTTCTGCACGGTAAAATTTATTTCATACTTTAGTCCGGTAAGTCGGTTGAAAGTATCAAGTCTTAAGCATTTTTTAGTCATTTGACTCATGAACTTTTTCCTGACCTTATTTTTTTTTGCTCAATTCTTGATTTTACATCTTGGACAACCAGAGGTGTTCGTACTGTGAGTGGAAGCCAAACGATAACGATCTTTACCATCTCTCGTCTTCTCAAACAGCTTTAACCCCTTGCAGACGAAATTGCGCTTAATTCCGCGCGTTCATATCGGGCAAAATTCCACCTTTTCTCCTATCAGTTTAAATAGCACTATCACATCGATATTTATACAAGTTGTCGTAGTCTAGGTCTTACTGTATTGGCTTATTAGACTTGAGGCCACGGTTCGGCCAAAGTATTAAAAATATATCTTAGGCGACTTCCTCTCAGCAAAAAAACTCTGAGAGTTAATAAAATTGCTTCTTTAAAAGCTAGGCCGTAATCCTGACTGAAGGTTAATAGTGATGAATTATGTATCTATGTATCACAACGATACAGTTCTCATTTTCAAAACCAAAATAATTTAGAATTCTCAGTACAGAATGATAAAGTGGAATGTTCAATTCATCTATTAAAATAACCCACTCATTCTACGTTTATGTGCCAACTAAATGATGTTTCCTCATCACTGCATTTATTTTGTTTTATAATTCTGTCTAATTCTGCTGGAAATTGTGTTAATTTATATTTTGTCGGCTATACTTTATTAACGAAATTTTGGATATCAATCAGCTTCTGGGGTTCCATAACTTCCAGTGAGTAAATATTAGTTCGCTCACCTCCTACCATGCGCTGTCTTTCAAATTAAACAGAACAAACTTAAAAATTAAACCGAATATGTTAGAGTCTCAGCATTGTTCTAAGCCATTGCTGGATTTAATTTACTACAATGATTCTTTTCATGGAAACAATGTTGTTATATACTGAGCATCAAATTCAAGGTACGAGTATGAGCGAGTAATGATATCGTCATAATCCCACTCAGGTGGCTTTCTGAAAATTTTTTCTATTTAAGTTATAATAAATGACTACTTAAAAGCATTCAATTTAGCAATTAAAAGTTACATTGAGATTGTTAGAATAATTTTTCGTAGAAATTGATCAGTATTTTGCCCATAACCTACAAACTTTTATATCAAACAAACCAAACACACAAGACTAAATGCAAAAGAAAGAAATACATTTCAAAATGAAAGAAAAAATAACTACAAAGTTTTAAAAAGGTTTGTATTGGCACCAGAGACGAATGGAGTGTATGAAAAAGTGTTGCTGGATATGGCCTTGTAATATTTTATAGAATTTATCGTATTTCCCCTATTTGATCTAGATGATATGATTTGATATATGATGAAAATGGAAACGGTGTACCATCGTTTAACATTAAAATGAGGAAAAGCTAAACAAACAAATACAACGAACTTGTTACAAGTAAACCAACAACATCAGTATGAAGAAAAGGCGATAGCCAATTAAGCAAGAACGCAGCAACAAGCAATGGGTACAAAATACACAAACAGCAATGAAGTCGTGATAGAGTTCTCGAGAAAGCGAAACCACGAACGTTTGACTTCAAAAATCTCCATCAGAGTGTTTACAAAGGCATATAAAAGGCAAGACAAAGCAAGCAATGAGTAAGAATTCAGTCAGTCTTGTGTAAAGACGCGTTGTGTGTGAAGAAAACAGTCGTGATTTGAATATATCCGCTGTAAAGGTCTGCGTTGTTATTGTCTACGCAATAGTGGAAAGAAGAATAACGAACAAGCAAGTTATTGTTGGATACATCAAGTTGTAAATAGTGGCACACAAAAATTGTGAGAACAATAAATAGTTTAATTGAAACTAAAAACAAATTTATTTTTATTTTGTTTGCAATCAACGAATTTATATTCTAAACGTTTTTAAAAAGGTAAAAACGTAACAATATTAATCTCTCATATAGATAAGGTGGCTGTCGATTATTAATTATTAATTCATTAGTGTAAAATAGTAGATCCGGCAATTCACTCTATTGTCAAATGTGGCATTATACATTAGTCGTGCAAAATGCGATATGCGATACCAACTGTGTCACCTCTAGCAAACATCCATACATAAGGCTTGGCAATACATATGCCTTAGTTTATAGCGTTCGAATATTATCCAGAGATTTCGAAGCAGCGCGACCGTTTTTAAACAGTTCATTTTCGCGTGATCTGACCAACTTAGTTTCCTATTAAGAATTACATCAAGTTTTGCTGATCTAACAAAGCTTTTATTTAATCTACTAATTTGTGTTGGTGATAGGTACGTGACCAAATGTTATTATCAGGGTGTATTTAATTTTTTTTTTCATAGTGCTATTTGAAACAACTGACAAAACTATTCATTCGCATAATGCTCATATTTGATATACACCCAAACCTTTTTTTACACGGTAGATACGTTCCAGTGGTTACCGTGTAAAAAAAAACGCGTAAAAAAAGTCAAATAATATGTATGTATGTAAGTGTATAAACAAACTGAAAAAATATACATAGGATTGATGCAGCAGCCTACATATGCCTATAAAATTGAATAACTTTATAAAAACGCACAGATTTAGTTGAATAGTATACACAGAGTTTTTATTTTATTAAACGATTTTATCCGTATAAAAAGGAGCGAACAAAAAAAATGGTAAATTTGTTGAAAAAAAACCGTGTTATTTCAAATTCGCGTAAAAAAAAACCGTGTAAAAACAGGTTTGGGTGTATTATTATTACATATGTATATGTAAATTCATAACAACAAGTATGCGACGTATGAGTGATATCTACTTCCAAACGACAAAATAAAATTTATTTTATTTCATTGCATACTTTCCAGAGTAATTCTTTCAGTACCTGTCATAGGGTGCGTATAAGTAATATGTTTTAAATTAAATTAAATATAAAGTATACGGTTAATTAGAAATTAAACATTTACAAGCTAATGTAACAATTCTACTGGGTTAATATTTGGAGAATAACTTACTTATTTGAATGACCAATTATTTATCTTTAAAAAAAAAAATATATTACTATTGTAGCAAATTTTTGCCAGTCAAATAAAGTAGAGCACAACATAAATGAGCTTAATTTTCTGTTCACATTTTTCATTTCGTACTGAAAATTCATAATATTAACTTAATCATTATAACAGTGTATAAACAGTACTATTAGATAAGATTATATGCTTGTTGTACTGCAATTAACCACTAGATAAATAAATAAATAAGGAGACATATGTAAAAAATATGACACGACTGTTAGAATCTTTAAATAATAACTACTGTAATTTTTGTCCGATTTGATCAAACGAAGTGTCAATCTCTTTACAAGTTAATGAACTTTCAGAATATCATCACTTATTTCATATTTTTTAATTAAAGTTTGTTACTATAAATGCACAAACTTGAAAAAATATGAAACAAATTAGCATTTGTCAAGTTAACTCATCAAACCTCATAGCATATTAAAACAAATAATATATGTACGTATGTATACCGATTTAAATGCCCATTTCTCTCCTTTCCAATAAGCTTTAAATTTTAGACATCGGTTGAGGAACGTGTGTGTAATCAATAAATTTGTGCGTAAAATCAAAAAACAGTTTTTGTCAAATAAAAGAAGTTCGGAGGGTTCAAGAAATATAAAAAAAATAAATGCTTGAGTTCTACTCAACAAAACTCACATCATAGTGTAAGTCATTAGCAAGGTGTATTTAATTTTTTAATTTAATTTTTACATGTTATTGTTATGATACAATTTGTTCTTTGTATATTTTATTATCGATTTGTATCTGCTATTAACTTATATTATAAGACCACAAGTCGGTCTTGTTTTATATAACAACGAATAAATAAATAAAACAAAATAAAATAAATCATCGAAATCTCATAAAAATTATCCACACTTACAAAAATACTCAAAAATATGATATTACGAAATTATATTTCTTTTACTGCTCACATTACTTATAATATTTTTAACGTTTTACTCTTTAATTGTGGCTGTAAAATATGTACATAGTTTTTCCTAGCTTTCGTAGGATGAGTAAGACATTTGTTCAAGCCTTGAGTATTTTTTTTTTTGCTCATAGAAACACACTTGAATTTCTCTGAAACTTTTAACCAAACATTTTTGCACAAATACAAAAACTAAAGGCGATGTAAAACAAAAAAAAAAAAATTTCATAATTATGCAATAATTCTACTATACAAGGATTTCTCAAAGGCAAGCGAGATAGATCCCTAGATTAATTGCCGCACACAAGCCATTATTTTTAAGGCTAGACATAGTCACATCTTCATTCACAGCCACAAAAGTTAATCGCAGATCGGTTAGGCTCAGCAGTCACTCCACTATATTACACTTTCTGTAGTCGTATGAATACTTTATGGCTCTCAAATTGATGATGTTACTGTTTAGCAAAACTAAGCATATAGATTTAAAAAAAAACACACACATTTACATGAATTTTACCTCCATTTTTCGTCCTTTTGTCTCAGCTGTCATTGCCGTGTTTATGTAGTCTTTGTTGTCAAGTAAGATACAAACTGTCTAAAAAGAAGGTTAAATTTCAACCAATTATTGTAAGTCTGAATACTAAACGCATAGTTTATTCTTTATTACCCTGACAAGCAGTTGGTTACGGCACTTAGAAACAAGAATTAAAAATTAAATTAATTAAATTAAATTCCGATTATGTAGCTCCAGTAGTATTAAATCTTTGTCCCAAGGCCTGTCCAATGCTTGAAAAATGTCAATAAATATGGAAGATTTTCTTACAGTAGTCGCAGTAGTCTAGTAGTTAGTGTGGTGGCTTATTAGACGCGAAGCCACGGTTCAAATCCCTGGTTAGACATCAAATGATATATGACAAAACATTTCTTCGGCGACTTCCTCTCTGCAGATTTCTGGCAAAAATTCTGAGAGTAAATAAAAATTGCCATGAAAAGTTTCTGAAATCTGTCGTTCTGAGTCGACTTTAGACCGTAGGTCCCGCCACTCATGCATAAAAATTAACACACACAACATAAGTGGTGTTGAGAAGCTAGGACGTAATCCTAGGACGTAATCCAGCCAATTATGAATGTTCTTACAGTTTGCATTAATCTGTGTATTTTTCGATGGATTGATAACCCTCCTTTAAAATTGTGATTAGCTTAGGCTTTATTGTTTAAAAGCATATTGTAATGTTTTAACCTCATAACGCTCGAGGAGTACAATTTTGAAATAAAAGAAATATTTTTGCCTTATTTGAAGTCGCCGTAGTCAAGAAGTTAGTATGTTTGCTTATGAGATGTGATGCCACGGTACACGGCTTCGTTTCACAGGAGATACGAAATATGAAAAAGTATTTCTTCGATAACTTCCTTTCAGCAGATTCCGCTCTAAGAGTAAATTAAATTGTCATGAAAAATTTTCTCAGGCAGGTCCCGCCAATCATATATAAAGATTAAGACACACGTAATAGCCACGTTCTAAAGTGGTACGATAAGCTATGTCGTAATTCTGACTGAAGGGTTATAATCATCGATAATGTATGTTATGTTTTGTCTTATTTTTCAATTGTTTAAATAAATGCTTTATTTATTTTGTAATAAGTTGTTTTATAAAATTTCTATTTAATTAAGTTTAAAGTGCGGTTGAATTGGTAACATCAAGCTACATACATACATAATTAGTCATTACAACCCTTCAGTCAGGATTACGGCCTAAATTCCCACACCACATATGTTGTGTGTGTTATTTTATCCACAAGTGGCGGAATCTACCGTTTAAAATCGACTGTGAAATTTTTTTGAGAAACTTTCCATGGAAATTTTTATCTGCTCTCAGAGTTTTAGCCAGAAATCTGCTGAGAGGAAGTCGTATTCCTATTTGATCGAGATGTCTAATAACCCAACACACTACCTACTAGACTACGGCAAATGCAATGCTGTGATAATATTTTCAAACGCCGAAAGAATCAGTTGAATGTATCGGTTTTTTAAGGCGTTGCAAGATATGTTTTAATCTACCTAAGTTTCCCCTGTTTAACAATTTAACAATACTTTTCACATCTTACAAAACCATAAATAATGATAACCATAAAAAGAAAAAAGAAGTAAGTGGTAAAAAGTTTCTTAAAAATTCTTTGTTAATCCACACAGTTTTTTGATAAAGTTTTGAAGGCCAAAAAAGAGAAAATAGCCGCCACGAAAAGTTTAAAAAACTTTTTCAATATTGCAGTTTATTAAAAAGTTAAATAAGAAGCTTTTCTACTTTCCTTCCATTTCCTTTTTCCTTTTAGTACTAGTAAATTTAAATATAGCGAAATGAAAAAATTTCACATAAATTTTGTTGTTTTTGCTATTTTAATTTCGAATTTCATTTAAAAATTGAAGTTAGTTACTTTCATACTTAACTAAGCTTTGACATGCCTAATGAGACACTACAAAAGTATTGAAAACTAGTATAAAAAAACAAAAAATAATATAATAAGATAAAAGTGGTAAAATATTTTGAAATATTTAAGATTAAAAATAACTAAAAAATTGTGTCTAGTTTTGCATAAGCCAGATTAAAACTGGGTCAATAATGTCTGTTTAGTTTTCATAATTCCTACTATTTAAGTATTTTATTTTAATTGTTCAAGCAAAGGTTATTGTCCCTGTATACGATAAATATGTATACACAGAGACACAAATTCAAACTAGAAATTAATATATAAGATGAATAATTAATTTAAATTGTTATATGCATTAGCCGTAGTATAGTAGGTAGAGTATTGACTTTATATTAGACGTGAGGTCAAACCGCAGGCTAGACATCGGTGTTTTCATTTCAGCAAATTTCTAACTGCCAAGAAAAATTTCTTAAAAAACTAAATCTATCGTTTGAAGGTGACTTTAAACTGTAGATCCCGACACTCATAAATTAAACATGACGTAATCCTGGCTGATGGGTTGAAATGACCATTTATGTGTGTATGTTTAACAAAGTGTTCTATATTAAAACACTCCATTTTGTTTGTATTTTATATACAAATAGACGAAAGTGTGAAATAGTTCGTCTAACAAAAACTTGCCCTAACTTTCCACACAGGGCGTATATTTAATGAATATTTCAACTGCAAAGAGTATATGTATAGTAATGTTATGACACTAACAATGCTCGTAGTTTTTGCATTTAAATTTTAGCGCAGAAAAAGGTAAAAACACTTTTAATTAAAATCAATTTTTTTTATCAAAGGAAAGTAAAATAAGGCTATTGAAAATCTTCAATGTGCTATTGTAATAAAATTTTGTTAAGCTAAAATAAGCGATAGTATTTAAATAAACTGAAACCAAAGTAGCTATGATATCATAAGTGGTATATCAAAAGAGTGATTCCTGTGGTTGCAGATTTTTAAATTAAATAAAATTTACTATTTGTGCACGTTAGTTTAATATTCTACAGAATTATGTTATCACAATTCTCTCTTTCTATGTTAATATTCAAAGCAACACTATTCTGTTTGGAATTGATTTAAGAATTTTCCTTTACCAATGTCTGTTGCTTTTTACAATTCAAACATCTTTGGTGCTGTTTTTGTTTACAAAAGGAAATGAGTGTATGTATTTTACGAAGAGAACCGTTAATCAAATACTATAAATGCAATAATTATACCTGTAGAGAGGTGCTAATTTAATTTATATTTATTAATTTTATAGGTTGGGCCTTAAGAGTCTCAAAGGTCAGCTTAAGTTCTCAACCAAACAACTTCGCCAAGGGTCTTAAGAAGTCCTCAAGGGATAAGTTGCTGTACTACTTTATATTTGATGTTAACAATTTGAGTGCTGGCCATGTAATAATTTATTAAATCAAAATTCACTTAAGATTAAGTAAGCTTAGCTACAATAAGTATAAAGCATAAAAAAGAATAAAATAATAAATAATAAAAAAAAAAATAATAATAATAATAAAAATTTACATATGATATAATTCCATCACCCAGAGTTGTATTTATTATGTATGCAAAAGTTAATAATTATGAAAAGTAATTAAAAATTATTTGGTATCACTTTTGTAATTAAAAAATAATATTTAAATTCAATTTGAAATATGTGAAATGAAATGTGAAATAATATATAATATAATATAAATATATAAAATAATATAAATATATAAAGTCATATAGTCCGCTACATACATATATCATCAAAGTTCCAACAATATTAACAAAAATAAGAATGCGCGATAAAAGATTGTGTGCAAATAAAAAAATTTTTTTTTGTGTAATTTTATCTCATTCATAACCGAAAAATGTGTAGCATCAGTAGTACAATTTATAATATACAAAAAGAAGGTTGTGCAAAGTCACTCGTTTTTTTCAGCGTACAGCTAAGCTAACTAAACTTAAGTTGTTTTTAGAAATGCGGAAACATAAGTTACATGAAAATAAAACATTTAAATGCACTAAAAACTAAAGGACAAATATAAATTACATTATGCGAGAAACTACAAAAAAATTTAATATACCCGAGTAACTACCTCTAGTTAGTTCAGTTAGTTGAGTAGCACTCAAAAATTCTTTTTTATTTTTTTGGAACCCTCCAAACTTGTTTTATTTGACAATAACTATTTTTTTGACATTACGCACAAATTTATTGATTACATAAACATTTCTAAACCAATCGCACAAATTTAAACCTTATTAGAAAGGAGAGAGATGGGCTTTTAAAACGATATACATATGGGGAATTTCGTGTCAAGTGACCCAATTTTTAAAATCGTTATCTTCCGATTTGGATGATTTTTTTCTCAAAAGAAAGCTTATACAATTTCCTTTAAGGCCTTTATAATCGTTTAATGGGATGCAAGTGGGATATCTATCAAAAAAAATATTTTTTAACTCAAGAATAAGATTTTTCAATATTATTTCAATATTTTATGTTAAAATTGAGTTACTAGAGCTTCAGTTTCGCACGCTAAACTTTCTCCCTTCTTCTCGTTTGGGAGTGTATGAATTCCATGCTCAGCAACCAAGTTTTTAGCAATTCTTGCATTTCGTTGAGACGTTCCAAACTCGATCATTATTTTTGAACAACTCCATGACGATGGGGCAAGAGTAGTGTGTTCGAGTAGGACATTAAATAGATTCTAAAAAATAAAACATAATTAAATTTACATACTTACTGAGCGGTTCAAGCTACATAAAGATTTTACCTTAAAAATTGCTTAAATGGCATAAATTAGGTTATGTTAGGTTAGAGGACGTGTACTTTGTCAATTAAGACAAGTACAGTACCCGGAGGTCGAATTGACCCATTGTACAACGTCCTAGTTTCTCATACCACTTATATTGTGTGTGTTAATTTTATACATGAGTGGTGGGACCTACAGTTTCAAGTCGACTCCGAACGACAGATTTTTATTTATTGAGAAACTTTTCATGGCAATTTTTATTTACTCTCAGAGTTTTTGCCAGAAATCTACTGAGAGGAAGTCGCCGCATAAATACTTTTGTATTTTGGCTTTGATGCCTGGCCTGGGGCTCGAACCCAGGCTTTGGCGTCTAATAAGCCAACTAGACCACGGCGACTTCAAAAATAACATAAATTAACAGGTAGGCAAATATGCTGAGTTCAGTTGCAAAAAAAATTATGCAATAAATATATTTAGCATAAATAATCATAATTTTCTACATCAACAACCCGCGCTCATTGCAATTACGAAAGAGAAATATCATATCAATATTTTTGACATGATGCACATTGCAACATGGTTTTTTAAGCAAAAATTAAACACTTCATGTCAGCTTGGTTTTTTTTTTTTTTTTTTTAAGTAATAATAATTTAATAGTAATAATGTGACATCTAGTACCGTTGCTTTGTGGCGATGTGATGAAAAAGGAATTTTTAAAAAAAGGAAGGAAATCAAAGAAGTATTTTAAATATTCCTTTGAAAATTTTCCCTTTGGCAAATAAAAACTGAACTAGAAACAACCAACAAAAAAGTCGAATAAAAACACACAGTCTCCACTCAAAATCCGACTATTCCTCCTCGTTCAAAATAATAACAGTCCAGAGTTTCAGTCCTTGGTAGAAGTCTTGTGTATGCCTTCAACTTGTAGATGACATAACATGAATGTCTTTTCATTTAAGCTTCCATTTTTTGTTGATAACGTTGTTTTTGATTGTGATTGCTTTGTGTTAAATTCCGAAATTTGGTCATAAAATTCTAGACAAAGTTCATATCATATAAGGAAAATAGTATCTTGGCTTTATTTTCTTTCATTGTGCGTAGTACTTGAAAATATCCTTCATCTACAATATTTATGTATTGAAACAAACTAAGGCGAATAAAAATGTTACCATTTTGACTTTCCGTGCGCATACTCTTAAACCTCAAAAATGTTTTGTTTCTCAACTGCACATAGTTAAAATGCTTAACCCTCTAAATTTATTTGTTGATTTGATTGAAATTTTCTATCTCTCGGAAAAATAGAAATCTTAGCAAATTATTTTTGGTACGTTCTTTTATAGTCCATGTGTGAAAGACTTTAACTTAAAATCACTAAGAAGACATGGACATGGTTCGTACTGCAAAACATTAGGATCAGCAGAGGTAGAATAGTGTGTATGACCACCAGTCCGTGGCATATCCTGAGTATATTCGTATGCGGACAAAACATAAAAATGCAAACATGACAAACAGGCAACAACAAAATGTACATGTCATACGGTAAATGTAAAAATGCCAATTTCGTTATTATAAGAGTAAGACATACATACATAATTGACCATTACAACCTTTCAGTCAGGATTTCGTCCTAGCTTTTCACGCCACTCATGTTGTGTGTGTTAATTTTATACATGAGTGGCGGGACCTACAGACTCCGAACGGCAGATTTTTGAGATACTTTTCATGGCAGTTTTATTTACTGCCAGAAATCTGATGACAGGAAGTCGCCGAAGAAATACTTTTTGTATTTTGTTTGATGATTGACCTAAGGTTTGAACCTTGGCCTTACGTTTAATAAGCCAATACACTACCTACTAGCCTGCGGTAGTAACACCAAGCTAGATGAAGAGATAGATAGAAGATTTTTGAGAAACTTTTCATTTTACTCTCAGAGTTTTTGCCAGAAATCTGATGATAGGAAGTCCCCGAAGAAATACTTTTTGTATTTTGTTTTGATGTCTGGCCTGTGGTTTGAAACCTGGCTTTACGTCTAATACTATGTCCAGGCATGTACTTAAATTGAGTAAATCGCAATAAACGCCATAAATGATCTCAATATTTCATATAAAATGTCAATTAATTATTGCTAAATAAATTCATAAATTGTTATAATATTGATTAAAACTTGAAATACAGCACTGTCATAAGTACGTTCAGTGAGCATATAACAACTTCCCGAACACTTTCTATTGATATTTGACAACTCAAATATCAACAACGACAAAAAAAAAACAGAACAGAAAACAAAATAAAAACAATGTTGTTGAAACAACCAGCTGTTTTGTTTACCAACTGTCAAATGAATATTGAATAAGCAGCTGAACTGCTATTGTTATGTCTAAACACTTAAAATATTGTAATTAATAAACCGAATATTGACTCATTAAAAGTGCATGCCTGAACATAGTACAATAAGCCAACACACTACCTACTAGACTACAGCGACTATAGCGACGATGAGAGTAATTATTTTGCCTCAATTATATGAGAATAAATTCCGTAACAATGTATACACAATTTAGAAAAGACGTAAGCCACTGGACGTTTTAAAAAAATTAGATGTTTTTTAATGATTAACATCGATAAAACAACGAAACTTTTTGTACAACCTAAATGTTATTATCAACTTTTTTATATTGCAATAACACAATAACACAACAATTTTGGTTATCCCTCACATTTTTGATGTATTCTATTTGAACCAACCGTACGTCCAAGTCCCTCTGGCTACTTGTCAATCTGGCTTTGCTTTACATGAAATTTGCGTTACAACACAATTTCCACATACACTTATACAACACCTGAATAAACATTCATAAAATTATTCCTGCTGCATTCTAATTGCGCACATTCTTCTAATGGAATGGTTATATTGCCAAATTCGAATTCAACGCATAACTAATTTACTGCAAACAGAGTGTCCATATGCAGTTTTTAAACCATTCATAAACAGATAACCAATGGAAAATGGCACAAATACAATGTAATGGATGAACTGTTCTTCAGAAATTTGCAATCAATTATGAAATAAATGGCGGTATAACGGAATAATATCCAAAATATTTTGAACGCAATGGCAAAATAAACATCAGCTTTTGAAATTATGATATGGTACCTGATGATAAAATCTCAATGGTATATATCACGTGTTTTAAAATGCAGATATGTCTACACTCTGTAACTAGGGTATAACTTACTATAACGGAAATGTATGCAATCGAACATATTGCGATAATAGCAGGACATCGAACAATCAATGTTTATTACGGGGATAAAAATTATGAAGTATATGTCCATCAGTCATATACAGTTCTGACATTAGTTTAAATGTAGCATACATATATACAGTGGACAGCAAAAGTCCTAGTACGGCAATATATTTAAAAAAAAGTCCCCACAGGCTTAATACTCCCGATATGACCTCAAGAGAGTATTTAGGTGACCATTTGAAAGAACGGTTACGTAATCGCTAAACCTCAAACAAAAGTCAACCGAAAAACTTGCTCATGGTGCCACCAGAAAATACTAAACAAAACTTGTATCAATTCTAAATGGTTTAAATGGAGTGCTTGACCTAAAGGGATATTCTACTAAATACAAGGGATAAAATTTTCATATATTAAGCCTTTGAATTTTAAATTTACTCTTCTTCTTGGGTGTACCTACGGAGTCATCTGAAACTTTTCCTTTTTTTCTCTTGTTTTATGAAAAACATTATAAAATTGTTTGTTTTATAATAAAATAGAAATAAATTAATAAAATAAATATATAAACAATAAATTTTTATACAAACTTTTGGCTAAAATTCATGAAATTGCTAAAATATATTGCCGTGCTAAGACTTTTGTTGTCTACTGTATATGAGAGAAGAGCACATTGTACCGCTGCACAACAAATACTTGTATGATGTTTATAAACACATACACAGATCAGAGCTTATTTAGTATGCGTTCTCTAATTTTATATGTATACGAATACACAAAGCTACACACGGAGTGTGTTTACAGTGTGTTTTGTGGAGTGTGTTTTACTAACGACAGATTTTTGAGAAACTTTTCATGGCAATTTTGTTTATTCTCAGAGTTTTTGCCAGAAATCTGCTGAGAGGAGGTCGCCGAAGAAATACTTTATTCATATTTCCGTTTGATGTCTGGCCTTGGGTTTGAACCGCGGCCTTGCGTCTAATAAGCCAACACACTACCTACTAGACTACGGCGACTTCAATAGGAGTAAAATATTCAGTAAAAGGCAATTACCTCAGATTTCCTCGTTTTTTTGTATTTTAACTGTAGCTTACTAAAGCATACAGAAAATTTTATATACTAACGAAAGTGTTGAGTTAACAATATAATTTTAATTAAATAACGAACAATCCGTATATACAGGAGATTTAAAGTAAACGTATTTCACTTCAACAGGAAACCATCTGAAATAAAAGACCTTTTACCGCTCGCTTTTCTTAATCTAAACAATCATCAGTCACCAGTCAACAATAACTTTGTTTCATTAAGTAACTTTTTAATAGAACACAAAACCTAAATACTGTAGCAAAAGAAAAATTTGAATCTTGAAAATTTAATTAATGAATCCTAAATTACAATATAGATGTAATTTCAAGGTAACCTTTTAATAAATTGCATTATGGATTAACACAGGTAAGACAAGGAGTGAAAAGAATATCTAACCTTATTTCAAAGCAATTTAAAATAAACGCACGTTTTTAATAAATTGCATTGTGGATTAACACAGGTAAGACAAGGAGTGAAAATAATATCTAACCTTATTTCGAAGCAATTTAAAATAAACGCACGTTTATTTATCCAGTCCAATTTTGCCTCGAGAGCAAGTAGCAAAAAAGACAGTAAAAAAGTGATTGTGTGAAATATATATCCAAATGGAATGATCCCTTATGGGCCGTTTACTATATTAGCTACACTGTATTGTGGGATTATTTTGATACCAAGAAAATCTGCTCTGAAATCGTTCCGTCAGAAGATTTTCATGGTCTCTAGAGTAGCTTAAATATTCATTGTAAAGGAATATAAAATCCTAATCACCTTCATAGTTGAAATACATTCAGACTGATTTAAGTTCTATTTTTTATTAAGTGTTTAATATTTTATAGGCATTCCGATTGATTTTACTAATCAAAAAAAATTTTTGTTTTGTTTTTGGATTGTTCATCAACAATTACAAATTTTTTGGTAATATTGAGCTTTGAAATACTCATATAAGTCTTCACCGATATCCAAATAGAATTTCTATACCGATTTTAATACCAAATGTATTCAATGACTGCATCAAATGTCATTATATTATGTCTGATGTTAATAGTAGTAAGGCCTACTAAACTAGGTTTGAATGTTTACAAACTGTAACCAGTAGTGTTACCTGATCGACAACTGGAAAGGTAAATCTATGTGAAAATCTCTCTTGAAGTCGCCATGAAGTCACACTACCTACTGTATTTGCTTATTAGACGTGAGGCCTCGGTTAAAACCCCAAGTCAGACATCAAAACAAATTTATCAAAAAAAAATATTTCTTCGGCGACTTCCTCTCAACAGATTTCTGGCAAAAACTCTGAGAGTAAATAAACTTGCCATGAAAAGTTTCTCAAAAATCTATCGTTCGGAGTCGATTTTAAACTGTAGGTCCCGCCGCAGATGTATAAAATTAACGCACACAACATAAGTGGTGTCAGAAATTAGGTCGTAATCCTGACTAAAGGGTTGTAATCAGCGTTACCGTTGAGCGACTAAAGTCGCAATTTGACACTTTTTCAGCGACCCCGCCACTTTTTGTGCCCCCTTACTAAAATGAACTAAATCTGGCACTTTTCAAGATTTTTGACCCTTTTTTCCCCTTTTTTAGAAAAAAAACCTGATATATTTATATAAGAATTAAAAATATTAGAAACCAAAATGAATGATATATCATATGAAAATATCTTTAAAATTACAAATCCAGAAGAATTTGGGCATAAAATTGGTAATTTAAAAAATAGGCTTAATAATTATTTGTATCCTAATTTATATGAATTTGTTACTTACGTATTTACTCTGCCACATAGTAGTGCGGCGGCAGAAAGAATTTTTTCGGAACTAACATTAATGAAAAATAAGTTATCGAATAGGTTATAAGTGGACACATGGACCTGGAAAATTGGGTGCCTGACGATGAACTTATAAAAAAGTACAGAATTAATTTATCAAAAAAATAATTTAATCGAATGTAAATATACTAATATAACTGTGAAATATATATAAAAACTCATTTTGTAAAATATATAAACCAAAACAATCATGGAAAATTAAGTAATATAGTCATTTTTGACATTGAGAAATATCGCTGCATCCTAATTTCTAAGTATTTCATAGGACTACGAATAAATTACACAGACTAGTTAATAGATTAGTCAATATAGAGTACATTTATAGGTTATTTAATACACCAGTTCAAAGGCTAGTAGACTAGTTCATAGACTATTTAAAAAACTAGTTCAAAGGCTATTTAATAGACCAGTCCACATATATGTATAGTAGTCAATAGAGTAGTAAATATATTATACTAGTATATAATATAATATATTGACCAGTCTATTGACTTCTGTGGTCTTTTAAATAGCATTTGAACTAGTTTTTTAAATAGACCATGAATTAATCAACTGTATTAGTCAATGGTTTATTCGATCGACTATTTTATAGACTACTACTGGTCTATGGACTGGTGTATTAAATAACTTATAAACTATTCTATTGATTAGTCTATTGAATAATCTATAAACTAGTTTGTGTAATTTGATTATTTTTGTTGTTTTGTTTTGAAAAAAATCTAAATTTCAGAATTTTTATTTTCCATACCTGAACAATAAAGTTATAAAAAATGTGCCTTCCATTATGATATATTTTTTCATAAAATTGTGATATATTATGACATATAAATAAATAATAAAATATAAAATGTAAAATTATATATCATATTTAACTTATTACAAAATGTTTCTATTTACTTCTAAAATGAACCGTTGTAACAAAATTAGTATTTATGTTTAACTTTTTGATCTCAGTTTGTTTAACACAAAAATTTTCCAAATACTATGTACTCTAAGTCTTATCATACCTTAGCGTAATTATTTCAAATGTATGTACCTTATTAACTTCATATCTTTTAATGTATTACAAAATTAGTAATTTTGTATAATTTTGAATTGTATTTTTATTTTAAAATATATATTATATTTTTTGTTATTTTTTTCATTTGTTACAAAATACGCAATTTTGTATAATTTTTTATTTATCTTTAATGAACAGTTTTTTAGTTATAATAATAGTTTTGTTTTGGGTTTTGTATTCTTATATAGTGGGTTAGCAAAAAAAGTTTTATTTAATGGAATTTTTATAAATTTAAAAATGCATTTTTTATTTTTGAAGTTTAAATGTCCTAACGTTCATAAATTTGAATGAAATTCAATAAAGAAATAAAACAGAACAAATAATTTTAAAAAAATTAGAATTTTTGTTTAGGCTTATTAATTTTTGGCTAAAAATTTGTTTCTATTATAACAATTGGAAAAATTATTAAAAAATAAACTTATTATATGTTGGCTAATGTACATTACAAAATCCAATAAAAATTAATTTTTTTTATCTATATTAGTTCATTTTCTTTTCTTTTAAAAATGTTGCCCCTTTTTACTGCCAAAATACCCTTTATGTGCGACTTTTTTTCAAAAATCCCCTTTTTGTGCGACTTCTTCAAAATTTCCAACGGTAACGCTGGTTGTAATGCCCAATTATGTATGTGTTTGTAACCAGTATTGTTCCGTGATCGACTGATGTCTACAACTGGAAAGGTAAATCTATATGAAAATCTCTGTTCTTTGAAAAGCTTTCTTACGTAAGTTTTCATAGTGAACTTTAATTCTACAGTAAAAAAATGGAGTCACTTCTGACAAGATGTTATTCCATATCCATTTAACGAGTGATACTTTTGGAAAAAAAATTTAACAGTTTTTGCAGTACACCTGGTGTACCGGTATAAAGTCAACAACAAGGTGCATATGTCTCCATAGGGAACATTAATTGTGATCGAGCCCTAATTTTATTTTTTTTTTGTTTTGGCGAAGAAAACTGTCGGACATATTCCGTGTACGTTTAATCAGCAGTACCTTAGCAGCTGATGAATATCGTCATTTTCAAAATAAATGTTTGTTGCTTGTGTTTTTTGTTTCGATAATCATTTTCGTATTTATATTAGTCATAAACTCTTATATGTATCGCATGTATCATTAAAGATGCGTACTCTATAAAATCTCGATTACTATTTGAAAGCCAATTAATTGTATTAAAAATTTTGCAAGACGATTGATTAACAATATTTAATCCTTTAACACTAAATACATACATATATCTTTTAAGCTACAACCTAGATTGACTATATTTATGTTTATTTAGACGAGAGTGATGAATTACCAAAAAAATTCGGTCTCTCCAACTAGGTGGCTAAACTATGACAAATAAGAAATTATGCCGGCAGCTGCCATTTTTATCGATGGCCATACAAAAACATGTTCTTTACTTAAAGTGGAAATGTTATTGACTGCATGATTTAATTTTTTTTTAATTTATTGGTGCTGCACTATTATGTATTTTAGCATGACATAAAAATCATAAGAATTTTCAATATATAAAATTTATTTAGTTTTTTTAATTGCTTTAATTAATTTCCTATGGGGGTTTGATGATTAATTTTTTTGACAAGATGATTACTCTTTAACAAAAACAAAATGCCTGTTGTTTTTGCACTGTAGTATTTATTGTAGAGATGCGGTCACCTGTTATATGAATTCACCCTGAACATCATATTTTATCATCGTCTTAAAAATGGCGAAATTTGTACAAGAAAATGATTATTTGCGGATAGCATTAATTTTTTGATTTCATTTAAAGAAAAGTGCCTGAAAGTCGAATAGAATGCTTTTTCAGGCATATGGTGTAGTGTGCTCTTTCATTACACACTGCTGTACTTTACACAAAACATTAAACACACACACAAAATGCATACACGCGCGCCACATACTGCAAACATAAACAAAAAACGATCAAGCTGCACTTGAATGAAATGTGACGAATGCCTAAAGGGATCATATTGGTGCTTGAGTGATATTGATAAAGCCACTCAATTCCCCAATTTGAAGACAATATGATTGGTCAATTCTTCAGGTTACGACTGTCGAAATTAGAGTAGGTACATATATGGAATAGGATTAAGCAAAATAGAATGTAAATTAAAGTAAATTAGAATAATATAGAATATATGTAAATTTTTGTATAACAAGAGCTCTTTGGCCAATAAACCAAATAAACCAGATTCAGATGAACACTCAAATCAGCAACAACTTTGCCTTAGTGCTTATTCCACAATCTCCCTTTGCCCTTACTAAGGTAACATCGGCAATTGCTGTAGCGTAACCAACGGCAAACACTGCTGGTTACAAAAATCCTTTTTTACTTTTCATAAAAACATTTCTACCACAGTGGTAATCATGCTCAATCAGAAGCAACATGTCTTGTTTGAAATTGAAAAACATCGTCTTACCATTTGGTCAACTTTGGCATACTGAATATCATAACACACAGCCTGAATTAATGTGCAAGGCTTATCACAGTTTGTGGGACATTTTCCCCTGGTTGTTATTTTCCCTATATTCCACAACTCCATGATCGGATTTGTATTTAATTTTTAAAGAAATTAATACTACACCAATAGCTTCTTAGTGTATATCTTTCTAGTGTGTCACTTAATTGTGCACATTGTAAAGGTCTTAATATTTAAATACTCGTATTAAGCAATTTGGGTTGTCTTGAATTAATTTAAAATTAAAGCTTTTAATCGGTGACTAACTTTGATGTTCATACTGTGACACATGCATTAACAGAGTCTGTGATAAGTGGCCTTTATTTAATTAATAACGAAGTTATTTTAGTATTTAATTAATTAACTGTCCAATACTTCTAAAATTATGGATTTGATTGACATTTGAGTGACGTCTTCAGCTGTTTGTTAAATGTGACATTTGCATGTACATATGTATACGTATGTGGTAATTAAATCATAATATCTTAAATGTCACAATTATTTTGTCGACATTAAACATTTCGAGACCGACATGCTAATTTAATTATCTTTTTCTAAATAAAAATAAACACGAGAATTAATTCAAATGTGTGCAAGGCATTAGTAAGTTTATGAAGATAATTCAAAAGATTGAAAACGTTATAGATATGATCAAGTCTTTGAGAATATCACTCTAGTTACTAATAATAAACCTGAAAGAACAGTTACCTTCAATTCAGAGAGCTATGGTCGTGTGATAATATTGTTACGTTTTTACCTTTTTAAAAACATTTAAAATATGAGTTCGTTGATTGCAAACAAAATAAAAATAAATTTCTGTTTAGTTTCAATTAAATTCTTTATTGTTCGTACTACTTTTGGGTGCCACAGTTAATAATTTGGCGTATACAACAATAACTTCTTGTTCGTTATTATTCCCTGCTTACAACGCAGATATTTTCAACGGAGATTTTCAAACCATGACTGTTTTCTTCACACGCAACGCGTCTTCACACAAGACTGACTGAATTCTTACTGCTGGTTGCCTGCTTTTTCTTGCCTTTTTATATGCCCACGTAATCAGTCTGACGAATGTTCTTCAAATCAAATGTTTGTGTGTTCGCCTTCTCTAGAGCTCTATTCCGACTTCATTGTTGTTTGTGTATTTTGTTCGCGTTGCTTGTTGTTGCATTCTAGCTTACTTGTCTATCCCCTTTACTTTCATATCGATATTGTTAGTTTTCTTGTAACAAATTCGTTGCATTTGTTTAAGTAGCTTTTGCTCATTTTAAACGATATTACACCGTTTCCATTTTTGTAACAATATTTTTGGGGTGTAACTGAGGAGCATAATTTTTGCATTTTCTGATGAGATGTTTCCGGATTAATTTTAAGTTAGATATTCTTTGAAGGGATAAGATATAGCTTAGATATGAGAAAAAGTACAAGAGCACTACCTCAAAAAGGATACATATTGCAATCAATGCAGAGGTTAAATGATATTGTATTTCATACATTATGACATGATGTAAACACTAGCAACCTATTCACCGTTGTCTAAAGTTGACAATGTTTTGCTTTTAGACGGGAGGCCATGACTCAAACCCCAGGTCAGACGACTCTAATAAAACAAAATATGAAAAAAATATTATTTCGGCGACAGTGTTCTGGCAAAAACTCTGGCAACAATCTGTCATTCTGAGTGGACTTTAAACTATTGGTCCCGTCACTCATGAGTGGTGTGAGAAGTTAAGTAGTAATCCTGATTGAAGGGTTGTAATGGCCAATTAAATATGTATGTACATATGCCAACCTCTATACCAAAATAAGGCTTCATCGATATAAAAGCTTAATGTATAACCTATCTTTATCTTTGTAAAAATCGGTTTGTGACTCGCAAAGAAAAAACTCTAAACATTTTCCTTGTGAAACAATAAAATTATTCTGCTTTATTTCTTTCTTTATCTTTTTAGATTGTTAATATGGCTTATCTACATATTGTTACAAAAATGAAAACGGCGTACATCGTGTAACATTAAAATGAGCAAAAGCTACACAAACAAATACAACGAACTTGCTACAAGTAAACCAACAACATCAGTATGAAAACAAGCGAGAAAGCAACAACAAGCAATGTGAACAAAATACCCAAACAACAATAAAGTCGCGATAAAGTTCTCGAGAAGGCGAAACCACAAAATACACAGAATTGAAACCTTTGACGTTTAAAAAACGCTCAAAGCAGCACCTTAACCTTCCTCGTAGAGGGAGAAAAAAATATTATAATGTTTTGCGAATCAAATGTGTTAGAAGCACAGATATACAGAGTGAAAACTGACAGTTAAAGTACAAAAACGAAATGTAAATAAACATTTATTTTGTGTTAAAAAAGGGAAATTTTGTAATATTTTATAATTTCTTCAAGGATAATTTTAAAATTTTTTAAATATTTAATTATTAATCGAAATGTGGGTGAATTTCGGTGACAATGAGTATAGCTTCTTGTGCAAAAGGTAATTAAGAAGCTAAATATTACAAGATCAAAATAAGACGTACTGCTCATAAAAAATTTTTCTTGCTGAACGCTGCAAATATTTTTTAATTTCTTGAAAGAAAAAGTTAAAAATTGTTATTGTTATTAGTTGTTTTTATTATTTATTAATAGTTTTAGACAAAAATTAAATTTTTTTATTAACTCTCGCCAATATAAAAAACCCACCCCGAAAACTAAAAAACATAAATAAACAAAACAGAGTTACAATCAGAGAGGGACAGAAATACTTTTCGGTAGTATTTGCTGTCCCTTTCTCAATGGAAGGTTAACTGCCAAACTCTGGTTTCCATTATGTGTATTTTGTGGGCGAAACCCAGAACGTTCGACTTCAAGAACCTTCATCAGACTGTTTACCTGAGCATATAAAAAGGCAAAGCAGGCATCGAGCAGTAAGAAGTCAGTCAGTCTTGTGTGAATACGCGTTGCGTATAACAACGTGGTTTGAAGATCGTCGTTGTAAAAATCTACAGAACATTTGTTAGTGTGTATGCGAACAGAAGTGTAAAGTAGAATAACGAATAAAGCAAATTATTGTTGGATTCGTCAAATTGTAAACGGCTGGCTATAAAAGTGGTGCGAACAATAAAGAGTTTAATTGAAACTAAACACATATTTGTTTTTATTTTGTTTGCAATCAACGAACTCATATTTTAAACGTTTTTAAAAACAATATTCTATATTTGAAAGTAGTACTTGATTTTAAAGCAATTTTAGCATGAATAAAATAAATTAATTTGGAAATTTGTTTGTGTATGTGATTGTCTTTGGATTTTATAACAATTCCAATGTTTTAAAATATTATTTCTAGTTTTGTTTTTGTATCTTTTCAGGAAAGATATTCATTTTCGCAAACAATTGTATCGTTTTATCTTTTGTTTGCTTTTCCTGTGGTGAATAATTGAAATTTGGGGTTTTAACATTTCTGCAACAACATTTCTGCAATAACGTTTGAATATTATTTATATTTCTTTATTTTAAGTTTAATTTACTTTTTTCTTTATGTATCATAATATTTAAATATCTGAAGATTTTTCGAATCAATTTACAATTCTATTAAAGTGTTGTTTTAAAGTTTGTAAACAATTGAAAACGAATAATTTATATTTCTAAAATAGTATAATTGTCAGATAACTTGAAATCAAATTATCTAGTTTTAAAGAAAAGAAAAAAAACTAGCCAGAGAAACAATAATGGATTAATGGTCGCTTACGCAACAAATACATCGCCGTAGTCTAGTAGGTAGTGTGTTGGCTTATTAGACGTATCTGTCGTACGGAGTCGACGTTAATGTGTAGGTCTCGCCACCCATGTACACACCACATATGTAAGTGGTGTGAGAGGCTATGTCGTAATCCTGACTGAAGTGTTGTAATAACCAATTATGTATCTAACAAGTTGAAGTTTGGTTTTCATTCTTGTACCAATATACGCTTTGGAGTATTTTCGGATACTTAATAGTTTTTATTCCATTTGTCGAACAACAGAAGTCAGCAGCATCAAAATGGGCAGTTCTCATATAAGTTAACCAGTGAGTAGGGTAACATGCAGACAAATAAAAGTAACATCCTTAGTTTTTGTCCCAGCTACAATATATTTTGAGATACATGGTGAGACGTCCAAGAAATCCGACAAGACATCAATAAACTCCCATTAATTTAGTGGATTTACACTCATGTGTATTTCCGTCATATGTACTTCCAAAATCAATTACTTTTTCATCCATTTTGTTATGATAAATTCTTTCTTTTAATAATACCCTAGAATGTTTTATAAATTCTCTTTTAATTTAATAACGACTTTATAAGAAAAAAAGTAGAATTAAAAAAGCCTTGAGAATGGTAAATTAAAGTGCAATGAAGAGAATTAAATGACTTCAGGCACGTTTTTGTCAATGGCATTCAGAAGCATTTGTGAAAAATTGTGGTATTCTAGGAGTGGCAGTTAAATAATGGGTAAGTTAAGTTTAAAAAACTCTTGTAGCTCTCAAACCATTATATTTTTTTAATATTGTCGCAGATAACGAAGTTAAATTTTCCAGAAAGTATGCCTCGTGCAGTTGACGGGCACTTGTCTCTGTTTTTTGCTTTTTTAAGTTATGCAAGTCTTGTTCAGTTATTGCTATTAATACAGTTTATGTTTTTTGATTTTTTTTTAATATTTATGTATGTTAATTATTTGAAAATATTGAGAAAGAAAATAAAAATCTTTAGTCATGATGAGAAAGAGCAGCAAGAATAATATTAAAATATTTCATAAGTTACTGCAATAACAGCCTATGTCAGAAATGATCCATTTTTAAATACAGAAGTGTTTATGAAAAAAATATGAGTGTGTTAGAAAAAATTTATTGCAGAATTGAAGATACTTCTACTTAGGCTTGGCTATGACTGTTTAATCATTGGAAAAAAATTTCTTGTATTTGTTTCTTCATGTAAATACTCCAGCAATTTACCTGAAAACGATTTTCACTTAACCATTATTTATTCATAATTTAAAATGGCTATTTGGGTTTTGGGTGTTTGTTCATGAGTGTAGATGTGGTTGTTCTAAGGATTGTTGAAAAGGATTAATGGTTTTAAGATGGAAAAATACGAATAAACTCAAATAAAATAACACTAAAAACACTGACACTACAATATTTTTAAAATTTTTTTTATTTAAAATAAAATGTCAAAATTTTACAAAGGCATACATGTATACATGCAGTGTTTAAAAGTTTATGGTGCTTTCATACAATTTATACTTAAAAGATAAGAAGAACAGCATTTCATTAATACAGCAAAGAGTTAAATACCTACGTGTATATATAAATAAGTATATACTACAGATGCACAAGCTTGTTATAATCACCCTTACAACACACTAGTTCAGTTCTGCTTCCAAAGTGCCAATATACAACGTGACATCAACGCCTTCCTATTGAAACCACATGTCGTTTGTTTCAAGATCATTTAATTAAGGCCAAAAGAAGTTGGTAATCATTGACATATAGTACTCGCAGAGATAGCCTGGAGAACGTCGTTTTCAAAGAAATACATGCATACATAATTGGTTATTACATTTCTTCAGTCAGGATTACGTCCTAGTTCTCACACCACTTATGTTGTGTGTGTTAATTTGTATACATGAGTGGCGGGACCTGGAGTTTAAAGACGACTCCGAACGACAGATTTTTGAGAATCTTATTCATGGCACATGGAATTTCCGGCCTGTACATGGATTTTGCAAAAATTTTCAAAAGAAAAAATTACTTCAACGCCTTGGTACTGATACAATCGCTTATAATAAATTGGCTTCCATCCATAAAAATGTTTTCATAACTTTATTGGCAGTATACAATACAAGTATAAAAATAAAAACGAAGAAAATTAAAACAATTTTTTTCACAATTTTTTGTCATTAAAAAAAAAATATTTTTTCTATTAATTTTTTTTTTTTTTTCTCCTATGATTTAATTTTCTGGTTTGGAATCGATAAGAAATACTTAAAGTATGAATAAATTTCTTCAATGGTTTTGTTCAAATAGTTACAAACCAATTGTTGATGCAGAATAATAAAAAAGAAAAACTGTTGACTGTTCAACTGGAAAATTTAACGATTGAATAAAGAAAGTAATTTTAAATTTGGCTTATTTTATTTTTTATTCATTCGAATCGGAAAATAAATTGTGAACAAACATATATCGTGGTAAATTACTAATTATACCCATCACAGGGTACTTATCTACCTTAAAAAATTATATGATGTGTGAAATCATTATTTCTGAGACGGGAAATTTGTGAATAACGTGCCTAAAATCGCTGTTTATAATTCAAAATTATATTTTTATAAATCGTGGCAAAAGAAGTCTAATGATTATTGGGTTTGGGTAAAAGATATTAAATTTTTTACTTTTAAACATACGTTTATAAGACAACATACAGTGGACAACAAAAGTCTTAGTACGGCAATATATTTTGAGAAAAAAGTGCCCACAGTCTTAATACTCTTGCACAAAGTCCCGATATGACTTCAAGGGAGTATTTAGGAGATAATTTGAAAGAACGGTTACGTAATCGCTAAACCTCAAACAAAAGTCAACAGAAAAACTTGCTCATGGTACCACCAGAGAACACTAAACAAAACTTGTACATTCAATTTCAAATGATTTAAATGGAGTGCTTGACCTTAAGGGATATTTTACTATGTACATATGCTACCTATGGAGTCATCTGAAACTTTTCCTTATTTTTCTCTTGTTTTATGAAAAACGTTAAAAAAATTTTTGTTTTATAATAAAACAGAAATAGATTAATAAAATAAATATATAAACAACAAATTTTTATCAAAACTTTTGGCTAAAATTAATGAAATTGCTACAAAATATAACCGTACTAAGACTTTTGCTGCCCGCTGTATATTTACATCTAAATTCACCACATTCGGATAAACAAGCTGAACCTAAATAATAGAATACAAGTAGAAGACAGCCTACCAAGTACCGAATAATTTGTCTTATGGCCGGGTTCTCAAAGAAAGAGTGCACGTATCAGAACCATAATGGCCAGAATTACCATATACTCGTATATACCTTAAAACCTTATGTCGCTGCAGTTCTTTCAACAAGCACTTTACGGCGATATTTCGTAGCATAGACTGAAGTTAAATTTCAAACTAATATTTTTCGGTTTTCTTTTCAAAATATTCGTCAGAATTTGTTTCTAAACCACGTACAGTAATTGTGGTAATCATTTTCTCCTTCAATCATTTTCTTTAACCAGCCGATTTCCTATATTTTGGATATATAGGCAAATATGGGGGATACATACTATAAATTCGTTACTCTTTATCCATGAAAAATTAAATCGTAACAATTTAATTTTTATACAGCTTTGCATTTGTGTTAATTAAACAAATTTAAGTGCCACTTCACATCTTACAAAAAAGGAAGAAAACAGTTATGAAAACTTTACATTATCCCCCACAGATAAAAACATTTCGTTGGCTTATAGTCAGGGCAACAACAGAAGTATATTATTCTGTTGAAGTGGTCAGTAAATGATGGTTAACCTCTTTTGGCTTCCAGCAGTTAATTTTTTGTAAATAAAATGTACTGTTTTAGTATTTGAAGTGCTAATTAAGTTGTTATTAACTGTTTACTGTCTAAATAACATGTTGAGAGCAAAAATACAAACTAAACTGACTAACGTAGAACAAGATAAGATCTTAATTTTTTATGATGATTCCTAATTATTATAGAGAAATACTGTAATAATAAAGATATACTATTTAAGTATCTACGTTTTGAATTCCAAAAATTCTTTACATTGATAGCATTGTTACGAAAATTATAACAGTGTACATCGTTTAACATTAAAATGAGCAAAAGCTACGCCAACAAATATAACGAACTTCTTACAAGTCAACCAACAACATTAGTATGAAAGAAAAGGGGATAGACAAGTAAGCGAAAACGCAACAACAAGCAATGTGAATAGCGAACAAGCAATTATTGTTGTATTCGTCAAGTTGTAAACCGTGGCACACAAAAATAGTGCGAACAATAAAGAGTTTAATTAAACTCAACGTATATTTGTGGTGTGAGAAACTTGGTCGTAATTCTGACTGAAGGGTTGTAATGTCCAATTATGTATGTAGATGTACCTATGTATTATTTTATGAACTTTTTAATAAATTTATTTTATTTAGAATAACCTTTTATAAAGTCGTCGTAGTCTAGTAGGTAGTATATTGGTTTATTAGACGTAAGCCACGGTTCAAACCCCAGGTCAGACATCAAAACGAAATATGAAATGAAATATTTATTGGCGACTTCCTCTCAGCAGATTTCTAACAAAAACTCTGAGGGTAAATAAGAATGCCATGTACAGTTTCCCAAAAATTCGTTCGGAGTCGACTTTAAACTGTAGGTCCAGCCACTAATGTATAAAATTAACAGACACAACATGAATGGTGTGAGAAGCTAGGCCGTAATCTTGACTGATAACCCTTCAGCCAATTATGTATTTATGTAATCTTTTATAAAAAAAAATTTTAACATTACGGTTGTAGTTCTCTATTTAATTTAGTGTCTCATGTGGGGAGGTAAAATTATGCTGTTTTAAAAATTAGCCGTACTAGGCGAATACGTAATGAATATTTCAAAGCCATGTAAATAAAGTATACGTCGACTTCGAACCAACTGCATCTTCATTGTTGTATTAAAAATGGCGTGAACTACTTTCAAATAAAATTAAATTTTAAGTAATTTAATTATAAAACAGACAAAAAATTGAAGATTTTGCAGTCTTCGCATATAAAGAAAATTTTTTTCTTTATTTTGATATAAAAGTATTTTCTGTTACAAAGAATTTTAATAGTGAATTTTGCTTATGTAGGACTTTCCCCCCTTAACAACATTGAAGCAATTTTTGCTGCTTTTATTTGCAAACGTTATGGGGTATTTAGTTCGCGTAGACACCAAGAGGTATTGTAAACATTAAGAGCAGATTTAAAAATAATAAAAATACAACATGGGCCTATCTATCCCTGGTGGTAGAATAACAAAAGCAAATATATTTGAAATATGGGCTCGTAGATTGCAAATAAAAATAAAACCAAATTTGTGTTTAGTTTTAATTAAAATTCTCTTTATTCGCACAATTCTGTGTGCCACTGTCCACAACTTGATGCAAACAACAATAATTTGCTTTGTTTCCTATTCTTCTTTATACTCTTCTGCGTAAACACAAATAATTATTCGACAGATCTTTATAACGGAGATCTTCAAACCACGATTATTCTCTTCACACGCAACATGTCTTCACATAAGACTGACGGAATTTTTACTGAGCCCGTTGCCTGCTTTGCCTTGCCTTTTATATGGCGAAGTAAACGTTCGGATGAATGATCTTGAGGTCGAATGCTCGTGGTTTCGCCTTTTCGAGATCTCCATAAATGTAAACTTCGTCATATATTTTGTTTACATTTATTCTGGTAATATTTGTTGTTGCTTTTTGTTTACTTGTTTATACCCTTTTTTATATTGATGTTGTTGCTATATTTTTGTTTATTCTTTGATAATATAAACAAGTCCATTGATGTAACACCATTTCCGATTTCGTAACAATATGTGCAATATAAGACTGTAAAGAAACTTATATTATTATTATTTTTTTTTGTGATTTCAGCCACAGCATTGGAAGTACGATTGTTGAGTCAGTTGTGTAAAGGCGCTTAATATGTTCACCATACAAATCCTCGTGTTTAACTGTTAATCTTCTTCATAATTTAAAAAAGACGACAGGAATAAAAATATTTAAAATCTCTTGAGGCGAAAATAAAAACTCAAAGTGCAAACCGAATTAAAATTTAAAAGAAAACAAAAATAAATATACAGGGAAACGGGAAGTTCCGGAATTTGACAATTCGAGCCACATCTATCAAATTTGCTTTTATTCCGTTTGCTTAACCAAATCACTATGAAAAGATAGCCGCAGTCTAGAAGGTATTGTGTGGGCTTACTAGATGTAAGGCCACGGTTCAAACCCCAGGTCAGGCATCTCCAACAAAACCAAATATGAAGAAATACTTCTTCGGCGACTTTCTGTCAGCAGATTTTTGGCAAAAACTCTGAGAGTAAATAAAATTGCCATGGAAATTTTCCCAAAAATCTGTTCAGAGTCGACTTAAAACTGAAGGTCCCGCCACTCATGTAAAAAATTAACACACACAACATAAGTGGAGTGAGAAGCTAGGTGGTAATTCTGACTGGTGTATTGTAACGCTCAATAATGTATGTATGTAGGTATATAAGTAGTCAACACTTATCTCACTTCCCTTATTTATTAACTTTGGAACAGATATCCTCTTTTAAAACTTTGAATTCAACTTCTATCGTTAGTAATATGAACATTTATTCTTAAAACTATTTTTTGTTTGTTGTGTTTTGATAACACAACGAAAGTTTTATTTTTTATCTTGTATTGTCATGGCGTCATGAGTAAAAATATGACAAACAGTTACATTAAATTTAGTGTTACATCGACAGCAATCAAATAACAGAATAAAGAGAACAACAGAAATGTATGACCTTATGCACGCCCATACATAAACAAGTTTTTTTTTTGGTTTTCAAATACATAATGTTCAATGTATGAAAACATAATGTAACTCTAAGTATGAGAGGTAAAACACACACTTGTGGCTCATTTATGTTATAGGAATTGTCATTCCGTTACCTCATAAAAGCTGACAATTGTACGTACGAGTAGTGACTCCATCTATGACTTAATGCGGGAAAAAATTTACTTGTTTACATTATGCTTTTGATGATTGTGATACTACAACAAATTTTTTTTGTAATTTCTGGTACAAGTAAAAACACAGCACCTTCACAAATTTGATGGAAAAAAGTTTTTAAAATGAATTGTTGTACCAGTTTACGCTTCTATAAAAAAATTTAAAATTTTACAACATATTTACGCTTCTATAGTGATGATGATGGTTTGGAGAACGGCATACAAGCATCTATACCATTCCCAAGTAATAGACAGAGTATGCAGGCAATCAGCTGTTCTTTGTTGTACTCCAACTTAATGCAATTAAATCCTGGCCCAATCTGAATGACGAACATGCTGCTATTCTGGGAAGATATATTTTACTGTCGTTTCTGCATAACTTCCTAAATAGAACTTTCGATTTTAGAATTCCAACCAGGAACTTGGGACCCTTCAAACTGATGGCTAAAGTGTGAGTAGGTACTTCAGACCACAATACCAACAATAAAATATACAGAAAACCACATTAAAATTGTTTCTCTAAATAAGAAGTATGTCTTACAGAAATCTTATATCATTTTAAATGCGATACACATACTTTTTTCTTTCGTTTTTGCTTTCATTTGCAGTTTTTCTAAATACTTATGGTAGTTAATCTCTCCCTTAAAGCAAGCGTTTTAATCCCTCACCGTCAAAATTTTTACCTTATAACACGCAAAATAATTCTCTGCTATTAACTTTGGGATTTGTCGTTGGTGTTTTTTATTTCTTTTTTTTTGTTTTTCTCATTTTATTGCTCCATTTACAATAAAGAAAAGCAAAAAATGGAAGAAATTATTGTCTTAAAGGAAAGTTTTTTGTTTAAATTCAACCTTCCGTAAAAAGAGAGGAGACCTTTTGTTTTTTCTTTTTTTCTCCTTTTTGTCAGCGTGCGCCTTCCTCATTTAATACTTTTTGAAGTCTTTTGTTCAGAGGAAAGCAAATGAACGCACTTTTTTTAAAAAAAATTTATAAAATATAAATGGTAATGGAATGTATAGAGACTCTGTGTATTAAATCATAATATTTTTGAATTAGAAACGGCGACAAGACGTTAAAAAGGCTGCAAGAAAATCACTTAAGACTTCTAAGAATTGCATATGCTTCTAAAATTAAGAGGATAAATATGTTTAAAAAAAAAATAAGAAACTGACGGAGAGGATTTTAGAAAACGAGACTTTGTAAGATATTTTCGAATGAAATTTCGCATGTTATAAATATTTGAAATATTTATCACACAAAACTAATAATAAAATAATATAAATATGTGCTTTAATATGTGAAGTCTAGTGGGTGTTATATGGTTGTAACAGTATTACTATCATATTCATTAAATAAATATGATTGCAAATATTATAATTTATGGTTTTATTTATTTATTTATTCATTCAGGCTTAAATACAGTACTACAAGATATCGTCTTATTTAATAGTACTGCTAAGGATATAGGCATAACAAAATACAAGAACTTACAAAAATAATAACCTTAAAAGTAAATTAACATAACAAATATTATTAAAAACAAAATAATTATGTTAAAAAATATGATTGATTAATTACATATGTACATTATGTTCATTCAAAAATTTAATAATTGCAGTCTTGAAATGCTTAGCATTGCTTAGTAACTGTATGTTGTTCGGGAGTTCATTCCGCAGACGAATTGCATCGGTGTAAAAGTATCTCTCAGATATCTGTTTACGGTATTTACCGCTATTAATTCTCAAGCCTCTATTAGATCTTGAAAAACTATTCTATGAAACAAATAATGGGGTTTCCTAATATAGATGATTTTATGTAGGTATACCAGAGTACGGAATTTCAACAAATTTTCAAAAGATGTATTATAGATTTGATATGAGAACTCAGATATCCTAATGTACCTTGTACGACCATAAACATATCGACCAATACTGTTATAAGTGACCTTGAGCCTGTCCCTACTTACTGAGTCACAACAGTTCACATCCGTACAGTAAAGTGGGGATGAGATATGCTTTTGCGAGCAGCATACGAATATTAAACGGAGTAAAATGTTGCGCTAGCCAAAGACTTCGCAACATGGCAACCGTTTTACCACAGGTAGCATTTATATGGTTAGGCCAGTTAAGGCTGTTATTAAAAATAACTCCTAGATTCTTAACACTATGTACAGTCCCAATAGTAGTATTATTAATCTGAAATGGTGTAAGCTGTGCCGTATAGTTTACCTTGCCTATTATCAAAACAGTTTACGCTGGTCACCCTAATTTAAGTTAAGTAGTGTAAGTACGCTTAAGATGTGGAACTTAAATAAGAAAAAGAAAAGAGAAGAAATAAAATAATTGATCATTCTCTGGATCAACCCCCAAACGAAAGGTACGTGTGTTTTTATTGTGAAATATTATTATTTGATATTTCTCTAATCCTTTTGTGTATACTTTTCTGTGCCGGATGGAAACTCGGTCATATCTCGCGCGTTTATGTACACCCAAATAAATATTAATAATATTTAAAACTAATACATTTTGTATTTTCTTTACACCAACTTCTCGCTAAATGTTCTATTTTATTAATTCCCCGCTCACCCCCACATTTTTGATTTTTTATTTCCTCGGATTGAGGCAAAGACCGTTAATCGACGCCAATTGAAACACGTTATGCAGATCACATAGATATATATCACATCCCTATACAATTTGTAATATCAGACGGCAAGCAACTAATGTATAGCTGAATATCATCCGCGTACATTTGTACATTGCAAAACTTTAACTTAGTTGGCAGATGATTAGAATAAATTGAATATAAAAGTGAACCAAGAATCGAGCTCTGTGGTACACCTCTAGATATTAAAAATTTTTTGGATTTATTTCCATCATGATACACAAATTGACTTCTTTCACGTAGATACGACGAGATTAGCATGACAGCAGTATTCGAGAAATGGCACATGTGATTTAACTTTTGGCAGAGATTATTATAATAGATATTTATATTTTAGATATTATTATAAATAATAAGTTTCTATTTAATGTCTATGTTACATAAAATTTGTTTTAATTTTTGCAATGATTTTAAGTTTCTAAAGAAATATTTATGCCAGCGTAATTTAGATAGATATAATATTCCGCAGAAGTTCTTTCTACAAAATTTGATTTTGAAAAATTCGTGATCTTTGATATTTTTGCTGTCATCCAAAATGTGTAAAAATCATCCCTTACTAATTTATTTTTTAAACCGTTCCTTATTCGTTCTTAAAGAAGCGTTTGGACTCTCGTTTAGTTGGGTCAAAATAGATTTATTTAAAAAATCTTCTTTTTTGGATATTTTTCTACATATTCGGCGTTAATGGGTTAAGTGGCGATTAACTAATTTAATCAAATCCATATAATATTTTTTTATATGTTATTTTTTGAAACAGAATTATAGTTGAGTCAGCTATATACTTCGTTTCAAACTACTTGAATATAGCCTGCAATTCCTGTTCCCATTATCAACACACAACGAGCTCCAAATTGATTACTATTATTATGATTTAATATGGCGCCGTTATTAGTTTCATCTGTCGCATGGTTTATAAACGACTAAAATAATATTTACCTTAGGTTAGGCTACCTAGGTCACTGCTAAGTTTACCTCACCAGTTTACTGGAAGGTCTTATGGTTCCTATAACACTCTGAACATTTTATCTCACTTCAGTGTCACATTCATTCCATTTAGTTACCTTAAAAACCAAGCATTGCTCTCCTTTCAGAATGAAAGTGACCTTTTTCCGACTTAGCAGTCCATGTGCCATGTATCTTAGTTTAGTATTTCATGAAGCAGGACAGTACATAAAGATTGCTATAAGGGCAGCTGACAACTTTAACAATAGCCGCCAGTGTTTTTTTCGTTAATGGTAAAGGCCTGGAATTCTGAAAGTCCAGTCTCGTTATTGTCAAAGCCGGTTCACATATTATATATTTTCTTCTGAATTAAAAATTTAACTAAACTTTGTAATATATATTATAGATAGACATTACCACGAAAATAGCAACAAAAAAAAAGAATATTTTTTTAATGTTAACATTTTTTAGCTCTTTTATCACATTGCCTTTACCCGTCACTCCTAAATGTAACTTGGCATGATGAAATTAACATGGTACGCTAAAATAAACACAAACAACTTTTAATACAGCAAAACAACAGCCACTGACACTCTTCTTAATTTTTTTCTTCTTTTCATTCTCTTCACCTTTTTTCTCTTCCTTTCCTTTTCATAATAATAAATTCTTGAACAACTTTCTGGTCATTATGAAGTCCAGAAGAAGTCCGAAGATTAAGGTTTCTTAATTAATTTTTTAGAAAAAAGAAAACAAATTTTGTTAGATGATCCAAACATATAAAAATAATGGAATTCCTAGATTTTGTCAATGGATACGGGCCTAAAAAGTCGCAATACAGCCTCTCAAACGGTCTATTAGTGTGGATCTGATTACCCATTAGAGGTCTTGTAATTTGGTTTGACGATTTTATACTCTTGCAAATATCACATCTACTTATATACGTCTGAATATCCTTTATCATTGTCGGCCAAAAATATTTTTGACGAATTCTCGATAATGTTTTCATAAAACCGCCGTGACATGAACCTATCGAGTCGTGAGCTGATTTAATGACCGATTGTACTAATGGCATTGGTATCCAAATACGCCACTAGCTATTCTCCTCTTTCTCAGAACCCTGTCTAAAGTTCACCCTTTCAGAATTAAGTTTCCAGATATACACAAATCTGGCAAGGACTGTTTGTTTTCGAAGATGGATTTCCGGAGATGTTGGTATTCTTCGCTTTCAAACTCAGGAGATGTTAGATCAACGTCTGTTGGTAGATTTTCCATAGACAGGCCATCTATGTCCATCCTAGAGAGACAGTCGGGTACAACATTTAAGGATCCTTTCCTATGCTCAATGCTAAATGAATACCGCTGTAATTTCAAACTCCAGCGTGCCAAACGTCCACTCAAATCCTTCTGCGACATAAGCCACTTAAGGGAAGAGTGATCCGTGATTATGCGGAAACGTAAACCTTCAACATAGGGACGAAATTTATTTACACTTACAATCGCTGCAAGGCATTCCAGTTCGGTAACCGTGTAATTCTTTTGACTTTTATTAAGTTTCTGTGATACATACGCGATGGGATGCTCCAGCCCTTGGTCATCATATTGGAGCAATACACCGCCTACCCCAGTTTTGGAAGCATCGCATTGTATTACAAATTCTTTTTGAAAATCGGGTTGAGCCAATACAGGAGCAGAAGAGAGGGCAATCTTCAGTTTCTCAAATGCTTCAATTGCTTCATCGGTGAGTAAAAATTTTCCCTTCGACTTTTTCAAACAATCAGTCAGAGGTCCTGCAAGATCCGCGAAGTTATTAATAAAGGATCGATACCAATTAGCCATACCTATGAATCTACGGATTTGTTTGGGTGTCTTCGGAAGAGGAAAATTATTTATCGATTCTACTTTAGACGGGTCTACTTTTAAACAACCGTTGCCCACAATATATCCTAAATATTTGATCTCCTTTTGACAGAATTTACTCTTACTCACATTAATAGTCAATTTAGCTCCCTTCAGGCAAGACGCTACTTGTGACAACAGACTTACATGCCCTTCTAAATCGGAACTACAGATTAGCAAGTCATCAAGATATACATTTTCACGCAATCGTGAAGGAATAACTTTATCCATGAGCCGACTCATGGTCTGAGGCCCATTACATAACCCAAAAGGCATGTATTTATAGTGATACAACGGTTTACCCGGTATCACGAAGGCAGTCTTTTCCTTAGATGAATCAGTCAGTGGGATTTGCAAAAATGCATCTTTAAGATCAATTCCTGTGATAAAATACGTATCTTTGGGCCTACTCAGTAGTCCATTGATGTGAGGCAATGGGTAGGAGTCCTTTTTCGTTACCTCATTAAGTTTCCTAGAATCTATGCAGAGTCTAACCTTCCCAGGTTTTCTCACAAGTACTGCCGGTGAGCACCACGGAGAATTAGATTCTTCGATAACGCCTAATTTTAACAACCTATCGATTTCTTGAAACGCTTCTTCTTGTCTGGGAGGGGATAATGGATAATGTCTGCACTTTATTGGGACGGCGTCGCCTGTGTCAATGTGGTGTTGTAATACATCAGTACTACCTAGACCCAACTTCTCATACGAGGGGAATTCTAAAATTGTCTTTTCCAAAATTAGCCTCTGTTCCGGAGTCAATTCGTGAAAATTTTCCAAGCTTGAGTCTAATGCAACTTCTGAAACCTGAGCAGGATTGGTTGGAATAATATCAGGAGCAAGAGCAAACTCTCGCCAAAAATTAATACCGAAGTAAGCATATTGACTAAGTGATGGGACTACATAAAAGGTAATATTCTTACTAACGCCCTTAAAAAATATCGGTAAAACGCAAAAGCCTATAACATCCTGTTTGTTGCCACTTGCCGTACGTACTGAAGATTTCATAGGTGTATAGGGTATTTTATTTTTTTCCAAAAAGGATAAACAATCCTTGCCCAATGCACAGACATTGGCTCCTGAATCCAGTAATCCCACAAGAGTATCATCATTTACTTTCACTTTCGCGAATGGTCTGTCGTCCGACTCATTAAAAACTGTTGACTCTAATAGTTTTCGGAAAAACTTACGTTTCCTGAACCGTATCCTACATTTAACAATATTAAATGTGGGTTTGGCTGCCATTTTCCGTTTGTTTAGCGCATAGTCATCACTATCACTCATAAAAGTATCAATATCTGTTTGCATAGATTTAGGTATGGAAAAGTTCTCCTGAAAATTTTCCATTATAGGATATTCATGTAATTTTTCCATATTATCACCGCAAACGTAAAAATCGGGGGTTTGTGTCGAATTTTCCTTAGTAAATGTCTCAGTTGGTATATCAAAATCAAATCAATAAAATTAAAATTATCTTCGCTAGAGTTAGACTTTAGTTCAAACTCGGGGTTTGTGGGTGTGGACGAGTGTCCCCGGTAGCCATCTCGCCCACTTTTCGATTTCCCAGAAAAGAATGTTTGTTAGGACATTTAGGTGTCAAGGTACCCTTTTGACCGCATTTGAAGCAAAAAGGCTTCTTGATTTCTTCCGAACAATATATGTATGAATGGCCAAACTCCAAACAATTCCAACATTTAATGCCAGAATAATCATGGTTGAACTTTTTATTAGGTAATTTCAATGCCTCGACTTGAGGGTCTACATATTCAGATCCACACACTTCTGGAAGTAAAGTATCGATCTCATTAATGTTTCGAGACGTTACTATATTAGATGTCTGAAATTTGGTCTCCCGTAAAACTTTTTCCGCTTTCCGGGCAATGTCTCGAAAATCATTAATATCTTTAGAATCAGAATTAAACATTAGAAATCGTAAGTTTGGGTTTAAATTTCGCTTCAAAATATCTATGAGTGTTACATCCGGGAGTGGATTTTGGAGCCGTAAGTTCATGGCTACCACAGAGGCGTGGAAATCATCGTAAGTTTCTTTAAACTGTTGCTTTCGCAACGAAATTTTTAGCAACACCTCGTGGTCGGATTCCGAATGTCCAAACTCCTTAATTAATGCGTTACGCAAAAACGAGTAAGTGATATTATGATTCTGTCTACTAAAGAGCCAATACCAGCTCTCAGCACGACCTTCCAGAAGAATATGAAAATTGGATAACAAATGTTCATCAGAACATTTAGATCGGGTGCAGAGGGTCTCGACTTTAAACAAAAAATCTGAAACAGATCCTGTACCGTCATATGAAATCTTCCACTTTTCTAATTTTACATTTGTATTTTCTACTATCCTATTTTGTTCCGACGTACGATTAGAACTAGGGGTTTGTGAACTGGTAAAGTTATGAAACATTCCAGGGGGTCTATTTGACGACGTAGTTGGGGCATTACCTATTTGGGATATACTTTCCCGAATTGAGGTTAACTCTCTTCGGAATTCTTCCTGTGTTGTCCAAATTATTTGCTGCATAAGTGCTACCAAAGAATCGAAAGAATTGGTACTATTAGGATTGGCATAGTTTATATTTGGAGCCCGTGGAGCACTACTGCTAGAAGTCGAAGCATGTACCAACGGGTCCACGTTTGGATTGAGGGAAGATCTGCTAGGAATTTCCTCTGGAGCTGCAACTAATTGCGGTTGTGAAGCGGAATTCTGGTTATCCATTACTACAATATCCTGGAAAAGACTAGACGATGACAAATTGCCTGAGCTTTGTGCCCTATTAACCAGCGTCCTGGGTGCAGGAGAATGAACCACTTTTGTTTTTGCACCAGAGCTGTCCTGAAGATCTACTGATATGTTATTTCCAAAAGCTGATGAGCCCCGTGTCCCAGTGAACGAATTATTCCTAGAACCTCTAGAAGAGTTTCGGGTGTTCATGACGGAACTGACAAAAACAAACTTTTCGCTATAGAATAATATTTAAAGTCAAGCAATACTTCCTTTTATCCTATCAAAAGTTATTTTAATGTTTCCTAGCAAATTCCAGGAAAAATATAATATATATGTATAATTATTATATATAATATAATATAATATAATATAAAATATAATGTTTAAAATACGAATTTTAGATCAATAAATAAATTTATAATATTTATATTCTCAAATGTACAAAAAAAAACAGAATCATGAAAATTCAGGGGAATGATAACCACAAAAATGCTAAGGTAAACACACCAAATCGTGTCGTAAGAAGTGAATATGTTCTCAAATAATAAATTTTAATTCACATAAAAAAATGGAACAAGCTAAAGTGTGCCAACAAAACATAACTGCAACATAAGGATCTTTAAGAAGGATATTTGATCCATATGGACTCGAATATTAGTATTGACAAAAATTCTAACTATCTTTTCAATGCAACTAAAACCGATATTACATTAACAGCAATAGGGCTCTTGAAAAAAGTACAGATTTCGTGAAGTTAAACTCGTTGGTGTAAATGTTTTCTAAATTGCAATTAGTTTATCAGAGTGTAAATCCTTTAGAAATCTAAGACTTAAATAGAAAACTAAACACCTTACAAATTTAGATCACCATAACTGATTCCAACTTTAAATATAAAATAACATTATAATATTGACTAATTGAACAATATCAAAAGATGTTGTCTAAGTTTTCAATGGCCGTTTTGGCCTTTGCGTTGGGCGCCATATATGTTACGCGTCAGGCTTACATGAATAATGAAAATTGTTGTCCGAGTTCAATCGCAAACCAAAACAAATAAAATGAGATTAAGAGGCATGATGAAAGGTGTCCCAGCTAACTATAATTTGAGGCAATGATAATTCTTAACTCATATTACTGCGCGTAATCATATAGCATACTAACCATGCCTAAATGTACCTATAGTATGCCAAAATACACAAAAAATAATGAAACTTGATATTGTCAACTACTGAAAACTGAACGATGGCCAGTTGTTATGCCACGTTTGGGTACAATGTTTCCCTCCCACTGACCTAATGTCAGACGCCTTGACAGGAAAGCACCCATAATTCGAAATACCTGCCCCTTAAAAAAAAAACACTATTTAATATAATTTACCCTTCATATCTCACGATGGTTAACATTCCCCTTATTAAAATCTTTAAAATATCATTTGGTTAGTTTATAAAACAAAATTAACAAAATTTATTTGGTACATTTCAATGGTTAGATATATATACTTCGTATATAAATTATAAAATATGATAATAAAATAAATATAAATGTGAAAAATTAATCGGACATTCTTTACAGAAATAATGTAATTAATAAAGTCAATATAAAAGAAAATTTATGTATTACTTACAATCATTTGCAGATATGTATGAATGTATTTACTTGTTTACCCGTGTACATTTTTATGCGGTGTCAATTGATGGGCCCAGCAATCACTGCATTACAATGGGTGTTTGATGTTTAGTGTTGATATGAAAAATGTTGGTTTCGTTTTCCGAATTTATATTGACTGAATTTTCTTTCCTGTAATCTAAGTTTCGATTATTAAAAAAAAATTATTTGACATTTCATTTTTAAGGTGCTATTCAAATATTTTCACTTTGACAATTGTTTGTTGAATATATATATATATAATTATAATTTTTATTGGATCTCCTGAAATTGTCTATAAGTTTTCATTATATTTTCAGTTTAACAATTCTTTTGTTCCTGAATGCCGATATTTATTATAAAAAATTTTAATTTAACTTTTAATATTTCGCTTGTATTTTTTCTTTTTTTCTTCGTGTGTTATTTAATTATATTAATTCTTTAAAATTTCAGATTTTTTAAAAAAAATTTTTCTTCCTTTTTTTAAAAAAAAAAATTAAATTTAAAATTTAATTATTTATAATATTTCCCTTATTAGTTTCTAATTTAATTTTTTTTTTTCATATGGAATTCTCCTACTTTAATTTTAATATTACATTTTTTTAAATTTTTAAATTTTAATCATTAAGTTCAATCATTCTTAAATAAAAAATTCTTGGTTAAATGATTCCTTTACTTTAAGTATATTGGTAAATAATTTTGATTTCTATCATAAATTTAAGTAAAAGTTTTAATTATGAATTTATTCATCTTCATTTTAAATTTCAAAATAATATTTTAAAACGAATTTTATTTTTTCTGTATTTTTTTTTAGTTTAGGTCTTTAATTTATATCATATTTCTTTTTTTTTTATATATATATAACAATATAAACTATTTGTATAAAAAAAATGAAGTTATATGCTACAATTAAAAATATATAGATGTATGTTGTATGTAGGTATATTATGCATAATTATAATGTTAAGTTAGAGTATTTTTTTTTTATTTTAGTAATAATAATAAAAATAAAAGTTGCGTTTTGTTTTTATAATAATAGTAATTATAATGATAAAGATGAAAATTCAAATTAATTCATTTCTTTTCCATTCTTCTCTCTTTTTTTTGTTTTTTTTTCAATAAAATAACAAAGGAAATAAAATTTTTATACAATTTTCTTTCTTGAAAAGTTCATAAATTTTTTTTTCTGCTTTAATTTAACGCTCCTATTTGGAAAAAAAAAGTTGTTGTTGTTTCTGTTGCTGTTTTACTGTTGTCGTGTAGAGTGTTTCACAGTAGCAATATACTTCGTTCTTCTTTTTCTTTTCTGATTAATAATTTAAAATTTTTCTTTTTTTATACTTTCTTTTTAAAATGTTAAATGTTTAAATAATTTAGTTTTTATGATAAATCGTTGTTTTTGTTTTAATATTTAATTTTATAAATTTTTTCCGTTTTAGTTTTTCAATTCATGGGTACAGTCTTTCAATTTTACTTTTCCCTTTTCCTTTCCCGTGTTGGTAGTGTTCCTCACAAAATCCACTTTGCAAATTTTTGTTTCACGCCAAAAAGCTGAATCTAGTGGCGTGATTTTTAAAAATGTTGGAAATAAAGTCCCGTTATGGTATATATATATAATATATATTCCTTAAATAGGGACAAGATGGAATATGAAACATATTTTGGTTTTTAAAATCAAATTAAAAAAACAGGGATGGAAAATTGAGTGCCTATAGGATTTTGCCTAATATTTTTTTATAAGAAAAAACCTTATTCGCACTAAATGTTAGTTATTTTTAGGTAATTATCTAATAATAAGCAAGTAGATTATTAGGTAGGTGAACTATATGCATATGTTTGTCATAAACTATATATAAAATAAATTTTATATACAATTACAAATCAACACTCATAAAACTCCTATAACCATCTCTGGCTTTATTTCACACTTTTCTCTGCTCTAACAAAAAAAACCTTTGATATATGAAAAGAGAAACGCAATAAGCACTCTCTTCCATAGGAAAGAAAAAAAAACGCAGCAACAACAACGACTTAATGCTCAAACTGTCTGTACGTCCAGCCAGATACAAAGAAACAAATGAAAAGACACAAAAAAATGCAAGTTAAGAGAATTGTTTACTCTTCACTACGATCAAAACAATTTAAAGAGTAATAATTCTCTTCTTTCTTCCTTCTCTCCTTTTAAAGAGTACGTGATTGTTGTATATTACATACAACAGAAATGAGAGTTAAGGTTTAACCTTGAACTTGAAATGAAATAATTTCGTGGGGAATGAATCTCAACTACCAATTACGAACGGCAAGCAGAAGAAAAAAAAAATCGTTCAACAAAAAAAATCGCAACACTGGGTGTATTTTGACTGTCGCACCGTGTTATTATTAGCTTCGATAGACAAGCAAAGCAGCGTTATTTGTAGTAACCAATAACTATAATTTCTGATTAGTTGTAATACTCAAATTTTATCACAAAAACAAAAAAATGGATAATATTTGATACGTAGTAGTGTTAGTTCAATTACCGTCATAATCTCATTATCTCTGGTCTGTTACACTATGTTGAGAAAAGGACAATTATTTGTAAATCACATACATACGAGTATATGCAAAATTATTGTTATTACAAAAATACATACATAATTGGTCATTATAACCGTTCAGTCAAGATTACGACATATGTTCTGTGTGTGTTACTATTATAGATGAGTGGCTGAACTTACAGTTTTAAGTCGTATCCGAACGACAAATTTTTGAGAAACTTATCATGGCAGTTGTATTTACTCTCAGAGAAAGACAAGTGTTACGTAGGAATACATGATTCTCTAGTAGAGATAGAACAGTGAAACACAAGCCACATTGCAACGATGATCCAATGAATCAATGGAGTTCGATAACCTGCCGTCATTAATTCGCAACTTCGCCCTATCCTGTATGCGGTTGAAAAGTCTTTTTTTAATTATATTTGACAATGTGACGCTTTATATATCTGGCAATTTCTGTATACACAATGGTTTGCAGTATAGATGTTACAATCTTTATGCTTGAGTTCTTTCTTTTGCCACAGTTGTAAGTATACTTTCAGATGAAGAATGAATGGAATCAAATGAGAAGATGACATATTCACTTGCAAGTACATATGCATGTAGAAGTGAAATTACATATAAACATTTATGTGTAGGCTAATACTTATTTTCAACACTCTGAGGGGTCCTTGGCATGTTTCTTTGATTCTTTAAACTCTCACGAATACGCCTATTTAATACGAATATGAAGGCGATGAAATGACATTCATATGCATGCATCCACAATATATTTTAAATTCCACTTTTGTTGCCTTTTTCTTCGTTACAGCATTTAGTGTTTACGTTGTCGCAGTTGATTTACATTAAGACAGTTGTTGAAAGCAAGCCATGAGGATAAAGAAATGAAACCAGCGAGTCTCAAGAGGAATGAAGAAAGTTATGTTGCAGCATATCGTTTACTGAAAGTAACCAATTTGGAGAAAAATGGACACACAAAGTAAATATAAAATGAAGCCTTAAATTATCCTTTATAAATAATATTCACTACAATACTACGTATTGTGAATGGTCTTCCTCTTTTCTTCTTTCTTTAAGGCACAGCAGTTAAGGGGTTAGTATACTCCTTAATTTCCAAACAATTATTTTATTTATTTTTATTTTTTACTCATATGACGAATCATTTTAGAGTCTAGAATCGCATTTATATCCTGTTATACTTACTTTTATGGTTTTTGATAAAAAAAAATGAAGTATGTTTTTAGTATTTTATGTGTTTAAACAATTTATTAGAAAAAAACAAATTCATTACATCCTTTAAAATTAAATAATTAAATTAACAGATTAAAAATAATTATATACTTGTATCCAGATACTTCAGTGATTTTATTTCATTGCGCAGTTCCACGATTAAATTTTGAAGACCGTCAGATTATGTGGATGAAACATTATATTTAAACAAAATATATAAATGTAAATATGTCTGAAAGCAAAGCATTGTTCAAATAAATTATTACAACTTAGATCCGCATATATACACAGTATCTAGCAACAATTTTAAATTCTGTTGGTAATTGCATAGAAAACAGAAAACATACAAACACATTGAATAACAGAAAACACGAACAGCTCCTTTGTTGGACATTTGTTTCGATTTTAAAGACAATATTGCTCCGCTAACTGTATCCATTCCTCAGCATTATGCTGTTTGTAATTGTATTTTTGTCTTAAATTGCACTGCATGTAGCTGTTAAAGTGTTATTTATTGTTGTAATAAATTCAATCATATTTTCTTTTTCAATTTTCTATTTGTCTGTTTGTAATAAAACTGCGAATGTATAAATTTCCCATCATACGTTTATTTACGATTTTTTATATATTTTCATCCGTTAGCAACTGTCACTGTTGTTTATATAGTTTTCTTTTATCATTCTTTAATCTACAAATACACAAACAGACCACTTTACACATATGCACACACTCACACATGCACTCTCAATTTTATTGGAAATGCGTGTTTTATTTGTTGCAATTTATGGTAACAAGTACATTGCTGGTGCATGTTGCTGTATTTCTGTTTTATAACATACGATGACTTTGTTTTGTTACACAAAAATGCACATGCAGTGAACAGCAAAAATACAGTGTAAATTGGATGAGTTTGAAAAAAATTAAATAGAATATTTCTGGGCATAGTTGCCAGATAAAAAAGCATAAAATCGTCGTATATTAGAAAAAATCGTCAAACCCGTTCATTAAATTCGTCAAAGAATCATCATTTAAAGAAGTTATTTTGTGTATTTGTAGTATGACATATGAAGCTAATTCAATGTGTATATTTTCTATCTACTATAAAATAAAACATAAAAAACATTTGACAAAAAAATTAACAATTCTTTTTAACGCTTTAATTATAAAAACAAACTTAATAATCGAATGTTTTATACAATATATTTGTATGTTAAAAACATTTAGGTACAAAGTTTAAGTATACAATGTATTAGAATTAAACATATTAATCAAATCATGCACAATATCAAAGTCGAAGCAGTTACGATTTCTAAGTTTTAGATAATCTTTTTATATAATATCGCTTCTAAGTTTAAGTTTTAAGAAATTAATTTTTAAGGAATTTAGTTTAATTTAAATTTACTTGGCTTATTAGGCTGGAAATTAAAATATACCATCTCTGATTTTCATTTCTGATAGTTTTTCCAAAAACCGAGAAGTCTTATATCATTTTCAGGAAAAAAATTGTTTAAGGTTTAAACAATCTATCTCAGTGTTGTTTATTGATAAATAAGAGCAGGTGTAAATATTAGGGCTTCAGACGTTCTGTGCACGAAAATTCTGTGTGATGTTTGCTGGAACCGACACTTTTTCGTCCCTTGACCGCTTACAGTAAAGAGCAAAGGTGAACGAACGTTTATCACGATAGGGTATCCAATTCCATTGATTCATTAGAGCATCGTTGTCTTTCACTGTTCCATCGGACAACGCATTTCGCTCGACCAAAATAAAGGGACTTGTTGCCGAGAATCATGTTTTCTACGTAACACTTGTCTTTCTTGGCGAGCACATCCTTTTGTGATCGATTGGCGAATGGATTGCACTCTGCATTTCAGATAAAATTTATTTTTTTTGATTTTCGTATGTGGAACTTCTTTCCTACCCTACTCCCTTTTTCCTCCTTCCCATAACATATTTTCCTAGTTTCCACACTGCACTGCATAGTAAGGGCCATCCCCTGAGAGTTGGCAGCACGAAAAAATAAAATAATGGCACTTGCCTTGGTCTTCCGAGAGTAATATTAGCAGCTATATTGGAATCTTTAAAAATGGTATGCATCGTCAAATGATAAATTATGCTCGGCTACGAAAAGTGCCAATCTTATTTCACAATTCTTGGTATTGCTACTATTAGCTGGATAATGTTAGGGTATTTGGAGATATTTGCAGAATTTACAATTTTTCTTTAAATATTTGATCATATTTGTTATTACTAACCTAAATAACAATTGCAAAGCAAATACAAAGTTAAAAGTGGCTTTTGATGTACTAAAGTAAAGAATATGATGTAAATTTATGATGTTTGCAAAAATCGTCAAAATAAGGGCATAAATCGTCATACCGTCAATATGATATCGTTAAATCTGGCAGCTATGTTTCTAGAATCTGAGGATAGTAATCTAATTTCGCATCTGGGAGAGGAAAAAGATAATCTTCATGACTATTTTAGAAGAAAAAATAAAAACGATTTCCAACACACTCAAAATAATTTATACTTAAATATAATATTATTTAAATGCATAATTTTCTTTTCTCGTTTCGTTGTAGGTGTCCGACCTGGGGTTTGAACCATGTCCTCTCGTCCAATAAGCTTACATACTATCTCCTAGAATATGGCGACTTCCTGACATCCCAAGATAATACCATAGGAAAGTCAGACAGCGCCACATCTTAACCATCAGCAGGACTCAGTGAGTAAATTTCGTCACCGCTATACCCAATACAACAAATAAGTGCATTTCTTCAGATGCCGATATTTATTGGAGACTCTATTATCTTACGACTGTATACGCTCTTGAATGAAACTGTAGAAAGTTTGTGGATAACAATTTAGGATTCGTTACTAAATGCGGGGTGTTTTTAAGAGGTTAAGAAAGTTAAAATCATTGAAATTGAAAATCACCACAACGTATTTTCTTTTGTGTTAAAGATGTACCACAAAAAGATGATTCCCGGAAAGCGGTAATTTTTTTGTTTTCATTTGAAGAAAAATGCTGCATAAAAGCATCGAATGCTTGTTGAGCATGTGGTGATCTTTCTCTATCAGAAGCAAAATGCAGAAAATAGTTTCGACTGTTTAGAGGTAACGATTTTGATGTGAGAAATATAGAACGTGGAAATCAGAAACAAATGGCAGATATGTTACTTGCAACAACACAATTTTGGACCACTTAACTCTGGACGGTTACTATTCATATTTGTGCATTAAGGTTACTCTTCTTTGAATCGACGAACACTTTAACCCTAATTGGTTACTGTTTGTCGAATCGACGAAGCCCATTTATTCTTTATCATATAATTCTTTTATGTTTGATCAAATTTCACTCTTTTTACCAACAATGTTGGTTGATAACGAAATCAATAAATTTGTGCGTAAATTCCATAAAAACAGTTTTTGTCAAATAGAACAAGTTTGGAGGGTTCAAGAAAATAAAAAAATTTTTTTTTTGAATTCTACTCAACAAAACTAATAACCTACACTATGTCATTAGCTGGGTGTATTTTATTTTTTTTTTTTTATTTTGTCGCATAGTGTTAATTGAATCAACTGACAAAACTATTCACTCCCATAATGCTCATATTTAATATGTAAAATTCATAACAGAAAGTATGTGACGTATGAGTGATATTTAATTCAATTAATTTGCAACCGACAAAATGAAAATGTTTTTATTTTATTGCATACTTTCCAGAGTAATTCTTTCAGTACATGTCATATGGTACGTATAATTAATATATTTTCAATTCAATTAAATAGAAAGTATACCGTTTACAAGGTAGTGTGACAATTTTACTGGGTTAATGTTTTGCAGCATAGCTTTCTTATTTGAATGACCAACCATTTATCTTTCATAAGAAAAATATACACAGTTAAACACATGATTTCAGTGAGGAATTGTGTTTGCTGTAAAATCGTTTAAAGCCAGTCAAATAAAGTAGAACACAACCTAAATGAGTTTAATTTTCCGTACATATTTTTTCGTTTCATACTGAAAATTCATTTATTAAGGTGACATATGTAAAAAATATGACACGACTGTTAACCTATTTAAATAATAACTACGGAAATTCTTGTTCGATTTGATCAAACGAAGTGTCAATGTCTTTACAATATAATGAAATTTCAGAATGTTATCACTTATTTCATATTTTTTAATTAAAGTTTGCTACTATAAAAGGACAAACATGAAAAAATATGAAAAAATTCGCATTTGTTATGTTTACCTCATCAAACTTCATAGCATATTACGTCAAATAATATATATATGTACATCGTTTTAAATGCCCATCCCTCTCCTTTCTAATTTTGGATATTGGTTCAGAAATGTTTGTGTAATCAATAAATTTCTGCGTAAAGTCCAAAACACCAGTTTGTGCCAAATAAGACAAGTTTGGAGTGTTCAAGAAATACAAAAAAGAAATATAAAAAATACTCAACAAAACTTACAACCTACACTATGTCATTAGCTGGGTATATTACAATTTTTTTTATTTTGTCGCATAGTGTTATTAACATCAAAATTTTTTTAAATATATTAATTGAGTTGAACATATCGGCGTTTGAAGAATCTCGTAACTATAGTCCAATTATACATTTGAGCAGTTTCAAATAATATTCCTCTTATATGCGTCAGTCGATTAAAATCTGGGAAATATGCTGGTCAATCCACTACGCTACAATTTTTTTATATAAATAATTTTTTTCTGTAGGAACTAGTGTAAATAGCCACATAGTCCTGCCCAAATATAAATTGTAAATTGTTGAGTTTTGTGATTAAAAGGATATGAAACTTATTTTATAATTTAGAATTCATCATTTGACTGGTAAACCGAGTTAGTTTATGTTAAATAAAAAGCACAACAATAGAAGGCTACACCTTTCTAACAATAACAAATTCGACGACATGACAATTAGAGCAGATAAAAAAGCGGTTTGGCCAGTTGGAATTTATTGAGGAAATAAAAAATAAGGGTGAGTATATAAACATTCTAAAGAAAATATTCACCAAAACTTCGGAAGAATTAGGAATTCGTAATGGTGTCTACTTCCTACAAATCAATGAACTCAATCGTGCCAAACAAAACTGGTACGTTCAATGCCGATTGCGTTAAATGGAGTGTTTGAACTTAAGGGATATCCTACTAAATATTGGGCATAACATTTTCTTCTTGGGGGTATCTTCACTCTTGCAGTGCGAAAATATAGGGTCACCAGAATGTTTCCCTTATTTTTCTTTTTTTTTGGTTTTAATTAAAAGTGAAAAACAATGTGTTCAAAAGTGGAAAAAGTAATAAAGTGGAGATTTTTTATTTGTTTGGGATGATGATTTTGTATGAGATTAACATTGCGCTTATATTGGAAAAACACAAAAAAGTTATTGATTTCTCATTTTGTGAGAGAGAGAGAGATAGTTTTGAACAGATTAAAACCTTTAATAAGTCTACATTAGTGATGTCCAAAGCTAAAACTGTAATTGTATTGGTGAGAGAAAGAGAACTGCACTGAAAGAAAAATTGTGTATACTTAAAAGAAAAATCACGGCCAAAATGATAAATTGAAATTTATTATATATCATTAATGAAATTTTCTACATTAATGCTATTATGACAGTTTCGTAGCAAAAGAATATTTTTTAAGTGTGCGGAATGTAATTTATAATATATATCTGAAGTCTTCATAGAGGGGTGGTCTGTTAAAAATTTGGAAGCTAGGGCGGTCTGGTGAACAATGCAATGAAAGGTATGGACGGAGAATCCGTGTTTTTTCAACTGTCCTATGAAACCTTCATACTTACCAGTCACTACATTAGCCTTGTTTCAAAACCGTCATTATTTGCGTCTACGCATCTGACACAAATAATAAGTTTTTTAATTTTTCAAAAATAGCGGACTCTACAAAAATTCCTAGTTGATCTGTTCGTCGAACTACGCTTTTCCGATATAACGGAAGCGACTCTGTAAACTTCAGATGGTACTTAAGTTTTTCAAAACATTTATATAAAATATTTTTAATAAACATTCCATCAGAAAATGGTCTACCATGTTTAGCAATATTTAAACTTATAAGATTTGACAACTCTTTTTTTAAACTTTTACCATCTAAAGTCTTTTCGTTGGTTTCCGTATCAGATAATCAATTCTTCAGTTTTTCCAAAAAAATAATTTTAGATTTTAAAAATAATTCTTCTTTTTCCCTATCACTAATTCTATCCTTATTATTATGAAAGGAATCATAGTGTCTTTTTAAAACACATCCCCTAATTTCCTTAAATGTTTTATAACATAATAGACATTGATTATTGCCAGACGTTTCTTTCAGTGCTCTAAACAAAAATATTGAAAGAAAATCGTACACCCGCTACATATGTGAATTCGTCGCTGGCTCAGTGACGACTAAACAAAAGAAAGCAAGAATATGTGTGTGTTTTAGTCAGCACAATTGTGCTATGAAATGGACATCATTGGTCTACATACATACAGTGGACAGCAAAAGTCTTAGGACGGCAATATATTTTGAAAAAAAGCCTTCACAGGCTTAATAGCCTTGTCCCGATATGACTTCAAGAGAGTATTTAGGAGATCATTTGAAAAAACGGTGACGTCATCGCTAAACCTCAAACAAAAGTCTACCGAAAGACTTGCTCATGGTGCCACCAGAAAACACTAAACAAAACTTGTGCATTCAATACCAAATGGGTTAAATGGAGAGCTTTACCTTAAGGGATATTCTACTAAATACAAGGAATAACATTTTCATATATTAGGCGTTTGAATTTTAAATTTACTCAAGGTTCTCCTAGGAAGTATCTAAGGAGTCGTCTGAAAGTTTTCCTTATTTTTCTGTTGTTTTATGAAAAACATTAAAAAATTATGTGTTTTATAATAAAACAGAAATAAATTAAAAAAATAAATATAAAATCTATAAATTTTTATACAAACTTTTGGCTAAAATTCATTAAATTTCTAAAATATATTGTCGTACTAACACTTTTGCTATACTCTGTATATAATTGGTCATTACAATCCTTCAGTCAGGATTTTGGACCTATTGTCTCACACCAGTTATGTTGTCTGTGTTAATTTTATACATGAGTGGCTGCAACTACAGCTTAATGTCTACTCCGAACGACATATTTTTGAGAAACTTTTGATGTCAATTTTATTTGCTCTCAGAGTTTTTGCCAGAAATCTGCTGAGAGGAAATCGCCGAAGAAACATTTTTAAAATAGTGATACCCTATGGAAAATGGAATACAACTCTTATGTATGTATGGTAAAAAATAATACAATTAAAAATTATTTATGTTAATACAATTAACAATTCATTACCATTTAATTAAAAAATTTATTAAATTTATTTCATATTATTTTTTATGGTTTCATATTAATTCCGTATTAAAAACCGCTATGGAAACAAAATATTTAATTCATTGTACAACGTGGCTTCATAAGCTGTTGATTTAAAACAAAGTTCTTCAAAAGTGGGCAGAGTGCTAGACTATTAGCGTGAGGGTCGTGGGTTCGATTCCCACCAGAGACTCTGGTCTGTGACACTACACCGAGCATATGGTCAAAATTACTCCGCTCGTATATAATTAGAATATAATTTGTAATTGTATTGTAATTGATAAAATAAATAAATAATAAATAAATCAAATTATAATGATTATTTTTATGCAGTTTCAAAACACAAAAAGGAATTAGTTTTGCTTCCGCAAACTAGATTATCACGTCATTTTGAATTCTTTAATAATTTTCTATTCGGCATAATTCTATTAAAAGCTTAACGAGTTTTTCAATTCATTATTAAAAACAAAGAAAGTACATGAAAATATTAATAAGAACTCTGTCCATTTATATGCAGAAGGTAAATTTCAAAAGAATTCTATTAAAAAAGGGAAATAATTACACAAAAGGGTTCAGCTAATAATTATACAAAAAAACCTTAAATGAAATTCCACAAAGGCAACCAAAGACACTCCTTTAGTAAAAACCAAAGTTGTTTTGAAAAGAATATTACAACCTTAAATATGCAACCTTGAAGCTAAGGGTTAATATATTCCCTAATAAAGGTTAAAATTACAAATAAAGAGTGTTGAAGCAATTAGGAAAACGGATTTTTGTATATACTCGAACAATAATTAAATAATGACATAAGAGATTAACTTCTGTTATGACAAGAAATGTTATTTAAATTTTTAAATTCATTTCTATTTGTGGTAAGATTCTGGAAGAAGGTATGGAAGAAGATCTGGGTTACCTTATTTTGCTCCGACCAGGTTCTGATTCACGTCTATAGCTTACTATAGTAACGTCCAAGCGAAAGATTCCCTTGTCGATTATACGACTACTTACTGACTCGAACCTGTAGCTCAAAACCCAGACCAGATATGAAAAATAATTCTTTCAGAATCAAATTGCACTGAAAATCAAATTGCCATCAAAAGCTTCTTAAATCTGTCGTACGGAGGCTATTAAACTGCAGGTACTGTCATTCATGCATAAAATTACAGACATGCTTTTGCAATGTCTGAGCTTGATATTCTTACGATGCTGACAGGCCTGTGCAGCATAACGTTAGGTAACTCCTACAATTTCGTCCTGTTCAGCGTCGTCATTGTGGATGTTCTGTGTAAAGAGGATCTGCATTGCAATTTTTTACAAAAATTTCCAATTGCTTGCCTTCGATGACGACACTGTCATCATTGAGTATAACAACCGAGATGTTACTATTGGCTTTAGTGATAATTAACAGGGGTCTACTAAAATGGGTCTGGCAGTAAGCAGAACAACACGAGGTATGTATATGTTGTCGACTATAAGAAACGAAACTTATTTGAGAGGCTGTACAAATAAACTCTATTTTTTCCTAAAAGTTGACAAAATATATTTCATAACAATATATTGTTACGAAAATGGAAATGGTGTTATATCGTTTAACATTCAAATGATAAACAAAGGCTACAAAAACAAAAACAATTGGCTTGTTTACATGATCAAAAAATAAACAAAAATACAGCAACAACATCAGTATAAAGAAAGGGACAAACAAGTGAACAAAAAGCAACAACAAACATTATCAGAATAAATGTAAACAAAATACACAAACAACAAAGAAACAACGATGTTTAAATTTATGGAGATCTCGAGTAGGCGAAGATCATTCAAGATCATTCATCAGAATGTTTACGTCGTCATATAAAAGCCATTGCAAAGCAGGTCACGTTCTGACTACGTCAGTCTTGTCAGTCAGTCTTGTGTGAAGACGCTTGGCGTGTGAAGTGAATAATTGTGGTTTGAAGATCTCCGTTATAAAGATCCATCGACCAATTGTTATTGTTTACGCAAAGGAGTGTAAAGCAGAATCAGAAACAAAGCAATTGTTGTTGTTTACATCAAGTTGTGAGCAGTGGCACAGAATTGTGCGAACAATAAAGAACTTAAATGAAACTAAACATAAATTTATTTTTATTTTTACTGCAATCTACGAGCTCATATTTCAAACGTTTTTAAAAAGGTAAAAACGTAACAATATATTGTGCTTAACATTGTTTCAATATTTTGTACGTGAATCAGCAATTATTTTTATGTGCAACATCAAATATTTTAAATATTTCCCATTGAAAACAAACCTTGTAACAGTTGAGACAATTGATCATTAAGACTCAGATGTTAATAAAACATTAAATTTTTTAGTGTTGTTTGCTCATTTCTTGCGTTTTTCCTGCACAATATTATGCTGTTGGTATTGAAATTGCTGCAAGACGTAAAGAAAGAAAGACGTAAAATAGAATTATTGCAACAATATATTCATTTTGTAATTGAGTCATAAATTGTATTTTTCTAAATTGTATGAAATTATTACCATATTTTATTAGGTATTAAATTAAGTTGAGATGTCGGTAAGTTCAAGTATAAGGAATGAGAAAGGAATACAATATCTCTTGGTGTGTGTACATTAGAGATGAGCGATATTTTCAAAACTGTGATTTAATCACGTTGATTGTTAATTCACTGGTAACTACAGTGATTGAAATTGCCAAATAACAGCTACTAATAATGTCGTTCTTTCAAAATTGTTACATACTCAAATTTATTTCATTTTATTTTGAGCGAGGCAGAATTACTATTAGACGATGCTGATTATTTACTTTTGTCTTTTATACATGAACTTTCTGTGAAACTTAATTGTCAAACTTCATATAAAAAAATACATTAAAAATAATAACATTGATGACACCACTTTGATTTTGTTTAGTACGCTTTTCGTGGTATGTATCTAGTCTCTTTCTTACGACTTAATAAAGTACGTTATTGTCATTATTGTTTTCTTTTGGAATACTGTGATCACAATCACTGTTTTAAAAAACAGTGATTAACAAATCACGTTCACTGAGAACAACGTTCTTCAAAAATCACTGGATCGCTCATCTCTAGTGTACATAGTAAGAAACTCATTACAGAGAGGCTGTTTTACCATTTGATAATGGGCAAGTGATTGACAATAAAAAATCAATGTTATGTCGATTTACCACATGCTTTCTATGAATCGATAGATTTTGGTAATAAAATGAAACTAAAATGTAGCACTACACCTGAAAAGCTATTGCAGTGTCTCCAATATAAATTGGGTATCCCCATAACATATCTCTCAATCCTGTTGCCTAACAAGTTTAAGGATGCTGTTCGGTATTAAATAACTGCCTCCCTAGTACTTAACATGAAATGCATTATCATCACACAAGTTAGGTTTAGCTTTAGGTTAGAGGCACTTGGCAAGTACAGTACCCGGAGGTCAAGTTGACAAAAACGTACTTTAAGTGAGAGGATAATAGAGGGGATGGAAAATAAAGTAGAGGAAGTAGGAAAGGTTTCATGGATGTTTTCTGGCGATTCGTTCTGCTCACTACAGAATTAACATACTGATTTATATTCTGTACAATATTCATTCAGTCTCCAATGTTAATATTTTTAGGCTATTACAGGAAAGTTTAATACAAGACAGAAATGTTTAACCACCAAGCTAAATTTGTCTCGAACTAGTCTGACTTAAGAAGTGTCTTTGCTTATCAACATCTTGTCAATATCTGTGCTATAGAGAGATTTTGGATTTGGCCGCGTCATCATTCCATCAGCTTATCATCGTCACTATTCGCAGGGTGGTGAATAAATTTGTATCTACTGTTTCAGTAAATGATAGACCTTCGCCCATTCGTGGCAGTCGATTTCGCTTAGATCACACGAACTCGGTTTTCGCAAACCAAAACTTGGCGTACTTTGCTAGGAGACTTCCCGCATGGATAAAAAATATAACTGATCCAAGAACTGAAAACAAATGACCATAGATAACGACTTGTATTTGCTGAATGGGCTCTGGACAGTTGGAAATTGATTCTAAATTTGATCGATGCGCTCCATCCAGAAAAGAAACGACATATATTTTATCCATATTCCGCACACAATGCCATAAATAGGTCTTTTAATCGAATATAAAGTGTTGGTTATATCGAACACACCATAGTCTAGTAGGTAGTGTGTTGGCTTATTAGACGTAAGGCCACGGTTCAAACCTCAGGTCAGACATCAAAACGAAATATGAAAAAATATTTCTTCGTCGACTTCCCCTCAGCAGATTTCTGGCAAAAACTCTGAGAGCAAATAAAATTGCCATGAAAAGTTTCTCAAAAAATCTGTCGTTCGGAGTCGACTTTAAACTGTAGGTCCCGCCACTCATGTATAAAATCAACACACACAACATGAGTGGCGTCAGAAACTAGGCCGTAATTCTGACTGAAGGGTTGTAATGGCCAATTATGTATGTATATCACACACACTTCATTTTATTTAAATTTAAATATAGGAAGAGCTTCATGGAAGACCATATGACACTTTCAAGCCCAAAAAAATTGTTGAAGCCGAACAATATTAGCTGACGTTTATTAAACAAATATGACACAGTAAATACACTTGATCATTTCTTTCATATATAAATTGTAGGCGCCGTAGTCTAGTAGTTAGTGGGTAGACTTAGTAGACGTGCGGCTATGGTTCAAAGTCCCTGTCTGACATCTCCAACAAAACAAAATATTCAACATTTTTCCTTCGGCGACTGCCTCTCAGTAGATTTGTGGTAAAAACTCTAAGAATAAATAAAATTGTCATGAAAAGGCTTCTCAGAAATCTGTCTTTCCGAGTCGAATATAACTGGAGGCACCGTCACTCATGTATAAAATTAACACACACAACATAAGTGGTGTGAAAAGCTAGGTCGTAATTCTGACTTAAGGGTTGTAAGGAACGGATGGCATTTACGGTAGAAAGTTATGTATTTACTTAACAACCTATGAAAGAATTAATAACAAATCAAAGTTCATGCAAATTAGGTAATAAATTTTGTTACGGCTCATGCAGTTACCAAATTCACCTTTAAAGTCTAACCATGTTAATCAGATGTTGGTGGGAAATTTAAAACTTTAAATTTAAAAAATGCAATAAAACAAAAACGGTTTAAAATTTGGCCAAATTCATTATTTTGTTGTGAAGCACAATTGTTCCGGTTAGAAACGGAATATTATTTCATTCATATGGCTGCCGTGGGTTGCCTCACAGTACATCATTCGGTCGTACCAATTTTAGTGCACTTTTACGAGTGTATAGGATCGTATCTCGGCAAAGGCATCACGAATGTTAGGCTTCAAATCTTAAATTTTCTCTGGTTTGTCGGAATAATGCTTTTCTTAAACGGCGCCCCACCGAAAATAGCAAATCCCAGCTTTTTGTAGCCCAACTGACATCACCATTTTGGCTAATTAAACGGGCATCAAACGGTTGACGCAAGTTGCACAATCCTGTTGAAACTAAATATCATTCACTTCAATACCATGAACAACGGGTACAAAAAAATAGGTTATTATTCTGCGATAGGTACCTCCAATAACTGTAATGGTTGTGCCGTCCTCATTTTTAAAGAAATATGGAGCAATGATGCCTCTGCTTCACAAGCCTCAAAAAACAGTCACTCGTAACGGGTGCATTGACTTCATAAGATCACGTACGGATTTTCTGAACCCCAAATACGCAAAATTTAGTAATTAATGTACCTACCAAGATGAAAATGAGCTTAATACGAAAAGATTATTTTTTTTTTGCAAAATCGTCTTCATCTTGAAGTTTCTCGTTGGCCCAATAAATCCTATTGTTGCTCAAGTGTAAATCGACTCATTACGTTCAGTGGAGATAATATACTGAATTTTAGGACAGAATAGAATAACATACGTATATCCAGATTCAAAATAACAAATGGCTCAAATTTAAACCGATAAATGGGCCACCTGATATTTGCGTATGTAAATGCATTCTAGTTGCAGTAACGTACATTTACATGCATATGCTACGGGTTAAAAGGACACACATGTGTATAAGTAAAGGAATTATTATTGTTGGGATGGAAAAATATTTTTACGTACACATTTTTAGCTATTATATGTGTATATAGTATATGTACGTATGTATAAATATCTTTCTATTTAAAAATACATTACGTTGATGGAGCTGGCACAAATAATTTATTTATGCATTTAGTTATTCAAACGTGTTCCTTAAAATGTGTATACGTTCGCTCATTTTCCATTTTTTTCCATTGATTTTCTACTAAAGGATGTAATAGCGTAAATATATACATATTTATGTATATGTAACTATTTCCGAGACATTTAAGTTTATTAACAAATGCTTGCACTTGGGGCTGTATCCTCATGCAAATATATTTCCATACATGACATGACTGACTTGATTCCTTCTCTCAATTACGACTACAAACCATGTCGGTTAAAACCAACTGAACAAAACTAACCTTAAAAATGCAATCCTTATAGTAATAAATGCTTACAGGATATTGCCTATAGACGGAGAATTCTTGTTTTGTAAACTCGCACCTAAGAGTCAGCTGGTCGAAGTCGGCTTTAATAATCTTCTACAACTCCACGTTGTAATTTGTTGGCCGCCCGTGTTGCTGTTTGACCAATGCGAAGAAATTTCTGAAGGAGATGGATCCACAGCAGACTTTATAGGCATAGTCAAGAGTCTTATTGTAGCATTAATTAGGTTGAGAGTCAGGAAATTGACTAGCCCGAGACTAGCACCAGGCTAGGTTACTAGAAGAAGAACTTTACAAATTACGAAAGGCTAACATTGGTGGTTTGTAGGTTTTCTATCATGTATTAATTATCTGAAATTATTTTGAATCAGTTGGTTACGTCTTCTGGATAGGAGAATGAAACCATAAGGCATATTCTAAGGAACTGCATTGCTGCTGTCCAATTTTTTACTACTTTTTCCAATAAATCAAGCATGTTGCTCTAATGATGAATATCGGCTTCCAATGGCTCAAGAGTTGCTATTTTATCAGCATAAACCAATGACACCATATAAGGAAATCCAGAAACGTTTTATCGCGCGTGAGGGGGAGCTAGTGAACAAGACCGATTTTGGAACGAAAGTTGTTAGTTGTTGACAAACGTTGTGGATATAACCGAATTTTTTCCAAGTAAATTTAGGGTATGGGGTATAAATTTTCGCGCCAGAAATGCTTAAAAGCACGATGCATATACCGAGATAGGTCAATACTTTCTGAAGCCAAAATCAAGATTGTCGAAGTTTCAGTCTTACTAAGCGTGGAATTATTATTTCCGATAGGCTTATGTCCGGGGAATACTGTAATAAGATTTGATCTTAGGAGAAAACCACTAACTCCACTAACACTCAAAGCTGAAATACAAAAGATCTGCAAAGTATAAACAGTGGAGGACACATAATTAATTGGACTTTTGCCTTCCAACCTCTTTTCAACTTCAGTCCATAAGTTCTCAATTAGATTAAGATCATGGGCAAAAGCTGGCACCTTAAAATTACTATGTTTTTTTTGCTCTAAGCAGCTTTTCACAATTCTTGAAGTATGCTTGGGGTAATTGTCGATCATGAACGTGCCATATTAACGCCAAATTTGTAAACACGTTCATTCTTGAAATGATACTTTAAGTCTTTAAATGAATCAGTAGTAAACTTCTTTATGGCTATTACACCTTTCATGGCTGTAGTTTTACGGAGCTTGGGAACTCTGTATATATTACCGAAGGTTCCAAACAGAGATCAGCAATGAATCGTTTTTTCGCTACTCATAAGCACTCATGAAATTTTGAATATAAGTTAGTCAACAGTATTGAATTAAACTACTCTGATTCGTTCATATGCACTACAATGTTGATTTATAAGTATGAGTACAATGAGTATGAGTATAATGTTGACCATACCATTCGAAATATGTTTGTCTACTCATTCAGATTAATAACTTTAGAAAAGTATGAAAAAAATAATTCGAGTGACTCGAAACATTCATCAAAACTTACAGTCTTAGTTGTTGTTGTATTTATAAAAAAAAAAAAAAAAAAAAAGGAAAGAAACAAGAAAAAGACAAAGACAGCAAGCAAAGCAAACACACAACCTTCTAGTGAGCGTTGTAGTGTTCGTACGCGAATCATATTTACTCTGTGATTCTTGTAAATGTTGAGTCATGGAGAGTCGAAATCAACAACTGCATACGTATTGTTAAGTATGAGTACGAAGAGTACTGTAAACTTTTAATATGAGTATTATTGAGTATAATATTAAAATAAATATGAATGCGTATAAATATCAGAAATTATAAGTATGATTCGATTTTAATCATCTTTTTGAATACTCATTGCTGATCTCTAAAAAAAATGTACTAAAAAGTTTCATTATGTTTTAAATTTTACTTCTGAAACAAAAAAGTATCTTTACCGTCTTTACGACTGCTCTGAGTGTGCGTATTATCGTCTGTTCTTTTTCGGAATATCTTAATTTTTTTCCCACATCTTATGGTTTTGTACATATTTTTTTATTAATATCATTTAAAACTCACTTACCAATAAATTTACAAAAAGCAGAATTAAACGTTAAAAATACTATAGAGTATTGATATTTATACGCCACCCTAATACTACGAATATGAAGAATAACTTCATATAAGAAATCAATGCTACATTGATTCGTTAATTCTTTAACTTGAATAATTATACTTTTGAAATTTACAAATAAAGTTTATTCAGTAGGCATTTGCAGCTGCTCGTGTTTGTTTCATTTTTATATTACGACACTACATATTGGCGACGAGGAACAAAAAAAATAAAAAAAATTTTCTTAATAAAAAAAAATCTATTTCAAAAAATTTTGTATATACAAATAAAAAATAATGCCTCCAAAAATAGAGACAGAACAAAATGTTGCTCCAATGGCCGTGCTTCAAACTTCCAACATACAAGAATTTAATTCTAATGTGGATTCGTGGAATGTATGGAAAGAAAGATTGGACATTCATTTTTGTGAGATCAACTGCACCGATGAAAAAGTAAAAAAATCCATTTTATTGAAATCAATTGGAGCTGTTCCCTACAAGGTTTTACATAGTTTGTGCAGTCCATCTTCTCCTGTGTCAAAGTCATTTGAAGAATTGTGCGAAATTCTAGACTCCCACTTTACTCCACCAACTATTGTGTTCAGTGAACGGAAGAAATTTCATCATTCAACAAAACAAGAAAGTGAATCTGTTGCAGAATGGTATGCCAGAGTTAAGACACTAGCACTGAATTGTAAATTTGGAATTAGCTTGGAAGCATTTGTTTTAAATCAGTTTGTGATGGGCTTGCCAAATTTCATTTTTGAAAGAATTTGTGAAGAAGATGAAAAACTCACACTTCAAAGTGCATTGAAAAAGGCAATGATTATGGAGACGAAGAGTATGTCCAAAGAGGTGAAGGAGGAAACGACAGTTAATTTTGTCAAAAAGCAAAAAAAATTTCAAAAAAACAAAGAATCAAAAAGAAGTAATGGTGATAACGTTGACAGAGGTGGTAGCAGAGGCAGTTGGGGCAGTGGCAGCAGAAGTAACGGAAGATTTGACAGATGTACAAACAGTGGTGAAAAAGGTTCTTCATGCTCTCATTGTGGTTGGAGAAATCATAACTCTCAATCTTGTAAATACAAGAACAGCAAGTGCCATTCGTGTGGTAGAATTGGTCATCTGGCCTCAGTGTGTCGTGATAAGAAAAGCGTAAATTATGTATCTAACGATAATTATGTACCTAATGATGTTCATGATAATGAACATAATAAAAATTTATTTAATTATTCTGTTTTCAGTGTGTCTGAGGGAAATTCTAGTGACGTGTATTCTCTGCCAGTCATCATTGATGGAATTGAACTTAATGCTGTTTGTGATACAGGTGCTCCATGTACGTTGTTCCCAATTTCGTTTTATGAAGAAAATAACATTAAGAAGAAACTTCGATCTTGTACTATTCCATATGTTGATTACAATGGTGATAAATTGAAGCTGGTTGGTGAATATGATGCTGCTGTTACTTTTGAAGGTAGTACAAAATCTGTCGTTGTTGTTGTTGCTGACACTACAAATCCACCTTTACTTGGTCGATCGTTTTTACGTTCATTTAATTTTGAGCTTTTGCAAGTAAACAATATAAATCAAATCAATTCGTATGCTGCGATTATAAATAAATTAAAAACCGAATTTAGCGAAGTTTTTGATGATAAGTTGGGTGAGTTTAAAATTAGTAAAGTTTCTTTGAAAGTCAGTGAAGGCGTTACACCCATATTTTGCAAACCAAGGCCCTTACCATTTGCATGGAAGGACAAAATCGAAAAACAATTACGCGATTTAATCGAAAAAGGTGTGTTGGAACCTGTTGATAATTCAGATTGGGGTACTCCACTAGTGCCAGTTTTAAAGCAAAATGGTGACATACGAATTTGTGGCGATTTTAAGGTCACTATAAATAAATTTTTGATAGATTTTAAATACCCTTTACCAAGAATTGACGAGATATTTACGTCATTGGGGGGAGGAGAACTTTTTACCAAACTAGACTTATCCAATGCATACAATCAACTTGTCCTTGATGAAGAATAGCAACTTCTTTGTGCCTTAAGTACTCACATTGGAATATTAAAAGTAAAACGCTTACCGTTTGGGGTCAAAACAGCTGCTTCTATATTTCAGAAAACCATGGAAACTGTCTTAAGGGGAATTCCGAATGTGGTCGTATATCAGGATGACATCACTGTCACAGGTAAAAACATGGCAGAACATATTGAAACATTAAGACTCGTGCTCAATAAGTTGCAATCCTCCGGATTAAAATTAAACATAAAGAAATCGGTTTTCTTTCAACCGAAAGTTTCGTATCTTGTTTTTGAAGTCGACAAAAATGGATTAAGCAAAAATAACGAAAGAATTTCTTCTATAATTTCTGCACCAATTCCAAAAGATATATCGGAATTAAGAGCTTTTGTTGGTATGGCAAATTATTACTCAAAATTTATAAACAACTTTTCAAATATCATGTACCCACTTTACCGTTTATTGGGCAAAAATGTACCTTTTATTTGGTCAAAATCTTGCCAAGAATCCTACGATACTATAAAAGAAGCAGTGACATCTGACCAAGTTTTGGTTCACTTCAATCCTAAATTACCATTGGTGTTAACTACTGATGCTTCTAATAACGCCGTTGGAGGAATTTTATCACATAAATTTTCTGATTGCGAAAGGCCAATAGCATTTGTGTCTAGGGCGTTATCAACATCCGAGAAGAACTACAGTACACTTGAAAAAGAAGCATTAGCGATTGTGTTTTGCGTTACCAAACTTAAACAATATTTACTTGGAAACACTTTTATTTTGAAAACTGATCATCGCCCGTTGCTCACTATATTCGGTAGCAACAAAGGCTTGCCAAGCATGGCTTCAGCTCGTATACAGCGTTGGGCAGTCATATTATCCGGATTTGAATATTCCATTGAATTTATAAAGGGAAGCCTAAATGAAGCTGATAGCATTTCTAGAATGCCTCAACGTAAATTTACTAATGAGATTAGAGAAAATTCATACATAAATTTTATTGAAAATGAAAATCAATTTAATTTAAATTTTAGGGATATCGCATGTGAAACTAGACGAGATCCAATTTTATCTAAAGTTGCAGAATGTATTTTAAACGGAACTTTACACAATTTAAAAGATGAACGTTTTGCACCATATAGAGAAAAGTATACCCAACTCACTGTTGAATATGGTTGCATATTATGGGGTTATAGAACAGTTATACCTGAAAAATTCAAAATAAAAATATTGAAAGAATTGCATTCTTCACATTTAGGCATAGTAAAAACTAAAGCACTTGCCAGATCGTATATATGGTGGCATGGACTTGATAAAGACATTGAAAATTTAGTCAAAAACTGTATGTCATGTCAAAAATTACAGTCTAGCCCTGAAAGAAGCAGTTAATACCATGGACACCAAGTGGATCAGTTTGGAGCAGAATTCAGATTAAGAGAAATGTTTTCGCGTTATGGATTAGTAGATACATTGGTGAGCGACAACGGTCGTCAATTCACTTCAAGTGAATTCCAAAATTTTTTATCCATGAATGGAATCAACCACATTTTAACAGCGCCTGGCCATCCTTCTACCAACGGTCAAGCAGAAAATTTTGTAAAGACTTTCAAGAAGTCTATCTTAGCAAACTTAGATCAAAACAATGATGCCAGTTTAGATCAAATTTTATGCAGATTTTTGATGGATTATCGCAATATGACCCACTGTAGTACAGGCGAATCTCCAGCAAAAACACTCTTTGGAAGACAACTTAAAACTCGTTTCAGTAACCTCAAACCACCAACAACACAAGAGAGAATTGTTCGTTCTCAATACAACAACGTTATTAACCACAAAGGAAATCGGAATGAAACTTTCAAGCAAGGTCAAAACGTTATGGTTCGTGACTATCGTAATCCAAACAAGCCTGCTTGGACTCATGCAATTGTTAAAGAAAAACTTGGACCTCAGTCGTATTCCTGTATTTTATCACATAATAATTACGTTATCAAACGTCATCTTGATCAGATCAGGAATCAAACGACTTCACAGCAACCTGTTGAAGCAGATTTACAAACGTTACAAAAGAGCAACACCACCTTAACATTAGAGCAAGACAAGCAGTCTCAGGCAGATGTTTCACGCACTAGAAGAGAACTCAGGCCACGAGAAGGAGGAAGAGTAGTAAAAAATCAAACTAAAATTTGTAGTTATCACATTTATAAATTAATCAATTTCTTTTGTAACTTAAACCTATTTTTAAACTAAAATATTGTAATTAAATAATGTATCTTATATTGTAGCAACAGCTTTAGGAGGAGCATATAGAGTATTGATATTTATACGCCACCTTAATACTACGAATATGAAGAATAACTTCATATAAGAAATCAATGCTACATTGATTCGTTAATTCTTTAACTTGAATAATTATACTTTTGAAATTTACAAATAAAGTTTATTCAGTAGGCATTTGCAGCTGCTCGTGTTTGTTTCATTTTTATATTACGACACTACAAATACGTTGTTAAAATAGCAAAACTGCTTCAAAAACAAAATTATTAATAAATAATGACTTATTTTGTAGAAAAAATTTTAGAGAATAGAAAAATAAGGAACGAATAATGTGTAAAAGGGATCAAACTTATCCTTCCTGTAGAAAAGCACCGTTAAAGTGATAACACACATAAAAAATCTATGAGATATCATATTTATGTGTTCTTTATATCTCCACCACTGTATATATATACATAAACATATACATGGAAATGTCGTTGATTCAATCCAAATTAAGTAGAATAAGAGTACATGGACCTAAAAGACTATGCTGCCCACCTAAACAACACCTATATACCCAATAATGTATAGCGGTGTTCATTCTGTAACATGTCAACTATCATATCTAGTTTTATGAATGTTTTACTTTACAATGGTCATTATAAAAGTCAGTATTCTGCTTGTGATTTACGTATAACTTTTTTACTGTTGACATGGAAATTTATGAAATTAGTTGCACACATTTCTGATTTCTAGCATTTATTTTGAGCTGTTACATATCCATTTCATAATATCCTGCACTCGTTACACTAATGCATTTTGCACATTGTCAGCGAATAATTCAACACATTCATCATAATGTTGTATAAACAAAGGAAACGAAAAATTCAATAGAGTCCGTAGCCATTAAAAGTATGTCTTCGCTAACGGCAATTTTATAGCAATTCAACGTATCACAAAAACAGTAATGACTGGTCAAAAAGATACTTAATACTATTAATGCATTAGCAGTAATGCTGCAACGTAATGCTGAACGTAGAATTAGACTTTAGCCCCGGTTAGCCAAACATACACGGAACGTACATTCGTTTTTAGAATACGAAAAGCAATGAAAACGCGTCCCGTCTAATTTCGATAAACATTTTCATTGCTCTTCAAACGAACGTATGATATATTACGTCAAATCGACGTGACTAAATGGGTCTCTTACATTTTGTTACGTTTCGAATCATCTGTTTTTGTCCTGTATGGGCATTGAATATAAATATATAGTAGGAGTATGCTGGCTTACTAGACGTGAGCCCACGATTCAAACCCAATGCCAGACATCTCTATCAAAACGAAATATGAAAAAATATTTCTACGGCGTATTCCTTCCTTATGGCAAAAACTCTAAGAGAAAATAAAATGGCCACGAATAAGTTTCTCAAAAATCTGTCGTTGGGAGTCGACTTTAAACTGTAGGTCCCGCCACTCACGTACAAAATGAACACACACAAAATAAGTGGTATGAGAAGTTAGGTCGTAATCCTAATTGAAATAACCAATTATGTATGAATGTATATATCTTTTACAAAAGTACTATTTAATGCAAAAAAGTACTTTTTCAGTTAAAATGTTGTGTGCGTAAATTCCTTTGCCCAACGTTTTATGAAGCCAAAGTGTCTCTTGCCTTATTTACAGTCAAAGTGATACGCTCATTAAAGTTTAATTTTGTGTCCAATAGGATCCCCAGATCAAGAAAAGAGTCCACTATTTCCAGTTGATGACCTCCAAGCAAGTAATTAACCGCAATAAAATTATTTCTTGAGGACCGCATACATTTGCATTTTTTAATATTCAGCTCCATCATGTTGTACTCGCACCACAAAAAGAAATTATTGAGATCACTTTCAAGATAAATATGCTCGATGAAATTATTAAAGGAGAAAAAAACTTTTACATCGTCAGCATACATCAAGATATTGGCAAAATTAATTATGTTGGGAAGATCGTTTATAAACAGCGAAAAAGAAGTGGACCAAGATGGCTGCATTGAGGAACACTAGATATCACATAAATATACTTAGATAAGCTATTATTCACACATACAGTCTGCTTTCTACCAGTCAAATACGACTCTAGCCATCTTAAACTCCTATGCTTTACACCCATTAAATCCAATTTAGTTAACAAGAGTTTGTGATTCACTTTATCGAACGCCTTACTAAAATCCATAAAAATTACATCAGTTTGCTCCTTTGACAAAATTTTTGCTGCCTTAAAGCAGCGATGTTGGTGCAAACTTTGAATACCTTTATGAATAACGTGACATGTTTTTTGCAGGATATGCTTGTAGAACATTTCTGCTTCTAGAACGCAAACGACGCTCCCCAGCATATTAGTGAAATTGAATATTTTTAGAAGAAAAATAAGTTGTCTCAATTTTAGCATTTGAGACAATTTTACGTCAAATTGCCTCTTCAAAGTGTCAGGTTAAATACTAAATGATTGCGTGGTCCCTACACTGGACGAGCACCACCCAATGCTGAGGTATTCTAATTAAGAAACTGAAACATCGTTTGTTGGGCCACTTGTGTAAAGATTACTGTATAAAGATTACAAGCTATTAACATATGCATTGAAAAATTTCATCAGATTTCTTAAATTAATCAACAAAATTTGGAATGGAAGTTATATTGTGTAAGAAAATTTATAGTTTAAACCTTGACAATTGAAATTAAGTTTTTAAAAACATTTTAAAATTTCAACATTCATTCTTAAAACTAAAGTTTTTATTTTGAAATGCATAATCACCTCTAATTCTGCCACCTTAAAGTCAAATATGTTCTGAATATAAAAGAAGAACAAACCGTTTAAACAATTCATAAAATTATCTGATGCAATAAAATAAAAGAATGGAGAGTGTGACATAATAATCGCATACACATTTAAATTTCTGAGTTCATGCACATCCATATGCAGCCTTAAGTAAAAATTCTGTACAACGGATTTCTCACATCTGTTTTGTCAAATAATCTTTGATGTATGTATGTACACTTCCAAACCCAACATGAACTCGGTTGACCTACATATTGCACAGGTAAGCGTGTCTGTTGAAATAAGTGTTATAGTCGTAGGTGCATTGTGCATTTTTTTTTTATTTTTTTCATTTTATTTATTTAATTTTTATAAATTATGAACAAACAATTACACTTCGAATATAAAAAATAATTTTTTTTAACAAACCGGCGTTCGCGGGCTTTAAACAGAAGTTATTCACCTGCGTGGAATGAGAGCAGATGAAGGCCTCTATTATGGTAAAAGTGGCCATAATTTAAAACGTTGTAGCCTAATGAATTCATATTATCTTCTAAATTATCACCAGTTTAAACGTCCATCGAGACCTATCAATTAAATGATTTTGTTTATTAATGCGAATACTGTACTGTAAAGTGAAAGTTACATAAATGGATTTGAAGTCATTGACGTTAACCACCATTGTTTAACCACCTTCAGGACTAGCCACCATTCTTGAACAATCTTCGATGTGATCTACTTCCACTTTGTGGTTCTAATGGCCACTTCGCTCTTAATAAATACGTAAATTTATCTCTTTCTTATATTCTCTGATATTGAATTTTTTTAGGTAGGTAGATAGAGGTGGCTGTCAACAAAAACAGTTTGGATAGAACCCCTAAAGCCACATTAAACCTATCGTGTTTGCATTGTTTTACATTTTTTCTAATCTCTGAAACATCCAGAGCTTCTGATGAAGCACCCAACGCTACCAATCTTTATCATTGATAGTTTGCTTAAATTATGCATGTAGTAGACAGCAAAATGACATTTTCTCTATGTCATAGTGCTGCGCGGATGCCAAGTATGTAAATAACATAAAAAATGTGTATATGTTTATATATGTTTTTAAAAAATTGTGTTGGTTTCGGTCTATCAAATTGTTTGAATGCCACGAAATACACAATACAGAATAGCATTGAGCCTTCAGAAATGTATTCAGTACAACATACACGATACAAAGTCGTGTGAATTGCCCAAATGCACAACTCTTAAGCGTACATTCACAAAATTGTTTTAAGAAATCGGTTTAGCATACCATATAAAGAATTTAACCGTAGATCGAGCCTTAAAAAATTAAATAATTGTAAATAATGTATCACTTTTGATACATATGTATGTACTTGTAGTACCATAGAATTTTCCCAATTATTGGTGGATTTTGTCAAAAAATTGAAATTTTTGTATTTATTTTAATTCATTTTAATAAAATTATTTTATATTATAACATTTTATTATCAGAAAAGTGATGAATTTACGAGAAAATTTTTGACATTATGTACAGCAGCATGGTTTTTACGTAAAAATCAAACACTTCATGCATCTTGGTTTTATTTTTTCCTAAATGGTAAAATTTTGATATCGAGCACCCTTGCTTTGTGGCGATTTATAAGTTTTCAATAGTTTAGATGGGGCAGCTTATTGTCACTCGCATCAGTAATGCTCTCAATTGAGGGTTGGCTGAAACCTCATGGTACAAATTATTGTCATATTTTATTATATAACTTGTTGTCAACGTCATGTTATGTAAAAAAGTTTCCCGTAGGAATAGAGCATCGATTATGTCAATAGCAATGCTCTCTATTTTATTCCTCTCTGGTTTCCCGGGTACAGGTTGCCCCAAATACGGCTGTAAGTAGTTGCTATGCATGTAGCTTGTACTTAAATCTAAAACTGCTAATTCGACTTCGGTGGACCACGAAATTTATAACAACCATTAATGCAATAATTTACTAATCTACAATGACAAAATTATTGGGAATTTCAATAATTTCAGCCACTTTTACGAAAAGACGTAATAAGTGTCAATTTATCATCATTTCTGAGTAGAACGTCATCAAAACGAATGATTCTGTTATCTCATACATACGTAGTTGACCAAAATATTAATATCTGTAATATCTATGAAATAAAACATAAAACGAAACACTTTTTTCTAATGTTTGTCTGTCACGGAAGATAAATATGAGAAGAGCTGCTAAACTGCTAATACGGTTCCCTATTCAAAGTAGTACCACCTTTTTCGATTAACGTCCTATTGTCATGTTTGTAGCTGACAATACTTGCGTCAGTTCATAAGAGGAGCTTCTGTTTTCTTCTTCTTCAGAATCTTCAGTAGTAGGAATATTACATACATATGTACATACTTAATCGGTCATTACAACCTTTCTTTGTAAACTGGAAATGTCTGACCTGAAGTTTGAAACTTGGTATGACTAGACTACGACTACTTCAATCAATATGAATAATAATAATATCAGAAATACTTAACGATAATTATTCCCGATAAAACTTCACAAAATCTTTTGAAAACTTAAAAAAATTACAAAAATGAGACATAAGCAAGAGTTATGAAGTTTCTAAATTTTTTAATTCCTGTTTATAATTTTCTTTTTTATTTGATTTAAAATAATGCCGATAACAAGACTAACGAAATAAAAATAAATGTCAGACATCTTACTTTTTCTGTATTAAAGTTAAAGTGTCTCAAAAATTGGAATGTGTCATTTTTGATACAAAGCTCGATCTACGGTTATATAAATTAGAAAAATTAAAACTTTTAAAAGAGAGCAAAATAGTTGAACACAATGCCTTCGGTACAATTTTTTTTTGTGGAATAAACACAGGCAGAAAGAATACATTTCCCGACGATTACTAAAACTTGACACACATTCACCACTACAGCATCTCCTGTATAGGGTCGAGTCACAAGAAGTTTTTCTTCCATGCAATAACACAAAATAACTAAAGTGGCGATATTAATACACAACTTTATTCACTTCTGTTAATAGTTTTGTGTGTTAAACTCCTAAACAAATAATATATGGGAGAGAAAAAAGAGGACTGACAAAAGTCAAAGCAGCCACTATAAGTTTGAAAACATTCTCTAAATAAAAATATATGCAGTGGATAGCAAAACATTCGTAAGTAAATACAATAAAATTTTAGTGGACACAATCTCTATTTCCTCTTAATAATAATAAATAAAAACCACTGCATTCTTCAAGGTAACCATATTTTACTTAAAATATTATCTAATTTAGGGCTATTATTACAACTTCCCGTTAAAGTTGAGTTTAGTTAAAGATAACTTTAGCTAAAGTGAACCTTAAAGTCACCTTTAACTTCTTTTCGAAAATATGGCAGGGGGCGGAACACTGCTGAAATTTAAAAAGTTTTATTTAAACGCAGTGGCAACGACAGGCTTCGTTTTTGTTGTTGTATATGCTCATTTTGTTTGAATTTGAAGTTGTCATATTGAAAATAATATATAATATGACAAGTTGAAACATAAACTTAACTCTAAAAGTTACCAGTAGGATGATCCTCTATTTAGCTTAACGCTCACTTCTATTTTATTGTCCACTTATAATAATGAAAAACAATTTATCTGCCCGTTAAAATCCTCATTTTAGTTAACGGCAAGTTGTAATAATGGCCCTTAATTAGTAACTTTTGGTCTATTCTTCAGCAATTTAGCCATTTTTCAGAGCTTATTTCGTAGTTCAGTTAACTAATTTTGTGCCGTTTAAGATTTAGGTTATCCGACGGGAAGTGTGAATCACTCTTTCGCTGCGAAATGCATGTCCGAGAACTTAACTTTCTAGCGTCTGATTGAATGTTCAATTCGATGTTCGTCTAAAGCTCACTTCAGGTGGTTTCATTTTGTTCAGTGCTTAAAAAAGAAAGAACCTTTCTGAATCCACTCGTCACCTTCACGTTTTAATTTTATTTTTTGACCCTTTCGCGAAATTTTTTACTTTATTCGCCGCGTCAAATATCTTTACCTAACTGTGGTATGTCTTATCAACACCATCGAATTTGAAATAAAACTTTTCTAACATTTTCGGACATTCAGTTCAGAAAGCGTATTTAGTCCATTTTAAATACCCGCGCCATTTTAATAGATTTGACAGAAGAATAACTATATACAAAATTTCAGGAAAGAGGTAAGGAAGATGTATTAATAAATGGACACGTACAGTGGACAGCAAAAGTCTTAGTACGACAATATATTTTGACAAAAAAAAAAACTCCCCCAGGCTTAATACTCTTGCCTGTATTTAGGAAATCATTTAAAAGAACGTTTACGTAATCGCTAAACCTCAAACGAAAGTCAACGAAAAAACTTGCTGATGGTGCCACCAGGAAACACTAAACAAAACTTGTACATTCAATTACAAATGAGTTAAATGGAGTGCTTGTCCTTAAGGAATATTCTATTAAATACAAGGGATAACATTTTCATATGTTAGGCATTAGAATTTTAAATTTACTCAGGATTCTCCTTGGGGGTGCCTATTAAAAATTTGTTTGTTTTATAATAAAACAGAAATAAATTAATAAAATAAATATGAAAACTATAAATTGTTATATAAACTTTTGGCTAAAATTCATGAAATTGCAAAAATATATTGCCGTATTAAGACTTTTGCTGTCCACTGTATATATTTTTACTTTTTACACTTGCGAACGTTAAAAATCAAATATGTAGTGATCGCTTTGGGCAAGAGTGTTTCTTTTTCAATTTTTTCCACGATAAACTAGTTTAAGAAATCGTCGAAGATGTTACTTTGTCCTATGTTACACTTTTTGGTAGAACAAATTCATGCAATTATTTTGCACAAATTTAATCTGACTCTTTCTTTACGGGTATAATTTGTGAACGCTGTAGAATTGCACGTATGTCTGTGTGTTTCAACTCTCCAAATTAGGACTCTTTTAGGAACTGGTTTAGATGAGGAAGAATCGCTCGAGTACGTTCTGTGTGAAGATTCTGTTCCATGTGAAACTGACAAAATTGATTGTCATTTATGCAGTCTGTTTTACCAAATCATAAATAGCGACATATGTTCGCTGAATGACTTAACTAGTGACAATATCGGTCCCTATTTCTTTGAGAAACAGGTCGATGATTTTATCTTCTTAGACTCCTTCTTGTGGTCGCCGAAGAAATATTTTCTCACATTTCTTGTTGTTCAACATGTCTGACATGCCGTTTGAACCGTGGTCTCACGTCTAATAAGCCTAATCGAAAACTGAAAGTTAATAAATAACTACACGCACACAATAATGCTTCCTCTACCAACGTTTCGCTTGGATGATAAAGCTTTCGCTTGGTCCAGAAAATTCTCAGATTGGTTACGTTTTTTACTAATATGCACTAATAAATGTATTGATACGTTTTTGCGAACAAAATAAAAATAAATTTTGTGAAGTTTCAATTATAGTCCATTTACACTACAGCGAAATCTAGTAGATTAGATTTCAAATCTTGCTCAAAATCTAGATCGCTTACACTGGATTCATTTCACAGTAGCAAGATTTCATTTTAGTAACAAAAACAGCTGACTGAAATTTAAAATAATATAATAATATTTACAATTTTAGTTTAATACCAAACAAAAATTAAAAATATAGGACATTTAGTATCGTTTTCATCAAGACCAAATAAGATCCAATCAGAAATAATGTTGGTGTGAAAAAAAACGTCAGCATTTGTTAAATATAAGAATTCAAAAAATAATATAAATGTATTACTATACACAATTGTTAAATAGGAGAATGAAATGGATACATGTAAGTATATATATAGGTAATAATATATAAATATTAAACCGCACTTTAATACAGGTTCGTCATGGGTCATTCTGGGAGGAAGATGTTCCTAATATGTCATATGATATGTTCATCAAAAAGCCGCCAAACTTTTCAGTTGTTATGCTTAAAGCTAACATCCATGAACATTTTTTCCGCACTTATCTTATTAGTTTTGTTTTTAAATTGAAATGTAATTTTTTTTCTGCTCAGCGTTGTATTTTTAAGTACTATTTAGCAAAACACATAGTTGTATTTCTATTTTTACTAGATTTTGAGTAGATTTTGCCGAAATCTACTAAATAAGTAGATTTTGTTTTGTATGGGAAATATAGTTAAAATCAATTAGATTTGGCTCGAATTCTAATAAGTACTAGATTTCGCTGTGGTGTAAATGGGGTATTAAACTCTTTATTGTTGGCACAATTTTTGTGTGTGTCCAACTTGATGTATATAACAATAATTTGCTTGTTCGCTATTCTTCTCTGCTCACACCCTTTGCGTAAACAGCAACATTTGTACGTTAGATCTGTATAGCAAAGATCTTCAAACCACGACTGTTCTCTTCACACGCAACGCGTCTTCATACAAGACTGACTGAATTCTTACGAATCGTTGCCTGCTTTGTCTTGCCTTTTTATATGCGCGCGTATTCAGCCTGATAAATGTTCTTGAAATGGAATGTTCGTGTGTTAGCATTCTCGAGAGCTCGCTACGATATTGTTGTTTGTAAAGTTTGCTTACGTTGATTGTTGTTGCTTTCGTTCTTACTGATGTTGTTGGTATATGCATGCATGTTCGTTGTATTTGTTGGTGTAGATTTTGTTTGTCGTTTTTAATGTTAAACGATGTTACACCGCTTCCAACTGCACAACCTGCATTGATAGATACAATGGAGGCTCCAGGTGTTGATGTGAAAACTAAGTTTATATTCTAATCGTATCTGGAGTATATACACAACCTAACTGAAACTGAAAACGCAGTTCTGCAGCATTTAACTCTTCACACATTTCAACTACAAATCACTTTGTAACTCTAAGAAACGTGTCCGTATATCATACTCCACTGCAAACTAAAATTTTACATTTTATTTTATTTTATTTTATTTATATCTTAAAGTGTAATTAATTAATAGCTTTCTTATCGAATATTTATTACAAAATTTTTTTAAACAACACATCATCGTAACTGGTAGCCGTATGAGTAATTTCTACAAATTAAATGAATTATACGTCACAGTGGCTTAGTGATGCTTATAGGCGATGTTTTATAGTGATTAAAGCGGAAAATTAAATACCTACATATGTGGAGTAAAAAATACAATATTTTAATAAAAAAATATTTATAAGATATTTTTTATATTTGTTGGAATTTATTGTCAATATAAAAATTCTTTAAAATTTCTAATTTTACAAAATCTATCGCAGATCTGGGAGTAAATAAATATGTTAATTGATTAAAACAATTTAAAAAGTTGATTAAAATTTTAATATTGTACGGTATAATCGTAACCGATCTCACACCACTTATTTTGTGTGTGTTAATTTAAACATGATTGGTGGCACCTACATCTTAAAGTTGACTCCGAACGACAGATTTTTGAGAAACTTTTCATGGCAATTTTATTTACATTCACAGTTTTTGTCGGAAATTTGCTGAGAGGAATTCGCCACAGAAATATTTTTTCATATTTTCATTTTACTCGAGAGGTCTGACCTGTGGTTTGACCAGAGGCCTCATGCCTAATTAACCTACTAGACTTAGGAATTTCATTTACCCTGTACAATTTCTTAATTATTATTATCTCTCTTAGTCAAGCATTTATTTTTTTTCATAAATTTTAATGTGCTGTGAATAATTTACTGTTGCAAAAGAATGCCCTGACAGTCTAGTGGGTAATACTCTCAACTATTAGAGTGAGGGTCGTGGATTCGAATGGAACTAGAAACTCTAGTCTGTTACACTACAACGAGCATATGGTCGAAGTTACTCAGCTCCTATATAATTTTATTTTTAGTTCTTTTTTGTGCCTTTTTAATAAATAAACATGGTCTGCTGCACTGCTTATGAGACTATTGTAAGTTTTTTATTGAACTCTGTCCTAAATAAAACTGATGTCGCAAGATATATCATGATGGAATTGTTACGGTCATTTACACCAATCTGTAACCATAGAAGTAAATATATGGTAAGAATGTGAAATTTGAATTTAAAAATTCCTGTACACAATTAATTTATTATGACTTAAAAATTATTCCAATGGAAAATACCAATGTAACCCTGATGTACAAAACCATAGTAAGGTAATATCAAATGGCTTTATATGTCTGAAATCTACATTTCACACTTACACCCTCATTTGTGAACAGAATTTGCCATTCTATTCATCTATTTTCAACAAAATTTTATTTATGATTCAAGTCGCAATTGGCAAGCACAGAGCACAATATTCAAAAAAGGTCAGACAAGTTAAATCATTGTAGACCAAAAAATAAATTGTTTGGGATTAAGATTTGAATGAATGTATGTTTACAAACACTTACATTAACTTTTCTCTCTGTCGAGCACTTCTAACAATATAGATTGCTTTCGAAATACCACTTAAGGTATTTGTTGATAAATTAGCTACGGCTTCATCAATTTTTAAATACATTTTTTTATTAGAGTTGCTTTGTTAGAGTTGTTTTGTTAGAGTTGCTCCTATACCTGATTGGTATTCTCATAACAATGCAAAATTACATGTTAAATTTATTTGTAATTAGGTCTATTACAAGAAATCTTTTGCCACAAAATCAATGTTCATCTTATAAACCATAATCTTACAACCACAATAATTTATTTCGTAAATACACAAGTGTGGCAAAAACACCTTCCTATTGTTGCAAATTAATTATATTTCAGTTAATAAGGCCTACCTTTACGCAACTATACGCTTATTTCATAAACTAATGCGAAGCTTTGGGCGCGTTGTTTAAAGATTTTAAACTTAAATTCCCACAGGTATTAAATGTAAATCACAAAGCACAAGAGGTCCAAGAGGGTTGGTTGGCCAGGATTACGAGCTAGCTTCTCACACCACCCAACTTGATTGTGTGAATTTTATCCATGGATGGCAGGACCTACAGTTTGAAGTCGACTCCGAATAAATATTGTTACGTTTTTACCTTTTTAAAAACGTTTAAAATATGAGTTCGTAGATTGCAAATAATAATAAAAATAAATTTTTTTTGGGTGCCCTGGAAGTCTAGTGGGTAGTGTGCTAAACTATTAGCGTGAGGGTCGTGGGTTCGATTCCCACCAGAGACCTTGGTCTGTGACACTACACCGAGCATATGGTCAAGTTACTATAATTAGAATATAATTTGTAATTGTATTGTAATAAATAAATAAATAAATAAATAAATTTGTGCTTCAGTTTTATATAAATCCTTTATTGTTCGCACAAGTCTGTATGCTACTGTTCACAACTTGATGTAAACAACAACAATTGCTCTATTGGTTATTCTTCTTTTTACTCTTCTGCGTAAATAATAACAATTGTTCGATAGATCTTTACAACGCAGATCTTCAAACCACGATTATTCTCTTCATACGCAACGCGTCTCCACACAATACTGACTGAATTCTTTCTGACCCCGTTGCCTGCTTTCTCTTGCCTTTTATATCGCAGGGTAAACAGTGTGATGAATGCTCTTGAAGGAGACTGATTTCCTCTTCGCGAAATCCTTATGTTGTTTACGTTATTATTGTTTGTGTATTTTGTTTACGTTTGTCCTTTCAGTGCTGTTATTGGCTGTTTGTTTACTTGCTTATACCTGTTTTTATAGTGATGTTGTGGCTATATATTATAAACAAGCCCATTATTTTTATTTTTGTAGCTTTTGTTTATCATTTTAATGTTAAACGATGTAACACCATTTTCATTTTCGTAACAACATTACGAAACATTTGAAGGCAATTTTTTTTTACTTGTAGAGTATTTGCCTGAAAACTGCTGAGATTAAGTTAACAAAGAAATATTTTTCATATTTTCTATGTGTTTTTGGCGTCCAGTAAATCTGCTATTACCATTTAAACATATTTAAACATGCCTAGATCCAGAGGGTTTAGGTTTTAATTTCTTTTTTGTATCACCTTTCTAAATCATTACTATGCCCAATTCAGGGAATCGTCTCTTATAAAACTATGTGCCTCAACAAGATGTAATAAATATGCAGTTTTTTCCAGCACATTCTTATAAGAAATCAAGAATCGGTACTATTAGATCGGCTTTAGAACCGATATTTTTCTAATTTCCATTGAATTTTTTAAAAACCAGTTATTTTTTTAGTTTTGGTTCGGAAGACAAGATTTATGACCAATTCATAGATATACATACATATGTGTAAACGGCAAGCATAAAACAACAAAAAAATTCTGAAATCAGTCCCAAGCCAAAAACTACTTTAAAACGGCCTGTATTCGAAGCTGTTGTATCGCAGTACATTATTTGCATTTTGTCAGAGAAGCTTGGTTGTAATCCTGACTGAAGGGTAGTAATTGCCAATTATGTATGTATGAATATATATGAATCGGAGACCTTAGTCTTCTTACAATATTTTTTGTACATTCCTCCAAACATGATAAAAATCGATAAGTTTCTTTGCGCATGTTGAAACTGCCTTAGTGGGAATTAATACTGATATGACAGAGAAAACATGAGTCGTTTTACCTTTGATAAAACTAGCTTTTATTTTTCTAGACAATATTAAGTTTAAAGGTTTTTAAAAGGGTTTGCGTGCAAATATTTCGACGGAAATATTTAAGGGACACCCTTATTTGAAAAGAAAACTATACGAGAATCTGAAATATTTTTGCACAATTCTTTTTTAATTTTCAAATAATTTTTGGTTTTTTTTTCTGTGAATATATCAAAACATACATATTAGATACAAATATATTTATAAGTACATATGTATGTATATGTTATATTGACTAACATTAAAAAAAATTAGTACAATTTAAATTATTTTTACGCCTTTAGGTCAAAAAAAATAATTGTGTGCCATTAATTGTATTGTTACTATTTTTAAATGTGCTTTAATTAAATATTTACTTGACTATTGTTTCAGTTGTATAAATATTTTTCTATATATTTAGTTTAAATGTTATAATACCAGAGTTTTTTTCAGTAAAAGCTTTTTTTTTCAATTTCTGAAAAATTTTCCTATATTTTCGCAACACACAATTTTTCTACTCAGGCACAAAATGCGAACAATAAAGTATTTGTCTAAAACTAGAGACAAATTTATTTTTTTTGTTTGCAATGTACGTACTCATATTTTAAAAATTTTTAAAAGGTTAAAAAAGTAACAATTTTAAATTCTCTCTTTTACTACTGTACGCGTTTTCTCTTTATTTTGGAAATAGTCCTATAAACACTGTTGTTTTTAATTTTCTAATAATTTTTTTCATTATAAATTTTAAATTCAGTTTAGCGTTATTTGCATTATTTTAACAAATATTTCCTGCAAAGTACAATTCATTGTTGAAACATTGATAAACATATGATACCAACGCATTCATTTTTTATTCCAAACGCTAGGCTACAGAAGAAACAAAAACACCATAAAGAATTTAGAAAATAAAGGTGTATAGGTAATGCTTCTGTTGTCAAAACGATGCGCATGCTGCAGTTTATTTGAAACGTAATGGACCACTTTGTCCATGTTTGATTAACCAAACATGGGTTTTACTACATGAAGTTAGTGCAGGTTTTTATAAAATCGTAAACAGTTTGTTGTACTTGTTTTAACAATTTTTGAACAAAAATAGAGCAATAGTATCAGTTCATGATTAAAATAGTCTAAAATTCGAATAAATTAGTTTATTTAGGTTTAGGCTTTTTATCTTATTAAAAAATTGCATAATCTTTGTAACTATATTACATTGTCTTTCACATTTATTATTCTTTATTTGATTTCATTTAATTCAATTGAAAATGTGTACAAAAACTAATAATGCCACAGCGCCAATAGGCATTGTTGTGGCTAGTTGTCAACTTTTAATTCAAATTAATAAATACATAGTAATAAAAAATAGTATAATAAAGTTAACAATAAAAAAAATATAAATATATAAATTATATTGAGAATAAAATGAAAACAAGGACATATAAATATTTACTTGCTTATGTGTACTTGAGATATCTAAAGATCGTTGTCATACAAAAATTATCACATCACAGAGATTCCTACGATTGCAAATAGGAAAACATTGCTTTGCAGCAGTAAAGTCGTGTCACTTTGTACAGGAGTACTGAGTTAGATTGATTTGCAGCAATTTAATGACTTAAGGAGGTATTCCGTATATTCCGTAAGATTTAATATAAGGAGGAGTGGTTGTCTTATGGCAAAGAAAACATTTTCTGAAGTTACTTATGTACTTATGTACGTTCATATTGGTCATTACAAACCTTCAGTCAGGGTTACGATCTAGCTTCTTATATTGCGTGTATGAATTTCATACATGAGTGACGGGAACTATGGTTTAAAGTTTACTTCGAACGGCAAATTTTTGAGAAACATTTGAAAACACTTTCACTTTGCTTCGGTGCATTCCATTGAATTGAATTTTTTCCCCACAAGAAAATTTGTTTTTGCTTATCTTATGGTAAGGAAAGCAATTTTATATTTCAAACAGACAATGCGGCAATTCACCACAGTTCGTACACAAAAAGTTTATTCTTTTCGCAAATTTTGATGTAATTGATTGGTCAGAATTTTCCCAAAATATAACCCCAATAATTAATTGGAAAATTTTATATATACATGGTCTCACCGAAAATCACAAATTTAATGGCTTACCTCCTTTGAAAATTGAAATTTAAAAACAATGTGGAGTTATAGTATACAGTTGAGGGGAACTGCATCAGTTTTACATGTGTATATCCAAAACAAAATCTCACAGACATACACAATTACTTACATAAACATTCCGATGAGCCATCAGTCAAAACTGAAATAGTAATCACACCAATTCAAACTACAAAATTGGATGTGAATTTTTTGCCAATTGTCTGTTAATACACCCTATATTCAAACTGAAATAATTTGGGCAAATCAAACAAGCCCTTGTATCGTTGCATTCATTGTATTGTTGGACGAATATACAACAGTGTATGTAGTTGTTTGTTTGTTTTCATATAAAAATCCGATACACTTATACACATTTTTTCATATGTTTTACAAAGTTGTATTGGTTTCATGCTATCAGTTTACGTAAATGCCAGCAATCAAAAAGAAGTATAAAAATACAAAATATTTTCTATGTAACATTTAAAAATTATAACAGTTCACACAAATAATTAAAAAATTTACTTTTTTCAGTAATATTTTTCATTTTGTTACTTGAAAATCAAATTTTCTTCTATTCTTCTGACGTTTGGAATACGAACTACACAATACAGCATAGCACTGAGCGTTCACAAACAAAAAGTGTATTCAATACAACATACACGATACAAAGTCGTGTGAATAGGCCATTGGATTTACCCAGAATTTATCTTAAGAACATTGCAGTATAACGGAGATCTGGCGCCTGTTTAAATATAACGAAAAATTTAAAATATCTCAAAATGACTTGCGTAGATATTCTGCGTCATTGTCTAGCGCTTGGACAAAATATTTTTGAGGATCTATATAAAATGCATCCATACATAAAACTATCAGAATGTTTGAGAAATACAAGTAAATTCTATCTGAAAATGTTTAAAATCAGCAGAAATACTTACTAATTTAAGACACTACAATAAATATGATTCTATATAAGCTGAAGTTCAATTTAAATTTGCCTTAATTTTACCTAATAATTCACAACAGCGTTGCCATTTGCCAAGTTTTTCCTTTTTTTTCAAGTTTTTTGAGATGCGAAAAAGTTTTCATTAAATTTGTTTTCTAACAAAATAAGTTTTTTCGAAAAATTCAAAGTTTCAATATATTCAACAATAACACGAAATATTTAAATTTTTAAATAAAATTTTATTATTATTATTTTATTAGTCCCGGGCAAAAGTAGCAAAGAAACACCAATAGAGAGCACCGGTCTCTGGTGTTTCCTTTAACCCTTGACGATTACTCTTCATTTTTGTACATTATGGTTACTCTTCGTTGAATCGACGAACACTTTTACCCTGAAACCCTGTTCGTCGAATCAACGAAGCTCATTTACTCTTTATGATATAACTCTTTTATGTTTGACCAAATTTCGCCTTTTTTATCAAGAATGTTGGTTGATAACGAAAGCTTGTAGTGAGTAAACGTACTCAATAATGGTCACTCATTTTTTAATCCTGGATGGTCATTTTTGTACAGTAAGGTTAAGTAAGCTTTCATTATCAACTAACGTTGTTGAAAAAAGAGCGCAATTTGGTCAAACATAAAAGAATTATATGATAAAGAGTAAATGAGCTTCGTCGATTCGACGAACAGTAACCATCCAGGGTTAAAAATGTTGATACTTTTGTAAAAAAAAAGTTTTTTTTTACAGGAATGGAAAGTTCTTTAAAAAAATTACTGGCAAAGCTGATTCACAATATTCTGTTTCAAATAAATAATAATGTACAAATATATTTATGGCGGTAGTTTTCACTTTGTCAATATAGGCAAAGGGATTCTTACCGTATGCTACCATAAAAAAAATTTAAAAATGAAAAATATCATAAGAAAGTACTCGAGGTTCGGTGTTCATAAGAAAGGTTATTATATTTTTTCTGACTATGTATTTTACCCCTTTCACAAATGTGTCATTTATTTCTTCATTTATTTCATTTCATTTATGATAATGTCTTCTTTTTAAAGACGGTATAAAGAATAACGGTTCAATTGTTTCCCATTTCTACTCATGTAATATTTATGATTTTTTATTTATACAAGCAAATGTATGAACTTTTCGATAAGAATTATTTTTTCAATACTTTCTATAACTTTTGTCCAACTCAACTACAAGTATTTTATTCAATCCAATATATAAAATGTTTAAAGTTCGTTATGAAATGATTACATCTCTGTTATAAGCATCCATCAAACACAAACTTGCATAAATTTTGAGAGCAATCAAGATGGAATCACATATGTTCTCCAAACAAAAATTTTGTACGGGCAAGATTATTTGTTACTGAGAGCTTTCTGCAGCGCAGTTCACTCATGTCGAACAAAATTGCCCGGAAAATCAAAATTGCCATACGACAATTTTAAAGCAAATTCAAATTTTACAGGACGTATACTTACTTACTAACTTAACCCTTTAGGCAGGACTACGATCATAGCGTCACACACCACCCATGTTGTGTGTGTTAATTTTATACACAGGTGGTGGGATCTACCGTTTAAAGTCGGCTCCAAACGACAGATTTTTGAGAAACTTTTCATGACAATTTTATTTACACTCCGAGTTACAGAAATTATTTTTTCATATTTTCGTTTTGTTAGAGATATCTTAACTGGGGTGTGGCTTAGGCCTCACGTATAATAAGCCAACTCACTACCTATTAGACTAAAGCGAGCTTATAGGGTTCCTAATACATAGGCTTCAATTTTAGACCAACTCCAAATTGAGTCGTTTCAATAGTTGATTCGCGGTTGTACCCTTTTTCTTTTCTTTTGGATTCTGGATTTTCCTAAGCCATCGTGTGAATTTCGTTCCATTCTTGATCTAATTCGGAAATAGCAAATTCTTCTATTAATTATCCAATTTCAGTACGCATATGACAAACCGTAGATATTCTTATACGGTGTTCAGATATGCACTTTTATTGCGTAAATCGCAATAAATGAGTTCAATATTTCGTATAAAGTTTCAGTTAACTATTGCGCAATAAAAAATCAAATTGTTATAATATTGAGTAAAACTTAGAATCCAACACTGTTATAAGTGCGTTTAGTGAGCATATTACAATTAACCGAACACTTTTTGTTGATATTTGACAGCTCAAATGTCAACAACGACAAACAAAAAATGGCGACCAAAATAAAAACAATGTTGTTGAAATAACCAGCTGTTTTGTGTAACAACTGTTTTATCAACCAGCTTTCAAATTAATATTGAATAAGCAGCTGAACTGAGTATATTATTATGCCTGAACACTTAAAATACTGTGCTCAATAAACCGAATATTGACTCAATAAAAGTCAATATCTGAACATAGTATTAAAGATGATATATTGGTGCTTCTCGAAGCAGTGTTATGAATAAATTTTTGAAATTTTTTAACATGTTTATACTATTTATTGGGGCTGTCGGTACACAGGTTTTATAACAATGATATAATGATTTTATTATCTTTCTCTATTTGTCCATTACCAGTACAGATACCTGTCGCCATAACAATGATGTTGAATACTCAATTGTTCACAATATTCCCTAAATTCATTGGAGGTGAAAACTGATCTGAAATAATTTTCTGGGGGTTACCAAAAACTGTCAATTACCTTTATAGCCTTTAATTATACATGTGTAATTAACCATAGGGACGGTTTTTTAGTTTATGATTTTTAAATAAATATTATGGCTTTCTGTATCTTACGTAGATTCCTTCCTTCCAATATACATACCTTCCATAGGGCGCGGCATACTGATTTTTACAGTTTTCTACAGTTACAAGCCTCATTTGATAACTTCCCACTGGTATTCGATACAGTTAAGATCGGCTAACTGGAAGCGCCGATTAAGACCTTTCTAGCGGTTGTCATTTTTTCAAGGTTAAGGTTAAAGTTAAAGTTAAATCCACCGCCAATTTTTCCGCTTGGACTTTGTACACATTTTATGAATGGCGGATGAGTGGGAGAAGGTTATTTAATCAAGTGAAACCACAATTAATTGTGTTGGGTCAGATGGCAAGGAGTGGTGGTGGTAAAAGCCAGGAAAAATTTTTCAAGCAAAATAAGTCAGAGCAACTTTAAATTTTGGCTGTGGATCCCTGATGGTATGGGATTGACTAAGGGCGTTTATAGAATTGTTGGTACGACAATCTTACGTAAATATTTTAAGCTCTTCCATTGCCTTTCATAAGAGCCTTGTTAGTCGAAGTGTCTGAATATATTACACACTGGGACAAACAATTGTCCACCAAGCAAGTGGAGACTATTTTTACAAAATTTCAAAAAATATTTGCCAGATCAGAATAAAATAAAATTGCTCTAAAAGTATAATTTGTGCTTCTAGTAAAATTTGTTTAAGGAATTTAATTTACTTTTTAATATAAAAAATCATTAAAATCGTTTTCCAAACATACATTGTAATTTCATTGAAAATTACATTTAATTCAATTTAAATTATAACCAACGTTTTTAATTATATTAAAAGATAATACGTGCAAATGACGTTTTCAAAATTTATTTATTTTACACGTAGCTTACATTTGCATTGCATATTGAAATTAAATAAATTATTATTCAGTTGTGTGGCGCAGTGAATGCAAATTTAAATGACAAAAACTTTAAACAATAAACCATAAACAACGTAGTTTGTTCTGTATATACATACACACATACTTACATATTGTTACGAAAATGGAAATGGTGTTACATCGTTTGCCATTAAAATGATAAACAAAAGCTACAAAAACCAAAACAATGGACTTATTTACATGATCAACAAATAAACAAAAATATAGCAACAACAAAATTGCAAGGACAAACGTAAAAAAAATACACAAACAACAATAACGTAAACGACATGTTTACATTTATAGAGATTTGGCGAAGGCAAAGTCACTCCTTCAAGTACATTCATCAGACTGTTTACCCTGCGACATAAAAAACAAGACAAAGCAGGCAAGGGGGTCAGAAAGAATTCAGTCAGTCTTGTGTGAAGACCCGTTGCGTGTGAAGAGAATCATCGTGGTTTGAAGATCTCCGTTACAAAGATCTATTGAACAATTATTATTGCTTACGCAGAAGAGTGAAAAGAAGAATAACCAATATAGCAAGTTGTGAATAGTGGCACAGGAATCGTACGAATAAAAAAGAATTTTAATTAAAACTAAGCACAAAATTATTTTTATTTGCAATCTACGAACACATATTTTAAACGTTTTTAAAGAAGTAAAAATGTAACAATATATATTTATATAAAGTCTAAAAGTGTTCGAACATTGAAAGCGTTAAAAAATAAATTACAGTTATAACTGTAATTAACACCAAATCCAGTATTAAAACAATCAACTTTGAATTCTTAGTATTTAATGGGCCACAAATGATTGATTTTTGCTCTGTTTTCGCATTATTGCCTTTCGCTACGTTATTTTCTGTGCACTCTAACGCCCAACAAAAGTCGTACAAGTTTTTCCAATTTATTTTAAAACTAAAGAATCCAAATAAATATAAAAATGTTTTTTTTTTTTAATTGAAGACAAGGTAAATTTCTACGAATTTTGTAAAGCTCAACAACATTTAAATGAATCGATTTCCCTCATTAAAATTCTAAGCCTGTCAACGAATCCTCGTTAAAGGAACTTCTTCAGCAAAATTCAGCCGAAATTGCTGTAGCATTTAGAGACAAGGAAGGAAACAATTCATTAAGAGTATTATCGAATTACTTCATTAGTTCAACTATTAAAATAAGTGTTAATTTATTTTAGACAAGCTTATAAGAACTTGAAACAAAAATAAAACAAACTAAAAAACATTATTCAAAATGCCGTAGTAAATTAGTGGTGTATGACAACCGATAAAGCATATCTGCTTCAAGTTATTGAAACAAAGATGGATGAGAGGTCAACTTTTTATATTTAAAAAACCAATTTATCACAGAGTCTTATAAAATTGGGTATTCTTGTTCAATTTATCTTCAAGCAAGATAATGGCTCTAATCATACCACTGAAATAGTGGCTTCAGTGGAATTGCTGACACCTTCGCAACCACTAGACCTACGAAATAGTAGTCGCTATGTTTTGTAGCAATTCGGAAATTCCGTACTCGGTATCAATTCTGTGGATTTCACTAGCAACATAAAATCCGTCAACACCGAGAAACAATGTGCTGGGATCGATTTTAGAGTTAATTTTGGATGGCCTGATATTTCTTAGATAAATACCCAGCGTTCCTGGTCGAGCATGAACCAGGATGAGAACAAAAACCTAATGTAAAAGGTCCTCCTATGTATACCTTGCTCTACGCATTATAATAGAACAATCTCTTGAATGGCGTACTCTTCTGTTCGTATTGTAACGAAAATGGAAATGGTGTTACATCGTTTAACATTAAAATGATAAACAAAAGCTACAACAACAAAAAAAAATGGACTTGTATACATGATCAACAAATAAACAAAAAAATAGCAACATCAGTATAAAAAAGGGATAAACAAGTAAACAAATAGGCAACAAGAACACTGCAAGGACAAACGTAAACAAAATACACAAACAACAATAACGTAAACAAAATGTTTACATTTATAGAGACTTGGCGAAGGCGAAGTCATTCCGCTTCAAGAGCATTTATCAGACTGTTTTCCCAGCGATATAAAAGGCAAGACAAAGCAGGCAAAGGAGTCAGAAAGAATTCAGTCAGTCTTATGTGAAGACGCGTAGCGAGGGAAGAGAATAATCGTGGTTTGAAAATCTCCGTAATAAAGATCTATTGAACAATTGTTATTGTTTACGCAAAAGAGTAAAAAAGAAGAATAACCAATAAAGCAATTGTTGTTGTTCACATCAAGTTGTGAACAGTGGCACACAGAATTGCGCGAACAATAAAGGATTTATTTAAAACTGAAGTACAAATTTAGTAGTATTTTTATTTGCAATCTACGAACTCATATTTTAAACTTTTTTAAAAAGGTAAAAATTTAACAGTATTGTTAATGCAATTAAAAAAACCTTCGATACGATCCGACGAACGGCCATACGGTTTATCACTCCAATTCGAGGGTTTCGATAATGTGGATGATATTTGTTTGCTTTTGCACAAAGTTACCAACATGGAAACAAAGCTAGAGAATTTAGAAAGAATAGTGCACAATGTGGATCTTAAGATATATATTAAGATAACCAAAGCCGTAAGAATTAACAACTTAAACACCGATGCTACAAGGCCAACTAGTTGAATACGTAGATAGCTCATGCTAGCCATAATAGTGACAAAAAATGGCGTCTTAGAAGCAGACGTGAATAAAATTCGGACAAAGACAGCCAATATCGAAAAGCTCACAAATATCAGACGAACCAAGCTCAGAATCTGCAACGCATTTGTAAAATCGACCTTGTTGTACGGAAGCGAACATCATCACGCAAAAACTAAAGGTATTTATTAACAAGTAGCTCAAAATGATATGCAACATATTCTGGCCTAATAACGTTAGCAACATGAATCTCTGGAACCTTACTAACGAGCAACCCATAATAACAGAACTAAAACTTAACAAATGGAGATGGCCCCACTCTCTGAAAGTATACTGACAGTATAAACAAAAATGGCACTTGAGAGGAATCTTCAAGGCTCAAGGAGTTCTAGGATAGTGCAATCTTATATAAGAAGTCAAAAAAAACACAGCAGCCAACCGTATAAGATAGAAATGCTTTATAGAAGCCATATGCTGCCGAAAAGGGGTAATGAAAAAATATATTTGTTTATCTTACTGTACGAACTGTGGTTCTTCAGAATTTCTTTCATAAGGACAACTCCTTATGCATGCTGGAGTTTTATATGAATGGTTATTTCTTCAACATATTCGAACATCTTACTTTAAGATGAACTTAATGAATTCTTTAATATAAGAAAACCTTATGAATCAGAGACCTCTTTATCAGTGTAAAGAAAGCGATTTGGAGTTCGATATGAAATATTTAATTTTATATGTTTTAAACGTTCCTTAATGTTGCGTTTATTTAAAAACAAAAATATGAGAAAGATTGTTCCTAGTAGTGTGTATTGGAAACGCTAAGGATCACCGGTGTCCCTATAAAATCGGTGTGCCGATAACAACTTTTCTACTTACATATAAACGATACGATTCCTAACATTTATTTACTTATAGGGCCATTATTAAAACTGTCCGTAAAAATTGGGTTTATTTAAAGTTAAGTTAAAGTCACCTTTAACTTTTTTTCGTTATTACAACCTAATGATTAAATAAAATTAACTTTTTTATAAATATGGCAGTGCCGGAGCAATGTAGATAACACTGCTCAATTAAACAAGTTTTTTTAAACATAGTGGCAACAACAGGCTTCGTTTTTTGTTGTATATTCTCATTTTGTTTATATTTGAAGTTGCCATAATGAAATTATTCTATTATATGGCAAGTTTAAACATAAACTTAACTTTAAAAGTTACCGGTAGGATGATCCTGTCTTTAGCTTAACGCTCATTTCTACCTTATTGTCCACTAATAATAATGAAAAACAATTTATCTGCCCGTTAAAATCTTCCCTTCAGTTAATAGCAAGTTGTAATAATGGCTCATAGCATTGTAGATTATGCTTTGCAAAGGACCTGGAGTTAGTAAATTCAACTAAAATGTAGCACATACTGATGGTTGAAAATGAAGATAAATAAATCAAAGGCTTTTGAAACAAAACGATGACCGAGGCGTATCTGATGTTGAAATTAAAGATACGATATTATCACAGCAAAAATTGCACGAGTATTCAACATTTGCAATTAAAGTGTCTGTTTAACATTTAGAAACGATTAACCTGTTTTTAAATAAGGCGTAAGAGCATAAATTCCAAACGTTTTCCTTGATTCAGATGTAATCCTTTCAAGTTTCCCGTTTCACTGCAAAATTTGCTACTTTGGTACAAGAAATATTAAAAAAATTAATTCAAAAATTTCATAAAAATGTTCGAGAATACTATATGAGTTCTCATATTTTGGCATAATTTACTGGTCAATAGAAATAAGTAGATCTGCACCCACGGCAGAAGTCGTTCAATGGGAGCTGCATCCGTTCGGCATGTCTTCCCATAACACAATGATCTGCAAGCATGACCACTTTGATTGAGATGATGCCACGATCAAAACTAAGTAACTGGTTGGTACGCCTTCTATCCATCAAGGTCCAGGTGAGTCTAGCGGTGGAGCAGGACTTCTCATTGACCCAGGATAGGCTGGCGTTTCGAAAGAATTTCCGCGCAATGTCCACCTTGACCGAGGCAAGTGGTATGCCCAAGTCCATTGAAGAGGATTCCGGAAGGAGTGCACTAGCTCTGGCGATCTCGTCGGTCCTGCAGTTTTCCGGAATATTACTGTGCCCGGGGACCCAGACCAGTGACGCAATAAAGCACCCAGAAAAGTGGTCGAGACAGCGGCGACATTCCCTAACGATGCTGGAGTTATTCACAACGCTTGACAGAGATCTTATGGTGGCCTGTCTGTCAGAGGAGACCGAAACGCGAAAGGACGAGGATCCATTGAGAGACCCGGTAAATGGCCATCACCTCCGCCTGAAACACGGAGCAATTACTTTTCTCTTAATTTTAATTAGAAAAAAATTATACAATTTTATTCCTTAACAGCATAGGGACACATATTTCCAAGAAAAAACGGACAACACTTTTTGGTAATTTGGTTTAAGAATATGTCATTTGGACATCTAATAAATCATATGAAATAGAGAAACTGATAACTTTACTTCTCATAACCTTTACTTCTTTCTTTTCTTCTGTTGAATACTTAACTTTACATTTTACATAGCCATAAAACAACAATAACAACATTTATAAAAACTAAAAGATAAAACGGTAACAATATTATGCTTTTGAATTACTTGCCATGCAATTCTTTAAGGAATTGCGACAAATCCCTAGATAAGGTATGCCACACGATGCAGTATTTTGAACGCCAGACATAACAGCTGCATCCACATTTACTATCACTAAAGTTCACTTTAGTTCACTTAAGTTTCGCAGCCAACATAATTTATTACGCTTTTTTAGTAGCCTCATAAATATTATGTTGTCCTTAAAGTCCTTGCTGTTTACTATTGTTTAGCCGATGTAAACACATTACGATATCTGTGTTGACTTTGCTTTTGGTTGCAGACTTTTTCTCGTCAGTTGCAATCATGCAGACGAATGAAAGGCAAACTATTTGAAGAGTACGTTTATATGACAAACAATTACAGTCAAGCCTCCTATAATGCGGTAATCTCAGAACGCGGAGCTGAAATTGCGACAGCCTTCCTTTAACTTGGTACTCTTACAGTGTGGTTTCTATTCAACAACATTTCATAAGTTCCTTCCGCTGGAATGATCAATGAAAAAGGGTATGATCAAAATGAAAAATTACCATCTAGGAACTTCATTCTCAAAAATCAAAGATGTGCTCATGGGTTTAAACTTTCAAAAGAACGTATCACCCTTCATATGTGCAGCAATTTATCAGGGAGCCAATGATAATAAATCGGTCTTCAACTCCCCGTGTAATACATACATAATTGCTCATTACAACCCTTTAGTCAGGATTACGACCTTGTTTCTCACACCACTTATGTTGCCTGCGTTAATTTTTATACATGAGTGTTGGGACCTACAGCTTAAAGTCGACTCCGAACGACAGATTTTAGAGAAACTTTTCATGGCAATTTTATTTACTCTCAGAGTTTTTGCCAGTAATCTGCTGAGAGGAAGTCGTCGAAGAATTATTTTTTCTACTTCGTTTAATTGAAGATGCCTGACCTGGAATTTGAACCAAGGCCTCACTTCTAATAAGCCAACCTACTACACCACGGCGACTTCAAAACGTGTAATGAAAAACATTAATAAGACTCAATTGCTTGTATTCTGGCGATCTAATAAGTAAGCTGGAATGACTCAAGATTTATTTAAGGATTGGTTTTATAATTAATTTACCCCGGCAGTGGAAACCTATACGATGGAAAAGAATTTGTATTCAGTTTTTTTGCGCAGCGCAAAGTTTAAAAGAGAGTTAAAATATTGCTTAACTCCCTGTAGAGAGGTTTCAGTGGAGTTAGAAAAAAAGCTAAAATCGAAAAACAAAGTCAAGATGAATCAAGCGAGGAAAACATTTTGCCCATTAAAAGAAGACGACTCATATTTGGCAGTGAGGATGACTGTTGAAAAATTATAATTATAATAATTTTACAAAACGTCTTTCTTATTTTTGTTGGAAAACTGTCTTTTAGTTTAGTTTTTGTTTTATTTTTTATCAATCTTTATATGAACACTTTAATTTAATTATATTTATCTTGTCTTTTATATTTCTTGATTTCCATATACGCGGTTGACTGTATTTTATTTACCACTTTACACATTAATTCTATGCTTGTACTGGAAAAAGTTCTTACTTCGAGGGTAAATTGAAATGAGTAACAGTAGACAATACAATAAGAACCATTAAAAATGTCTTTGTGATTTAGAACCTTAAAAGATGCCAGAAATAGGTGAACTTTTGATTGGGCGGTTTGTTGGCACAAAAAATAATTGCGTATTCTTCGAATTTGCATGAAATGAGGCGCATATTCAGAACAAAATACTTTTGTAGAGGAACAATTTTCAATCTAGTGTAAAACAATGGTTAGCTAACTTTTATTCGGTTTGTTGATGTCTGAGGTGGGGTTTGACACATCACCTACTACCTACGGTGACTTAGACACCTCTTCAAAAATGATCTAAAAGTCTTTCAGTTTTCTATACTCCCAATAATTTTGTTGCTGTAGATGAGTAACTTGGAATTCATATATATATATATGTTCCTCTTACTCCTCTAGAGAGCATAGGGACGCACTTGCAATTCATGATCGTTTTAAATTTTGTCACAGAAATCGCAAAAATACCGTCAGAAATTGTAGCTGTAGATTCAAGTAATGCAACATGTGTCAAATACATACATACTTGGGAAAACTCTAACCAAGAAACCAAAAAAAAAACGTTGTAATTGATATGTGGCAGCCCTTACAATTTTACAAATTTAATTAACTACTTTTTTAAAATCTAAGTATCGATAACTTTTTTATAAAATACGAAAAAAAGACAAAAATATACAATTCTATATAATTTTTAACTTCTATTAATCGTAATATGCCATGATATTTATTATATGAATTAGTATTAGTGCTGTAAAATACATTGTTCTAGAAAAATAATATTTTGGTATATACTCGTATACGAGTTTTCAATAAAAATGTATTTAGTAGCGGACAAGATTTTCTAGAAACAACACGCATTTTTAATTAACCGTAGAACGAACCTTAAAAACTTCGTAATTCTAGCTTATGTATCAATTTTGATACACACTTGTAGTAACATAGAATTGTCCCAATTATTAATAGATTTTGTTAATTTTAATAAAACTATTTTAAATTATTACATCTTATTATCGCTTTTATGAAATTTACGCCAAAATTTTGGATATGATGTACATTTTTTACATTTTACGTAAAAATCAAACACTTTATGTCAGCTTAGTTTTATTTTTTTCTAAATGGTAAGAATTTGACATCTAGCAGTCTGGCTTTGTGACAATATATAAGTTTCCAATTGTTTAGATGGGGCAGCTTATTGTCACTCCCATCAGTAACGCTCTCAATTGAGTTATGGCTGAAGTCTGATTGTACAAACCATTGTTATATTTCGTCATGTGAGGTAAAAAAAACCCGTTTTAATAGATCACCGATTATATCAATAACAATGATTTGAATTTTTGCTTCCTCTCTGGTTTCCCGGATACGGGTTTCCCCAAATATGGCTGCAAGTAGTCGCTACGCACATAGCATTTACTTGAATCTAACACTGCCAAAAAAAAAAGATAGGACGAAACACATTTTTTTAAATTGTCGATACTGATATAATCGATGTTCTAAGATAGCGTAATATTATCATGGACAATTGTTTTATCACTAGCCGTGTTTAAAATCTTTCATAAAAAATTATAACGGCAGGCACCATTATGCTTCAACCCGCTCTCAACTGAGAATAATAATGGGGCCAATCTAAACGACAGAAGGCTTATAAGTCTCCGAAAAGCAGGCGTTTTAAATGTCAAATATGATACCATTTATAAGAAAATAAAAATAAGTTGACATGAACTTTCGGATTTGTATGTAAAAAGCCATGATATAATGTGTACGGCATTATATAATACTAAAATATTTGGGTAGATTGTATAAAAGAGGTATGAAATTTAATAATGTAAATTAGTTTTATTATTATTATTTTATTTTTAACTTGCCGTTAAAGTTAGGTTTAGTTAAATTTAGATAAAGTGAACTTTAAAGTCACTTTTAACTTATTTTCGTTATTACAACCTGATGATAAAATAAGTTACCTTTTTGAGAAATATGGCTGTACTGGAGCAATATCGATAACACTGTTAAATGCAGTGGCAACGACGGGCTTAGTTTTTTTGTTGTATTTGCTCACATTGTTTATATTTGATGTTGCCATATTAAAAATAATATATAATATGGCAAGTTCAAACATAAACTTAACTTTAAAACTTACCAGGAGGATGGGAAGATCATCCATTAGCTTAACGCTTACTTCTACCTCATTGTCCACTTATAATAATGAAAAACAATTTATCTGCCCGTTAACGGCAAGTTGCAATAATGGCCCTAAAAGTAGATTTATTTGATATCAACTCACTGAGTAAATAAACTCGGTAAAAGACAGAAAATATTTAAAAAAATAAGTTTTTTTATTTTACAAAAAGAATAGTGTAGTCTTTTCACAGATCGCTACTTTCTGTTATTTTTAGTTTGCTGGCTGTTGAATGGTAAGGATATACATTTTTAATTAAAGCAGCATCTGTTAGGCTTTTACTCTATTTAGCTGACCTTATTTAAAAGATTTAATTTAGGTGTCTGTAAGTTGTAATAATGAAAATAAGTTAAAGGTAACTTTAGAGTTCACTTTAGCTAAAGGTACCTTTAACTAAACCCAATTTTAACGGCAACTTGTAATAATGGCCCTTAAAATGTTAAAAAAACAACCAAAGACTAAGTTGTTTACAACTTGCAGTAAATTGTTTAGAATTAAAAAAGTAATTAAAATTAAATATTTTCGTTGCTGGGTGCTAAAAAAAGTTAACCTTAATTACTGACAACTTTAAATAAAATAATGTACTGCTGTTGTTGCTTCACCATAAGGAAGCAAATAATTTTTGTCTATGGGCGATGATATAAAAGAGTTTGTCTGTGCTTGTTTTTAATGTCCAGTTTTCAATGGGCTTGGAGCGGGGAATGATATGCATTAATTTAAAAATTTAATATTTTTATGGCAATTTTATTTCACTCTCATAGTTTTTACTAGAAGACTGCTGAGGGCAATTTGGCGAAAGAAATATTTTGTCATATCTCAGATTGTTTGGGATATCTGAGGCGACTTAAGGAATTATTTCATGTCAGTTTGAAAATCCTGACCTTGTTTTCAAACATTTAGGCCAGTAGCTCACCAATGGTAGTCGTAATGAGATGGCAGAGCCATGAGTTAAACCAAGCTCTCTCGTCTATTAACCAAAATACTAGACTACAGGGATTTGAAAAATTATTTGATATAAATTTGAAAATCTTGATCTCTAATTCTAGAACGGAATTTATGGCTGGCTTGTCTCTGTACTTGGGAGTATTCACTTATTCACTTATTATTATAATGGAGACGCTGCTTCAATTATATTTGTGATGGATTTTTCCGCTGTTCCTCTTGGACTTTCATTACATATGCTCCATTTGATGCATGGGTTCGGTTTAGGAATGTACTCGTGAATTTATATCTTTTATTTTTCTTTATTAGTTTTCTTTTCGAGACCACTAGAATAAGTATGTGTTACTATTCTTCAACTGTTTTTCTAAAATGGAAAATCCAGCTAGAAAGCGAATTGCCATCCGTGGGTATAGCCGGGTGAGCCCTTGCAAAATAAACCTTTAGACCATTTAGACCTTCGTAATAGCTGCTTTATAGTACTGATCGGCTCTGCGAGAATGACGGCTGTTACGTAAGAATACACGATTTTCGGGAACTAGTGCTCTTATCTCTCTAGAGCAAAATCCGTTGCAATACCGATAGAATAGTGACGTTGAATAGTGATATTGCGATGGCACTCCAATGAATCCATAGCGTTGCATACCCTACCCCTTCCTGTCGGATATAAGTGGTGTAAATAGGATATCAAATGGAATGAAGTATTTCTTGTTCTGTCTTAAGAACATCAAGAGTGTCTGACTTTTTAATACTTACACCCCCAATAGTAACAGATAAATCAATATTATTGTCTCGTTTATGTATCAATAAACAACCCATTAAAGTCGATCCTAAAGGAGAATGTAGGTTCCGAAATACAAATGTTGTTACGCTCTTTCGCGTCAATCTCTAAAGGCCTCGGCCTGTAACCGAACGAATATGAAGACAAATATTACTATCATATGCAAAACAGTAGATAGGATTTGAAGTTAACAAAAGAAGTGTGTTAACGAAAATAAGCAATAGAGTTGGACAAAGCCTTTAGTTACCCCAGAATCTAGCATGAACTCGTCTGATGAGATCCCACATATATCAGCCTGTACAGAACGCTCCCTGAGAAACCCTGATATAGGTCGAGAAAAAAAACTACCGACACAAAAGGCAACAAGTTTTGATACAAGTGCGTCGTTCCTCACTCTGTCAGACATTATGTAAACATTGGCTATGACTTTGTTGACCATACTGACGGGAGTTATACTCTTGCACTATAAGCAATCTTTTTTGGTTAAATTCTTCACTGATTTGATAGAAGAGTTTCCTGTGTACAATGAGAAGACGTAAATAAGGAACGATCTTTATTTCGAAGACCACTGACAAACTTGGCAGATATTTCTTGGTTATGTAACTTTTGCAGATAAAACCTCACATAATCATACACGCTTAAAGATTGCTTCATTAGATTTTATAACACCATATTGGTCCCATATTTTATTTTCTCTAATCAGTCAATATATTATATTCGAACTTCATTTCTGATCATTTTTCTTCCCTTTGAAATTTTCAATTTGAACATCTGTAATTTGTTGTAATTAGCACAAGACTCTTAAATATTAAATGATAAAGGAACGTATACATACATATGTACCAGTATATGTAGTTAAATACATATTATATTAAACAAACTTTCTAATTCATGTAATTAATTCTCGGTATTTAATAGAATATTTCTTGAGAAGTATATCATTGAAATAATCCTCAATTTTTGTATGAATTTTAATGCATATTCTTTAGCAGAGTTTTAAGATTAGAAAATATTTTCCTTGAATTATTCTTACCACAAACAATTTTTGTCAAAATAATTTAATATTTGTTTTATAAAAGCAATCGGATTTGAATTAATCATATTGAATCATAAAAAGAAATGACTGGTTTCTACAGAAATATTAATAACCACTACGATTAAATATTGATAAATGCCTACATATGTATATACAGTTACTAAAGTATACCTACGGTTAAAAAATTTCAGAAATTTTTAAACTAATCCGTTTTCGTTGAAAATCTTTATAGTTCCCTTGATGTTAAGACGGTCTTTTGCATTGGTTAAAAAATTTCTAAATTTGAACTGAATTGTGGCCCTTCACAGGCCCACAAAGGTATGCATCCGATTTACAAATTTAACAAATTGCTGAACCAATGCAAAAGACGGTCTTAAAATCGAAGAAAGTTGTCAGACAATTCCAAAGATTCTCAACGAAAACGGATTAGTTAAAAAATTTCTGAAATTTGTTATCCGTATGTATACTTTTGTGGCTAGGTGTATACACACCACCATATGCTGGTGGCAAAAAACAATTACTTGTTGAAGACTATGGGACAAAATACAAAAAATTAAATACACCCGAGTAACTACTTAGTCTAAGTTATTCACTAGATTGAGTAGAACTCAAAAATAGTGTTTTTTTATTTTTCTCGAACCATCAAAACTTGTTTTATGTGGCAAAAACGTTTTTTTTTATCTTTTCACACAAAATTATTGATTACTCAAATATGTTTAAAACTATTTTAAAAATCCAAAGTATTTTAGAAAAAAGATAGATTAGCCTTTAAAACGGTATACTTAAACATTTTGTTCAAACTTACATATATGTTAGGAGTTATGATGGGGTAAACTTGGAATATATTATATTTTCTCATTTTTTCAAGTTTGGTCACTCTTAATTACTAAAAAATATGAAATAAGTGGGCACATTCTTAAAGTTCATTCTCTTGTCAAGAGTTTGACATTTCGTTTGATACAATTGGTCAAAAATTACCGTAGTTATTATTTAAAGAGTATAACAGTCGAGTTATATTTTTTATATATGTCTTGTTGTCATGTTTTATACATATATGTTACATATGAACTTTTGGTTCAAAAATTGATTGTTTACCTGAGAATTTTCTCTTTGAACGTTTGAACTACCAAAAGTCGTCTAATATTTCCGTTTTTCGCAAACATTAGCCAACTTCCGATGGTTGGTCCAACGGAAGAACAACATATTTTTCAATAAAAACCTAAGATCAATCAAAAATTTTGAAATTTTTTAACTTAAAGTTCATTTGATAAGACAGCATATATAAAAAATATAACATGACTATTATACTCTTTGAATAATAACTACGGTAATTTTTGTCCAATTTTATCAAACAAATAGTCAATCTCTTCACAATATAATGCACTTTCAGAATGTCGCCACTCATTTTCTATTTTTTTATTAAATTTTGTAATTAAGAATAGCTAAACTTGAAAAAATTGGAAAAAAATCATATTAGTTATTAAATCATCATAAGTTTACCCGATCAAAACTCATAAGATGTAAGTTTGAACCATATGTTTATGTATATCATTTCAAAGGCTCATCTGTCCCCTTTTCACAAGCCTTTGGAGGGTTCGAGATATATAAAAAAGGAAATTTTTTTGAGTTCTACTCAACAAAACTCACAACCTATACTATGTCATTAGCTGGGTGTATTTTGAATATTGCACTGTGTTATTAATGCATTAATTTTCTAATAAATGCCAATTTGCATACACCTTAAATGACTAAGTGTTACCAAATCGACACAACGGCTGTAAATGCGTTAATACAAAATATAAGTAGTTTTTTTAACAATAATTAAATTCGATTGATTTCTATTTACTTTATTTTATTTTATTTTATTTTTATTTTAGTTTTTTATAATTTTTTATTTCTTTTATTCAGAGAATGGCTAATTTTGTAATGCTCTCCAGACTTTTTCCTTCACAATAACTAACCGCCATTGAGAGTATCATGCCATAATCTATGACACGTATTGTGTATCTTCTTTTCCTTATTATTATTTACAATCCTAGTCAATACCCAACTCTTTTCTATTTATATTCATACCACATTTACTGGTAAGTTTTACATTTTTTATATTTTTTCTGTTTTATTTTATTTTGTATTATTTTTTCCTTATTTTCTTGAATTATTTAAATTAGGAAATCATTTATACTCCATTTGATAATGTTTTATACATCAATAAGGTCATTATAAAGAAACAGATTTTAGGTCTCGGAAAGAAGTGTAAAATTTTATCCCCCCAAAATTTAGTCTTAAAAAAGGACTAAAAAGGCAAATGCGAGTAAATATGAAATTATTGAAGCATAATATTAGCGAAATATGTTTGAGGTTTTGAAGATAGAAATCTTTTACATGTGAGTTGGTGAATATGCTTTGTTGAAAACATATAATATATTATCACATATATATGTAAGTATAATGAGAAACTTTTATTCAGAGAAAAATACTAAATAATTTTAAAAATTAAAAAAGTTGTTACGTGGTTTGAAGATCGCCGTTGAAATGATATGCGTTGTAAGCAAAGAAGTATAGCGTACAATCAATTATTGTTGTATTCGTCAAGTTGTAAACGGTGGCATACAAAATTAGGGCGAACAATAAAGAGTTTAATTAAAACTAAAAACAAATTTATTTTTATTTTGTTTGCAATCAACAAATTTAAAAAGAAAAAAACGTAACAATATTATAGTTTTGTATAATAAAATAGAATGAAATGAAATCCTTTTTTTATATTTTCACACTTTATGAAAGAAAATTCAAAAAAATATAAAAGCTTTCATAGTTTATAGTTTAAGGGCCAAATGCAGCTTAAAAACAAAAAATGATAAACAACAGAAACTACTTTAAATGTAGCGGCAAATTAACTTTTTAAGTTAAGTTTTTACATGTATAAAATTAATACACACTACATTAGTGGTTTGAGGAGCTAGGTCGTAATCCTGACTAAAGGGTTGTAATGACCTATTATGTTATATATGATTAAAAGTCAATTTTTTTTGCAAACTAACCTGAAGTAGCGTAAACAATGTCAACATACGTCATTATTAAAACTACGTTTACAATTTTTTTTCCTTTTTTATGGCATAATGAACTCTCTGCCTTATCACTCTTAAGTTACATTCTCAATTTCCACTCAAGTGGCCTAACAAGCAAAAAAAGTGTGTTACAGCAAACACAATTTCATATTTTGTATATAAAAATTCATCGACACTCAAACATAACCATTTGACAAGGCTGATACTATCCTTCTCACAACTGTTGTGTAAAATAAACTTCAATATACAAAATTGCCATATACAGATGGCTTTTGCCATAGATTCCATAGGAATTATATGTATGGGTGGAATGAATGTAGAACAAAAATTGTTATATAGTTATAGCATTACAAGTGTTGCCATAACTGTCAGGATGAATGTAATTCTGTTGGTATACGTAAGTGTGCGAGAAAAAGATTTCTAGTTTATGAGTGACATTTATGCCTCTGTTTGCTATTATTATAAAGATTATTATGTTACAATTTAAACGTTTTTATATTTTTTAACATAGAACAACAAAAAGAAAAACAATCCACAAAAAAAAATCACAACCATTGAAGCAACACTTATGTGTTGAATAATAAGAACATTGAAACGTTAAAATTATTAATTTTTTAAAACACGAGTATTTTTTATTGATAAAAATATTATTTATTTATTAATTACAATACAATTACAAATTATATTCTAATTATATACGAGCTGAGTAACTTTGACCATATGTTCGGTGTAGTGTCACAGATCAGAGTCTCTGGTGGGAATCGAACCCACGACTCTCACGCTAATAGTCTGGCACACTACCCACTAGACTACCAGGACACCCTGATGAAAAATTATCTAGTGATGTGTTAAAGAAAATCAATTCAAAAACGGCTAACAGCTTTATTTACAGAAAGAAAATTATATGTATACATCTTCCATATACAGTGATGTAAAAAATAATAAGGACACTAATGTAACGCTTAGAGATTCGATGGAAAACAGTGTATGTTAGATGTCAGACAAAAACACATACCACATTTTCAACTTTGTTACTAGTAAATTCCAAAGTGTCCCCAATTCAGAAAGTCAGTCTACCACGAATGGAACTTAAGGAAGCCGTTTTATTGGCAAATCTTGTCCACTAAGTTCTAGCATCCTTGAATTTCTCTAATTCGGAAATACATTTATGGACTGACTCATCAATAGTTCTATCAAAACCCTTTATCTTGGAAATAGAATTGTTCAAATTCATCGCTTAATCCCAGATGCGAGATGGCAACATGTGCCAACACACGATAATCCAGCAGATCTTGGAACTCGTGGCTGTAAACCACAAGATCTCCCTTATAATTCTCTGTGGTGGCATGGTTAACCAAACCCTCACCCCACCCTAAACAAATCCCATTGAGAATTACCCAAATCTCTAATGAGATTCAGACAATACACACAGAAGTTTAGAATGATGACATTTTAACTAGAGATTCTCGTCATACAATAGAGCTTTGCCTGTGATATGCTATATATTTCGATTCTTCAATAATTGTAAAAATCAAAATCACACATTACTCAAAATGACTTACGAAGAAATAAAATTCGTTAAATTCAGGCTGAATACACTATGTAAGAAAACCTATTATTCAGAGGAATATAAGTCGGTGTCCAAAAATGAAGACAAAAGTGCACTCAAAATCTTAAACCCATTCCTTGATGAGAATTCACTTCTCAGAATAAGTGGCAAATTAGCTCTCTCTTCCCTACCATATAATGAACGCTATCCCATTGTTTTACCGGGCAACTCCGATTTTGCCACCTTTAGCTGCACCATTTACATTACTTTCTATCTCTCATTGACTGCTGAATGCAGTCAAATGTGTCGGATGGTACAAACTGAATTCTATATCTTCCGTCTTAAAATAATACGACATTGCAAAACTTGTAATATTTACTGACAACAGGCTTGTTCATCTTCTCCGAGGGAGATGTATTCTTTCACTTCCATTTCAAGTCACAGGTATTGACTTTGCTGACCCATTTAAAATTAAAATCTCAGCCTTACGAAATACAAAAACTACAAAAGCCTATGTTATTGTATTCATTTGCTTCAGCACGAAATCTATCCATTTAGAACTATGCTCAAACCTGTCTTCGTCAGCATTCTAAACTGCATTCGCTTGTTTCATTGGGAGGCGTGGACCTCCCAAAAGGTAGTAAATGACAATGGTCGAAATTTTCTTAGAGCTAGTAGATCACTCGAATGTGAATTAAATGTGTATATGAAAACAGCAGCCCAAGATATGCATATCTCAGAAATACATAACAAATGGCTTTGAATGGGAATTTATTCTTCCTCATGCTCCACATATGGGTGGATTATGGCAAGCCGCCGTAAAAAGTTTCATATTCCATTTGAAGCGAATTGCTTCTGCTCAAAAGTTTACCTTTGAGGAATTTTCAACTATTCTAGCTCGCATAGAAGGAATTTTGAATACTCGTCCATTATCTGCACTATCCGAAGACCCATCCGATTTAGCAGCCTTAACTCCGGGTCATTTCTTAAGAGGAGCCTGGGAGGCTTTCCCAGAACATAATTGGCAGGAAATGTCTCTAATTAACAGATGAGAAAAGCTGAAAGCATTTCACCACCATTTCTCAATTCGGTGGAAGGAAGATTATTTAAAAGCACTCCAGAAGAGATACAAATGGAAGTTCTCAGTTCCTAATATCCATGTAGGAGATCTCGTAGTTGTAATGGACGATTTACAACCACAATACGAATGGCGATTTGGAAGGATTGAAATTACATACCCAGGAGCGAATAGGAATGTAAGTACTATGTCGCCTTCCATTTCTAAAAGCTTAAAATTCTAATTAGAAATAAATTCTAAACCACCTTCAAATTCTAAATAGAATTAGCTTTTTTCTCATGCTATTAACATTTCCTAATTTGACTCAATTTCTCACTAATTTCAGCTTGATCTCTCAACATTCACTAATATTTATAATTTCTCCCTTAGAACTAGTAACAGATTTATAATCTCACGCCGAAACTTCAAAAACAATAGATGTCATGTAGGCAAAGGTCTTTACACAAGATCACGACCAGACCCGGATATTAATGAGTGTAAATTCTGCCGGAAATTGAGGTTTTTGCCGTCAGTTCCTAAAAATTTCTGTCAGTAAAAGGCAGAAAATAGTCGATAGGCATGGATACTGCGCAAACTGCCTAGCTAGGAGCCATGACTAACGATCCTGCACTTCGTTGGATATGTTTAAAAGATGCGACAACTTCCACCATACCTTACTCCATCCAACCCCTAAAAGGGCTAAAAGAAATTAAAGGGTTAACAGGAGAAAGTCAACGACAGAAATACCACCTTCGACTTTGCCCGCCACGTCAGATACAAAAATAATTGTCATTGGCACAAGTACTTTGCACCACCCCTCCTGGCGAGAGGTCATCTTGTGTTTAACCCCAAGGCCGGCGCAATGGTCAAACTAAGTTTGAACCCATAACATAAGTGGATTCTAATCAATTCCAGTTTCATTCACACAACTTCCTTGCCAGAAGGAATTGTCTCCACAATTTACAGTTAATGTTAATTATCTAAGAAGAACAGAAATTTGGTGGAAGATACAATTGCACATAAATTTTACTTCACATTTGGCATTGATAGCAGCAACAACTATAAATTTTGTAATAATAGTCAAATTGTGCTTTATAAAGGGTGTTTTTTTATAGAGGTATAGAACTTTAAGTTGGCATTACTTTTCAAGATGGCGACCGATTTAACAGCTGCCAAGTGATTTATTCTCAGTTTGGTTTGGCAATTCATCATGAATAGACTCACACCTGAACAACGCTTGCAAATAGTGCAATTTTATTTCGAAAATAATGGTTCTGTGCAGAAAACGTATCGCGCACTACGTCCATTTTATCGTCGACAAAATCGTCCATCAGAGCAGTTAATTCGATTAACCATGGAACGTTTTCGCACCACGTTTACTCTTATTGATAACTCGCATCCCCAGAAACGCTGTACGGTGCGTACAGAAGAAGCTATTGCTGCTGTAGAGCGTAGCATTGAGGAAGACCCGAATGAGTCCATCCGCCATCAAGCACAGGAATTGGATCTGTATCCATCCACTTTATGGAAGATTTTGCGGAAGGATCTTGGTTTGCGTGCTTACAAAATCCAACTCGTGCAAGAATTGAAGCCAAACGATCATCAAGTAAGGCGTAGATTCGTCGAGTGGGCCCAAAACGAAATTACCGTTGTTCCCGATTTTCATAAGCGAATTTTGTTTAGCGATGAAGCGCACTTCTGGTTGAATGGCTACGTCAACAAACAAAACTGCCGCATTTGGAGTGAAGGTAATCCTCAAGTGTATGTGGAAACACCGTTACATCCAGAAAAACTGACTGTTTGGTGCGCTTTATGGGCTGGTGGAATCATTGGTCCGTACTTTTTCAAAAACGATGATTACTAACTTTTTCATTCCTGAATTGAATAACCATGATGTCCAGGAGATGTGGTTTCAACAAGACGGCGCAACATGTCACACAGCTCGTGCCACAATAGATTTATTGAAAGACACGTTTGGTGACCGCCTAATTTCACGTTTTGGACCTGTGAATTGGCCTCCAAGATCTTGTGATTTAACACCGCTAGACTACTTTCTGTGGGGCTATGTAAAGTCATTGGTCTATGCGGTAAAGCCACAAACGCTTGACCATTTGGAAGACAACATTCGCCGTATTATTGCCGATATACGGCCACAAATGTTGGAAAAAGTCATCGAAAATTGGACGTCCAGATTGGACTACATCCGCGCCAGCCATGGCGGTCATATGCCAGATATCATATTTAAAATGTAATGCCACAAGATTATCTTTCGGATAAATAAAATTCATGTCAATCGAATAACCCATCGTTGTTTTATTGCAACTTAAAGTTCTATACCTCTATAAAAACACCCTTTATATATATACACTGCGTTTCACTTGAATAGCACACCGTACAAATTGAAATTCTGCCCCCTATATCTTTGTAAAAAATAAAGATAGCGGATTGATTTTGGATTGCAATAGTAGTGTTATTTATAGCTTTTATTATAAAATAAAAAATATTCCGATATATCAAGTTGTTTTCAAAATACAACAAAAAAAGAAAAATACTCAAAAAATAACAATCAAATTCCGTTTCACTAGAATAGCACATTTTTTTTAATAAATGTAGAAAAATTACTTTTTATTAAGGTTTTTAATTTTTTTCTTATTTTTTATTTATTTTTATATAAAAACTAAGATTTAACTATGGATTTCTAGTAGTGTGTTGGGCCTCCCTTGTTCAGAATAACCTCGTATATCCTATTAGACATTGACTCGTACAAATTTTTCAAATAGTCGAGAGGAATTGAAGTCCATGCCCGTTGAATGGCCTCAATCAGTTCTGCTTTGTTTGAAAATTGTTTTTTAGACCCGTAAACTTTTATGGCCAGCCATCCCCAAACATTCTCTATTATGTTTAGGTCCGGCGAGTATGGTGGCCAATTCAAAGAGTTTACATTTTTGGACTCTATGCGCGATTTGACCACACGGGCATTATGTATTAGGGCGTAGTCTTGCTGAAAAGTCGACGGCAATGGGCCAAAAAGAATTTTTAAACTGTGGAAAGGCCTTTTCTAAAACACCCTGATATGTTTTAGCGTTCATATTTGAACTTAGAAGCTGGAGCTCACAGGTGCCATAATAGGAAATCGCACCCCACACCATAACTCCGCCGACTAGACTGTGTAATCGATCCAACTGGTGAGTCACCTTCCTCAAATCGTGAAAATAATAATTGTAGCCATCAGTGCCCTACAAATTAAACTTCTTCTCGGCAGAAAAAACAACAACAACAACTTCCACTCGTTGCTCTATACCATATTATCTCGTCAAAATTTCAACCGCATTTCTTTTCGTGCAGAGTTAAGTGGTAGTTTTTTCTTTAATTTCAGTCGTTTGAGTTGATTTGCTCCTGAAATAATACGCCACACAGTGGTCTTGCTAGCATGGACACCTACTTTAGCCTTAATTTTGTCAATAAATTCGTGCGAATTTGAAGCTTCTCTTAAAAAAGCCCTCTTATCTGTTTGGGGATGGCTGGCCAGAAAAGTTTACGGGTCTAAAAAACAATTTTCAACCAAAGCAGAACTGATTGAGGCCATTCAACGGGCATGGACTTCAATTTCTCTCGACTATTTGAAAAATGTGTACGAGTCAATGTCTAATAGGATATACGAGGTTATTCTGAACAAGGGAGGCCCAACACACTACTAGAAATCCATAGTTAAATCTTAGTTTTTATATAAAAATAAATAAAAAATAAGAAAAAAATTAAAAACCTTAATAAAAAGTAATTTTTCTACATTTATTAAAAAAAATGTGCTATTCTAGTGAAACGGAATTTGATTGTTATTTTTTGAGTATTTTTCTTTTTTATGTTGTATTTTGAAAACAACTTGATATATCGAAATATTTTTTTATTTTATAATAAAAGCTATAAATAACACTACAATTGCAATCCAAAATCAATCCGCTATCTTTATTTTTTACAAAGATATAGGGGGAAGAATTTCAATTTGTACGGTGTGCTATTCAAGTGAAACGCAGTGTATATAAATAAATTTGTGTTTGGTTTTAGATAAATTCTTTATTGTTCGCACAATTCCGTGTGCCACCTTTAGCACCTTGATTTAAACAAAAAAAATTGCTTTAATTGTTATTATTCTTTACACTCTACCGCGTATACACTAACAATTGTTCGTTAGATCTTTACAACGGAGTTCTTCAAACCACAATTATTCTCTTCACACAAGACGCGTCTTCACACAAGACTGACTGAATACTTTCTGATCCCGGTGCCTGATTTGTCTTGCCTTTTTATATCGTTGGGTAAGAATTCTGATGAATGCTTTCGAAGGAGAATGCGTTCTACCTGTATTATATATTTATTAAATGTAAATTATACCTAATAAAGACATCTTGTATTGATTGTAACTGCCCTGAAAAGAGAAAAGCTTTTATTCCGTCTCCGAAAAAGTTTCTCGCTTAAGTTCTCTCACTTCCAGAAATCGAAATAACTTTATTTCTTTCTTTTCTATCTCAAATCACGCAACCCAACGATTGTAATTCCTGACGAGTAATTACAATCAACATCTCCTAAAGATGGTTCTCTTTAAAGAAGATTTAAAAATACTTAACAACAACCATAGTTGTTTCAAGGTAAGATCATAAAATTGCTGACATGTAATTGCACTTATTCTCACCGTATATGTCACAAAAACTAAATTCACGCAGGTTAGACATCTCCTACAAAACGCAATATTAAAAAATATTTCTTGGGGAGTTTCTGGCAAAAACTATGAGAGTTGAATAAAATTGCCATAAAGGGTTTCTCAAAAAATTGTCGTTCGGAATCGACTTAAACTGTAGGTCCCGTCACTTGAAAGTAAAATTAAAGCACACAAGATAAGTGATGTGAGAACCTAGGTTGTAAAGCTGTCTAAAGAGACCGCGTCTAGTGGACAGTGTAGTGATAACTGATTAATCAAATTTATTTCCAAACAGTCATACTGTTAGTTCCATTGTCTGTGTTGGGTTATTGAACGTGAGACCTCGGTTCAAACCCCAGGCCAGGCATCTATAACTTAACGAAATATGACAAAATATTTCTTCGGCGACTTCCTCTCAGCAGATTTCTGGCAAAAACTCTGAGAGTAAATAAAATTGCCATGAAAAAGTTGCTTAAAAATCTATCTTTGGGAGTCGACTTTAAACTGTAAGTCCAACCACTCATGTATAAAAATTAACGCACATGCGAGAAACTAGGTCGTAATCCTGACTAATTGGTTGTTATAACCATGTTATGTAGCATATCATGTATGTATGTATGTACTCGTATATTTGTATGTACTTACTTACCTAACTCATTCTGATATTTGATTCATTTGCTTGAGATTTTATTTACAACTACAATTTGTTTTAATATTTATCGTTATCGCAAAATAAGCAATCATAAGTCATTAGCCATTCGGGCAGGCATTATTTAAAAAACCTTATGACTTTTGGCAGTAAGGGCGCACAATTCATTCAAAATTCTCAGGAGTATATACAACACATTCTAACGCTTGTCATAATGCTATTATTTTTTAGAAGTTTACTTTTGTTTGCTTATTTTTCGATAAATGTACACATTACTTCAATAAACAAATACACCAAATATCTGATTGATTGAGATAATATTTTTGTTGCCGAATTCATATTTGTTAACACTAACTAAACACTAAGACAGTGGTTTGAGTGAATGTATCTCTGAAAAAATTTTATGGCGGGTACTGGCATTAATCGTGGATTATCCCAGCCAATTTTTTAATAAATAATACAATCCTACTCTTTTTAAAGAATACTTTTACTCCCTGATAAACCCCAATTAATATTTTAAAGGGAACAGAAGAAAAATAAGTCCAAAAAATACAAAGAATACAATGTACAATATACATTTGTATTCTAAGTAAAATATTTTTTAATCCTTATATAACATAATTTTAACGCAATTTCAAATTCATAAATGTTTTTATAAATCTATTCCCATAACGGCATCATTCCGCAGCAAACTAGTGCTTTTTGATATGTCTGTCTGGTGATTAAAACTCTTTTTATTCGTTGCAAATCAAACTTAAATAACATTAACAATGTCAACATTTTTCATTTTTTTTAATTTGTTTTTTTTTATGGCATAATAAAGTCAGTGTTCTATCACATACATATACATTGCTAATGTCGGGAGAATAAAGAATAACAAACTATAAAAAAGAAATCAAGTGGCCTAAAAAGCAAAAAAACGAGAGTGTTACAGTAAACACAATCTCATATTTTGTATATAAAAATACATCGATACTCAAATATAGCCATTTAATAAGGCTGATACTATGCTTCTCACAACTGTTGTATAAAATATAACAACATTTATAAGCAACGTATAAATGAGAGTAGGTATGTAGCATATCACATACAGCTGGCCTATACCATAGATGCCATAGGAATTAAATGTATATATGGAATGTTGGATAAAATTGTCGTAAGGTAATAGCATTACAAGTATACATATGGCATAGTGGTAACTGTCAGGATGAATGTACATAAGTCTGTTAGTATACGTGAGTGTGCGAGAGGACGATTTCAAGTTTATGAGTGAGGTTTATACCGATGCTTGTTACTATACGAGTATATATTCTAACGATTATGATGAAAAATTTAAGAAATATAAATAACATAAAACAACAAAAGGAAAACAAAAAAACAAACTCAAACACTATAATAACAGTCATGTGTTGAATAATAGTAATAACTCTGAAATGTTGAAATTGACCTTTTTTTAAAAAGGGATAATCTTTATTTTTTTTTTTTTTGATGAAAATATTTTCTAGTGATGTACTGAAGAAAATCAATTCAAAAACGATTTACAGCTTTATTTGCGGAAACAAACTTTAATGTATGCAACGTGTATATACAGTGAAGTAAGAAATAATAAGGACACCAATGTAACACTTAGAGAATGGATGGAAAAGTAAGTAAGATCAGAAAATTGCTGACAAGTAATTGAAGGGGTTTCAACTTCCTGATCCCGAGCAGAAGCGTTTGGACCCCTGATACGACCGTCCCCCCGGAACTCCTGGATGTATATATCGACGGCTCCAAACTCGATGGCGAGGTGGCTAACGGAGTCTACTCGGGGAAATTGGACTTGGACATTTCACTCCGGTTGCCGGACTATTGCAGCGTGTTCCAGGCGGAGGTGGATCCTCGCACACGGTGTTCCTTTCACCCGCATTTCAATTTTTTCTGATAGCCAGGCTGCCATAAAGTCTCTGTCGAACGTTGCAAATAATTCCAGGATCGTCAGGGAATATCGCCGCTGCATCAACCTTCTTTCTGGGCGCTTCAGTGTCACACTTGTCTGGGTCCCCGGACACTGTGACATTAAGGGAAACTGCAGAGCCGACGAGCTAGCCAGAGCTGGCGCGCTACTTCCGGAATCCTCTTCAATCAACACAGGAATGCCAATTACCTCGTTCAGGCTGGCCATCGCGCGGCATTTCTTCCGAGATGCTAACCTATCCTGGATCAATTAGGAGTCCTGGCGCACCAACCAGTTACTTGGACTTGGTCGTAACATCATCTCGATCACAGTGGCCATGCTTACAGGTCACTGTGTTATGGGCAGATACGCGGAAATAATCCCGCTTCCATTTAACGACTTCTGCCTTGGGTGCAGATCCGCTGACTGTTATCCACTTTCTTTGTCAATGCCCATCTCTTGCGAGGTGCAGATAAAGCTTATTTGGCTCTCCAACCCATTTTAGCTTGATGGATCTATCGTCCATTGATGTCAAGGATATAACCTCGTTTATCAAGCTTTCTAGCTGGTTATCCAGCGTAGGGTAGTCGCTTTAAGAATGTGCAGCCCTTGCACTGACAACTTCTCCCTCCTTAGTTCGGAGTCAGTGCAAAGACTGCGTTTACCTGTGGCGTCACAACGGCCCGCTATGCGTGCTCAAGTGAGCTTTTGGTATGAAAGCTACCACACTAACCTAACCTAACCTCATTGCACTTATTCGCACCGCATATGTCACAAAAACTAAATTCACACAGGTTAAACATCTCCAACAAAACGAAATATTAAAAAATATTTCTTCGGCGAGTTTTTGGCAAAAACTATGAGAGTTGAATAAAATTGCCATAAAGGGTTTCTCAAAAAATTGTCGTTCGGAATCGACTTAAACTGTAGGTCCCACCACTCGAAAGTAAAGTTAACGCACACAACATAAGTGGTGTAAGCACCTAGGTTGTAATCATGAATGAAGAGTTGTAAGGACTGATTATATATTTGTGTGTGGCTTTTGTCTTATTCGCATACACCGATATTTTAAGAAAACCTCACAAGTAAAAGTTTAACCCAGTGGCTACTCAACCTCACTGGAATATCCACATTGGCCGAACAGAACACCCATTTTTATAAAAAAGAATTACAACTTTGATTTTGCAAAACAGAATAAACAAATGACAACAAATTCGACAGATGGCGCTATCAATTGTCAAAGTCTCGGAGTTCTTGTAGAAAACCTTATATTCGCTTTCAAAGTATACTTAAATCCTAATTAACGTTGGTAAATGCGACAACTATTGTAAACAAATCACAGGCTTACTTAAAAAATGATTTCATTTATATGTAGTCTGAAACAATCTGGACACAGGAGCAAAAGTTTTACATGTCTTTTGGCATCAGATACTCAGAGTAACTTGATCTTTTGGCATCTAGTGAACACCTTAAGCTTTTTTAAAATTGTATCCATGATTTATACTGTACGACAGAAGCGGTACAGTTATAGAACCGATAGCTACATTATTGTCATCAAGTTTAAGGTACATAAAAATATTAAAATAAACCATTTTATTGAGGTAAAGGGTCCGCCAAATAACTTTTTTTTTTTGAAGTGAACAAAAATTCGTTGAACATGACCCGTTAACGATCGCCATTGACTGTAACGGCCACTCCTTGCTCATTTTCGAAGAAAAATGGCCCAATTATGCCTCTGGACCAAAACCCGCACCAAGACTCGTTTTGGGTGCGTAGGCTTTTCAATGTATGAGTGTGGGTTTTCTGTGCCCTATATGCGACAATTTTGCTTGTTTACATACCCACCAAGATCAAAATGAACTTCATCTGAAAAGATGATTTTTTTTTTGCCAAAATCGGCATGTTCTGGTGTAGGCTACTGCATGGCTAGCCGAGGCAGCCATTTGAATGAAATTATTTTCCATTATTAACCGGAAGGATTGTACTTTCAAATAAAAAAAGAAATTTGAGAAAATATTCAGTAGTTTTTTTTAAAGCATTTTCAAAAAAAATGTAATTTGGCGGACCCTTTATATTACACGGTGCGACAGTCAAAATACACTCAGGACATAAATGGGTTGTGAATTTTGTTGAGTAGAACTCAAAAAAATTTTTTTTTATATATTTCTCGAACCCTCCAACCTCATTTTATTTGACATAAACGGCATTTTTGATCTTTTCACACAAAATTATTAATTACCCAAAAATTTTTTAACCAAGTGCAGTTGTAAGTAGTTGCCAAGCATGTAGGAGATACTTGAATTTAAAACTGCCAATTCGATTTCGGTGGACCACGAAATTTATAACCACCATACAATTCAATTAGTTAAAAGGATCGTAGCCGTGATGAGAGTCAGTCGCATTACGGAGGAAAAGTCGAATAGTATAAGTTCTTTTCCTATTTTTACTTCTTTTAAAATCGAAGTAATAATATTTTGTTTTTGCTTCAGCGGTGAAAAAGAATAAAAAACCGGTTTTAAAAAGTTTAAAACATTTGTGTTATGAGCGAGCTTAAGGCTTCAGACTCAGTGAACAATAATAATAACAATTCGACCAACAAAATCAACATAGAGAATGTGAAAAAAAGAAAAAACGAAAGAATGGATCAATCAGCATCCAAACATTATAAAAACAATTATTATCAAGTGCTAGATATTGAAAATGATACTGTATGTGATGGTGAATTACTGAAAAAATTTGAAGATCGTGTTAAAAACAATAAAAAAAATACGCAACAGCATAACTTAGCACGAGCTGCAATGCCTGAAAGACAAAAAATAAATGAAAAAAATATTTCTGTACCAGCAATTAACAATAATACAACAATTAATTCTGAAAAAAATAAAAACAAAAAAATTCCTCCTATTAACATAATTGATATAGAGTCTAAAGAATTAATAGAATTTATAAAAAATGCTTTAAAAATAAAAGACTTCAAAATTAAAGAATTTAGGAATAAAAAAACTCTTTATATGAATTCTTTAGATGACTTTTCAAGAGTGAAGGCATATCTGATTAAAACAAATTCAAATTTCTTCACATTTACTCCAAAAGTGTTAAAAACAAAGTCATATTTGCTAAAGGGTTTAGACTCCGATATAAAAGCGGACGATATTTTGAATGAACTTTGCCATTATCAAACTGAAGATTTACAATTTGTTAAAGTTAGTCAATTTACAACGAAAAATTCTATAAAGAAAGGGTACAACTTGCCTTTCTTCTTAGTACAAATCACACCAGAAAGTAGTGTAAACGAATTAAAAAGATTAAAACAATTTTTTATCGCATGATAAAATGGGAACAAGTAAAAAGAAAAGAGATACCCCAGTGCCGCAATTGTCAAGGCTTTTTCCACAGCGCGGCAAACTGCTACTTACCTTCAAAATGCGTTAAATGCAACGACGATCATAAAAGAGGTGAATGTAAATTAACAAATGTAGTGGAAGAAGAAAGAGAAAAATTGTACTGCGTGCTTTGCAACAAATACTGGAGGTCATCCAGCCTCGTATAAAGGCTGTGAAAAATATAAGCAACTGCAACAAAAACTTAGACTTTAGCAAAGATCATTAATAGAAAATAAAAATAATGCTTCTAATGTAAATTCTTTTTATAGCCCAAATGTAAGTTTTGCTAATGTTTTAAAAGTAAACAATAATAATAATATGAATTCGTATTCAGATAATAACACCTTTATATTAGAATTAAAAAATATGTTGCTAAATCTAAATAATCAAGTGGCAAACCTCCAAAAACAATTAAACCTACAAGCATCACGTATAGATGCTATTTTTTCCATGGTAGGAGTGTAAAAAATGGATAATAATTCATTCTTACTAAAAAACCTCAAAATAATTCATATTAATGTGAATTCTTTAATATCGTTAAGTAGAAGGTTGGATCTTCAAAAATTTCTTAAAGAACACAATCCTGATATTGTACTTTTAAATGAAACAAAACTCAACCCGAGACATAAGCTTAAATTTTTTAACTATGTTATGATAAGAAAATATAGACCAGGTGCAACAAGAGGAGGTGGTACAGCCATTTTGATTAAAAGTAACATAAAGTACACCGTATGTACAAACAATACAATTAATTCAATTCAGATTTTAGAAAGTTGTATAGTGCGTATACCTATGGCTGAAAATAAAAATATTGTAATTATTTCTGCGTATTATCCTTCGGGAAATAATGACACAAGTTTTAGTTCCTAATTTAGTAACCTTTTCCAAGCATTAGATTTGCGCAACATCAACAATTACTATATATTAGCGGAAGATTTAAACTGCCGTCATAGAGATTGGAGTAACCCTACTGATAATATTAAAGGTAAGAAATTAAAAGACTGTTAAGTTGATAATGTAATAGACTATAGATGTAAATTTTACGCTTCAGAAATGCCTTCATATCCCAAATCAAATTCATATATAGACGTATGTATAGCTGATTGTAGGTTACACATAATTACTAAAAACAGCACACTAAACTGTCTAGAAACTTTAGACTATGACAGTGACCACCAAGCATTGCAAATATGTGCGTATATGAATAACGAATATGACCTTTTTTCTTTTATTGAGGAACCTCAGAATGTAACATATGATTATAAGAGAACGGACTGGAAAAAATTCAGGTATAAAATCATTCAAAAATTGGACAATAATACACTTATTCCAAAAAATCGAAATCTTTCTAACTCTGAGATAGATAATTATATTGACAAATTAAATAATTTAATTGTAAATGTTATTGAAAAGGTAACTCCTAAGACTAAGAAAGTCGACTATTTTAAGAAAACTAAAAGCCCAATAGTGCAGAAACTACTTCAAGAAAAAAGTAAAATTTTAACAATAATTAAAAAACATAACAGACTAGAATTCACGTTACCTGAAACTTCATTAAACTTACTTCGATCTCAACTAAAACTAATAAAAAACTTTTAAAAGAAAACATAATCAAAGTTTTAAACAAAAATATACAAGATAAACTTTCCCAATTAGATCCAAAAGATTCCAAAAAAATGTTCGAAGAAATAAAAAAAAAAACTTTAAAAAAATTAAACCATTACATTTGGACAACATAAAAATTCCACAAAACCTTAAATACTTACTTGATAATGTAGCTATTGATACCAATGTTTTAGAAAAAGACAATTGCAACAATTATATAATTCGTGATCACAATCAAATGCTAGATGCGATTGGTTCTTTTCTACAATCAGTCCATGCCCATAAAGAAATAGATAGAAATAATACCACACATTTACAAGTAAATGACAAGTTTAACAGATTTTTAAGAATTAAAAATGATTTCGATAGTAATCCAACTACTGTCACATTTTTTAATGCGGAAAAAATGTCTCATAACATGAGTGACTTACAGGCTAATGGATATTTTATAACTAAAGACCAAATGCTATTTATTCTTTCTAAGTTGAGAGCCAAATTATCGTCAGGAAACGATGGTATTCCTAATATTGTTCTAAAAAACATACCTGTAATTTTGATTTTGGAATATTGTTCTCTTTTTAATAATATGTTAAACAATTCGTATTTTCCCGATACATGGAAAAATGCAAAAGTTATTCTTTTACCAAAAAAGGACAAAAATTTGTCGGATCCAAAAAATCTACGTGCTATAAGCTTACTGCCTAACATCAGTAAAATTTTTTAAATATGCATTAATAACAATATAAATAAATTTTGTTATGAAAATGGAAAAGTAGATGAAAAACAATTTGGTTTTAAATTTAAGCATTCGACAGTCAATGCAATACACCTTCTCACTTCTAATATTAATTGGAACTGGAACAAAAAATTATGCACAGGAGCGTGTTTAATAGATATGGAAAAAGCTTTCGACAACATTTGGATCCCAGGGTTAATATATAAATTAATAGATCTTGAATTTCCCTTTTATATGATATTGCTTATTTATAATATGATAAGTAATAAATCTTTCAAGGTATATTACCAAAACTACCAAAGTAGAATATCTTTTAACATTGTTAATGGATTACAACAAGGCACGGTAAACTCTCCTACTCTATTTAATATTTATATACTGGATTTGATTAAAAAATAGACAACATTATAGCTTTTGCAGATGATGATACTATTGTAAAAATAAACTCCAAACTTCAAGAGTACTTCAATATAGTAGAGCAGTTTTCAGTTAATTGGTTTATGAAGATAAATATTAATAAATGCGAAACAATTTTATTCAGACCACCAGTTAATAAATGTAACAATAACATCAAAAGAAATTGGAAATCATTTGGAATTAAATCGAATTTAAATAATGTCAATATACCAAACAAACAAATTGTTAGATATTTAGGAATTCAATTGGATAAATTCCTATATTATAATAATCCTGTCATTGAAGCCATAAGTAAAGCACGAAAAGCTTTTTTATGTACAAACAATTATTTTACTCAAAATATTTAAAGCCTAAAATCAAAATAATTATGTATCAATCGCTTATTAGGCCAATCCTCACATATGGGTGTCCGATATGGTTTAATATCGCTCCTTCCTACATGGAAAAAATAAGGGTATTTGAAAGAAAATGCCTGAGAGCTTGCACAGGATTATTTAGATCATCAGACAGCAACTATGTAAAATATTGTTACATAAATCTAAACGACCTAATATCGTTTAACAATAAAAACGATAAACAAAAGCTACCAGCTACACCAACACAATCCACACGACACAAATACGCACTAACACTAAGAATACAACGAACGTGTTGATTATCTAAAGCTGCACACACACATGTGTACAACGAACCAGGTAGCAACAACAACATAAAGTAAACCAGCTACGACAAATATGTAACGGACAACATAAGCAAAGTACACAAACAACAATGTACTAGCAGAAGTCTCGAGAAGGCGTGAGCGAGAACCTTCCACATCGAGAACGTTCATCATACTGATCATATGTGCGTGCGGACTATAAAAGGGCTGGACAAAGCAAGCGGCAGTCAGAGTTAATTCAGTCAGCCTTGTGTGAAGTTGCGTGTGAACAAAATAAGTCGTGGTTGTAAAGATCCAGTGAATACTTGTGTGAACTAATAAAGTGAATAAGCAGATTATTATTGTTGTATCGTTAAGTGTGTACAGTGACACAAAAGTAGTGTAAATAATAAAGAGAGTTTAACTGAAAATAACCGCATATTTGTTTTTACTTTATTTGCAATTAACGAACTCATATTTAAACGTTTTTAAAAGGTAAAAACGTAACAATTGGTGTCAGAAGTGGGATTGCAAAATCCAAAAGTAAAAATAAATAAATAAAAAAGGGAGAAAATCAAAATCGAAATGAAACTCTGCGATCTAAAAGTGGAACGGCTTAAACGGGAGTTGGGTAAACTCGAGCTGCCAACAATGGGCACGAAAAATGAACTGCAAAGGAGATTAAGGGAACATCTGCAGCTTCAGGACATCGACATCGATTCCTACGAGTTCGAGGATGAAGAGGAACGAGAGGTAAAGGCCCCTGTAACCCCTAGCGGTATCGACATAAATTCGTTGCTAGCCGCTATGATGGAAAAGATGCAAGTATTAACGGATGCACAAGAAGCTTCTAGAGCCGAAAACCAGAAACTATTTGAAGCTTCTAGAAGCGAAAATCAAAAACTTCTAGCTGAAGTGCAAGAAGCTTCTAGAACCGAAATTCAAAAACTTCTAGCTGAAGTGCAAGAAGCTTCTAGAACCGAGAATCAAAAACTGTTAGCTGAAGTGCAAGAAGCTTCTATAGCCGAAAATCGAAAAATGCAAGAAGCCAACCAAAAGCTATTTGAAGCTTCTAGAGCAGAAAACCAAAAGTTATTTGAAGCTTCTAGGGCCGAAAATCAGAAACTTCTGGCTGAAATACGTGAGTCATTCCACAAAAGAATCAATGGCGTCGAGGAAAGGGTCTCAGATTTGGAAAAGACCGTTGACGGAAAACTAGTCATTATGGAAGAGAAGATCAAGAACCTCCAGAGCCAGCGACCGGAACCAGTGCGAGTCGTATCCGAAAGTACCGGCAGAATAAAAGCACCTTGCTTTGATGGCACCTCACCCCTATCCGTATTCAAGTTCCAATTCGAGACAGTAGCCAGCAGGAACGGATGGGACGATGAGGAAAAGGCTTTGGAACTAATTTTGGCGTTAAAGGGTGTAGCAGCCGAGATACTAGAGACCATGCCAGCCAGCCATAGAAACAACTACAACGACTTAATGGTGGCGTTGCAGCGTAAATTTGGCGATGAACACAAACGAGAACTATACCGCATGGAGTTGGGATGCCGGGCGCAAAAGGCAAATGAGTCATTACAAGCCTTTGCGATGGAGGTTGAGAGATTAGTGCAGCTCACATACCCCGGAGAAAACCACCCGCTGATAGACAACATTAAGACCGAGGCGTTTGTCAATGGTATACGAGATCCTGACATTAAACTGGCGGTATGTTCCACACAGAAGACAACCTTTGCAGAGACCGTGGCCTTCGCACTAGCCCAGGAGACCGCTCGAGCTATTTCTAGACCAGAAGTAAGCAAAGTGCGAAGAATGGAAGTCGTGGAGGAAGATGAATGCCTTTTAACTAAAGTTAAGGAGATGGTGAAGCAAGCTTTGGAAGAAAACGGACAAAAGGCTAAACTTAAATGCTTCAATTGTGGAAAGGGCGGTCATTTCCAAAGAAACTGCAAAGCGCCACGCAAGAGATCAAGATCCGCCTCACCATCAAGGAATAAGAAACGGGCGAACCATCAACCATCTGCACAAGAGTCCCCGTTAAACTAAAACGAGCTAGCACTGAGGGGCAAGTGCTGGCTCCCACAAGTGAGGGCCCCACAATCTCAATATCAGTGATGCAACAGAACAACAACAATCTTACGGCGTGCGGATACATAAATGGCATACCACATACCTTCACAATAGACACCGGGGCGACGCAGTCTATCATCAGACCAGATGTAGTGAAGGGAAAATGTGAGGCACTTAGCAATGTAAAACTACGGACAGCTACTGGAGAGTCTGCCACCGTCCACGGAAAAACAGAGGCGAAGGTGACTATAGCCAACATTAGTGTAAGTCACATCTTTATTGTTGCCGATATTGTGGACGAGGTTATCATTGGTGCCGATTTTATGATAGCTCATGGCATCAATTTGAATATGGGGCAACAGATTATGAGTTGGCGAAATGTAGAGATACCTCTAGACGTGGGGTACAAGCACCAAGTGCACGCCAGAAGGATAGTTGTGGTCGAACAACTTAAATTGCCACCTCAGAGTGAATCACTGATATGGGCGCGTATGGAGGGAGATTGTATGGAAAACCGCTTGTGGGTTGTTGAACCAGCAGAAATACAGACGGATGTAATATCAGCAAAGGCCCTCGTCAAATCCACAGAACAAAGAATAGTCCCGGTGAGAGTGCTAAATCTATCAGGCCATGAAAGAGTCGTCTGTAAAAACTCAGAAGTGGGCCAATGTGTTCCAGTAGAGGCGGTAATAAACAGCGAACAAACGCCGCAACCTGCCGATATGTCAGCCAAAGATCAAAAGGAATTTGGTGAAAATGTGGAGAAATGGATAGCAGGTTTAGCAGCTGCAGAGAAAAACAAAGCCAAAAAGCTGCTAAAGAGGTATGCTTTCGCTTTCGCCACGAACAACAAAAGTCAAGGAAGAACAGCCATGGTTAAACATGAAATTGATACTGGCGAAGCGAGACCGATAAAGCAGGCACCCAGAAGCATACCGCTGGCGAAGCGTAATGAGGTCAAGGAGTTAGTCGACGAAATGAGGAAGAGCGGTGTAATCGAACCATCATCGGGTCCGTGGAGCTCACCTGTAGTCTTAGTAAAGAAGAAAGATGGCAGTACAAGATTCTGCGTAGACTACAGGAAGCTGAATGATGTAACCAAAAAGGATAGTTACCCGCTACCAAGAATTGACGACACACTCGACACGCTAGCCGGAACAAAATGGTTCTCCACATTGGATCTACGAAGCGGGTATTGGCAGGTGGAGATTGCAGACAAGGACAAAGAGAAAACCGCATTTAGTGCGAACGGCGGCTTATGGCAGTTTAAGGTTATGCCATTTGGACTCTGTAATGCTCCGGCCACATTCGAGCGGCTTATGGAACGTGTGCTAAAGGGACTGCATTGGAAGACTTGTCTGGTGTATCTCGACGACATAATAGTGATGGGCAGAACTTTCGACGAACACCTCAAGAACCTGGGAGAAGTTATGCAACGGATATCAACGGCTGGACTAAAACTAAGCGTAAAGAAATGTGCATTTTTCCAAAAGCAGGTGAAATATTTGGGGCATCTTGTCACAGCAGATGGCATATCCACCGATGAAGATAAAATACGAGCAGTAAAGGACTGGCCTCGTCCCCAGAATCTTCATGAACTACGCAGCTTTTTGGGACTATGCACATACTACAGACGCTTTGTGCCTAACTTTGCCAGCGTAGCTGCAAGCTTGCATGAACTCACAAAGAAATCAAAGGCGTATCAATGGGGTGAGTCACAAGAAAAGGCGTTCCAGACACTAAAAGACCTATTGTGCTCTGCACCAGTTTTGGCGTATCCAGTCCCAGGAGAAAAGTTCATCTTAGACAGTTATGCTAGCGGATATGGTATTGGTGGTGTACTTTCCCAAGTGATCAATGGAACAGAGAAAGTCGTAGGCTACTATAGTCGCACATTGTCAAAGCCTGAACGGAACTACTGTGTAACCCGACGAGAGCTACTGGCAGTGCTGGAGTGCATCAAACATTACCATAAGTACCTGTATGGCCAAAATTTTCTGCTAAGGACTGATCACTCCGCACTGAGATGGCTGCTACAATTCAAGAACCCTGAAGGACAGTTAGCACGTTGGATTGAACGCCTCCAGACTTACGACTTCAGCATTGAACACAGAAGGGGCATAAAACATGGAAATGCTGACGCTCTTTCACGCCGACCTTGTAATTTAGAGTGTAAACATTGCGTGAAAGCTGAGAAAAAGGAACCCATCGTCGATATCCGGCTGACGCGGATTGAGGGCAACGAAGACTGGTCCCAAGCACAAAGGAGTGACCCAATATTGGCGAAAATAATAGCAGCTAAGGAAGAGGACAAACGACCGACCAGAAATGAGATATCCGCAGAAGGTCCTCTTACAAAAGCTTATTGGGCACTATGGGACAGCTTAAAGATCATAAATGGGTGCCTATATCGACTTTGGGAAAGCGCTGATGGCAAGACCTCATCCAACCTATTGGTAGTGCCTTCCTCCAAAATGAAAGAAGTGTTAAAGCAGTTCCATAATGGAGCCAGCGGAGGACATCTTGGAGTGACAAAGACACTGGAAAGGTTAAAACAACGTTTTTATTGGGTTGGATGTCAACAAGCAGTGGCGGATTGGATAGCAAACTGCACCCAGTGTATTGAAGCTAAAGGTCCAACAAGAAGAAGTCGAGGTCAGATGCAGCAGTATAACTCAGGCGCACCTTTCGAGCGGATAGCGATGGACGTTGCAGGCCCTTTTCCAGTCAGCAATGCCGGAAACCGATATGTTCTCGTTGTGATGGACTACTTCAGCAAATGGCCGGAAGTATATGCCATACCCAATCAAGAGGCGAACACAACAGTTAACGTTTTTGTGAACAACTGGGTATGCCGCTACGGGGTTCCAATAGAACTACATTCCGATCAAGGCAGAAATTTTGAGTCGGCTGTATTCCAGGAAATGTGTGAAGTATACGGTATTAAAAAGACTCGAACGACGCCGCTTCACCCACAGTCAGACGGAATGGTAGAGCGATTTAACCGAACCCTGGAGGAATACTTGCGGAAAGTAGTGAGCGAGCAACAGAAGGACTGGGACGAACACATTCCGAGGTTTTTACTGGCGTAACGATCGGCGGTCCATGATCCAACATCTAGATCACCCGCCAAGGTTATCTTTGGGACTGAGATAAAACTGCCCGGTGACTTAGAGTTTGGTGTTAAGCCCGGCACTGAGAGAGATGCCACACTGGAAAAGACGAAAGCCTAAATGAACTTCATGAGTTTGTGCGCACCCGTATAAAAATGGTCAGTGATAGAATGAAAGCCAGGTATGATCGCGCGGCAAACATGGAGGGCTTCCATGAGGGACAAATGGTTCTGCTATACAACCCAAAGCGGAAGAAAGGATTATCTCCCAAGCTACAAACCAGCTGGGATGGACCGTATAAAATAATTAAGCGGTTAAACGATGTCGTGTACAGGATACAGAAAGCTAACAGCCCCCGAACAAAAATGAAGGTCGTACACATAGAGCGACTGGCAAAATATGGGAAAAGAGATAATGAGCCTATTCGGGACGAACAGGCTTAAGTGGGCGGCAGTGTTACATAAATCGAAACGACCTAATATCGTTTAACAATAAAAACGATAAACAAAAGCTACCAGCTACACCAACACAATCCACACGACACAAATACGCACTAACACTAAGAATACAACGAACGTGTTGATTATCTAAAGCTGCACACACACATGTGTACAACGAACCAGGTAGCAACAACAACATAAAGTAAACCAGCTACGACAAATATGTAACGGACAACATAAGCAAAGTACACAAACAACAATGTACTAGCAGAAGTCTCGAGAAGGCGTGAGCGAGAACCTTCCACATCGAGAACGTTCATCATACTGATCATATGTGCGTGCGGACTATAAAAGGGCTGGACAAAGCAAGCGGCAGTCAGAGTTAATTCAGTCAGCCTTGTGTGAAGTTGCGTGTGAACAAAATAAGTCGTGGTTGTAAAGATCCAGTGAATATTTGTGTGAACTAATAAAGTGAATAAGCAGATTATTATTGTTGTATCGTTAAGTGTGTACAGTGACACAAAAGTAGTGTAAATAATAAAGAGAGTTTAACTGAAAATAACCGCATATTTGTTTTTACTTTATTTGCAATTAACGAACTCATATTTAAACGTTTTTAAAAGGTAAAAACGTAACAATATATATCTAATAAAAAACTGTATGATATATCAAATATTATAAGAATAGACAATTTTATAATAAGTTTAATTAGAAATTATATTTTGAAATGTATTTCATGTAATGAAAATAATTTGATTATGGCACCTTATTATACAAATTTCAATTATATATGTAATGCTCTACAAAATGGCTTCGGTCCTTCCGAATCATTTTTGTTATTAGACAGGCTAAAGATAATTCAAGACAACAATGGTATTCCAATTTTTTATCATAATTATAGACGCGCCAATGTCAAAGCTGTGGACTGCAATAATTTATCAAATTTCTGTAACAGGTATGATAGAAGTATATCGAATAAAAATTCTCTTATATTACAAAGAACAAAAACCAAAAAGTTTTGGTGGATAATGGAGTAGTAAAATATAAAACCCCTTTTTTATCTTTAAGACTTTTTTTTTTTAATATTGTGTTATATATAAGTAATGTTTTTCTTCACATTTTTCATTACAAATATAAATATAATTTTATATTTTTTTAATATATATAAATTTATTGTATTTGCAAATCAAAATTAATATTATAGCCATAATACTCGAGAGCTCGTTTCTGGGACTTTGTATATATGTAAACATGTATTATACTAGAGTTTATTATAGTAAGAAAATTGTTATATATTGTAAATAAATATCAATTAGTTAATAATCTACAGTGAGAAATTTATTGGGATTATTAAAAGCTAAAAGACTTCAGCCGAGTAGCACATTACCAAAGCAACTGATTCTTTTAATTCATAAGTACGTAGTTGACCGAAATTAATTAATTGTCAAGTGTTCGTTTTGGTTACAAATCATTAGTTGCTGGTGCATGAGAAAAACAAAAATATTTAACAGCAAAGAATTTTAATTTTAACCCTACATATTTTTTAGGATATCCCTTAAGGACGGACATTTCATTTAACGCATTTGGCATTCAATGTTTCAGTTTCGTTAAGCGTTTTCTGTTGTTATTTGCCGCCATTCATGCCATTCACAAGTTTTTCAGTTGACTATTGTTTGAGGTTTAGCATCAAAGTAACAGTTCTTCCAAATGATCTCCTAAATACTCTCTTGAAGTCATATCGGGACTTTGTGAAAGGGTATAAAACCTGTGGGGACTTTGGTAGCAAATCACATCTATACATTAGTCGCCGTTTGATTGGGTTCATTGACTTCTTAGGAATAATAACGAAATTAATACGAAATCTCACTTTTTCCGAACTTTTGGTGAATTTGTTCTTGAGATTGTTTAAATAGTCTCACTTATTTTTTTATTTCCTCAATAAATTCCAAATTCCAAGTTCTTTGGTTTCAGCTCTTTATTTTTCTTCCTCCACCCTAAAGCATATTAAATAATCTTTGGCATAATGCGTTTTCTTCAAACGAGGTAAAATATATCACTTTTGCTCGTACGGAGTACTTTAGTATGGAGGAAATAAATATGAATAGCTCGAATTCAAGATACGGATAATTTTTTCATTACTTTCTTAAAAATTATATTGTATTCTCCGATTACTAGGCTTACGGAAACAGATTGACGGGCCTCTGCATTTCATTTTACTTGAGATGTCCGTTCCAAATACACGAGGTATAGTTAAAATATGTATTGTTTCAATGATGTACATTTTGAGATTGGGCTATACTAACGATGGGCTATCCTAGCGTCCTTACGTTCAGAGCTGTGAGAAAGTTACGTGGACAGGTGAGACTAAAATTAATTGTATAGAGACGTATGACTGTGAATTGTACTCGCGTCAACCAGGAAAAAAACTTTGTAAGCAAAAGAAGTTAAATAAACTTTGAAAAGATTGACGATAGATCCGTGATGGTATGGCCCAAGGAACTTTGAATAATCTACAGAATAATTGGTGCAATTCGTCGTAGTCTAGTACTTAGTGTATTGACTTATTAGGCTTGAGGCCACGGTTCAAACCCCAGGTCAGTCATCTTCGACAAAACGAAATATGGATAAATATTTCCTCGGTGACTTCTTCCTCTGAGCAGATTTTTAGGAAAAAAAATTGTCATGACGTGGGTCCTGCCACTCATGTAAAAAATTAACACACACAAAATAAGTGGTGTAAGACTCTAGGTCGTAATACTGACTGAAGGGTTCTAATAACTAATTATGTATGTATGTATAAAATTTATTATATAAAGTATGCTTATTTTTTGATTACGGTACATATTCCAACAACACAACAATAGTCGTGAATAAAAATGAACGAAATCTCACAATGATTGTGGTTATTGTTTTGTTGTGTTAAAACTATCCACATACCGAGTCAGTAGTTTGAGTGACTACATATGTTCCTTTAAGATGTACAAGAATAAATTTAAATGGTAAATTTATGGTAAAGTTTATTAGGGCAAGGTTTTTTTCAATAGGAATGAAAGCAAAGAAAAACGAATAAAAAATTAGAAAAACGAGAAAGTGAAAGCTTTTTGTACACAAAATTTTCTTGTATTCGAAAATAGTTTTTGCGTAGCATTTTTAAATAATTGGTGCAGAAAAATAAACGAAACCGAAACCGTATAAAATGCCAAGCAAGTATAAAAAAGAAAACAAAAGTAAAAAGAAAGCAAAGAATGTTTCATGAATTTTTTAACCAAATAATATTATATAATTATTATATTATATTATTATATTATATAATATTATTATAATATAAATAAATTATTCAGCCATCCCCATTCACAAAGCAAACTAAATTTCGGTATTACGATATTTTCAGTTTGTTCTAATAGTTGTAGCATCGTTAATAGGAGTAATTTTACTCTTACTGTTCAGAATCAATTTCTAAAAGGATGGAAGTTGTTTTGTACAATTGTGCGTTTACATCAACCAAAATAAGTGACGTCACTGTCCACTTAAGGGCCATTATTATTTTAACGGGCAGATAAATTGTTTGTTATTATTATAAGTGGACAATATGGTAGAAATGAGCGTTAAGCTAAATGGAGGATCATCCTACCGGTAACTTTTAAAGTTAAGTTTATATTTGAACTTTTCATGTTATATATTATTTTCAATATGGCAACTTCAAAATATACAAAATGAGCATATACAACAAAAAAACTAAGCCCGTCGTTGCCACTGCGTTTAAAAAAAACTTGTTTGATTGTGCAGTACTATCGGCAATGCTCCTGCACCGCCATATTTTTGAAAAAGTTAATTTTATTTTATCATTAGGTTGTAATAACGAAAAGCAGTTAAAGATGACTTTAAATTTCATTTTAGCTAAAGTTACCTTTAACTAAACCCAACTTTAACGAGAAAGTTGTAATAATGGCCATAAGGATACCAATGTGACACTTAGAGATTTGATGAGAAAGTAAGTACAAGTTGATAAGTAACTTCACTTATTCTCAGCTTATATATCACAAAAAACAAATTTCATTACGATTTCATAAAATTATATTTTTTATTCCAAATTAAAATTGAAATAGAATATCACAATGTGGAAAAAATAAGGACATGTCATTTAGGACATCCAATAATTATAACTTAATAATGGATTTGCATCATTTTATGTTATTCTTCTTACTTACTGACTTATCTGGCCATTGACAACTCGATTAAGGGATTTCGGCCTGTTTGGCCAATTTGTTCACAATCGTTCGCAATTTGTTTCAAGTTTTTCAGTGTTCACAATGTTTATATTTATAACAATAAGGTGTGCCTATGTATTTTAATGTGTAATATTTGCCTTTACATATTGTATATATTTCTTCACAATATCCTTTTGTTATAACAATTTATTTCTTTGTTTCACATAGCTTTAATTAATTTTATATATGTAAGTTCACACGGTTTTTCTGTTTAGTGTTGTTTGCGGATCGGAGATCGATAATCAACTGATCAACAAGGATCAAAACAATCATGCAGGAGATGTTAATGAAAGTGTGTATGATGATGTGTATTGTGAATGTTGATGTGTGTTGGTGATGTTATTGTTATTGTTTGTTAAAGATGTTTGTGTTGTCATATTGGAAGTCAGGGTTAGGGTTGTGTAAATTTGTTCACCCGTGTGAACACATTGAGATGCACTATATATAATGCCCAATGGTCTTAATAATTCCTTAGTTTTATTTCTTACTTTGTTCAGTTGGTTAGACTTTTTGTTTAACCATCAGCCTACAACACGCCTTAATTTGGCATCTTCAAAAAACAATTAGTTTGAGTTTATTTCAGTTAATGACAAGACATTAAATTACAATATGAAATATGTTGGACTGTTTGGTTATGTAGGAGCACAAGACATTAAAAATTTAATTACAATGTGCCATATGTCACCCATAAAAATTAATTTTGACAGAATGGAGATGATTTTCAAGTCATTTTAATTACAGCGTATAAATGGTGCAGAAAGCAGTTAAGTTGTGTTGTTTTAAATTAAAAAGATTGTACAGTGAACGTGACGTTATGTGTATATACGTACTGTGTTTTTATGTAAAATAATTGTAATAAAATGTTCATATGATTTGCGAAATAAAAAATACTTTTTAATTTACAATGCTTTTTGGTGGTATGCTGGACATCATTAGATTGAAAGTGCAACATCATAATACTGTGACGCTTTTACCTTATTAAAAAGGTTTAGAATATGAGTTCGTTGATTGCAAACAAAATAAAAATAAATTTTGTGTTTAGTTTCAATTAAATTCCGTTTACAATCTTGAATGCATAATTTGCTTTATTCGTTATTCTTATTTACACTTCTGTTCGCGTACACACTAACAAATGTTCGGTAGATCTTTACAACGACAATCTTCAAACCATGACTGTTTTCTTCACACGCAACGCGTCTTCACACAAGACTGGCTGAGTTATTACTACTCGTTGCCTGCTTTGTTTTGCCTTTTTATATGCCCACGTAATCAGTCTGATGAAGATTCTTGAAGTCGAACGTTCGTGGTTTCGGCTTCTCGAGGACTCTATCGCGACTTCCTTGTTGTTTCGGTATTTTGTTAATATTGCTTGTTGTTGCGTTCTTGCTTACTTGTCTATCCCCTTTTCTTTCATACTGATATTGTTGGTTTACTTGTAACAAGTTCGTTGTATTTGTGTGTGTAGCTTTTGCTCATTTTAATGTGAAACGATGTACACCGTTTCCATTTTCGTAACAATACTATAAAAGGGATCAAAGGACATACTGCCTGGGTAGTATAAGTAGGGCCATGAGAACAATGTTGACTAAAGTATTGAAAATGATCCTATATGTCCGCCAAAATTAGAATTGCATTATAATGTAAGGCTTTTCTGAGGATTGAGAACACTAGCCTATGAGGAATTGCACTGATTGCCACAAAACAGCAAACAAATATATATTGAGAGTCATAAAGTTTAAACGTATCTTAAAGGTTAAAGATAGAATACCTAGCATATCTCTTACGACCAATTGCAATCATTACGATCATTATGATATCGGATCAACAATGCTTGTCAAAATGAACGTTGGCACTGCTACTCGTTGAGAATACACGTACAAAGATTTTTGTGGGGCAGGACTTGTTAAATGTATGTATGTCAGAATATGCCACCAGACTAACCAATATATGATTTTCATGTAGAGATTCATTCTATCAGAACTATTCTCTAGAACTATTTTTAACTATAAGCAGTCTTGATATGATAAGATACGCTTTATTTGAAGAGAAGAAAAAAAAGAGACAAATGATTTAGCTAACATAGCTGGATGTTTGAAAAATTAATTCTAAGAGTGGGCTCCTATGTGACATATCAGTTGGTGTAACTGCAAGTAATGATATGTGTTCTTACGGAACACTCGCTTGTAGAAATACATTTAAACCACATAAGTTCGACAAAAAAAGCCAATGCAAATTTTCAGAATGCATCGAAATGATGGATAACAATTTTCCATTTTTACTTCTCCGGGAGATGTGAAGAAGTGAGAATTGACATCTCTTGAAGTCGCCGTGGTCTACTAGATAGTTATTAGACGTGAGGCCTCGGTTCAAACCCCAGGTCAGAGATCTTCAACTAAACGAGATAAGACAAAATATTTCTTCGGCGACTTCCTCTCGCAGATTTCTGGCAAAAACTAGGTTTTCTCAAAAATCTGTCGTTCTGGGTTGACTTTAAACTGTAGGTCCCACCACTCATGTATAAAAATTAACGCACACAACATAAGTGGTGTGAGAACCTAGGTCGTTATCCTGACTAAAGGGTTGTAATGTTATATAGATTTCGTATGAATTATTCATGAGCAGTATCTCTTACTTTTACTTACCTTATTGTTCGCATGTTTGATGTTTCTGTTAATCATCACCAGTGGAGAAGTACTTTTGACATTAGCAACCCAAGTGACTTATTGCTTACTTATCGTTGAAGTAGATTTGAAACTTTTAATGGTGGTTTGAAAATAACTCAAATGAGATTGATAATAAATCAAAAAGAACAAAGATTTTAAAGAGGCAAATTCGATCATAGTTTAGCTATAAAATTATCAACTATCGCGTCTCATCGTAGTTCCAAAAAGTCGTTCGATATTCGTCAGTAGAGAAACATAGTTCATCATTGAACTTTGTAATAAGACATTAAAGTTGATTGCAAATGATAAAATTTATTTACCAGATTTCGTTTTAATGCCTGTTGCTTCCACCTGATCCAATAAATTGTCCCAATATCTTTAGACTGGTTTGTAGAGTTCATCAAACTAAGCTTACGATTAAAGTAAAGAAAAGTGTTCATCAGATACATCTCCAATTATATTCCTTTCAGGAGGTTTTTCTATTGAAACCAAAAGAAAGTTCCTGAGTTCAATACTCAGCTCAACACATTGAACGCAATTAATAAAAATATTTTCTTCATAAATTTCCGTTTTGGCAGCCTTCTGAGTGTAAATAAAATTGCCATGAAAAGTTTCTCACAAATCTGACGTACTGAATCATGAATAAAATTAACTCACATAGCATGGGAAGCTAGATCGTAATCAGGACTAAAGGGTTTATAGTCGCCAATTAAGTAAGTATTCACGACATTAGAGCGCGTTCGTTTTTTCTTATTTCTCTTCATTTTATTATTATATTCTTAATTCCGTACCTAACTAAGAATATATTTTCTAGTCTTAATTCTAAATAAGCAGTACCAGGAATAAATTCAGCTTTCATATCTGGTGCTAAGGTGAGAGCTGCAGTGTCACTTTTTAAAAGTATTTGTTTACAATAGTCAATAATGTTGCGAGTCAACAATATAGTTTGGAATAAGAACAAGATTTATGCAACATGCGATGTTAGCTGAAACCAGCGCAAATTCTTTAAGTGACGAAGAAGTCCACAAGTGCTTTAATTCCTAAAGATACATACATACATAATTGGTCATTACAACCCTTCAGTCAGGATTTTGGACCTATTTTCAAACACCACGTATGTTGTGTGCGTTAATTTTTATACATGAGTGGTGGGACCTACAGTTTAAAGTCGACTCCGAACGACAGAATTTTTTGAGAAACTTTTCATGCCAATTTTATCACTCTCAGAGTTTTTGCTATAAATCTGCTGAGAAGAAGTCGCCGAAGAAATATTTTTCCGTATTTCGTTTAGTTGGAGTTGCCTGGCTTGGGGTTTGAACCGAGCTCTCACGTCTAATAAGCCAACACTAGACCACGGTGACTCTAAAATTCCTAAATTCCTAAAGATGATGAAAGAAATACGGATTAACCTTCTCATTTACTTTACATTCATCAGACTTAAAAAAAAATTAATATTAAATATTATATGTAATTAAGTCTTAATAAACTCGTAATCAAAAAGTGCATGCTATTCAAGGTATAAATATTATCGTAATTCGCACGTTTCCTTAATACAAAACAAAAAGTTATTCAATATCAATTTTCGAAATTACGAATAAAACAGAACAATTTGCAATTTAACTTAATTTTACCACAGTGTTAATGCACATCACACAATTAAATTTTTTGTTCTGGATACTAATAACATGGTGCGACAGTCAAAATACACCCAGCTAATGACATAGTGTAGATTTGAGTAGAACTTAAAAATATTTTGACAAAAACTGTATTTTTGATCTTTTCACACAAAATTATTGATCTTTATCCATCAAAAATTCTGAAAATTTTTGAATTATAAAAATTTGAAAAAATGTACATATATATGAAAAATATAACTCGATTGTTAGGCTCTGTAAAAATAACTACGTTAATTTTTCTCCGACTTAATCAAACGCAGTGTCAATCCCTTCACAAGATAATACACTTTCAGGATGTCATCACCTATTTCATATTTTTTAACTAAAGTTTACCACTATGAACGGACAAAGATGAAAAAATATGGGTATTCTACTCAACAAAACTCATAACTTACACTATGTCATTGGCTGGGCGTATTTCATTTTTTTTTATTTTGTGGCATAGTGTAATTAACAAAGTATTTTAGCGTATTAGCAATATTATATAAATTTTTATTACTCATACGCACATATTTCGGCTAATATACAGTGGACAGAAGAAGTCTATAGGTATCCCAACATATTTTAGCAATTTCATGTATTTTAAACAATAACATGTAAAAAATAATTGATGTTTCTTTATATTTATTTTATTAATTTATTCCTATTTATTATTAAACGGATAAATATTTAATGTTTTTCCCAAACCATACCAATAATTTTGGAAACTGTCTGGTGTCTCCACAAGGTCCATTCAATCCATTTGGCATTGAATCTCCCAGTTTTGTTTTCTGTTGATATTTGCCGCCACGCACTTAAGTGCGTGCAAGTTTTTCAGTTGTGTTTGGTTTTAGGTTTCAAATGTCGAAATAGCGAACAATTATTGTAAACGAGCCTTAAATATTATTATTAGTAATTTCTTTTTTTTTTTTTGTTTTGTGTTGAAGATAGCATCTGCCAATCATATTCAGTACACATCAAATCATCGAAAGCTTGTCAAGGCATATGGTGATCATAATCAGCAATAAGGATTTTGATGTAAGAAATGAAGAACTTGAAAGACCACCAAAAAGGTGATGAGTCAGAAACAAATGCCCGAAATGTTGCACAATATACAATTTCAGATCGTTTAAATGCTATGGGAAAGATCCAAAACTGGAAAATAGGTGACACGGCAACATTTGTTGAAAATATATAAATAGACGTAAGGCCAGTGTTCAAACCCTAGGTCAGACATCAAAAAGAAAAGTTGAAAAAATCTTTCTTCGACGACTTCCTCTTAGCAGATTCCTAGCAAAAACTCTGAGAGTAAAAAAAAAATTGCCATGAAAAGTTTCTCAAAAATCTGTCGTTCGGAGTCGACTTAAAACTGTAGGTCCCGCCAAACTTGTATAAATTTAACACACAACATAAGTGGTGTGAGGAGCTAGGTCATAATCCTCTCTGAAGAGTTGTAGTGACTAATTATGTCATGTTATGTATTTTGCATAGAAGAGCTACTGGAGTCGAAAAATTGATTTATTTTTCGAACCTTGAGCGGAAAAATCATGTGTTAAACGACGACAACCATCAACATCTGACCGATCCGGCATTAAGATAATGCTGGTCTGTTAAGACCAGTGTTCGAAACGTTCGAAAAAGGTCTATTTTATTAGCTCTCAGAGTTCTCAAAAAGTTCACTAAAACCCAATTTTTACGTTGTGTACTGATCTTTTTAACGTACTTTGTACACAAACAGTGAGAAATAGTGTTTGTGAACTCTGTTCAGTACGTTTTGTTAGAGTTTGCGTTCATCTGTTGTGTAGATGTTGTGTTAATGTGTATACGCACGAGTTCGCAAACACTTAAATGAAAGTTAAAAGTATTTTATCAGTGGCGTACACAAGTATGTATTTGTACAGTATTTTTTCGGACACTGGGTGAGACCAGGAAAGTGTGGTGTACCTCGGGGTCCTAAAGCCTGTTGAAACCGTTAATACAAGTCGAACCATACATCAAAAAACCATCAGAGTGGCTCAAAAGATAATTTTACGACATAATAATGCACCAGCACAAAAATCAAATCCGGTTAAAGATAAAATCAAAGCATTAAGCTGGGAGGTGCAACTCTATCTGCTTTCTATCTATCTGTTTTCCTTGATGTGATACGCTTTGGCTAAGCAGTGCTTCGATTCCACTGAGAAAGTCGATAATTGCCCGTCTAATGGGTTTGCTTCAAAAGTCGAACAGTTTCATTGACGTGGAATTCACCAAAGGCCTGGGAGATGGAAAAAATGTGTAGCCAGCAGTGACCAATAGTTTGAAAAAAAATTTGTGTTTTATTTTCCCAAAAAAACACTCATTGCATAACGGTATACCTCGAAATTTTTTGTCACATTGCTAGTTCCTTTTGAGTTAATTTTCGTTTTGTAAGATTATTACTTGATTTTAATGTTTTTACTTAGGAAAAATTGGTAATAAAACAAACAAAATTGGAAAAAAAAAGAAGAAGGCTGGTCGTGATTTTTATACATTTTTGCCAGGCGTATTTTGGAAATTATTTTACAGAAATTTTAATATCTTTTCCTTGTTATCCTGCTTGACCTTAGAGTTGTAAAATATTTTTTTCTTTTATTTCATATCCTTTCTGCCTTATAAAAAATTTAAGAGAAGGCAAAATGAACAGAAATTAAATGAAGGGAAACAATCAAGACTTATTTTTAATACGTGTTTATTAGGGTTATCATGATATAAATATAATAAAAGGAAGAAGAAGCTAAATAGCGCTATTAACAACGTGTTTAATTATGGTCTGAATTTACCAATCTTGCATCAAATAGTTTATAGGTTTAATGTGTTGTTTACAAGAAAATAAATCTATAAAATAATGATAAGAATTCTTCAAGTCAGATTTCTAATCAAAATAAGTTCTTAAAAAGTTTTTTTTAGAGTGTATGTTGTCGTATCTGGGCAATGGCATCACGAATATTGGCTTTCTAATGCTAAATAGTCTCTGAGTTGTCACCATAATATTTTTCTTTAACGTCGCTTCACAGAAAGTAGTCTAATGCTGCAGCTTCTTGGCGGCCAATTGTCATCACCATTTAGGCTAATTAAAAGGCAATCAAACGTTTGACGCAATAAATCGATTGCTGCATGAGATGTGTGGCAAGTTGTACCATCCTGTTAAAATCAAACATCTTTCACATCATTACTATGACTATGATTGATGGTGCGATAGGTGCCGCCGTTGACCATAATAGTTGCGCCGTCCTTTGAAGTTGTTGCTTTGAAAAGAATGAAATATGAAAATGAGGTTCATCCGACAAGATGATTTTTCAGCAAAACCGTCTTCACCGTGAAGTTTCTCGTTGGGCCAATAAATCTTATCATTGCTCAAGCGTATATTGAGCTCAAGCCACAACGATGTGTGGCAAGTTGCACCATCCTGTTGAAACCGAACATCGTTCACATCAATACTATGAAAAGGGTTCAGAAAAATCAATTATCATGGTCCAATAGGTGTCTCCATTGACCATAATAGTTGCGCCTTCATATTTCTTTGAAAATGACGTTCATCCAAAGAGATAATTTTTTTTTTTGACAAAATCGTCTTATTTGTGATGTTTCTCGTTGGCCCAATAAATCCTGTCGTTGCTCAATCGTAAATCGACATTACGTTCAGTGGACATAATATACTGAATATTGTGACAGAATAGAATGACATACATAAGTATTGCCAGATACAAAATAACCGATGTTTCAAATTTAAGCCTATAGATGGCTCACCCTATACATTCAAGTGCGTACCAGGTGTACCCATATGAAATGGGCGTTATTTTGTGAAATTACAACACAAATTTTTAATAGAATTGTCCTTTGCTGGCTACACATTTTTCCCATCTTTCAGGCATTTGTGGATTGCACGCCAATAAAATTCTTCGCCTTTTGAAGCAAACCAATAAGTCACCCACTTTTCGATTTCTTCGTAGGAATTGAAGTACTGGTCAGTCAATATATGAAACATCGACTCCAAGTCTAGTGAATATGGCGAGTAGTACCTCCCAGAATAATGCTTTAATTGTATACTGAACAGGTTTTCGCTATCTTGTCTTGTGGCCCATTCTGGTCATTCGTTCAACACGATCAGAAAATGTTTAGTTGTGCAACACTTAACATTTCTGCCATTTGTTTCTGGCTCAAAGTATCATCATCATCCCATATTGTTAGCAATTCATCGTCTTCCCATTTTTTAGTGGTTTTCAAATTCAAATCCCTATCTCTGAAGCCTCGAATGTTACTTCTGATACTTCTGATAGATGATCGCGTGCCTCGACAAGCATTCGATGCGACTCCCCAGCTCTTTGCTTTATATTCGAAGAGGATGTCTGGATCCGTTTTAAGTATATCTCGCAATATTATCTAATCTTTGTTTTAATAAACAGCATTCTAAAGTTCTTATGTACACTCAGCCACAAAAGTATACATACGGTTAACAAATTTCAGAAATTTTTCAAACAATCCCTTTTCATTGAAAATCTTTATAATTGTCTGACATCTTTCTTCGATTTTAAGATGGTCTTTTGCATTGGTTCAGAAATTTGTGAAATTTGTTAATCGGATGTATACTTTTGTGGGCCTGTGCAGTTCAATTTCAGAAATTTTTTAACCAATGCAAAAGACCGTCTTAAAATCGAGGAAACTATAAAGATTTTTAACGAACACGGATTGGCTAAAAAATGTCTGAAATTTGTTAACCGTATGTATACTTTAGTAACTGTGTGTATATTATCGTTGTTGATGTGTTACGGTATTGCTATAATCTTGTTTTATCGTTTATCAATTGTTTATTTTGTTAAGCAAAGTTAGATATCCTCATAAGTAATAAATATCTCTATATTGCCTTATACGGTGTTCAGATATGCACCTTTATTGAGTTCAATATTTCGCATAAAGTTTCAATTAATTATTGCGCAATAAATACGCAAATTGTTATAACATTGAGTAAAACTTAAAATGCAGCAATGTCAGAAGTATGTTCAGTGCTCATATTACAATTATCCGAACACTTTCTCTTGATATTTGACAACTCAAATATCAAGAACGAGAAACAAAACAACAAAACAAAATAAAAACAATGTTGTTGAAACACCCAGCTGTTTACCAGCTGTCAAATGAATATTAAATAAGCAGCTGAACTGTGTATATTATTATGCCTGAACACTTAAAATAATGTACTTAATTAACCGAATATTGACTCAATAAAAGTGCATATCTGAACATAGTATTAAGCTGTCAATGATTTAATAAAAGCTGACAGTCCTCAAGTCAGGTGTCTATTAATAGGAATACCAAGATATTTAATATGCGAGTGAGTTACACCTCTATTGATGATCGAAAAGAGGGAATATTACGTGACCACATTTTTTCATTCACTTTACTTCTCCATAGATAAAGACATGCATCTCGTGAATTCCCATTCATACAAACCAAAGCAGTATCATCAGAAAGATGACGTATTGGCCTGCTCAATGTAATGTGTAAAATATATTTTAAATATAAGGCGTATCCCAATATAATTTTATGAGTAGCACTTATAAAATCACCTTCATTAGTGTCAAACAAATATCCACATTCCAACAGTACAGCAGTATTATTAAGAAAATTTAGTTTCAATTTAACCCAAACTAACTTTCATAATTTTCAGTTTTAATTTTTTTTTTCAGAGGCATTCGTGTTTTAAACAAGGTATTCATTTAAATGAAAACAAAATAGATTTAAAGGGAGGTTGGAAAAGTAAAAAGATATTTTCAATTAAACAATTTCTTTCATTATTAGTCTAAAATCAACTCTTAAGCTTTTGTGCAATTTAAATGTTTTTTAATAAAGGCTGGAGGGAAGTCATTCATTACGAGTGAAAATGAAAAACACTTTCAAGTATAAATTAATTAACGACTTACAAAGCAAATAATGGGCACAATAACAAATCTCTTCCTTCCAAAAATGAAATTGGATTTTTTATTTGTTTTGTTGATTACGGAAATAAAAAAGGCTGTTTATATGTAAATGTCAATTATTGGAAATTCTTTAGGCCAGAAAAAAGGGTAATAATAAAACATTTAAGTAATTATAATATTATATAAGCTTGACAAATAAACATTATTGTCATACATACATACATATGTGGTCTTACAGCCCTTCAGTCAGGTTTATGGACCTAGTTTCTCACACCACTTATATTGTGAGTTTTAATTTTATACATGAGTGGCGGGACCTACCTATTGGCATTAAAGTGTCAATATATTGTTGTTGTTTAAAATATGAGGTTGTTGATTGCAAATAAAATAAAAATAAGTTTGTATTTGTTTTAATTAAAATTCTTTATTATTCGCAAAATTCTGTGTGCCACTGTTCACAACTTGTTGTAACAACAACAATTACTTCGTTGGTTATTCCTCTGTTGACACCCTTTGCATAAACAATAACAATCACTAGACAATTGCTTGACAGATCATTTTAACGGAGATTTTCAAACCACGATTACTCACTTCAAACATACCGCGTCTTCATACAAGACTGACTGCACTTTTGCTAACTCAGTTGCCTGCTTTGCCTTGCTATTTATAAGGCAATGTAAACTGTCTGATGAATGTTCTTGAAGGCGAATGTTCATGGCTTCGCTTTCTCGAGATCTCTATAAATATAAACATCTTTATTTCATTATTGTTGTTTGTGTGTTTTGGTTACATTTATTATTGCAGTGTTTGTTGTTGTATTTTTGTTTACTTGTTTACAATTTTTTATGCTAGTGTTTGTTGGTACATTTTTGTTTACTTGTTTATCATTTATTTATGCTGGTGTTTGTTGTTATATTACGCAGTGCGATAATTTCTAAACAAGTTCATTGTTTTTGTTTTTGTGCCATTTGTTTATAATTTTAATGTTAAACGATGTAAAAGCAAAACACCAGTATCTGTATTTTTCCATTTTCGTAAAAATATATTATTTTCTATTGTACTAGCTGTTTTAGCTCCTCTACCTGCGCGTATTGCTGCGCCACCAACTGCAATGAATTTGAAGGAAAGACATTTCACAAGTGTCCAATTAATTAATTATGTATTATTTTGTTGATTTTGTTTCCCATTGTCCTGATGATTCAGATAAACGGGCCTGAGTAGTACGCATTCCATCAGTTTATATTCTCACTTCTCGTTGTTCAAGTGGCTCAAGCGAACGGGGCTCAGCGGCATATACACGAAGATTTTCCAGTCTCAATGCTCGTCTGATTCTGAGGCTCGTAATGCTCTTTTCTTCCGTGATTGAGGTGTAGGTCGACCAATTGCTTGTCATTCATTTTTATTAATAATTTTCGGTGAAGCCATCCATCGGAAATTAATCGCACCAACCTTCGTCGGCTCATGCGTAACAACTTTGTTAAAGAATACACAATTTACGATTTAAATCATTTTTAGTAATTTTCAGTGGTACCACCTGTCTGAAATTGGTCATACCAACTTAGAAATCTTCCCCGGCTCATGCGCAACAACTTTGCTAAAGATCATAACATGATCAAAGGCATAGCTTACGATTGTATAAGGTACATACAAACAAACATTCATTTTTATATATAATATGACCTAGGGAGGTAACACGGTCACTATAGCCAATCCGCCTATTTTGTTCATATATACGTCAAAGTCGCCCATACGAAATTTGAGGAATCTAGCTGTTGCAGCTTATGAGATATTCGGCATTAAATACTATTTGGGTATGCGGGCGTGGCACCCCAACCTAAAAACTAGCCTATAGTTCCTTCCAGACATACAGGAAGGTACTGTTAAATTTCAAGAAAATAGGTCCAGCCGTTTAGCCGTCTATAGACTTCAAACAAACCCACAAACAAATAAACACATATTTATTTCTATATATAAGAAGATTATACCGTTTGGTTGCTACAATGGAATGTTTATTATCCTGTTGAAAATAAAATAATGACAAATTACATAAGACTTCAAAATAGTAAGAAAGGAAATCATAATAGAAGCAAGAAAAAACAGGAAATAAAAAATTGTTCTTAAAGTTTTTTTCTCATTTTATCTCACTTGAGATTTTATTTTTAGTATGATATGTCGTCAAAAGCACAATGCCCGTAAGCAACACTGATGCATGAACTTCACCTTCGACATTTTTATTTTGGTTTCCTTTATATCTACTGGAAGGAATTGTTTTTCACAAAGTGTTGAAATGAAAAATATTGCAATAATTTGTCATCGAATTATGACGTAAGATGAATACGCTGACGCGTCCAGCTATTGAATTGTGTGGTGCTCAGTTAGCGTACGTGTGTAGTTTAAATTTTGAAAACATCATTTATATTTGGAAACAATATAACGGGTTATTAATGTTTCGGCTTCAAAAATAAAGTTCATAAAAAAAACACAGAAGACTATAATTTCCACGAAGCCTTCATTTAATTATAATCGGATTGAATGTTGACAGTATGTATGGAATATAATGTTATTCAAATATTACCTCTAGTTTAGCTGCAGTAGTCGATCTTTTTGAGATGGCTTTCCACCACATTTTCGTATTTCGTGCAACGTTCTGAAACTATCCGCGTAGATACAAGGCTTTTGACGTAGCCCCGTAAAAAGTCAAACGTCTTCAAGTCCGATAACCATTATAATGCTGTTGTACCACATACCGTCCACTCTATAATATAATATAAATACGACTGTTGCGCTATTTATTAAGGTTATGGTTTCTATACCATAAAGTGCCCCAAAGACTCATTTTGTTCGTGGCATTGGCTTTTCGACAATCATGCCTCGATTCTGCGAGCACCGAGAATTTTCATGCTGATAGCCATAAAGCGAGGAATCAATTTCATCTACTAGGAGAGATCACACCGTTGTTCTTGCTGTTGAAGAAGTTTTCTAGAATAATACGAATTTTTTCCATTCCATGGCGTTCGAACTAAACAAAATACGAAAAATATTCCTTCGGTGACTTGAACAGTGTCTTACAAATATGTCGTTCGGAGTCGTCCGTATCCATGGCGTTCTCAGCAATTGGACACACATTACGGTTCATGACGGATTTTTCATTTGATTTTGTACCTCCCCAACTCATACTGCCATTAACGTAGATCATTCTCAACGCTGTACGTATGCTGATTGAGTGTTAGGTTAGGTTAGGTTAGAGGACGTGTACTTTTCAATAAAGACAAGTACAGTACCCGGATGGCGAATTGACCCATTGTACAACATCCTTACAGAGGGAAGGATAATAGAGGGGTAAAAACGAGAGGATGTAGGAAAGGGGAGAATGTGAAGTGGAGGAATTACACACATAAGACATAACAAAAAGGGGAGGGCGACTACACTGATGCGGCCCTAGCGCCTCTTAACTAGTATAAGAAACTAATGAATCTATGGAAAGCCTGAATGTCGGCTCTCGACACAGATTTCAAAGCCTCAAAGAAGCGAGGGTCCTCAACCTCAATTTACCAAGGGCTGGGCAGTTACAGAGGGGGTGTTCGATAGTCTCCAACTCCTCCTCATCGCAACATGCCCTGCAATAGTCCGGCTGGGATCTGTTCCAGATCTCCGTCAGCGACCTAATCTCGCAGTGCCCCGTGATAAAACCGACAACCAACCTTAAGCTGGCCTTATCCAAGCCCAGTAGCGAACCTGTTCTCTTATTGTCCACAGCAGGCCATAGACATCTAGAGACAAAACAACAACATAATGATCAAGCCCAACCATTACAGTGAAATAAAAGTATCATTATCTAAACTCAAAGCATTTTATTTGTGTTTCATTTAACTTAACTTTTGAAACCGAAAAATGGTTAACCCGTTACAATAAGGGATACCAGTTGCATGAGCATGCGAACACATACTGTTTAAGCATACTTATGAAAACATTTTCTTCTACAAAAACGAGTTGTGTTTGAAACACAGTTCTTTCAAGTGTAAACCATCATGCATGTAGTTTACTGCCATTCATTTTGCTCGTTAATGTAAGAACTTATGTTCGAAGCGCTTAAAATAATTTCGTATGCATTATTCATGCTTTATAGGAAAATCAAAATATTTTGAGTAACATTGCCTTGATACAGAATTCCAATGCATTTCTGTTTACTGCTCGAGTTGTATATTTTACTACTGAACTTAATTCCTTAAAAATATAGTGGAAACAAAGATTACTTAGGTATTTCTTATGGTAAACTATTTAAGATTTGAGCTGAAATTTTTAGAATTTATTGTTTATTTCATTAGAATACAAGTCTTGTAGAAGCTATGAATAAATTTAGATTGATAAAATACAATCAGACAGGAAAACACACCAACAACAGCAAATTACATTCCCTTTATAAATATTTTATATATACAATTTCTTTTAGTACATGAACGTAAACATTTTCTCTCTAAAATCTTTAACGTACAATAACTAACAATACAGAAATTTTATACTGAATAAAATAAAAACCAAAAATACAATTGGAAGTTGTAGCATTGGAAGTGGATTCTTTCCTCTTTTTCCAATCGCTTTTGTTTTCATATCCCAGTCGGCTTGGCTTAATCTCTGTTTCTTTAAAAATTGTTTTTCTTCATCAATTTTTTATTATTTCAAACGCTTAAGCATGTGCAGTACCAAATAAGATATCTTGGTCAATCTTAAAACTACTTTGAAGATTTTTAAACCTGACCAGAGTTATTTCAAATTTATTTGTAGATCTCTGCAAATATGAGAAAAACCAATAAAATTTTATTTCACGCTGCTTTTTTACAAAATCTGCTGCAACTTTGAGTGACAAGTTTCGCACCTGAAATGACAGTCAATTCGACTTAGGGAATATTATAAAATATGACAGCCAGAGCTTGTATATTTGATTTTGATGGTCCGACAATAGAATGCTTTATCAATCTATCTATCTATATAGTAATTGCACAATTTCTATAAGTTCAATTGAAAAACCTGTTACAAAACATTACGTATATTAAAGCATTACCTCAAAATGAAACAGAAAGAAGTACACAATGTATTTATTGTTGCGGAGAGTGCCACGACCAAAGATCAACATATAAGGGGCATTCCGGTAATGTCTTAGCAATCCTGTTGATTCGTTCTGAAATGCATTATTGGTTCCAGGTATTTGTTCCTTATCACTGAGCCCGTGGTTTACTCCAAGCAAACTCAATGGCTCAAAATGTGTGTATTTATACTTTTCGGTTGCATTTTATCAGGACGTATACTAACCCGGTACTATATGCCTTTTATGTAACCCAGTCCAACACAAGTTGTATTCTTTTCCGTGACAGAAATATAAATCTGTCCGAATGTGGTGGGAAATACTAGCAGTTCGTTTAATTCCAAATTAACTAGAGGTGTATGGAATTGTCCACTTGTAGGGTTTCCATTATATCCTCTGTTCGGTAATGTATCAAACATGGCAGCCAGAAAATATTGTTTAAAACTCGGTTTCTTATTAGCCCTTCAGCTGAACACGGATTCGGAACATCCTCTAAATCTCTTTGTCATTTTAGAGAGTATATTTGGACTTAAACCCAATAGAACAAACCAAAATAAGAAAGGAATTATTTATTGACAAGAAATAGATGATTCACCTTATCTGAGTAGCCTAAGTGATTGAGTATCCAAAGGTTTTAAACTTTCTAAAAAGCAAATGAGACAATTTTAGTGTTATTTTTATTAATCAATTATTACTACGTAAATCTTTTCTAATATCTTTCAAAAACGTTAATGATAAAATAAAATAAATTCTTTAAATTCAATGTATTTTTGCATACTATTGGTATTCAATTATTTGTATATGTTCGCTATTGGGTTCTAATATATTAAGATGACTGCAAATAATCAGAAGAAGAATTAATTAATCAACGTATATTAACAATTTGCCATTTAGGTTGTTCATAGCAGCAGGTGTTTAAGGATTCTTATGCCTGTCAATTATGCACAAAGAATTCAGTGTTGAAAAAATCAGTACTTTTGTACTTCTTTTAGTACTTTTTCATTCCAAAAATACCACAGTACCCCCGCGACGATTTCAGTATTTTTTTTATTATTACATATTTTATGTTAATGCTAAACGTAGAATTAGGCTTCAGCCCTGATTAGCCAAACGTCAACGGAACTTACGTTCGTATTGAGAACACAAAAATAATGTAATTTCGGTAAGCATTTGCATTGCTCTTCATATGCTAAAAACGAACGTATGTTACATTACGTTCCATCGACGTTTGGCTAAACGGGGATTTTACGTTTTGTTATGTTCCGAATCAGCTGTTTTTTGTCTTGTTTGTGAGGAACACGATGGCCATATGTATGTTAAATATAAATAAATAAATAGTCTAGTAGGTAGTAAGCTGGCTTTCTAGACGTAAGCCCACGATTTCAACCACATGGCAGACATCTCCATCAAAACGAAATGTCATATTAAAAAGATATTTCTCCGGCGACTTCCTTCTGTCAAAAATTCTGAGAGTAAATAAAATTGCCATGATAAAGTTTCTCAAAAATATGTCGTTCGGTGTCGACTTTAAACTGTTGGTCCAGCCACTCATGTCTAACATAAGTGAGAAATGAATTTGTAATCCTGATTGGAGGGTTATTGTGACCAATTATGTATGTGCATATGTATGTATGTATCTTTTACAAAAGTACCATTTAATGCAAAAAAGTACTGTTTCAGTTATTTTACTATTACTATTACTATTTTAAAATTTCAGTTTTGCAACACTGGAAGAAATTATATTATTTTTTATTAAAAGCGAGAGTTTCATTTTTAAAGCCCATGCTTTATGTGTCGCTTATTATTGACATTCATGTTGTGTTGGTTTTATTAATAGGCCCTATAAACTTATATGTACAAATTTATAAATGAACACATAACTATTGAACGCATTAAAAGCTCATAAAATTTACCAAAGTTGATAATAATTTAAGTAATTACGATCAATTATAGTTTTTGATTTTCTTTATCACCTTGACGTATGAGTTATATTTAACATGAACTTCACAGCGTGTACGAGTATGGATCAGTTAGGGTGCGAACAGAGTGAGGGTGCGAAAAGATTGAGGGATGAAAGCCGAGCCGAGATTGTCAGTGCGATAAAGATTGTCAGTGCGATAAAACTGATTACATACAAGTCAATACAAATAAGTTTGTGTATAACGCCGACAAGAGTAGAGATCAAAGCCGATGAGTGCGGGAAAACAGATGTTTACTTCTTAGTGTGCAGTCATGTTCAGTCGGGTAAACTGTTAAAATTTAGCTGAATATTTTTTAAATCATTATATAAATGATGAAATTCACCAAATTGATTCCAAATTCCTTTGTGTTAATAATAGCATTAATCACACTAGGAGAAGCAAAATACTCTTCATCAGAGGAATCCATTACAGTGTACAGCAATTTTATAAAAACAAATGAACAACAAGACTAAATGACATAAAAACAAAACACATGTCATAAACAGAATTTCGGCGCTGATTCTCGCATTCACTGTGTTATATACAAATTTTCTTCTCGCATGAAAATAAGCGTCAATAAGCTCGGCTCGGCTTCGATCGGCATCAGCGCTCATTCTGTTCGCACGCTTACTGTATATTGAGTTTTTTTCTTGACTTTAGCGCCTTACGAAATAGAGAAGTACTCTGGAAACGAAAAACATCAGTTGCGTTTCTTATAATATGTTCAGATATGTACTTTCATTGAATCAATATTATTTGAGTTTATTGAGTACAATATTTTAAGCTGGTAAACAAAACAACTGGTTGTTTTAAAAATACTGTTTTTTTGTTTGTCGTTGTTGACATTTGACTTGTCAAATATCAACAGAAAGTGTTCGGATAATTGTAATATGCTCTATAAACACACAGTGCTGCATTTTAAGTTTTACTCAAAATTATAACAATTTGCGTATTTATTGCGCAATAATTAATTGAAACTCTATATGAAATATTGAGATCAATAATGACGTTTATCGCGATTTACGCAATAAAGGTGCATATCTGAACACCGTACAATGCTTTAAATGAGAATTAGCATTGCGGGTGGGTATAATCAGACTTGTTTAGAATATAGCCGCTGAATATGAACAACGAAGGCGTTAGCATCTGACAACACTATACCTACAAGTTATGCAGCAATTGAAACTACGTTACTTAAAAATTGTGGTTTTAGTGATAGAACACAATTTAATAAAATAATATTGAAATTCACTTTTTAACAACAGTGACCGTCATACAGACTCTGGTTTTTATATTGAGTTTCTTTTTACGTGTAAGCTTACATCAAGAAGATGAACAAGAAATGAATATCCACTAGATCGATTTCCCTTACCACTTTTCCGATTGTAGGAATCAAAAGATAAATTAAATTCATTATGAGAATATAATTTCAAAGTTCTTTTTGCTGAATTATTAAATTTAAAAGAATACAAAATACTATTCAAATCGTATTGTTATGAAAATGGAAACGGTGTAACATCGTTTACAACTAAAATGATAAACAAAAGCTACAAAAATAAAAACCATGATTATGAAGGAGAAGGGTATAGACAAGTAAGCGAGAACGCAACAACAAACAATATAAACAAAATGCACAAACAATAATGAAGCCACGATGAAACTCTCGAGAACGCACATTCAACTTCAAGAACGTTCATCAGACTGTTTATGTGGGCATATAAAAACGCACGACAAAGCAGGCAACGAGTAGTAAGAATTCAGTCAGTCTTGTGTGAAGACGCGTTGCGTGTGAAGAAAACAGTCGTGGTTTGAAGATATCCGTTGTAAATATCTGAGTTGTAAGCCAAGAAGAATAGGGAACAAGTAATTATTGTTATTATAAGTCAAGTTGTATACAGTGGCACACAAAAATAGTCGGAATAAGGAATTTAATTGAATTTAAACACCAATTATTTTTATTTTGTTTGCATTCAACGAACTCATATTTTAAAAAGGTAAAACCGTAACAATATATATGTACAGTTTAAATGTGGCAAAACCCGCATATTAATGAGACTCACCACATGCCGTGAATGAGAATTTGCAGATGCAGATAGAGTTCATGAAATGTAAATATTATGGAACATACGTACATACTTATGGTCTGTGGCAATGTACAAAGCCATTTACTCGTATAAGTAAATTAATTGAATAAAAATTCAGAGGAAAAGAAAATTAAGAAGAAATTTATTCAATTTTTGTAGTATTTTTTCAATTATCTGGCCATTTTGTTTTATTTTTCTGTCGCTGATATATGCTTTTGATACAAAGAATGGCTGTCTTGTGGTATTTGAGGGATAATATTGATTAAATTTTCCAGCTGCTTTTTTTTCATATTATTTAAGAAGAAACATAATTCTGTATGAATAATTGGCAAAGATATGTATATACTTAGTTAAGATTTTCCTTTATGTGGAGATGGTTAAAGAAAATATTTTTATATGTAGTGTGTTAAGTTAATTCCCGTTTTAAGTTGAAATAAAAATGGAATTTGATATGAAGTCATTTTTGTGCCATTCTAGTGGTTGTTTATTAGATGTTTTAAAGAATTTTTGCAATAATTCATTTTTCAAATTTTCCAAAAGTGACTCATTTAAATGAAATGAGATTCCAAAGTACAAGTATGTGTCCATAATAACCAATACTAATACAAATAACGTATCTTCGCTCTCAGAGGTACCAAGTCACGTTTTTAGGGATATTGGCTCTATTTTTTCGTTTTCAGTACTAGTTACGTATTTATTGTGCATAATACAAAATATTATAAACAGTATGACCTTTAATTTGATATATGACAAGGGCAAATAGCTTTAGCCGTTCCGGAGGTATGGATCGCCGAAGTCGCAAAACTGCCAAAAAATCGAGATTTTCAAAATTTTGAGGCCCCAGTGGCACGGGTTAACATCTTCCAATCGTGCTCAAACTTTGGCAATCCTAAAATCTGATAGAAAGAAACATTTTAAGGGGTGCCACCAAAAAAATTCTGAAATTTTTTTTACGCTGTGAGATAAAATCACCACATATTCCACATATTAATTCCAAAATTAATGGGGTATACTTTATTTTTAATTGCACTTTAAATATATTAATCATACGCAAGATATTACATGTACTGGAGTAGTTACTCTAAAAAGTATGCAATAAAAAATTTTACATTTTTTCATGTATGAAACTAATACGTCACATATGTGCCTGTCATGCATGAATTTCACTTATTAAATATGTATGAGCATAGCGTGGGCAAATATAATGGGTGTTCGTTTTAAAAATTTAAATTTAAAAATGCAATAAAACAAAAATGGTTAGAAATTTTGATAAATTTATTGTTTTGTTGTGAACTACAACTATTCCGATTGGAAATGGATTATTCTTTCATTTATATGGCTACCTTATTCGCTCGAATTAATTTTACACCTTTTGGAGTGCATATAACACATATAACACATAAATCTAGGCGTTCAAATGCTCAATTGTCTCTGGTGTGTTGGCCCAACACTTTTATTTAACGGTGCCTTATAGGAAATAGACCAACGTTATCAAATCGCAGCTTTTTGCCGTTCAACTGATATTACCATTTCTACTAATTAAATGGCTATCAAACGTCATCAATACCATGGAGATAGGCGTCTTCATTTTTAACGAAATATGAGCCAATGATGGCCCTGCTCCCCAAGCCGCACCAAACAGTTTGGGTTTTCTGAGCACCTAATGCGGCAATTTTGGTTATTAACGTACCTACTAAGATAAAAGTGAGCTTCATCCAAAAACATGGTTATTTTTAGCAAAATCGACATTATCGTGCAGTTTCTCCTTGGCCTAATAAATCGTATTGCTGCTCGAGCGCAAAATCGAGATATTGCGTACAGTGGACATAATATACTAAATTTTGTGACAGAAAATAATGACATAAGTATTGCCAGATTCAAAATAACCGATTGTTCAAATTTAAACATTCATGAATTCATCTTCTCAAAATCTCTTTTATTATTGTAGTGTTGTTGGTATATTTTTGTTTACTTGTTTACCATTTTTTGCTGGTGTTTGTTGTTATATTAAACAGTATGATCATTTTGTTTTCGCAGCTTATGTTTATAATTTTAATGCTATACGATGTAAAAGCAAAACACCAGTATCTAGATTTTTCATTTTCGTAACAATATACTGAATATTGTGACTGAATTGAATAATATAAGTATTGCCAGATTTGAAATAACCGATGATTCAAATTTAAACCGATAGATAGCCTACCCGATAGAAGAAATTTGCAGACATTATTAACAACAAAACTAGGTCGCAATTATGACGTAAAGGATTGTAATGACCCTTAAGTAAGTAAATTATGATTTACTTTATATATCTTTTCCATGCTTTGAATATTTTTGATGCCTTGAATATTCTAAGATTTAGAAATCTTACTTCTCTCCTACTCATAATTACTCACAACTATCGCATAGCACAACATCAATTTAAATTCGAAATTCGAAGCCAAAAATAAAATTAAAATAAATGTTTAGTTAAATGTACAAATCATTGTAAGACGTCTACGAGTATAATGACGTCGCATGGTATAATAGTCTGCCTTATTGAAGAAAATCATGAAATGAAAGAAGTCAATTTTGTTAGTTCATATTTAAGCATAAACCATTTATTCAAAAATGTGCATACAAAAATCATTTAAATTCTAACTTGTTGAATATTATACCAGCTATTTAAATTGAGTTACTAAAACGTAAGTCAACCGACCGTATTATTGCATATAAAATGTTCTTTGTAACGTTCTTATTTTCTTATGACGTTAGGAATTGGTTTTTTCGAGTTTCATAAGGACGTTTTACTTATTTATGGTAGAGAAATTGAAAAAAAAGAATCAGTTTAGTGAATTTGCTCGCATTTATTTAAATTCAATTGCGTTTTTGGCCATGCTTGATGATTTAAGAATTTGAAAATCAATAATGAAAGGCAACAGTAATGATGTTAACGATGACATGTTGCAAATCCATTTACAATAATTTGTCCTGCTAGTTAAAGAGCCAATGAAAAAGGAAACAAGTAATGAAAAAAAAAAAACAAAAATTGAATAAACATTGTGTTGACAAAAACTTATTTAAATTTATTTGGGAAAGAAAGCACTCAACCGAACATGAAAAAAAGTTAGGAAAATTAAATCAATGATATTGCAGCCATTATTAAAAACCTTTTTGCGGGTAGTATGTATGTTTTTTTTCACATAACAGTAAAAGTTGAATTCTTGCTATAATATTGATTTATTTTTCATATTGTTACGAAAATGGAAACATCGTTTAACATCAACATGATTAACAAACGCTACACTAACAAATACACCGAACATGTTACAAGTAAAGCATCAACATCGGTATGCACCAAAAGGGGATAGACTAATAAGCGAGAACGCAATAACAAGCAATGTGAACCAAATACACAAACAACAATGAAGTCACTATAGAATTCTCGAGAATGCGAAACCGCGAACGTTCTACTTCAAGAACGTTCATCAAACTTATTGCGTGCTCGTATAAAAAGGCAAGACATAGCAGTCAACGAGTTGTAGTAAGAATTCAGTCAGTCTTGTGTGAAGATGCGTTGCGTGTGAAGAAAACAGTCGTGGTTTGAAGATCGCCGTTGAAAACATCTTCGTTGTAATTATTGCGATTGCTGACATATTTTGTAAATAAATTTGATCCAATTTCCTTACAAAAAAGCGTTTAGGAGATGGGATTCCATTTGTTCAAGTCTAGAAAAAGCACTAGGTCGAGGTAGTCAAAGAATGTAATACGAAAGAAGTTATTGATTAGCATCCATAAAGCCCAGACTCTAACACAATGGAACTTTTATTGACTTGTATGATAAGTAAATTATCAAAATACCACCTTATCAGCAAGCAAACATTGAAAAACGCTCCAGTGGGTACATGGGTATTAAACATAGGGAAATATAACTTGAAATCTGGCCAATGAGATTTCAAGTTGTAAATTATCAACTCTTAATCCAAGCACACAACACACTTTTAAGAGATATGTTTGCAAAGTTTTTGTAATTACCAGACCAATCTCTTTTCTGTCCGAACTATTTTCTGCCACTGAAATTTAGTTTTAGCACTTATTTTCTGTCTGCATAGCCGTTAAGAAAAATATTTTCATTTATAATAAAAATAACAATTTCAAACTTCAATTTAATATTAACAACAACAAACATTCTTTTGTACCAGCGATAATTTTTTGTACTAAAATTTATTCAGACGTCATAAGTGTATAAGTTTTTTTTTTGCTCACTGTATAGACGTTCTCAAAGCAATCGTAATTTCGATGTAATGGTATGACGTACAGAACATAATATTTTTTGAGTCAATATTTCCAAGAAATTTAAATTTCTCCGGGGTCCATAACTGTTAAAAATCATGTTGTTTTCTATTCTAAACATTTAAGCAAATTTCTGTTTGTTGACCACTTGAATGCTGTTGTGTGTAGACAAAAACCAACATGATAAAATATGTACTGTATAGCTCCAAGGCAGTACCATGTTTTTCTGTTTCGAAACTATCAACCGAATAAAGATTTACATTCATTGTGTGCAGGCTTTCCGAGGATTCCTCCTAATCAATGAGATGTTTTTATTAGTTGTATTACAATATTACGTTATGAACTAAAATTATAAAATTTTCCTATTTAAATACAATGTTGGATAAAGAAGAGGCAATGTGTGACACTCTCGCCTTCGTAATGGTAATAGTTTCGGCGACAAAGATTTAAAAATACTGGAACTTATCATAATCTGTCGTTAGAAACTGAACCTGAAGCATAATAATTTCAGATTTTTCTCTACCATTATTTTGCTCTCAATTAAACACTCTGGAATTATGCTATGCTATGCAGATTTCACAACACAATTCAGTGATTTGGCAACAATTTATTCTTACATGCCAAAACTAACAACAACAACTATTTAGTTTATAATATTAAAATATAGAAAAATTATTGTTTATTTCATCCTTGCTTCCAATTTTAATTTTTCATCATTATGCTTCTATGTGGAGAGTTTATGTAGAACATAGGAACGAAAGCAAAATATTTATCTAGTTTTCCATTTTGCTTTTCCATTAATTTTCATATATAAGTGTCTATCATATAAATATGTTCCCATTTTATAAGCACAATACAAATAAATTATTTACACACAATTTGTACGAGTACATCTGCATAAAATACTTGACAATTGAACCAACTATGGTACTCCCAACTGTTTCGAAATTGTACTGAATTGTATATTGTATATTTTATATGAAAATTTTGTAATTGATCATGAAAATTTATGAACTTTGCAAAGCAAAAGAATTCAAATGTTCCGTTTGGTTTGACATGGTAAGTTACTGCGGTATGTAGATACAAGTGCCAAATTTTGGCAAATATTTGAACAGAATTTATAATTCATTTTGCGACATTTATGTGTTTAATAGAGTTGTTATAAATTGTCTCTTTTAAAATTACAAGCATTAAAAACGGGAATATATAAAAATTCTATAGGAAATATTCAACATTCTATATGCAACTCTTCTGTAATTGCTTATATTAACAACAATTTTAATATTAAACGCATAAAAAATTCTTGTCATGAAGCATCAGGTACCCATCATAGTTTTTCATTGGTTTAGTTATAGATTTGGTTGTTTTTGTTATATATCTTAAGGTACGTTAAAGGTTTCTCACACATTGGCTGTGAGCAGCGCCTTATACATCTTTAAAGATGTTCTTTTTAGCTTCACTTCGGAGATATTTGAGTAATTGTTCGGCTAGTTTTTTTTAATTGGTCACTACAACCCTTTAGTCCGGATTACGACCTAACTTCTCCATTACTGATGTTGTGTGTGTCAATTTTATCCATGAGCTGCGGGACCTATAGTTTAAACTCGACTCCGAACGCCAGATTTTGGAGAAGCTTTTCATGCCAATTTTATTTACTTCCATATTTTTTGCCTGAAATCTGCTGAGTGGACATATTGGAGAAATATTTTTTCATATCCTGTTTTGCTGGATTGATTTGGGGTTTGAACCATGGCCTCACGTCTAATAAGCCCACACACTACCTACTAGACGTTGGCCACTACAATAGGTTTTACAATGGGTCAATAGATCTTTCAAACGAATAAATATATCGATGTATATATGAGCTGTTTATTTTGAAAGTGGTTTAAGTCCATTTTTTCTTATATTGAGATATTTATGGGTTTGGGTTTGCATTGTTTCAAAAATATTGTTAACTGGTATTAAGTTGTTTTTATGGTTATGTGACCTTAAACATGTTAGAATATATAACGTAATACGTCTTGTAAACTTTACTAGAAAAATAAGCTGAGTTTCAGAACCTCAATAGAACTTAAACCACTTGCAAAATGAATAAAATGACTTTTTTGTTTGTAAAAACGAATAAGTCCACTTTGTGTTCTTTGTTTAATATTATTATAAGTTAATATTTTCACTTAAAGTTACTCCACTAGTGATTCCTCTAAATAGTTATCCTTATAGTTAGGAGTTGGATTGGGACATAGAGTTTTGTATAATGGTGTTAATTTTATTTTGCTAAAGTTCCTTGGTCTTTCCCGGCAAGGTAATAAATGAAGTATTTTGAGTTTTGTATCCACTTCCATAGATTCTTTATAAATAATTTTATAGTGTTAATTTTTTATAAATCGCATCCAATATATCCTTAGCCAATTTACAGGTTCGCCACTAGAGTTTTTTAATCTTTTATGAATTGCTTCTTCCAGAGGTTTTGTAGAAAAAAATCTTCACGTTTCATAATATAATATTTGTTGCTCTTTCGACATGTTTTTATGGTTTCCATGGGGGACATACATTAAATTATTTTTCGTCGAAGCCATTTCTATCACTCCAAAATCACTATCATTTGGCAAAAATTAATGTCCTGATAGTAAAAACTTATGGTCAATAATATCTGCATTATTTTCTGCCGATTGCACAATTTTCAACCACGTTGCTGCCAATTTTATTGGTTTCAATGGACTTAAACCTGTTTCGAAATAAATTTGTATGCATTTCGTTAGCTAACTAATTTTCAAGTGCCCCAAATCAGTACTCTTTCATTTCAAAAATGCCGCAGTACCCCCGCGACACTTTCAGTACTTTTTCATAATTACATATTTTATGTCTTGAGCTTTTCAACAATTAATGCATTGGTAGTAGTGTTTATGAACGTTAGATTTGAGTCTATCTTTATCGTATGTGACAGGCAAACTTCTACAGGAATTAGATATCCACATAAGGATATTGATTCGGAAGAACGAATTCACTTAGTACTGCACAGTGCGTTCCACCGGCCATCCGATGTGTTCTATGAGAATGTCCAACTTGAAAATAATTTTCGGGTACAAGTTCTTTTTTAAGATTTTTACGAAATAAAGTTTTTTTCAAATTTATAACCGTATTTTGTCGAACACCTAACAATTATACTCCCTTAGAAATTTGCTTGTTTTTCTGACTTTTCGCAACTGTTGGAGTACTTTGTGCTGTCACCTTATTTTAATAAGTTATACGAATCGAACATACATATATGTATAATATAGTTTCTCACACCACTTATGTTATATGTGTTAATTTTATATATGAGCAGCGGGGCCTACAATTTAACGTCGACTCAGAAAGACAGATTTTTGAGAAACTTTTTCATGGCAGGTTTATTTACTCTCAGAGTTTTTGCCAGAAATCTGCTGAGAGGAAGTCGCCGAAGAAATATTTTTTGTATTTTGTTTTGAAGTCTGGCCTGGTGTTTGATCCCTGGCTTTACATCTAATAAGCCAACACTCTACCTACTAGACTACGGCGACTTCATTTCATTACAACTCATTGAGTCTTTTCAAGGTAAGAATCGAGCATTGGTCTTTTAATATGTTTAATTTGTTGTAATTGAAAATATGATTTAAAAAATAAAATTATTTTTTATCTTTTCAATATTTTAAATTTCATCTACAATTTATAAATCAACTCAAAAAACTTATTTTCTTAATTTCATTTGATTTCAACTTAAATTTTTTGTCTATTTTTAATAAAAATCCAACATCTTCACTGTGTAGATTTAAGAAGAAAACAACCGTATTGTTTAACATTGAACATCGTATTGCTGATGCTGCTAGTTGTGCAGTAGCTCTCGAGCTGAAGTTACTACTCGAAACAAACACAATCACAATGTACACTCTGCTGTATGGTAGTGTATTCATTATTATTTATTTATTTTGTTGCTGGGATGGTAAGTACATTTGTTGTCAATTTATGTTCTTTTTGCATTTGCAAAATATCTCTTCTTTTAATACTTTTGTAATAAGAAAAGAAAAAACCTGCCGTTCTCTTCATTCTTGTCATCACAGATGAGTTTTGTTTGAAAATAACATTGAAAGAGGAACCAAATGATGCAGAGAATTAAGTAAAAACAAAAGAAGGCTAACTTTCTATGTTTTTGAAAATTGTTTTTCAATTAGAATTTCCCTTTTTGTAGAAACAACATAATTTCAGTAACCAAAGCTAATCTCTGACTGGCTTTATAAATCACTGTGGGCTTTTAAATAATTCAATTAAAAGCAATTTATTTACAAAACGTCATTAAAATAGAGTTCTCAGGATTACATTCGTAGATTTTCTTCCATTCAAAGATCAATTTGAAGTTGTTTTCTCTTATTTCTTTGTGTGTTGTCCTCTATTACAAGATTTCATTACTGTCGTAAGAAGTTTTGTGTATCCAACTGGCCTCCAGACGTATACTTTATTTGTAATTGAAATATTCATTAAGTATAGTGCCTAGTGACCGGCATTTACTTTATTGTTTGGAACACTATTTGTTGGCTTTATATAAAATTTTCTTAAATGTAATTGTTAGAATCTACTACAGAAAATGCTGAGAAATTAAAATGAAATAAAATGGAACAGAGAATTAGAAGAGTAATTATTCATTCCAGAAAATACTCAATTTCTTCAAACGTTTGATAGCTATTTGGTGATGAATTTCTTCTTTTTTTCATAATTTCATAGTCTTTTTATGTGAATGGTGAAACAGACAGAAACTAATATTTGACACCAAAATCCTCATGTCGAAAACAAGCAACTCATTCCTCTATTGTATTTTAAGTTCCAAAAAAAGTATGCTTATAACAGTGGCACCACGCCCTAGTTTGTTCTATATATAATTTTTACGTCCTTCCCCTGGACCTTTATTGTAGGGGCTTGGCGGCTAAGATTAGTAGGCCACTCTCTGTGCAAATGAACAGTGGCATGGATCGAATATTGGCCACAAGAGGATCAAATTAAGGACAGTAGGATTTTAATGATTTTATAATGCTATGCTATTACATCTCAGGAAAGTTCCGGACATCCATTCAGAATACAAAGGAATTTCATTCAGATGGTATTTTTTTTTAATATGGAGGTTATAGCTTAATCCATAAGGCTACCAGAGCACTGCAGCATCTTCCAGGCGGAAGTGGCAGCAATTCAGGCTCCGGCTGTTACAGCACTGGAGTCCGAGATATTGAACTTCAAGACTGTATATAACTGTCGCCAATATCTCAACGAGATAGTGAATTGGTACAGGTTAGGTTAGGTCGAAGTGATAGCTTTGATCAGCAAAGCACACTTGAACAATCGGCCCGTTGTGTAGCCACAGGTAAGCGCAGTCTCTGTACTGACTAAATTCCTCCTAACTAATGGAAAAAGTTGGTGAGCGCAGAGGCTGTACACGGATTGGCACAAAGTTCATATCATATGGGTATTGAAGCATGTTAATATTCTAAGTACCTGAAGAGCGGATAAACTGTTCAGATGTGGCACAACGCTCCGATGAATTTTCTAGTATTAACACCGTTAACGCCAGATATGCGGCTTTGGGTCGAACGATGCAGAAAATCTGACATGGCTAGACAGATGGTTCATGAAAAGTGTGCTTAAACTCCAAATGTGCACTCTTGGTATGATTATTGGCATCATCACTGGACATTGCATTATGGACATCTATGTAAAGAGCATAGCTCTCGAACACATCGCAAAATACTCCTATAGAAGCTACCAAGAAGACGAATATAGTTTACATTTGAAATCATATTCATTTTAGGGAGATAAAAAGTATATTCAAGTAAACCGTGAATAACAAAATATTGTTTCAGGATTCGTAAAACTTAGCAACAGTTTTGATACCTATGCGATGGAAAGTACTAAAAACCTATATGTCATAGTAAAAGATATTGACTTACTGGGACTGAAACCTGATAATATAAATTAAAGCCTCTAAGCTACAAATATCATAAACCGAAAGAGAATTCCATAAACTCTGTTGCGATTTAATAATTTAATTCTATGAAGTTAAAATTTTTATAAAATGTTATTAATTCCAAATTAACGGTATACTTTCTATTTAATTGAATTTAAAATATATTACTTATACGCACCATATGATATGTACTGAAAGAATTACTCTGGAAAGTATGCAATAAAATAAAAATAAATTGATTTTGTCATTTGCAAAGTAATGGAATTAGATATGACTCATACGTCACATACTGGTTGTTACATAACATTCAATCATGACCGTTCTGTAAACCGAATCCGAGTAAATTTCTCGTTTAAAAACGAATTCACATTTTTTGGTGTTCTCTAAACCGAATTCACATAATTTTTCTCGTTTTAAAACCGAGTAAACAAAGCCTTTCGAAAGTCAAACGAATCTAATCTAATAAATTGCATAAAAACTTGAAAAAAGATGTTTGCATATAAAATTTTAAATTTTAAAATTTAAGTCGTTTTTTTTTATTAATTTTTGTTAAAATACACACACTCCCAATTATTTAAATTTAAAATAAATTAATTTAAAAACATTCCAAAATTCCTTCATATTTTCGTTCCAAGTATGAAAAAAATGAATTGTGTAAATAAAAACACTTCTTTGAGCAATGTTTAAAGGTATCTCTCTAAAACAACAGTAAACAATATATTTATAGTTTATAACCTTTTCGAATATAAAATAACAATTCGTCCACTGTTGGTTTTAAAAGTCTTACATGACTCCCATCGACGCAACCTATAACGCCGGGCAATCCAAATTTTGTAAAAAAAAATTAATTTGGATTCTTTGATTTCATCTCTAGTGAGTTTAAAATTAATCCATAATGGACACAAATTGTTTTCCAAAGCTTCAATTGTTTTCCACAACACTTTTGAAATCGTACTACGCCCAAGACTAAGATGTGTTTCATTTCCAAGAGCACCTTGAAATGAACCAACAGCTAAAAAACGAAGATCCTTCTTGTATTAAGTGACCAATACTGTCCAATATCAGTACAAACGCTTCCTTATTAACGCGGTAAAGTTCAATGAATCTAAAAGAGGAAAAATAACTTACATCTGGGCAAATTGCATTTCTACTTTATGTACATACCTCTCATTTGTAACACTCATAAGTTAGATGCATCCCTCAATTGCCTTCTTTGTATATTTAATAGGCGTATTTTTTTGTTTTTAATACAATTTATATAACTTAACACAAACGCTCCAGGCATTTTAAATACTTTTTAATGTTTTTAGATCCTTTTTTATTTAAAATATTTTTATTTTTCAATCAACAGCTGATTTTGAAGTTTAAACTAAAATTCGTAGTTTATTTCGAATTATACCAAAACGAGAGATTTGTAGAACACCAAATATCAATTTATTCGGTTTAAAAAATCTCTCGTTTTTCAAAACGGGTCGATTTATAAAACAGACATGAATTTGTTAGTCGCCAAAAGTTTGGTTGCATGAAGTTTTATTTTAAACTTCTCACTGTTAACGTTATGTACTGTGAATTCCGCAAAATAAACACATTCAACACACTTAAAGCGACCCGTCGGTTTAGTTTTCAATACATCTACAATTAAATTTATTTTCCATGATATTAAAGAATAATTACGCAAACTTTCATAAAATTTCCTTCCTTATACTTTGCATAATTTTATTATCATAATATATAACGAATGTTAATCAAATAATAAAAAGAAGGTCAAAATAATGGATGTTTAGTAGAGCATTAACATTTTAAACTTTATTCTGCATAGTCAACATACATAACTTTTGTGTTTGATTAAATTTGAACTCATATATCATATGATGTCGATGTCTCACATCAAATGTACACACACAATGGAACGCAGAATTTATTATTCTTTGTTTTTTATTTATTACATAATTATTGATGATAAGTCTCCATACTCTCATTTTTCAAAAAAGAAAAAAATCGTTCACTTTCAAACAAGGTCATAGTTTAACCTTCTAAAGCCGAAACATGAACCTACTGCTTTCGCATACTTTTTATATATTGTTACCAAAATGGAAATGGTGTTACATCGTTTAACATTAAAATGATAAACAAAAACTATAAACTTGTTTACATGATTAACAAATAAACAAATTGATCAGAGATTTTTGAAATATTTTTGAAATATTTTTGATAGCAGAATATATTACAAATATTTAACTTCATAGAAATTTAACAGTTTATATTCTGTTTTTAGTGTTTACCTTTTTCATTGATTCCAATTAAACAATTTGCAATATTATTCGCTTTTATTTCTATTATTTTATTGCATTCAAATAAATTATTTGCACCCAAAGCCAAATAAACTATTCAACAAAACCACGCAAATTAAATTTTTTGTTTGAACTCTTACTATTCCGCCTTTTAAAAAATTCCACAATACTTTTTAGTATGTTTTATATATGTATGTATGTGCAGCACAATAGCTACGCCATTTAAATAAATACAATGTATTTCATTTATATTTCACTGCAACTTTATTACTTTTAGTGCCAATGCAATTTATTTGCGCTTTCGATGATTTTTAAGGACTACGGTATATAAACCAAATTAAAAATTAAAACAAAAAACTATTGAAGTTAAGTGAAAAGTTAATTGAAAATATAAAATAATTAAATTTTAACAACGCAACCATTAAAGTTGAGTTTAGTTAAAGGTACCTTTAGCTAAAGTGAACTTTAAAGTCACCTTTGACTTCTTTTCGTTATTACAACCTAATGATAAAATAAAGTTAAGTTTTTCAAAAATATGACAGTGCCCGAGCAATGTCGATAATACTGTTTTTTTTTCAACGCAGTGGCAACGACGGTCTTCGTTTTTTTGTTGTATATATTTGAAGTTACCATATTGAAAACAATGTATAATATAGCAATTTCAAACATAAACTTGACTTTAAAACTTACCGGTAGAATGATCCTCCATTTAGCTTAACACTCACATCTACCATATTGTCCACTCATAATAATGTAAAACAATTAATCTGCCTTTTAAAATCCTCCCTCTAGTTAACGGCAAGTTGTAATAATGACCCTAAAAGTTATTTTTTTGTTATCGGTTATGAACTATGGGTCTTTTTAAGCGCTTCCTATTTCTGTGTCCACCACGGCTCCTCTGGTGGGAGAGAATTCAAAAATCCAAATTTCCATGACTCTGGCACATAAATCAGGCTGAATTTAATCGATGGCATGGGTTATGTTGGCGCTGTGACTAGAGATTAATACATTTACAACTCCGAATTAAGAAAACCCCATAAGAAAACATCTAATGAAACAAATCGCACCATATCAGTGGTTAGTTAATCAGTTAATAATAATCGGTCAGTTAAATCCACTTGTTGCTTGTGTACAGATTTTCCATTCACACAAAAAAAGTGGCAATCATCGATCTATACTGTCCGCCTTTGACAGTAACGGCCTGGCTAAGATCGCTCTGAAGTAAATATGACTTCTGACGATGTAGTCTATTAGGTAGTGTGTTGGCTTATTAGTCGGCAGGCTACGGTTCAAACCCCACGTCAGATATCTCCAACAAAATGAAATATGAACGAAAACGAAATATGAAATTCGACAACTACCCCTCAGCAGATTTCTGGTAAAAACTCGGACTTTAAACTAACTAAAGTGTTTCACGACCTATTATGTATGTATGTAATGACGCCGTCAGTCTAAAATGCACATGCATTGTACATTCTAGGTATTAATGTGAGTTTTTCGTATTCAAAAATTTCCAAATTTTCAAGGTCATGGACCCATCCATACAGAAATGGGCCGCATTGCTGATGAAGATGATTTTTCCACTAATTTCATTTAGCAACTGCTGCAAAGTCTATTAAGCAAACACAGGTCATCTATGATGTTTTGACAAAACAGACTAAGTGTATGACAACCAAATTGTTGGGTGCAGTATCAACAAGTTCGAAACTTCCTGTTGTCGACTGGGAGATAAATTTAGAAATTAGAAAATAAGTAAGAGTTATAGAATACATCAATTTATAAAGTAAAACAAATTATAAAGTAAAGTCATACACAAATTGAAATTCCCATATTGATTTTGAAAGAGGAGAAATTCGAGGAAATGTTTGAAGACTTTCTGAATATTTTTATTCAGAAATTTTTTTATTCAGAAATTTTATCATAGGTTCGTAATAATGTATAATTTTTTTCTACTTGATTTTAACACTGACATCTAAATTAAATTGCTTATCATAATAATTTTATCCGACTTCTGGTTATTTTATTCGCACAAGAAAAAAATACAAGAAAACGCAAAAGTCACTTTCTGCATCAAGAACATCATAAAAACTTGTTTCAGTTGGATTAAAAGAAATACAAGTGCAATTTTCAGTATTTCAGTATTTGGTATACGGCAAAAAGAATTCGTCCATATATTTTCTAAGCACGAGATCAACCAAACTTCGTAGCTTTTCGGAAATAACGTTTGTATAATAAGGATAACAACTAAAAAGGTAGGAGTGCGCTATTAATCTGCCTTATTTAATAGTGATTTACTAGTTTTTGCACTTGATTAAATCATATACAAATCTAATGTATTCCATAGAATTATTTAAAAATCGTTTATTTCTCTATCCAGACTGATTGTATTCGCGAATAATTTACTACATTTTTTTGTTCATAATGGTGGGATCGTTAAGGTCCATTAATATTCTCATTTCTAATATAATGTTACGTGAATCGAAAAGGTGTTACATCGTTTAACGTTAAAATGATAAACAAAAGCTACAAAAACAAAAATTATGGAGTTGTTTACATGATCAACAAATAAATAAAAATATAGCAACAACATCAGTATAAAAAAGGGATAAACATGTAAACAAACAGGCAACAACATCAGTATAAAAAAGTGATATACAAGTAAACAAACAGGCAACAACAAAGGGATTTATAGGGATTTTGTGAAGGCGAAGTCATTCTCCTTCAAGAGCATTCATCAGATTGTTTACCCTGCGATATAAAAGGCAAGAAAATGCAGGCAAAGGGGTCAGGAAGAATTCAGTCAGTCTTGTGTGAAGATGCGTTGGGTGTGAAGAGAATAATCGTGGTTTGAAGATCTCCGTTGTAAATATCTACCGAACAATTGTTAGTGTTTACGCAGAAGAGTGAAAAGAAGAATAATCAATAAAGCAATTGTTGTAGTTTACATCAAGTTGTGAAATTGAAACATAAATTTATTTTTATTTTTATTTTTATTTGCATTCTACGAACTCATATTTTAAACGTTTTTATTATTATTATTATTATTATTATTATTATTATTATTATTATTATTATTATTATTATTATTATTATTATTATTACTATTATTATTATTATTATTATTATTATTATTATTATTATTATTATTATTATTTATTCATATAAATCCAAGGGATTAAATCCAAGGATTATATTCATTTAAAGAGCACTAGCTGCTAAGGCCATGAGCTCCAAACGTTTTTAAAAAGGTAACAACGTAACAATATTTATGATGTAAAGAATGTAAATTAAACTTTGTTTTTTCCTTATAGTCTACCAGAAAAAAGTAATGTTCTCTACTTTGAAATTTTAAAGTAAATGACTGATCAAATGAATGATTGTTACAATGTGTAAGTGTACTAATTTAAGTAATTGAAACTCAAAGAAGAATGTGAAAAAATGTCTTTGTTTTTATAACAACACTCAGTGGATGTGGCCCGAATTTCTAGTCATGTTTTTACAAAAAAAAAACAAAAAATTTTTTTTCCGTTAAACTGACGTTACATATTTTTAAACAAAACAAAACAATCAAATAGATTAGAACCTATTATTTAGAATTTAATATCGATATCTGAAATTATTTTTTTTTTTCTTTTTTTTTGTACTCTGAAGTGTTTACTTGTAAGTCAAACTATGATCAACTGTGTGCAAGCAAGGAACGGTAGGTAACAAAATTATTTACAGTTCTTCAGCAATTCTCCATAATAAGTTTGAATAAAATGAATAAAATATGATATTCACTATTTTTTGGCAACATAGCAAACTTAAAAAGGTTGAATGTGATGAAATTTCGTAAAAATTTTTGTCGCTTAAGAACTTGTATATTCTGCCCTTTTCAGTATTGTTTTACAATTAATTACTTTCAGTTAATATGACCGTACAGGGTGTGGCTTCTTTAATAACGCTCAATGAAAGATAATCTCCTATCTAAATTAATTATAATTTCATTAAAATTTCTTTGCTTACTTAGGATATGAAAAATATTTTACGGATATTTTAAAGATACAAATTAATTTTCTTCAACTATCCTCTTTGGATTGTGTAAAAATACAAATATTTACAAAAAACTTTTAATTTTTAAAAAGCCCAAACCAAGATTGTTGTAAAGTTTTTGCTGTTTCTTCTTGTCGGCTGCCTATTTCTTACTCATAGCCAAATGGGGCTGCGTTCAATACAAACCAAGAGATATTTTCACACAATGAGAAGCATATACCATACCATATATGTATGTAATTATGTTTATTGTGCTTATCGATTATTTATTAAATTTTACTTGTCAACATATTCATTATTTTTTTAGATTTTATTTATACCACATGTGTACACACAAAAGCCATTATCATGTGGTTGAGGCCTATTCAAGAGAAACGCACATGTGCCATGAAGTGTTTATTATTTCGTTTAGTATTTCTTTTAGGTACTACTTCGGTCCTACAGTCTCTTATATATTAGTTTGAAAGGCAAATACAATACATATAAACCACAAAGTAGTATTGTGTGGGAAAGTTCGTAACCATGCTGTCATTGCCAGTAACAGGTGAAAACACTAATACTTTAATTTTGAGTAACTATAACTTTTCATATATGTACATCAGATTTGCTGGCATGAAGTGAGCGTCAAAATACAATTATCTGCATTGGAATATTTATTGTGAACTAGACTTATTTTTTTTTTTGCATGTTAGTCACCACATATATTCAGTATACATCGAATAATTTTTAATCGCGTTAAAGATTGCGAATTGTACCCGAAAATGATGATAATGATTTGCAGAAAGCAATAATTTTTTTCAGTCGCCGTAGTCTAGCAGACAGTGTGTTGGCTTAATAGACGTGAGTCCACGGTTCAAACCCTAGATTAGACATCTGCAACAAAACGAAACACGAAAAAAAATATTTCTTCAGCGACTACGTCTCATCAGATACCTGGCAAAAACTCTGAAAATAAATAAAATTGCCTTGAATAGCTTCTCAACAATTGTCGTACGGCATCGATATTAAACTGTTAATAAAAATAACGCACACAATATAAGTGTTGTGAGAAGGTAGATTTTTCGGTTTTAACCAAAGGAGACTGCAAACTCCACCAATACTGATATAGAGCAGTAAATATCACAAATAACTCCAATACACACTTTACGAAGTTGATCCTGAGTAACTATAACAAGCTTACATAGTTCTTTGTAACCAGTAAAGTGGGAAGGAAGTAAAATTAATGAATATGCATCAATATGATGCATCATGTAGATGTATGTGACATCCGATTAAAAACAAAAGATAATAAGTTTTTAAAACAGTTTTTTGCCGTTTAAAATTATTTAAATTTAGTTTTAATTACATTTAATTGTTCACCATCAATTAAAACGCTTGGACATTACAGAAAGTTGTTAAAGGCTCAACAAGCCAGGCTCTTTTGCCATACTTTCAATTTATTTTTAATGAAAGGAAAAAAGCCAACCTCAATACCAGTTAATTTACGGAAATTCATCAAAAGCTACTTTTTGTTATGAACTGCGAACTTGTAACAACTATTTCATTAAACGGTGAGATTTAAATTAATCTGTCAATACGAACTGACGATATATTAAATCTCTTTGGGAATTTATAAAAAATAAAAATATTTCACTACAATTAAGGCAAAGAACAGAATAGTTTAACAAAATACATTTTTTCTTCAAATTCATTTTATGTGTTGCCGTTTCTTTAATATAAGTTATTTTCTTTCCTTTTTTTATTGTGATATTTTACTATTAATAAACATTCGCACCACATCAGCAATAAGCTTATATCATTGCATGTCCACATTGTTAGACTGAGGTACTTGAGAACGTTGTTCACATCAGCACACAATATGTCTGTGATGTCCTCCCTAAACTCGCTACTAAAGGCACTAGAAGAGTTCAACTTTCTCCTCATCTACAGCAATACTATTAGCTGTAATACCATTACGTAAACATGGTTACCAATTAGCCAGTTCGCAGTCAAATCAGCCACTCAACTGTATGTGCCAATCAGGGGCTTTTGAGCGACCTAATATTATTTGTGTATGTAGTCGCCATAGTCTAGGAGGTTCAACACCCGACCGTAAAGTTTTCGGTTGCATACATTCATATATACCATATATAATATATTCACATTTCATCTCTTATCCTCTGATGTTCACTTCGTAGGCTCGCAGGATAAGGCTATAATACATAGTTTTTTTCGAACTTCTTCATATAATGTGTAATACACAACAAATTCTCCCTATGTGAACTACTTTTACTATTATACTGTGTGCCCACAAAGCATCGAAGTCTGCCTTGAGTTAGGGAACCAGGCAGCTATTATTCGTATTATCATTTTACTGTCACACATATCTTTTAACAAAAAAATGCCGATTAATTTATTCAAACAAAATTTATTCAGAAATTTTGAAAAATTATAAAAAAACTTTAATATTTAATATATTATTTGCACATTCATTCTTACAATAAAAAAATACAAAAACTTATAATAATTGTCTTGTTAAAGAACAATACTTAAAATATTTGTGAACACTAACAAAATACACTGCTTTTACCATGGATGGAATCAGTGATTCAAGTGAAGACAATGATATTAGCTGGCTGGTAGTTACTTCGCCAATAACAAAAAACGACGACAAAGTGTATCACCAAAATCATTCGAAAACAAAAGACAAAATCTCGACAACAACAACTTAACTGTAATTAAAAATTTTAACAATAACAATGCAAGTACATCAATAAAGGCGCGTGCACTTTTAAACGTAAACAACATTCCACACCACAACGATGCTAGTACATCAAAACAAACAAAAACAAATACTGTAAGTTCAAATATTTCAGACTCGCAAAATAATAATCGTTTTGCTAGCCTTGATTATGAAGACATTGATACTGAGGATGAAGAATACAATGAAAACAGCGATAACAATGAACCAAAGCCGCCACCTATATTCACACCATTTGTTGCTGATATTAACGCAATGATAAAATCTTTTTCTAAAATTATTCCTTCCTCTGAATTTCAATACAAGTCACTTAAAGATGGACAAATAAGATTACTAATGAAAAATGTAAACTCGTACAGAATTATTGTTACTCATTTAAATGACAAGAAAATTAAGTTCCATACCTACCAATTGAAGCAAGACCGATCGTATAGAGTAGTTATAAAAAATTTACATCACTTCGTAACATTGTCAATGTTCGCAGTAAAATAACGAAAAATCCCCTTCCAATGTTCTTCGTTGATTTAGAACCTGACCTAAATAACAAAAACGTATACGATATTAGGCACATAAATAACGCCATAGTCACCATTGAACCCCCAAGAAAAACTAATGATCTTGTGCAATGTCATAGATGCCAAGAATTCGGCCATACCAAAACTTACTGCCGAAAAGAAGAAAGATGTCTTAAATGTGGCTTAGGACACCTTACAATAGACTGCAATAAAAATATTGAAACTCCTCCACGCTGTGTAAACTGTCTACAAAACCATCCAGCAAACTACAAAGGCTGCATAGTGTATAGACAGATATTAAAAAGAAAATTATAAAATAATAATCTCTACAGAAGAGATAAAACCAGCCAATATGTATTTAATAGTGAAAATTACCCAAATCAATTTAAACAAAATGCAAACACCAACACTAATCAAAACAATAAATTTTCATACTCCGAAATTTTACGAAATCCACAGCAACTAAATCCACTAAACAATCCTTTTGAAAAACTCGAAAAATTAATTGAAAACCAAACAGAACAGACCAATAAGTTAATAAATATGATGTCTCTTTTAATATCAAAACTATGCAATTGAATTTGAGAATTGCAATATGGAATGCCAATGGGCTTTCCAATCATACTCAAGAGGTAGAAATATTTCTTAAAACTAATTTTATTGATATGCTCCTAGTCTCGGAGACACACTTCACAGGCAAATCATTTTTTAAAATAAAAGATTTTGACATAATAAAAGCTAACGACCCAGACAATTGAGCCCATGGTGGAGCAGCAATACTTGTAAAATCATCTATAAATTACGAATTCACCGACGAAATAAGACAGCAAAGTCTACAAGCAACATGTATTAAAATATTTTGTGATTCGACTTCCATTACCATAAGCTCTATCTACTTTCCTCCAAGATTTTCTGTAAAGAGTCAGGAGTTTCAAGAATTTTTTAGAAAACTTGGGCCTAGATTTATAGTAGGAGACGATTTCAATGCTATACATCATTGGTGGGGTTCGGGATTAATAAATCCTAAAGGCAGAGAACTTTTTAATTGTATCAGCAATAACAACTATTCAATTTTATCTACGGGTAGTCCAACATATATTACGGCATACCAAATAATTTACAACAAATTGCTGATAGCTACGATCTAAACTCTGACCATTCGCCACTTATCCTTGATTTTAATACATTTTTACATTGTCACTTGAAAAGATATCAAATTTTAAATAATAAAACTAATATATCATCATTTAGCACCTGGTTAGAATGAACTGTCGCCTCAACATTTCAGTAAAATCTGCATCGGAATTAGATGATGTGGTTGAAACTTTTAACAATTTAATTCATGAAGCTGGATTTCTATCTACACCATCAACTGAGACCCATAATAACCCATAATAAGTTTACGTAACTGCTGACATAAGAACAATGATCCAAAATAAAAAAAGACTAAGAAGAATATGGCAAATGAGTAGAAACCCGAATGACAAACGAAACCTTAATAGGGCCACAAAGGATCTTAAACTACGGCTGACTGAAATAAAAATAAACAGATTGAAAATGTTGTTAGTAATCTCAACGTTACAAGATATGATGAACATTACCTGTGGAATGCCACTAAATACTTAAAGCGTCCAATCAAGAAAAATATACCTATAAGAGACGAAAACGGTTTGTGGTGCAGAACAGATCGAAGCAAAGCTGTAACGTATGCATTACATTTATCAAAAATATTTCAGCCACATGAAATAAATGATTGTACTGCTACAATACAAATCTATGAATTTCTTGATAGTCCATGTCCAGTAGATTGGCCAATAAAACATATCTCACCAAATGAAGTACGTGAGGAGATTGCTAAGATTAATTGTAAAAAATCACCAGGATACGACTGTGCTGATGGAAAAGTAGTCCAAGCCTTGCCTAAGGAAGTGTAATTTTTCTTACGCTTATATTCGATTCAATTTTGAGGCTAAATCATTTCCTTCGCAGTGGCAATGTGCTGAATGATCCCTAAACCTGGAAAGCCAGAAAATGGTGTAACATCATATCGCCCGATTAGTTTGCTAGTCACATTCTCCAAAATATTTGAAAGGATATTGCTGAGAAGAAAGTTGCCTATACTAGAAAACGAAAACATAATACCAGAGCACCAATTTGGGTTTAGACATATGCATGGCACACCTGAACAATGCCATCGTATAGTAAATTTTATACGGGATTCCTTGGAAAACAAAAGATATTGCTCAGGAGTATTTTTGGACGTACAACAAGTATTTGATAGGGTCTGGCACGCAGTACTACTATATAAGCTTAAAAACTACTTCCAACACATTTTTACCTAGTACTAAAATCTTATATCAGCGGAAGGTATTACTATGTCAAAGTCTACAGTGATTTTTTAAGGCTGGTGTCCCTCAGGGTATATTTTATATACAATTTTTACATAGGATATACCCGTAATAAATAACCTACTGGTTGCAACCTACGCAGATGATACAGCGGTGTTAGCTGCTGACACAGATTCGTACGTTGCCTCACTATATCTTCAAAGAGAGCTGGATGAAATAGAAATTTGGCTAAATAAATGGAAGATAAAAGTCAACGCCGAAAAATCTTTACACGTAACGTTTACTTTGCGTCGTGGAAACTGCTCACGCATTTTACAAATTTTTTTTTTTTAATTTTATGGAATTTAGTAGTCAGGCTATTGTGTCTTTTGATATGCTGAATCTCATTTGGAGGTTTGTTTCAAAATAAATGTATTTATTATTGCCAAAAACACTTATCCTAATCCCAAAAATTTTCAATTAAACATAAAACATTCAAAATAACTTTTACAAGAGATTTGATATCGTCTTTACTATTAGATTTCTAAAATTATGTACAAAAAAGTAACAAAAGAAACTAAATTTCATTGTGATAAAAATTTTCTTTCTAACACATTCTAAAAAATCACGTTCATTGTTTTGTTTTCTATGCTTTTGTTTTATTGTTTATGATCTCGATGAACTTCGCTCAAATAGAGTTGAATAAAACTTTTCCAAGTTTCCTCTTTTGCAGGAAGACTGTTTTTGCTCACGACTTCATTTTCTATGTAAAACTGCTTCAAGTTTGGCAAAAAGTTTTCTTTTTGAATATGGTGCATTATAGTTAAGAATTTGTTATTATTTACTGTAATACATAGCCTCTACCTGCTACGTGAAGATAACACGGAATTTTCAATGTTTGTATTCTGTAAAAATGTACGGTCTTTAATAAAATAAGCCTATATTTAAATTTAAATAGAACAAATGTGAGATATCATCGAAATTGTTTTTTCGTTTGAAAGAGTGACCTACTGATGCGTTCAAGGGGCCCTCATAGCTTTCGGTGTCATTATGGCAAGTATGGAACTGCTATAACTATAGAGATGAGAAGATGAAAAGAGACTGTTCTTCACCTACAATGAGCATGCTCGGCACTATGTCGGAGAAGAAGAAGGTATCCTGGTGTCTACCAGAGATCAGCAATGAATCGTTTTTTCGCTACACAAATTTAACTACTTTGATTCATTCGTACTCAGTATACAACGTTGATTTATAAGTAAGAGTACAATGAGCATGAGTACAACGTTGACATCGAACTCATATCATTCGAAATATGTTTGATTCATATGCCTACTCACTCAGATCCATAACTTTAGAAAAATATTTATAATACTCGAATCATTCATCAAAATTTACAGTGTTAGTTGTTGTTGCATTTACAAAAAAAGAAGAAAAAAAAACAAAGACAGCAAGCAAAGCAAACACACACCTTTCTAGCGAGTATTAGGGTGTTCGTACGCGAATCATACTTATTTTGTGATTCTTGTAAATGTTGCGCAAAGGGTAGTCGAGTGTAATCGTTGAATATTTTCGATAATATCTCACATACAGTTAGTTTCATTTAGATTTATAAATACGAAGTGTTTAAAGATACAGCAGATTTAAGAGATCGATGAATATTTTCGATAATATCTCACACACAATTTGTTTCATTTAGATTTACAAATAGGAAGTATCTAAGGATACAGCAGATTTAAGAGATCGATGAATATTTTCGATAATATCTCACACACAATTTGTTTCATTTAGATTTATAAATACGGAGTGTTTAAAGATACAGCAGATTTAAGAGATCGATGAATATTTTCGATAATATCTCACACACAATTTGTTTCATTTAGATTTATAAATACGAAGTGTTTAAAGATACAGCAGATTTAAGAGATCGATGAATATTTTCGATAATATCTCACACACAATTTGTTTCATTTAGATTTATAAATACGGAGTGTTTAAAGATACAGCAGATTTAAGAGATCGATGAATATTTTCGATAATATCTCACACACAATTTGTTTCATTTAGATTTATAAATACGAAGTGTTTAAAGATACAGCAGATTTAAGAGATCGATGAATATTTTCGATAATATCTCACACACAATTTGTTTCATTTAACCTTTATGTCAACAGATATATACCCGGGTATGTTTTATGTTTTTAAATCGCCCTATCTCAGGAAGTAATAACTGTATTAACCTGAAATTTCATATATCCTCACTAGTAGTGTTTTCTACCTTATTCCTAGACTTAAGTAAAATTGGGGGATGGGGGCCAATGATGTGGTCATTTTTTCATTCTTATCCCTTATGTCAACAGTTGCGTACCTGGGTATGTATAATGAAATATATGAAACTATGTTGACATTGGATGTTTATTGAGCAAAACTTACATGTTCTTAATAATAAAATATAAAATTCAATCAAATATAAGAAAACATTAAAAATATTAAATACAAATTTTTCTTAAATGCATTTATTACAATGCGGCATATTACTTGAATGAGTGGCACAGCCCGTATGTGTATTTGCATACACATACATAATTGGTCATTACAACCCTTCAGTTAGGATTACGACCTAGTTTCTCACACCACTTATGTTGTGTGTGTTAATTGTATACATGAGTGGTGGGACCTACAGTTGAAAGTCGAATCCGAACGACAAATTTTTGAGAAACTGAAGTCGCCGTAGTCTAGTATGTAGTGTGTTGGCTTATTAGCTTTTAGCATAACCTGCAGGATTTGCTGGTTGCCCGACGTTTTCTACATAAGTGGCAATTATTTTTTACTTTCATTCTACCAGTGCTGTCAGGTTCGTCCATGCTTTTACCTGCAGCACCTCTTACGCTCAAAGATTCCCCACATATGGCTTCAATATCATTGCGTGTTGAAAATATTTTTGTAAACATGTTGATTTTTATCTCTGTTTTCTCTTTCCAGCTTCACCAGCTGAGGCTGTGTAGGAACATTCTACGGCGGTTTGTGGAAGCTTTCAACATTGGGTTATTCTCAACATAAATTATGGGGTCTAGTATATTGTAGAATAAAGCCAAGGGCCATCTATTTGTTCGTGGGCTTGTTCAATATTCTATGCATATTATCGACGCCACCTTTATATTTGTTGTAATCTAAGATTTAGAGTGGCTTTTTCTTTGGACCTTGCACTTCGTATGAATAATGCAAGAAGTATAACCGACTTATTATTATTATTTTTTTTTTTTTGATGTGAGAGCACATGGTAATATTGTTACTGAAAATGTAGTTAACTCTACTTCCCGTCCTTTAGATAAAGTGAAATATAGTAGTACAAACACTCGTCTTCTGTTAACTTTACCTAACATTGGTAAACTGCTGTCCATCATTAAACTTTTCGCTACGTTATATGTTGTGAAGAAATCGTCACAAACAATATTCCGTCCACTTCCACGAAATTGATTGACGAACAAGTCCTCCAATACCCTCTCGCCTACGAGTTTTTCTCGGATGCCGCCAATCCGGTATAAATTTGTCCCTTCATTGGATAGGATTAGACGGAGTCACATACCCACCATATTTTAATACCGTACTTGGCGGTTTTCGATGGTATGTATTGGTTAAACCCAGTACCACAATGCAAGGGATTGAAGGGATGTGAGGTCGTTTTCCATAAGTCTTTAGTATATACGTAACCAGAGCGCTAAACACCACCCAACAAGTAAGTAAAACCAAATCGATACAGAAATAAGCTTAACAACAAAAGAAATTCCATATAAAATGTATGAACATACCCGGGTATGCTTCTGTTGACGTATGTACAATTTTTTAACTGTTGACATAAACGTTAAACGTAGTCCCAAAATTTTCACAAGATAATGCGCTTTCAGAATGTCATCACTTATTTTATATGTTTTAATTAAAGTTTGCTACTATGAATGGAATGAAAGAAATTCGCATTTGTCAAGTTTACGTCTTCAAACCTCAAAGCATATCAAGTCAAAAAATGTATATATGTATATCGTTTTAAAGGAAGAAAGTAAACGCCTTACTTACTAGATTTAAATTATGGACATCAGTTCAAAAATGTTTGTGTATTCAATAAATTTGTGCTTAAGTGCAACTTACACTATATCATTTGTTGGATGTATTTCATGTTTTTTATTTTGTCGCATAGAGTTATTTCTACATATTATTGGTTAAAATACATAAAATTGCTAAACATGAATACGCACTTTATGAAAACGAGTATAAATCTTTAAAAGAAACCTAATCGCTGACATAGAAATATTTTAAGAAATATCTAAAAAAATAAAAGTGAACATATAATTATGAGACACACTATTGTTAACTTTGTTTGTATATAACATTATTTTATTAATTAACGTCTATTCAAAAACTAATCTCCGTAGTCTTTGTAAATGGTAATAATTTAACATTTAGCACCCTTGCTTTGTGGCTTTTTATAAGTTTCCAATTTTTTAGATGTACAGCTTATTGTCATTTGCATCAGAAATGCTCTCAATTGAGGGCTGGCTGAAACGCGATGGTACAAAACATTGTTATATTTCGTTAGAAAAATTTATTGTCAACGTTAAATGAGCAATAGAACATCGATTATGTCAATAACAATGCTTTCTTTTTGATACCTCTATGGTTTCCCGGAATACGGCTTTAAGGGCTTGCTACGCACGTAGCGCGTACTTGAATCTAAAACTACTAATTCGATATCGGTGGACCACTAAATTTATAACGACCATAAAATTCAAATAGTTGCTCATCTACAGCGACAAAATTATTGTGATTGTTAAAAACTGAAAGACTTTCAGCTCGTTGTTTGAAAAAGTGTAATATGTGTAAATTTATCATCATTTCCGAGTAGCACATTTTAAAAGCGAATGCTTCTGTTATCTCATATGTAATATTATCATCTGTAATATCTATGAAATAAAACATGAGACGAACCACTTTCTTCTAATGTTTGTCTGTCACGTGAGATAAATGTGAGGACAGTAAGAAAGGCTCTACAACATTTCAAGAAACATCTGCTACCAATCTGATTGTAAATTAATAATATTTTCTCTTCCTAAACTACTAAAGGCATACGGTTCTCTTTTCCAAATAGTACCATCTTTGGTGATAAACATCCTCTTGTCATGTTTCTTTGCTTCCAATACGTTCGTCAGTCCATAAGCCGAGCTTCTGTTTACTTCTTTCTTAGAGTCCTTAGCAGCAGGAATATTACATACATACATACATACATAATCGGTCATTAATACCTTTGATTGTAAATTGGAAATATCTGACCTGAGGTTTGAACATTGGTCTGACGTCCAATAATCTAACACGCTACATACTACTTCAATCAATCTCAAGAACATATCCAGAACAGAAAATTCAGATTTTTCACTTTCATCCACTACTTAACTTTCAATTCGTTCTCAAATACCTTAGGAAATGTATTATTTACGATAAAGCTTAAAAAGTATACATAAGCCAGAATTATGAAGTTTTTGAATTTTTTAAGTCCTGTTTAAAATTTGTTTTCTTATTTGGTTTAATATAACGGCGACAACAATACTAAAGAATTAACAAACACCTAACTTTTTCTAAATTAAAGTTATATAATCTAAAAAAATGAAGTGTATCATTTTTGATGCAAAGCTCGATCTACGGTTAATATGATGCTTTACGACAGCTCTATGTTCTTATAAAAACGAAAAAAGTTTAAAACAGAGCGGAATATAAACGTATTAACAAATAAATGAAGATGAAGAATTATCAATCACAACTAAAATGAGTACTTGTTGAGATAAGTTATTGGAAAAACATATAATTTCTGCATGCTTTTATCTTTTGTAGAACCCTTTCTATTACTGCGGACATACAAATATACTCTTTTAAAAGTTTTTTGTATAAACTGCCCTTTAAAAACCAACTAATTTTGTATTCTTTGAAGTTTTCCTCATTTCGTTTGTTATTCTTCCTTACTTCGCCTTAATCATTTTCCAAGTATTTTAAATTTTTTTTGGGGTTAGAAAAGTTAAAACTTAAAATAAATAGTTTTCAGCACATTGGTTTGCAAGTAACATACAAAACTACAATAACAATACCGTGAAACTAAGGTGAACCATTTACCCTGCAGAATTCAAACAAACTTCATAGTGTCGGTTTGGATATATCATTTGATATCTTTTTACGAGAACAATAGGAAAGGATAAATAAAGTAAATAAAAAGGACTTCCCAGTTACTTGGTTGCTTTAGAGTAAAAAACTACAATGCAAGTAATCATTTAAATACAATTATTATACAAAAATATACAAGAGTATAGTAATCAATACAGTCGTAGGTTCCCTTAATCAATGATATTAGGTTTGGCGGACTGTTTAGGGCCATTATTACAACTTGCCATTAACTAAAAGGATTTTAGCGAATTGAAATTGTTTTTCGTTATTATAAATGGACGATAAGGTAGAAGTGAGCGTTAAGCTAAAGAGAAGATCATCCTACCCTTAACTTTTAAGGTTACATTTATGTTTGAACTTGCCATATTATATATTATTTTCAATACGGCAACTTCAAATATAATCAAAATGAGCAAACACAAAAAAAAAAGAAGCCTGTCGTTGCCACTGCGTTTAAAAAACTTTTTTAATTGAGCAGTGTTATTGACATTGCTCCGGCACTGCCATATTTTTGAAAAGGTTAACTTTATTTTATCATTAGGTTGTAATAACGAAAAAAGTTCAAGGTGACCTTAAAGTTCATTTGAGCTAAAGTTACCTTTTACTAAACCCAACTTTAACGGCAAGTTGTAATAATGGCAGTTAGTCCTTTTAGAACGTTTCAAATAAAATCAGTGTGAACTCAATTGATATCCAAATCAATAAATACCAAATGAATATTGGAATTATGTTCAAGGAATTGCTTAACTTTTCAGGGTGTTTCTTTACACGATTAAATACAATTTTCGTTATTAACAAATTCTCCACTAGCTATCACAGTTTTTAAAATCACCGCGGTTTACAATCTTCGCTATTATATCCTTTTTGCTATCATTCCTAAATTCTTTCCTCACATTGTTAAGAAAATGGAAACGGTGTACATCGTTTAATATTGAAATAATCAAAAGCTACACAAACAAATACAATGAACTTGTTACAAGTAAACCAACAATGGTATGAAAGAAAAGGGGATAGACAAATAAGCGAGAACGCAACAACAAGCAATGTGAACAAAATACACAAACAACAATGAAATAACGATAGAGTTCTCGCGAAGGCGAAACCCCAAACGTTCGACTTCAAGAACCTTCATTAGACTGATTACGTGGGCATATAAAATGGATAGAAAAAGCAAACAACGAGTAGTAAGAATTCAGTCAGTCTTGTGTGAAGACGCATTGCGTGTGAAGAGAATAGTCGTGGTTTGAAGATCTCCGTTGAAAGGTCTGCATTGAAAGCAAAGAACAGCGAACAAGCATTTATTGTTGCATACACCAAGTTATAAACAGTGGCACACGAAAGTAGTGCGAACAATAAAGAATTTAATTGAAACTAAACACCAATTTAGTTTGATTTTGTTTGCTACCAACGAACTTACATTTTAAACGTTTTTAGAAAGATTAAAACGTAACAATATGTACGATTCATTTTCTGCTCCTAATCGTGATTTGACTAAGTAAGTCAATTTTATATTTATGCCAAGACCTTGTTGTACTTGTATATACTCCCAGGTATTCAGCTATCGATGGTTACCTACTATTTAGTCGATTACTAAAGATCCTGACTGACATAGTTGGCTGAAGATTTATGGTCCTTTGGAAAAGAGCTGAGAACTTATTAATGCAATGAAAATTGATTGATTTTTTAAAGAAGCAAGTAAGAATTATTGTTCATACCAAAATTTTCTATATTCAAACGACTGTGCAGTATTCGAAGAAGGACAAAAGAAAAATCAAAATGAATGAATTTTTTATTGTGAAAGAGACTTCTGATGGAAAGATGATATAAAGTAAACATAGCTACATTGTACTTCAAAGGGCTCTTCATTGTATTCTTTGGCAAATTATGTACTTATTATTTCGATCTGCCTTTACTGATTTTGAAATGTTTTTACAGTTTTTAATCCTTTTCGATTAGTTCCTTTGTGGTTCAAAACTTACAAAACATTCAACAAAATCAGCAAAAAGAAATTAAAAGAAAGCAATTTTTTTTTGCAATTCTTATTGCTTTTTAAACGTTTTACACAAAAAAGTGAAGGGGGATACGAAATACATTGCAGTATGTTCGCATTGACTATCGACAAAGCATCCGAAGAAGACATTGTCTAAACTAATCGAAATTTATTGACCCAAAACACAGTCGTAATAAGAGTATAAAAACACTAATCGATATGCGATGTGCCATGAGGACTTTGAAAAGTAAATCACATTTAATACTTGATGTTCTTAATCTCACTCTACAAGTTTATTTAGGTTCTTACTACTACTATCATCACCTTCTTCGAACATATGGAGGAATAACTATTCCCGTTTATTCCTAAAAAAATAAAAATCTTTTATATTTAATCTCTGGAAATATTATGACCAGTTGATAAGAAATCGCCTCCCCCATTTTCTCCATTGAGAAAATCTCTACTGTAGAACATTTAGTTGAAATTTATCTATAAACTGGTATCTATTCGCTGTGAATACAGAATTGTTCAGCCATTTCGTTGAAATGCCTGCTCTGGTGCAAAACTCTTCTTCACATCAAGAAGTGGGAACCTAAAACCTTAACTATTTTAACTCTTTTAATTGGTCATTATAACCCTTTAGTCAGGATTACGACCTATCTTCGAACACTACCCATGTTGGGAGTGCTAATTTTATCTATGAGAGACGGGACCTGCAGTTTAAAAAATGTCCGAACAGCAGAATTTTTAGAAAATTTCATGGCAATTTTATTTACTCCCAGAGTTTTTAGCAGAAGACTGCTAATTGGCTTAAGGAATTCAATTCCTTCCAATTCGCATGATTCGGAGGCCTGTTTCATCACTTCACTATTAAGTCACTCGTGCAGAAAATCCAATGTGGCTTGAACTAAGTGTCACTTAGCACCGTCTTGCTGGAACCACATGTCGTTGGTATTTAGATCAATTCAATTTCACAAAATCCCAAAGAAGTTGGAAATCATCGGCCTATAATCCTTGCGAGTGACAGTGATGGCCTAGTCAACATCGTTGATTGACGGAGGTTTTTGTGACTTTCCACTTTCTGACATATTTGACCTAAGTTTTTAATTTAAAGGTTGCTGCAATAGCAAGAGTTAGTCCCATACATACATAATTGGTTACATACATACATACATAATTGGTTATTACAACCCTACAGTCAGTATTAGGACCTAGTTTCTCGCACCACTTATGTTGTGTGTATTAATTTTATACATGAGTGATGGGACCTACAGTTTAAAGTCGTCTCCGAAAGAGAGATTTTTGAGCAGCTTTTCATGACAATTTTATTTACTTCCAGAGTATTTGCCAGAAATCTGCTGAGAGAAAGTCGCCGAAGAAATACTTTTTGTATTTTGTTTTGATGTCTGGCCTGGGGCTCGAACCCTGGCTTTATGTCTAATAAGCCAACACACTACCTACTAGACTACGCCGCGGCGACTCCATTGGTTTCCTCATGGGAATATTTAATCTCGAGGTAGAAATGTCGTAACGTAACCTAGTCCATCCGGAAATTTTTTATAACTCACAGACACCTAAAATAAGCAACGAATATCAAAAGAAGGTCACCTCTTTTATTTATAAGATCTACACATCACATCTACAACATCAAAAGGCTATTTAAGTGCAACTTAACGTTCTGTTAAGGAACAAAACAAAAAGTCTGTTAGTCCGTCCTGCACTAAAAATATGATAACATTTGAAGAGAGCCTATTTATTGTTAGCAACAATACATGTTGCAGAAAGTCATAAACAAAAACATGATGCATAACCACAAAGCATGAAAACAAAATTCAACAGCCGGCAACAAAATTAACAGAACCAACAAACATCTTAAGTGGCAAGTGTCAGTCGTTAACTTTTCGTTAAGGCATCCAACATTTGCCAGCGGGAAAAAGAAGGTTCGTTCTATGCCGTAGGAGTAAAGAAAATTCAAAACAAACAAAAATACGCGCAACATGATGAAAGTGTTTTATTGTTGTTCTAATGTTACCTATAAAGTGACCTACATTGTTTAGAGAATCTCTTAAAAAGGACAACTAAAGAAAAACAAAACACGGAAATATTTTTGTTTCAAGGAATGTAAGAAAGAAGAAATTGTATGTCACACTAAAAAAAGGAATAAAGAAATACGAAAAGCTTGAGTCATTTCATTAAAGAAATTTAAAAAGAAAATAACAAGTGAAAGTGCAAAGTCCAAAATCGTTTAATAGGTGAGTGAGAGTCAGTGTTTTTTCTTTATGAATAAATCAAGTTTATGAGAAATATGAATTATTAGCGATAAAGGCAAATAAAAAGAGAAAAAAAATTCGTTAAGTCCAAGCTGGATAAAGAGCTAAAACGTGCCAAAATACCATAACAAGTTTGAAGCGGTTTTCTTTGCAAACTAAAATGTAAAATTTTCCCTAAGGTTTGTATAGCCATGATTATAAAATAACCATTTTCATTTTTTATTTGTTTTTCTCTTTGTTCTTATTAACACTAGAAAGACGGGAGAATTGATATACCTCAAAAGACGGGTAGAGGTCATTTGACCCCCTTTAAGTGTTAGTAGCAAAAATCTGCAGTTGAATTTGAAAATTTATTTTTAAAATTGCTTATTTATGTAAAATATAAAAAAATTAAATTGTATATTTTGTTTTCTTAATTTATAACAAAAAAATAAACATTTAATAATACGTATTTAAGAAGAAATCAAGTTTATATGTGTACTAACAGTACTTGTTGTTTTTGCTTTGAATGTATTTATGCGAGATCGATGATATATCGAGATCGTGAAACAGGTCAATAACGATACGATTTTTTGGAAATCTGTCTTTTACACGCATCCAGAGCATACAAAATGTTTTGATATATTATAGGCCGCATAGGGGTTTCTGTCATATTTCACATATTTTATTTGTTTTGTTTTTGCAGCAAGTTGTACGACAATATCGTCTTTTTATGGATTGAATATGTGAGACTTGTGGTTGAATATTTACCCCTTGCGGTTGCTAGTCAATGTGACTAAGTTCACACGCTACTTGTAAAATAAATTCTCTTCTACGAATTTTTTGTCTGTTACTTCTTGGAATATCACCCATGCTTTTATTGCTGACGAGTCCAATATGTTGAAAAATCGTCTTGAGCTTGACTGATATATTTTCCAGCCATTTGGTCAACAACATCAACACCAAATTTAGTTGAATTATAAAGAGTTACGGTATTGGGTTTGCATTTGCTATTACCTTTATCTATTTCAACCACTTCGAGCAAAGTACTCAGCAATAAAACATTTTTTTGTCTCTTTGCTTGGTAAACTGTCAGAAGGCGCTTATTATTTTCGGTTTTTAGAACTTCATGGGCATGCAAATTTAATTTCAATTCTTTCTAATATGGTTGAACATACTGTCTTGCTTTATCGACTGTCTCAACTAGAGTTGTACGTTTGAAGAGCAATCTGTCTACCACCGATACTGAGATAAAAAAGTTGTCAGTCGTCACGTTAATGATCGCACATAAAAATGAATATATTTCATTATTTCTTTGAATCGGTCTCTGGACATAGTTTGTGAAGAAAAGCAACTCCCACTTTTTTGGTACATAAATAATTTACATATATATTATTGAATCCACAAGCACCCCTAGCGTACAAAACTGAGATGAATTTGTCCAGTTCTTGTAAAGGCATACTCCAAATACGCTTCAATATCTTTATTCCGAAGAGATCTAATCATAAATTTTTTTTTTTGAAAACTGATAAAAATAAGTAAAAGCACTGTGTGAAATTACATAACGGCATACTAGAGAAAACTTAAACAAAAAATAACGGCATTTTAATAATTTCATGAAATAAAAATTGGGAAAAAATTAAAAATTGATAAAATAAATAGATAAGTGAAGGCTCAGATGACCCCTCTCAGTCCTTTTAGGTAGTTGCTTTAACCCTTTCATGCCCGAATTTTTTGGGCCAGAGCTAAATTTTTTTTAAGGACATGTGTTTGTTAGTCATGGCCTAAATATGAAGTGATATTAAATTCAGAGTCCTACGTATTCTGGTTTTACACGTTTTTAACCAATCTTGTTTGCAAAAAAAAAATCTTTTAAAAAAATTAGAAATTACGGAATTTATGAACAAAAATGTACAATGTTGCCTATAGGCAACATCGGGCATGAAAGGGTTAATAATTGCAATTTGGAATACCTAAATAAAAAAAAATACTTTTAAATTAAATTTTGTTGAATATTCTTAAAAATCACGAAGTAAGAAATCTGTGATATAATTCATAAAAGAAATATTAGCAGTTAGATTTGTAAAAGATTTGTAAATTTGTAACGATAAAACTTTTTTGCCTACTTCTTCATTTTATTGTTTGCAATCTGAATCTTTATTCTTATCATTTATTTTGTAAAACGAAATAAATAAACAAACATCGATTAAATTTGTTGTATGTAGACAAAACAACAACAAAAACAAAAACATATGTTGCGGTTTAATGTACCGAAAATGATGACGTCCTAAGATTTACAAAAACGAACTTTTAAAAGCATAACCAATGAAAAGTGAGACTAACAAATATGCAAAAATAAGTACTTGTACCATACATAGGATAAACTAAAGTGTTATTATTTGAAAAATAACGAATAAAATATTGTAATTAAGTATGCTGGTGAATGTTGCCATTATCGAAAGGTATAAATGGTAAGTAAGAGCGCAATTTATAAATTTAGTCGAGAAAGTGCTCCTAATGAGTCAACCATTGGAAGAGTTGTCGCCGAAACCTTGACTTTATCACTTCTGCAGCATTTCACGCAACTTCATGAAGCACTACGTAGCGAATTTAGCAAAATACCTCCAACCTCATGCGTATAAATTCAGCTTACTCAGAAGCTCAAACCAACGGAGCATAGAAAGTGCCAACAACACGTTCAATGGGTAATGGAACAATGTCAGGTTAGGTTAGATTAGGTAAGGTGGCAGACCCCTCATAAAACAAGAGATCCAACTTGGGCCAGCATTAACACAACCTGTTCTATCCGGGAATCAGAATATTCACCTACAACGACTAACTAGCCATACCCCATACTTTTTTGAAGATGAGGCCAAAATTACAGTGACTATGGACGGCATTCGGGACACGAGAACGGGGTTCTTGTCGCCTGAATTGGGCGTCACGGATTTGGACAACATGTGGTTTCAGCAAAACAGCTTTTGAGAAACTTTTCATGGCAATTTTATTTACTCTCAGAATTTTTGGCAGAAATTAGCGAGAGGAAGTCACCGAAAAAATATTTTTTTGCAGTTTCCACAACTTGTGTATGTATTTTGTTATTAGGTGCTTGTATTGTTAATTTATTTTGGTCTTGCTTCGTTTGCTGCTGTCTGATGTACCCTCTAATGCCAATGAATGCTTTTAGTATAGCTTTCATTGAAAGTTTCGTCGGATAATTCATATTCTTCATACTAAAGACATAAAAATAATAAAAATAAGTTAAAAAATTAAATGTAATTTTTTAATGAATTAAAATTATTTATTTTTAACAATAACAAAAATATATATAAAAATGTGTATGTTTTATAAATATAATTCTTTTACTTGCATATGTGTATCCATGTACCTTATAGAGAATTTTTATATGAGTTTTTAATTTTAATTTAGAATTTATAATTTGTTTACTAATTAATATTATTAAATGAAGTTATAATAAATTTATTTTCAAAAACTAAAATAAAACAAATTATATATTTATTCACTCCAAAAAATATAAAATGCAGAGTTTTAATTATAGCTACATAGCTACAAAAAGTCAATTAACAGCTAACTACAAAAAGTGAACTAAAAGCTAGCTAGAAAAAGTTAACTAAAAACCAACTTAAAACTATCTAACTTAAAGCTAACTTACAAGTAGTTAAATTTAAGTTGGTTGAAAAGTAATGCAGAGAATAACTGACTACTGCCTAGGACATCACAATGTTAAAATAGTTAGTTGCTGCCATTGAAAAGTAATCCAGGTGGTAGTCAGCACTACTTGCGAAATAGTTAGCTTAAAATTAGTTTAAAATTAGCTATTTTTCCGACAGGGAACCAACAAAATAAAAGAATTTAATAATATTTTTATTGAATAAAAACAATCGGGGTTCTTTAAATTTTAGTGTGAAATTCTTTACGTCAAAGAAGAAGAACAAAATGCCCATCAAGTTTCAGTTTATTGAAAATAAAAACAACAGTTTTTACTCATACTGCCAGGCATTTATCAGGAATCTTAGAAAATCACATGCAATACAATTCTTTAATATACGACATTGAAATGATTTTGTGATTTCCTTGGTATTCAAATCAAAGTGTTTAGTTGTCTAACAATAATGGTTTTATTCTCTTATCAAAGAGAGCAAGTGAAGTTTAGCAACTTTGTATAAAGTGGCATTCAATGTACAGAAGATTAGCTGAAAAAGAAGTGATAACTGGAGACAATAAACTATTTAAATAATCTTTTATATAAGAATTGTACAAAAATATTAAACATTAAAGAAAAATATTGAATTAACATAGTATTTGCGAGCTTATTTGCTAAAAGGCAATATAAAGTAAAAAGTTAAATTATTATAAAACGAAATATTTCAAGAGATGTGTGTTTAAAAAAATTAATAAAATGGTTTTTAAATTCTAACAATTTCTTATCTGACAGTAATCACGGCGCATATGCTTCGTTCGTTATTTGCACTACATTATAATACCTTATATTACCTGCCAATTGTTAATATTGTTATCTTCTTTTCGTTATCTACAGTCAGAGAAAAAAGTCTACATACGCGGTTGCTAATTCTTTACTGCTAATTTTTTTATTTTTTTTCTTATAATTTCGAGATTATTTTTTACATTCCAACGTTCTTAATTGTAACTGCCGTCAAAAGCGCTATAACCCCTTTTTAATTTGGTAAAAATCACCGTGAAATTAGTCTACATACAGCGGTGTATGTTAAATTTTTTCTTTGACTGTAGATTACTATATATATTTATATACTAAATAGTTTTCAATGCCCTTATGCTAAGGCAACTAGTATATATTATATACGTACGTACATATTTATGTAGGACCTATTTTCAATAGACTATATCTATAGAAGTCGCCGTAATCTAGTAGATGTGTGTATGTCAGCTTGTTAGACCTGTGGCCACGGTTGAAACCACATGTTAGATATCTCAAACATAAACGAAATATTTTTTTCTGTCCGTTTATTTATTTAATTGAATCTTCACTATAAAAGTGAACTAACAATTATTGTGGGTACTCTGGTAGTCTAGTGGGTAGTGTGCTAGACTATTAGCGTGAGGGTCGTTTGTTCGATTCCCACCAGAGACTCTGGTCTGTGACACTACACCGGACATATGGCCAAAGTTACTCAGATCGTATATAATTAGAATATAATTTGTAATTGTATTGTAATTAATAAATAAATAAATAAATAATAAAAATTATTATATCAAATCTTAAAACTACTAACAATAATGAAGACCCGCCAGCGCGGGACAAAATTTCATGGTTTTATAGAATCTTAAGTCAATTTGACCTTATTAGCGCTCGTCTTCTAATGAGGTCCACAGTGTCTCTTCTCCTTAGTCGGATATGGCCGGCATCATTCAAAATAGCACGAGCTAGTGGATTCTGGTGATCCCTTAGCTTTTCTAGACACTTTTTAGCATATTTCGCGATTACAAAGGGGCGTTCGTCAGCAGTCGCAGAATTTTATTTTGGCGCCTTTGTATTCTATTAATGTTTGAAGATGAGGCAGTGCCCCATAGCTGTATTCCGTAGCACCAAATTGGTTTTAATATTGCTTTCTGTAGAAGAAGCTTGTAGTCCAAGCTAAGGACCGAGTTTCTATTAATTAACCAACATAACTGTATCACCTTTAATTTAATCTGTGCTAACTTAGCATCTTTGTGATTCTTCCATGTTAGTCGCCGGTCAACATGTGAGACCAAATATTTAAGTCCCGTACTATGAGGTATCAGTTGGTTGTTTTTTTCAATAGGTGCGTACGATACCCTACGCAATGTAAATGTTACGTGTATGCATTTCTGGTCTTTGACCTTTATTCTCCATTGCTTTAACCAAACTTCCAGCTGCACTATATGGTCTTGCAAATACCGAGATGCTTCCTGCGGGTCTTCATCGATGTTTAGGGGGCTGTGTCATCAGCGAAAGTCGAGGTAAGGGTACTGCGACATGTTGGCATATAGGAGGTATATATTAAATATAATAAAGAACCTAAACACCGGCTTTAATTGCATGGGGTTCGCTTACATAATCGCCTTTGTTCACTCAAAATTTTCGTTCTGATAGATAACTTAGTATTATATTGCAGACATTTAATTATATTTTATGAATTTATTTTGTAAAGTATATATTTTAAAAATAAATAAATATTGCAGACATTTGGTAGTAATTTCCGTCTCAATTTATAAATCAAGCCTTCATACCATACTTTATCGAATACCGGAGAAACTTTGATAAAAAGAAAAACGAAATATAAAACTAATTTCTTGGTCAACGTCCTCTGAGCAGATTTCTGGCAATAACTATATATAAATAAATAAAATTTCCATGAAAAGATTCTCAAAACTCTGTATTTTGGAATCGATTTTAAACAGTAGTTCCCGCCACTCAAATATAAAATTAACACACAACATACGTGGTGTGAGAAGCCAGGAATCCTAACTGAAGGGTTGCAGGCCAATGCGGGTAATAGTTTAATTTCGTTGCAGATTGGAATCCCATTCTCTTTTTTACGACCTAAAACCAACACTAAGTTGAGAATCCTCTGAAATGGACTCCCGTGCTTTCATAGTTGATAACAGCTATCTTGTTGAAGCTACGTTTGTCAAATTAGTTGTCCATTGTCACCATAGCATTCACGAAAACATGCAAATTACGAAATTGTTATATAAAAATGGAAGTTTTGTATGATCAACTTAACCCGCGCATCGCCCATTTTACAATCGCCATAATCGTCTTTTTATGAGGACTACTCGCAATGTAATGAATAAATTTGATTCTACTGGTTTAGTCAACAATCGTCTCTGAAATGCAAGATTTGCCTAAAACACCGTCAAGGAGAGTGTGCATGAGACTTCAAGTCTGTCAATATTGCAGCTCTCAAGGCCTACCTACATCTGTGCAATCGGTCAAGTTCTATCCGATTTATGCACCAAAGTTACGAAAAATTGGCCATTTCGAATGCTCTCTGTCCAGAAAAGCCATGGCGGACATTTGAACGATGTTATATTCCTAACATAAAGACATTAATAGGAAGAGGGCGTGCCCCTCTATGTTCTTCTAAATAAAAAAATAATTTCAATCTGTAAATTTGATTGAATGGAGTAGGTTGTTAAACAATAATTTTTACTACAAGCGAAAGAGTTGTTGAGCTCAAATTGCCCAATTAAGTTTCAGTGTCTTTTGATCACCTAACGTGCATGGGATTGTATATTCAAAGCTGAGCCTTATATATGGCCAAAATTGTATATATATATATATATATATATATATATATATATATATATGTATATATATATGTGTATATATATATATACTAGCTGGCCCGGCGAACTTCGTCCCGTCCAAAATTGATTTTTTTATTGCCCAAAACAGGTCACATTATATATTTATTATTGCGAAAGGTAAGTGTAATAATAATCAAAGACGCCAACAAAATTAATCAAAATCAGTTTGATAGTTGGGAATAGGGAGAAATAGCTACTGTTCCACCCCCTCTAAGTACTTCTTAAAAAGAAAAACGTAAATCATATGTGTTCTACGGTACGCAGATCTATCTGGTTCAAAATTTAATCGAAGTCGGTACGTTATTTAGGTGAGGCATACAAAGAGTAACAATAAGAGGTCCGAATCATGGGTAGCGCAGACGAAGTTGTAGTTGTTGTATTCGCTCCAAAACAAAAACTAACAGACATACATGTTATATATGTACATATGTAGTTATAAACCATCGAATTAGCCGACTATAGGTATCTTTTAAAGGGGGAAGGTGGCCACACCCAATTTTGGTGAGATTGTTGATATCGGCTCTACGAATACACACCAAATTGCATTCGTCTACGATCACTATGTCCCTAAATATTCAATTTTAAAGGTTTGCCACGCCTACTTTTTGCTATATCGAATATTTTTTAACAATCTAAACCTGATAAGCTTTCGAACAAAAAAAGAATGGTAAAAATCGGTTCAGTAGTTTAAGAGTTGTAGGTATCACATCAAGGGGGAGGGTTGCCACTCCCATTTTTGGTGGAATTGTCGATATGAACTCTACGAACTTCAACCAAATTTGATTCGTCTGCGATCAATATGTACCCAAATATTCAATTTTAACGATTTGCCACGCCCTCTTAACACTTAGGGATGAAAAATAGATGTTGTCCGATTCTCAGACCTACCCGATATGCACACAAAATTTCATGATTACATTTCGGAGGAGTTTTACCACTAACACCGTGACACGAGAATTTTATATATTAGATATGTATATGTATATATATATATATATATATAGCATAGGGCCGCAACAAGTTCGTTCCAATGAGCTCGATCGTAAGCGCGGTGTTTGACTTCGTTCCACTGTAGACGTAGTTTGGATAGTTCGGTTGTGATTTGATCGTCCGATTTGGCCAAAAATAATGTGGATATATTAATCGGCTCTTTCATTTACGGGTTCTTATCTGGTGTGAGATATCATCGAAATATTTTATTTCTTTGAAAGATTTATTGATGTGAAAAATAACTTCGGTCAAATGACAATGCTTCTCTGGATGAAACGTAATCAAACTGTACAATTTTCCATGAACCATACAAATACTTGACAATTTAAAAATTAATGCAAATACAACACGTTTCCTGTGACTGTAGGTCGAATACAATGTTCAATATTTAAACTGTTATAGTTTTAAAGTTTAGTTTGTTATCATCAGCAGAAATTTTAATTTATTTTATTTTATATTTGTTCATTGCTTTCGGAAGACAACAATAATCATTAAAATAAAATTATTTTTTTTCTGTTTCTGTATAAATTTTTGTTTGAATACAAACATTCATAGAAACCTTCAGAGGACTTTCAATTGTCCCCAATACTGAGTCAATAACAGTGTTTTCCAATGTATTATGAAGAATAAAATAAAATAACCAGAAATGTTTGACGTAATTTGGTCGCATTATCATTTAAAGGATTTTAGCCACACACACCAAAAAAAAAATATTATCAAGGCAGAATGGGATAGACGAGCACTGAATTCGGTTGATGAACAGAACGGCGGAAACTAAATCTCATGCCATAACAATAAATATTTTTCGCCTTGGAAACTTTTTATTACAGCAGTTTGGTAAATGAAGATATTGAATAAATTGCTAATAAATATTAAGTAGAAAGTCGATGATTAAATTACACTTTCTGTTTAAAAAGTTTATATAAATTCCCTAAAATTAACGGCATTTTAAAAAGAACTAACCAGAAGCCAGGGTGGTTTGATAAACATAGGGGTTTGTTTAAATTAAGTTAAACAATCGTTTATTAAGTCGCCGTGTTCTAGTAGGTAGTGTGTTGGCTTATTAGACGTGAGGCCTCGGTTCAAACCCCAGATCAGGCATCTCCAACTAAACGAAATATGACAAAATATTTCGTCGGCGACTTCCTCCCAGCAGATTTCTGGCAAAAACTCTGAGAGCAAATAAAATTGTCATGAAAAGTTTCTCAAAAATCTGTCGGTTGGAGTCGACTTTAAACTGTAGGTCCCAACTGTGTGAGAAACTAGGTCGTAATCCTGACTAAAGGGTTATAATGACCAATTATGTTATGTTATGTGTAATATTTTATAAAATTTAATTAAATGTAATCGAATTTAAATTCATTTAAATTATGTACATCAAATCACTCATGAAAACTATTTCGGTCTTATTAAAAACTTTATTAGTTCATAATACATATTCGGTCTAATTGACTCTGTGTTGGCTTATTAGACGTGAGGCCAAGGTTCAAGCCCCAGTTCATACATCTCCAAAATAATGAAATATGAAAAGATATTTCTTCGGCGACTTCCTTTCAGCAGATTTCAGGCAAAAACTCTGAGAGTAAAACAAAATTGTCATGAAAAATTTCTCAAAAAAACTTGTCGTTCGGAGTCAACTTTAAACTGTAGGTCTCGCCACTCAATTAATATATAATTAAAACATACTACATAAGTAGTGTGAGAAGCTAGATCATAGCTCTAACAGAAGTTTGAAATGATCCGATTATGTATGTTATGTGTGATCAATGTCAGCACCTCGTTTCATTCTTTCTATGAGTTATTTTTCCAGTCTTGAGAATATTTACTAATGTTTGCAGCAGTTCATCAAGTGAAACAAATAACAGACTAAAGATTTACTTCCAGCATTTGAATGCGAAGCTTTGTCTTCTTTTCTGTAGATTTCATACAGTTTCATCCAATTAGATATAATAAAAATCGATTGAAATAAAGCGACCGGATATGTCCTATTTCCAGAAACCCAAATAAATTGCGAATAATCCGCAGAAATAGACCGCGAAATAGACGACATTCATGGACAACTGTATTCAAAGGCAATACTTTGCCTATTAGACTTTTAACACGTTAAATGCCATATACAAGTTACCACATAGTTCGACAGTCAGCGTGTTAGGCGACATTATGATAACCACAATTTCTGTTTTTAAAAGACTTAAATGTTCCACGATCAAAGATTTAATAAGAGTGCACAAATATATTAAATATATTGTCGTAGTCTAGTAGGTGTTGTGTAGATTTAGTAGACACGAGCCTGAGGTTAAAATCCCGCCGCAGACATAAATATCGAACAAACTGAGATATTGAAAAATATTCGTTCGACGACTTCCTCTCAAAAACTTTGGCAAAAAATCTCAGAGTTAATATATTTACCAGTAAAAATTTCTCAAAAATCTGTTGTTCGGAGTTATCTATAAATCTGTCGGTTTCGCCACACATGTATAAAATTAACACACACAACATGATTGGTATGGGAAGCTAAGTCGTAATCCGGACTAAAGGGTAAAGGAAAATTTTAATTTCGTATCGTATCACAACTACTATAATATACATCAGGGCATTAAATTTAATACACTTCCAATAATAAAAAAAATTATTTCCCATAAAAATTACTAATTATTACTAATAATACGAAATAGAAGCATATGCTTAGAGAATTTTATGATCTTTCCTACAAATAATAACGAATTTTGTTTTTTGATATTCGGCAGTCCATTATTTTATAGGCATAACTAAATCTAATATTTTTAGTATTTATCGCTACGCATTTTAAATAGGATGCATAATAAAAGTAAATAAGGAAATAAGGACAGTACTTAAATAACTATTATTGCCAGCTGACACAAATTTTACAGACTTTAGATATTCTTTCTTGGTTGGCCTTAAGCTGGTCTCTTAATTATGGTTAATTTTTTCGTTTTTTGTGCCAAAATATGTTATTTCGTCTTCTCTTTTTTCATTTGCTACCAAATTACTACAAGCTGTTAATTCCTTAGAGGGGAAATATAAGAACTTTTCTTGGTACTTAATTTCCATATTTTGAGTTTACATACAAAAATAGTTTCGTTTTGCTTTGTTTGTTCACCAAAAAAACGCCGTAAAATAAACGAAAATATTTATGCACTTAGACGAAGAAAATAATTCTGCAAAGATTTTAAGGGGAAAAACTATATGAAAGTGGAAAATACGAAATAATCAAAAACTATCTCGAAGTAAATTAGAAACGTAGAAATAATATGCGCAATTCAAATAACTTTTTGATTCTTTAAAGATACTTTGGATGCCATTTGGTAAGTCTAAAAAATTAAGGGACATTATTAGATCTTGCCGTTAACTAAAGGGCGGATTTTAACGGGCAGATAAATTGTTTTTCATTATTATGAGTATACAATAAGATAGAAGTGAGCATTAAGCTAAAGGGAGGATCATCCTACCAGTAACTTATAAAGTTAAGTTTATGTTTGATTATATGTTATTTTCAATATGGCAACTTCAAATATAAACAAAATGAGCATATACAAAAAAGAGGCACTTCGTTGCCACTGCGTTTAAAAAACTTGTTTAATTGAGCAGTTTTATCGACATTGCTCCGGCACAGCCGTATTTTTGAAAAATTTAACTTTATTTTATCTGTAAGTTGTAATAACGAAAATAAGTTAAAGGTGACCTTTAACTAAATCCAAGTTTAACGGCAAGTTGTAATAATGGCCCTAAATTTGCTTAACCTGGATGAAAGATTGATTAGAGTCGAAAACATTGTATGCTAGTGAAGTGAAATAAAATTAAAAAGGTTAAAGTGTGGCAAACAGATTATAATAATATTCTCATAATACTTTTGGTTGGGGTAGCTCTCACTAGCTAACTCAAAAATTAAAGTGTTGTGCTAAATTTTATTACAATTATTCAATATATTAAAAAATACTTTTTTTTTAAAGATTTTCTTTCTCACAGCCACAAAATCTCTGTCACTCATCACGAATAACTTCAATAACGGAATCATTTGTTTTAAAAGCTGAAAAAACCCATTTAAATAATATGGAAAAGACTCTGTATTTTTCTTTTTTTCAGTTCTGCTCAATTTCTTGTTAGTTACTGATGGCTAACAACAAATGAAATTTTTTATGCCTCATCAGAATCACAATTGCTCAATGGCTCCCAGAAAATTGCACTTAATATATGTATGCGTAAAATAAAATATTGAGCATTAAAAGCGAATGTGAAATAAATTAAAATAAATACTCAGTGCTTTTAACGTGGCATCAGTACAGTATTGTTTAAATAGTCAGGTTAAAGGATGCAGGCCTGAATATTGAGTAAATGAAATAAAAGATTAAATATCAATAGCGCAACTTTAATAGAGATTTCAGTTGTTGGATATAGTGTGGTCCATCTGGATGTGGTTGAATTTAAATTTTTAATTACTAATCAACCATTTTTCTAAAGTCAAAATATAAAAGAAAGATGTGGTTAATTATCTAAACAAATATATTTGTATACATTATACAATAAATGACAAAATATATACACGACTTGTACTTAGTATCGCATATATTCATAACATAAAAAGCTCCTACAAACGTTAACACAACTTACACAACCCCAAAATAAATAAAATTAATAGAAAAATTTACAATCAATTTACAAAACCGCTGTTTTGTATGCTACATAGTCTCCATAACCCAAAGTAGCAGACACCGGAAAAAGTCACGTTAACAATACATTGTACATACATACGTACATACATAGTTGGTGATTACAACCCTTGAGTCACGATTACGACATAGTTTCTAACACCACTTATGTTGTGTGTGTTAACTTTTACACATGAATGGCGGGATCTGCAGTTTAAAGTCGATTCCGAACGACAGATTTTTAAGAAACTTTTCATGGCAATCGTTTTTTATGAAATCTGCAAAAATGAAGTCGCCGGAGAAATATTTTTTCATATTTCGTTTTGTTGGAGATGTCGGTTTTGGGGTTTGAACCAATTATGTGTGTATACTATGCCTCACATTGTGGTTCGAACATGATGGCATCAAAATCGAACTCATACGTTATTTCTTTAACCACTACCAGGGTTGGTATTCTACGTTATGTTTGCTGAATGAATTTTCCTGCATTTATGTTGGTGAATATTCGTTTTCATCCGAGTTGGGTGACATTTGTTTTTGCATACTGACGCAAGCTATTTAATTTGAAACTAAACTTTTCGACTGTACTGTACCACATTAAATTTTTAAATAATTTATTATTTACATTAGAGGCATTGAATAATTATTAAATATTGAAGAATTTATGCGTCAATCTTCGTCGTTTAAGTTCCATGCTCCTGGTATGGACAGACGGCTTAATCGCCTGCCAAATAATAGGCAAACATCCCATCAGGAATATATCACTATATCGATAATTGCAGTTTATATGATTCTATTGTTGGGCTATTAAATAAAGTGGGTATTGAACAAATAAGGAGATTAAGAATAATCAATACCATCTTGATCATATTTTACTACAGGTCAGCACAAAAAAGGAAAAAAAATACAACACTTTTAAGAGAAATGGGAATACTATTTTAGGTAGATTGTTTGTCAGAAATGGTCCACTGCCTGTTAAAAAGTTTGCCAAAGAGGAAAAATTCTATAAGAATCATACTGAGTCAGGGATAAAACTTTGCGTCACTTCAAATTCTATAATCATTCTCGTACATTAAAAACACACTCATACATCATCATCATATTTGTACCTCGTCATTATCATTACATTGTACTCCTACTTCATCATTCCATGAGTGCCACGATGGTTTTACTGGTAGTCTGAGAAACTTCAGGTGCCGAGGCCGTGGGTTCGATTCCAACAAGAGACCCTCTGTGTTTTGTGATTATCTGATTGTATACATTATATATTGTTACGAAAATGGAAACGGTGTACCATCGTTTAACATTAAACCGATAAACAAAAGCTATACAAACAAATACAACGAACTTGCATTTGTAGATTATATAAGTGTATGCCATTTGCGCATGCTAAATCAGATTTGTATATAAATTTATTTCATTCCCTTTTTTACATGATTGGAGCAGTATAAGAAAGTAGAAGTAATGCCATGGTTTCCAATCCATTTAACCATACATCTTTTGTCGTTATTTCATACTTTATCACTCATTTCATCATTTTTTTACCGACTATGTCATACATATGTCATAACACTCCAGCCAGAATATTTCCAACAGCTTCAAACTAGTGTGAAACCTGCCAAACAAACCACTGCGGAAATCAATTGTACTTCAAAGTTTTTCTACAATATCGCTCCTAGATATTGTACAAGCATAGCTACTGTATTAATATGGATCACGAAGTTTGAAACCAGTACGTCTGAAAAGTCACATCGTTTTTGCCTAGTCCAAGTGGAAATGGCTTGAGTGTCACTCGCAACGTCCAGAACATGTTCAACTTGCTTTGAAGAAAGGGAGTTCTGGAGGCACGTGGACCATCTCAACGGAGCTTGAAATCTGTAATGGAGATGATGAAATGAAAGTCAAGTAAAGTTCTTTGCTGTCTGAAGTTCAAATGCATAATAGTGTTCTTTATTAAAAATTGCTTGTTTAAATACTAACAATGGGAAGTTCTATTTTCTGATATTAAACATATTTACAATTCACATTACAAAATATCATGACATTATATTGGAATTTTGCATACGATTCATATCTTATCAACTTACAAATTATTGTACAGCAGCAAACATTGTGTTCTTTAAAAATATCAGATTGTATTGAAATATCGAACAAAGTTTGGTTCTGACCTATCTCAACACAACAGTTTATTCGTACCTTCCTTTTTTATAGTTTGTTGACTCTTCTTTTGTTCTTTGTTTGGCCCGCTTTTAAAACTAGAAAGACCGACAGGGGTCATTTGACCGATTTACAAATCTAACTGTTAATATTTCTCTTATGAATTATATCACAGATTTCTTACTTCGTAACTTTTAATAATACTCCATAAAATTTAATTTAAAAGTAATTTTTTTTATTTAAGTGTTCCAAATTGCAATTATTAAAGCAACTACCTAAAAAGACGGAGAGGGGTCTTTTGACCCGTCACATATCTGATTGCCGCTATTTAGTTCATCAAATTATTTTTCCAATTTTTATTTCATGAAATAATTGCAACAAAAAAACATGCATACCAAATTTTTGTTTATCAAAATGTCGTTTGTTTGTTTTCTAGTAGCCAAGGCCTACTCATTTACTTATTTTTCTCCCTTTCATATTATACCTTTTACGTACATATTTATATTAGTTTGTCAATAGATTTCAATATGACTAGATCTCTTCTGGACAAAGATATTGCAGCGTATTTGCAATCTTTATCAGAAGATCAATTAGGTGATGAAAGCGAAAATGTGTTATTAGAAAATTTAGAAGATAGTGAGTGCTACGTTTCAGAAATAAGTTCTAGTGATAATTCGATCGATGATGCACCATTAGGTATGTTTTTTTATTTACGTAAAAAGAATTTTGTTATTATAATCACTTTTCACTTACTTTCAGAACAACGCGGTCAATGTATAATTCCATCAATTGTAGCAAATGAACAAGACATGCGGTCAGCAGGAGGAATTCTTTGGAAGACTTTTTCTCAAAACAGTTCCACACCAGGTCGTCTTGCTGCCCATAACATTTTGGTTGAACATCCAGGAGCTACCCATTACGCAAAACAACGAATTGGTGCTGAATTTACAACAGCCTGGCGACTGCTGATTGATGACACAATTTTGCGTCACATCCAAAAGTGTACGCAGGCTGAGGCACAGAGACAACTTGGCGATACAAACTAGATTATGTCTTTACAGGAACTGGACAAATTCATCTCAGTTTTATACGCTAGGGGTGCTTGCGGATGCAAAAATATATCTGTAAATGATTTGTGGAACAAAAAATGGGGATTTGCTTTTTTTTAAAACTATGTCTAGAGACCGATTCAAAGAAATAATGAAATATATTCGTTTTGACGTGCGAGAAGAAAGATCTACTAGATTAAAAACAGATAAGTTCGCCTTAATTTCGTATATTTGGAGCCGTTTTATTGAAAATTGCAATTCCTGTTATAAACCAGGTGAAAACATCGCTGTTGACGAACAACTCTTTCCTACAAAAGCTAGATGCAAATTTACACAATACATGGCGAATAAACCCGACAAATTTGGTATAAAATTCTGGCTTTGTGTAGATGTCAAATCGAAGTATCTGCTCAATGGTTTCCCCTACTTGGGAAAAGATGAGAATCGTCCACATAACATTACGCTTGGAGAGGACATTGTAATGCGTCGAATGGAACCTTTCGTAAACAAAGGGAGAAATGTGACAACTGACAACTTTTTACCTCAGTATCATTGGCAGAGAGATTGCTCTCCAAACGTACAACTCTAGTTTGGACAGTCAATAAAGCAAGACGGGATGTTCCACCATATGTGAAAAAATTGAAATTAAATTTGCATGCCCATGAAGTTCTAAAAACCGAAAATAATAAGTGCCTTCTGACAGCTTACCAAGCAAAGAAACACAAAAACGTTTTATTGCTGAGTACTTTGCACGATGTGGTTGAAATAGATGAATGTAATGCCAACGCAAACCCAATACCGTGACTTTTTATAATTCAACTAAATTTGGTGTTGATATTGTTGACCAAATGGCGAGTACAAGTTTTTTTCAACATATTTGACTTGGCAGCAATAAATGCATGGGTGTTATTCCAAGAAGTAGCAGACACAAAAATTCGCAGAAGAGATTTTATTTTACAAGTAGCATCTGAACTCAGTCACTTTGACGAGCAACCGCAGGCGGTAAATATTCAACCAAAAGTTTCCCATTTTCAATCCAAAAAAGACGACTTTGTCATACAACTGGCTGCAAAAACCAAACAAATAAAATGTGTGAAATAGGTCAGAAACCCCTATATGGAACCTGTAATAAATCCAAACATTTTGCATGCGCTGGATGCGTGTAAAAAACGGAATTAAAAAAAAATCGTATCATTATTGACCAGTTTCACGATCTCGACATACCTCGATCTCGCATAAATACATTCAAAGCAAAAACAACAATTACAGTTAGTGCTTTGAATGTACCTATTTTTATTATATGTACGCACACATATAAACTTGATCTCTTTTCAAATACGTATTATTAAATGAATTAACTTTATTTTTTGTTATAAGCTAAGAATACAAAATGTACAATTTATTATTTTTTTATATTTTAAATAAATAAGCAATTTTGACATTTAAATGTAGGTTTTTGCTACTAAAAGTTAAAGGGAGTCAAATGACCCCTACCCGTCTTTTAAGGTATATCAATTCTCCCGTCTTTCTAGTGTTAAATTTAGTTTACTTTGTTTACAATATACATTACACAACAAAGTGTTCTTTTATTTTATTTACATAATTTCATTAATGCATTACACTACAAATCACTCTCATTGAGAATATCATTTTATTTTATTTCATTTATTTATTTATTTATTTGCTTACAAGAACTTACAAAAACTTTAAGAATGTTATTCTTTTATAGCTCAGTAGGATATACACAAATTACATTAGTATTAGTATTCCCCAAATTATATTGCAATTGTTTTATAATGTATATAACTAATACACAAAAAGGCAATAATTATATTTCACACAAAATTCCTAAAATAAAAATAAAATAAAAATTTTTAAATATTTGAGGACATATAGTCAAAAAGTGACTTCATAAAACTGCTCTTTCTCGAAATGTTTTTAATAGACATTGGTAAGGAGTTCCACAAATTAATTGCGTTGACGAAAAACAATCTGCTAGTATTGATGTAAGTCTATTTAGATATAATTAGATTTGTATATCTATTGGATCTGCCAAATACAAGCTACTTAAAGAGATAGGGTGGTTTCTTCCGATAAAGAAGATTATTTAAAAATATAATATTTCGCATCCTAAGGTAGTCGATCAAGTCACAGCCCAAGATCATTTTCCTCCAGGACGATACACTGCCAAACCTAGTTAAATCATACACATACCGCGTAGAGAGTTCAATTTACTGTAAACCTCTGCAAAATAATTATTCAGTGGAAGTATTAATTGAATTATAAGTTTCCTCTTAACTTCAACTGGTGTGAAGTTAGACGACATTCGTTAATTACGAAGCAAGAGGTATACGTTACGCACAACATGATGAATATGGTCAGTGTATGACAAGGTGGAATTGATCCGAAATCCTAAGTATTTAATCTTACTAACGTGCAAAAGAGATGTGTTCCCCAAGTAAATGGTCGGAAAATAACTTAAATAATATTCCCATCTACTGATTGGTAAAATGTAAGATTTTCCAGGATTGAGCATAAGGTTATTATCCTCAGCCCATTTTAAAATAGACCTCAAGTCATAATTAAGTTTGTAACTTGTATCCTCTATCAGACTAATACGGTTTGAGATGTACAGCTGAATATCGTCTGCGTAAGCATGTACCTTAGTATACCTGCATACTGAAAATAAATCATTGAGGAACATACTAAATAGCAGGGGGCCTAACACGGACCCCTGTGGAACACCAGATGTTATGCGCCTCAGCCCTGACTGCCTATTTCCAATAATTACCCTTTGGGCTACCCCATACAAGTAGTTTTCCATAAGAGATAAAGCGGTATTTTTAAATCCAAAATAGTGCCCCAGTTTTCGACATAAGATTAAATGATCAACCCTGTCAAAGGCCCTTGAAAAATCTAGTAGACACATAAGAGAGAGGTTTCCTTTGTCATATTCGGGCCTTATGTCATCAATTACTTTCAAGACCGCAGTAGTACAAATATGAGCAATGCGAAAACCAGATTGGAATGGGGACAAGAGATTATTGTTATTCAGATACAACGTAATCTGTTCAGCAATTAGGGACTCAAATATTTTCGAAAAAATTGGTAAAATACTTATTGGCCTATAGTCGCCCGCACTCACTTCATTGGAAATCTTTGCTATTGGTATAATTCTTCCAATTTTCCAGGCTGTAGGAAACTGGGTGGCTGTAATGCAATGGTTAAAGACATGAGTCAGCGCTACCAAAATATATGGCAATATAAGTTTAACAAATTTCATGGCTACAACATCTGCACCGATGGCATTGGATCGAATTTTCAAGATATACCTGGTTACATCAGCCTCTGACACTGTAGAAAATGAGAAGTTAGTATTGCATGAGAGTTCATTTTGTAGAATAAGACTGGTATGATTATTTGTCAAGTCATTAATACAAAAAAGTCATTAAGCTCATCTGGGTCTATTTTGCACCCAAAAGAACTACGAGAGTGTATACCTAACGACTTCACATTCCTCCACAATTCGCCAGCAGGGAGATTTAAATTAAGTTTCCGGGAGAAATATGATTTTTTAGCCTGTCTGACAATCAGATTGGAGCGGTTTCTAGCTCTATTGTAAGCAGCTCTGTTTATCAAAGTGGATCTCCTTTTCCAAACGTTGTAAGCTAAATTGCGATCACGAATAGCACTTTTTACAGCAGCTGTATACCACGGACAAGAGCGATTATTTACAACAAAACTACGTTCAGGTACATGACGATCATAAGCACCCTGCAATGTTGCAAGAAGTACGTCCAACTTATCATCCACTGACGCATAATGCCAACATTCATTGCAGCGCAGAGCAGAAATGTCAGCAAAGAGGGACGAAAAATCAATCGCGTTATAATCCCTGTAAGTTATAATCCGGAGACTATCATCTCTAGTCAGGTTAATATTTAATGCGCAAAATAATAGATCATGGTCAGAAACGAAAGAAATTTGATCATACAAAAGTAATAAGCTTGGATGAGATAGCAGGAATATCCTACAGCTCATTCCAGAACTGAAACCAATTGCCGCGCACTTTTGCTAATTGGGCTCGTTTGTAGCTAACCGAAGGTAAGCATTTTTATCAAAAAAGTTCAAAGATGTGAAGCTCACTTCAGTTTAAATAGTTACTTAACTTACATTATTGGTCATTACAGTCTTCTAGACCGGATTACAACCTAGCGTCTCACACAACTCATGTAGTAAGTGGCGGAACATACAGTTTAAAGCTGATTCCTGAGAAACTTTTCATGGCAATTTTATTTTACCTTCCAAAGAGAAAGTCGTCGAAAGAAATATTTGTTCGTATTTAGTTTAGTTTGAGATGTCTTAGTCAGGAGTTGAACCAAGGTATTTTATGCAATAAGCCACCATACTACCTTCAATTTAAATAGATAATAAGAAAAATTGCCGTCTTTGGAGCGAAGACAATGCTGAAGTCGTTAATGAATCGTCTCTACATCCATTAAAACTGACTCTTTAATCCAGTGATGCTTGTTTCTTTGGAAATGAATTTTTGTTTCCAAAAGTTAGTCAATTAAATATCAATGATATTTGGCTACAAAAAGATAGCTCAACTGCCCTACAGCACACTTTGCAATCTATATATTGAAAAATTAATTTATTGACAAATTTCTTTCAACAAGGGTTCTGTTTCCAGGTCTACTCGTTTCTTATACTACCCCTTAGGGATTACACTTTTATTCATGTCACCATAAAAGCCGTACATACAGATTTTTTGGAAGAAGTAGTTAAAAATCGAATGGACCATATTTGTCATACCCGCGGCAACCATATATCGGAAATCATATTTAAAAAACAAATACCTTGATTATGATAAAAAATATTTGCAGCAATATTTCTGTTTAATATTATAATATTAAGTTCTCAAGATTATAGAAAACACGCTTCCATTTCTTAATTACAATTTTCTAAAAAATAATACTACAGCATTATGCTATAAACACAATAAACGCAACACAGCAAATGCAGCAATTTTTCAAAAATATAATACATGGCTTTATTTGGAAGTAATTATTTTAAAGGCAGCGCGACAACAAGCAAAGATTCTGGTGCTTTGCTTTTAACTTAATTTCTATTTTTATTCGCGGCAATAAGAGAATAAGTGCTCACAGTGAGAGGATGTGTGCTGGCAACGCGAGGATTAATGCAGTCAATACAATCACATGCTTGAAATAGAAGTTTTAAAAACGCGATGTGTGAATATTACCCAAAAAATGGTTTAGTGGCACCATTAATAAAGAATTGATGAACAATTGAGAATAGGTCAGGCATCTCTAACTAAGTGAAATATGACAAAATACTTCTTAGGCTACTTTCTCTCAGCAGATTGCTGGCAAAAACTCTAAGAGTTAATAAAAAATAAAAAAATATTAATGCCTCTCATCAGATTTCTCAAGTTTCTCAAAAATCTGTCGTTCGGAGTCGACTTTAAACTCTAGGTCCCACCACTCATGTATAAAAATTAACGCACACAACATAAGTGGTGTGAGAAACTAGGTCGTAATCCTGACTAAAGGGTTGTAATGACCAATTATGTATGTTATGTTAGGTATGAACAATTGACGTTTTATTATAATTGATGCGCATACAACTTAACTTAGGCTGCAATTGCAAAATTGCTGTGCTTGCTGCGTTGCATTTATTGTGTTTATAGCATAACAATTATACCCTCCGAAATTGAGTGCTGTTGTATTCTTGCTTGTTTGCGTGATTGAAGTCTAAGTTAAATCCCTGAATTAAATAGTCTTGACTTTGATACAGCTTTACTGTCTATCTGTTGTTTTTCATAGAAAAACAAGAAAAAACCATTTAATTGCGAATAAACATTAAAGAACATAAAATCCAATTTAGAAATTTTGGTGTTATTTGTTTATCTAAAGTTTTGCTGCAACAGTAATGTTTTCGTCAAATAAATTTCAAAACTATTTTGACAGACATTTTAAAAACTTTTCCCTCTAATGACTATTAAGGCCACGCTTTGTACACATTGTTTAGTTCAAGACACAACAATTCAGTCCACCACTTGCAATTTCTATAATTTTTCTTTTTTTTACATATTTATTTTCCATTTATTTATTTATTTTGATTTTACTACACAAAAATTTTCTATTTATTGGGCAAAAACTTTCATTTCAAATATTTAAAGAGAAGGAAAATGAATTTCCATTTTAAATACCATTAGTTTTGAATGTTTTAGTTGTTGTATTTCAATTTTATAACTCGTTGTTGTTGTAGATGAGCACTTCATATGAAATTCATTTTAAATTTTCAATTTTAATAGCATAAGCAAAGGAAAAATAACAGGAGAATATTTTTGCTTAATTTTAAATGAAAAAAAAAATTAAACCTAGAAAAACCATTTAGACCAGCATTTTTGATTTATTTTTGAACTGTTTTATTATTCAGTATTCGTTTTAATGGATATTAATATGTTGCTGTTGTTGGTAGAAAGAATTTAAAATACATTGTAAATCGTTTTATTTTTTTCGCAGTAAAATTGTAAAATCATAATAAAAGGAAGAAATAGATCAAATAGGTTTTGTTGGAGAGAAAATTTTATGACGTCAATATTTACCCCTGGACAGTTACTCTTCATTTTTGTACATTAAAGTGACTCCTCGTTGAATCGACGAACACTTTAAGTGAGTAAACGTACCGTAGCCAACAATGTTTTTAATCCTGCATGGTAATTTTTGTACGTTAAGGTTACTCCTCATTGAATCAACGAACAAAAAAAAAATTTTTTTCGTCTACTGAGCAGATTTATAGAAAGTCTTCTAAATATGGATATTTCTACACACAAATAAGCTCAATTTCCTTTATGAGCTCTTGCTTAAAATACCCCACAACTTCACGCCAAATAATTTGTTGGTCTCACAAATTTTTGACAGGTTAAAGGTTGAGGAATTTTAACGTCACTCAATGACGGAGTTGCCATATAGGGTAATTAATTACCTAACAAACGTTTAAATTTACTCAAAACCGTTTTTCTCTCAAATTTCTCCGTTCACTCCTCAGAAAGTCTATGGAACTATCAGCGATTCCCACGTTGCCGATTCAGTTTGTCTAGGAAGTGCCATAGTTATAGCGAGTTAATCTCATAAGGGTAATCGATTTCCAAACGGAACAGTTGTAGTTCATAGGAAAACAATAAATTTATCAAAATTTCAAACCATTTTTTGATTTATTGCATTTTTAAATTTCAACTTTTAAATCGCCCACACATTATCACTTTATGCTCCTATTTAACATGTAAAATTCAAGCACATATGTGACGTATGAGTGATATTTAATTCCATTAGTTTCATAAATTACAATATCAACGATTGTTTATTGCATACTTTTCAGAGTAACTACTCCAGTACTTGTAATATGATGCGTATGAGTAATATATTTCAAATCCAATTAAAAATAAAATATACCCCATTAATATGGAATTAAGGTATGATATGACAATTCTGATGGATTTTTAAATAACTTTAATATCCTAACCTAAAAGCAAATACAAAAACCACAATTGTAGGCTATATTCTAGAAGGCAAAATTGAAACCGCTTTTGTTTATTGCATTTTTAAATTTAAACTTTTAAATGTGTAGCATGATTTTACAGTCGTCAATACTAACACAACATTTCATGTTTTATTTTCACACGATGTGCGAATGAGATGGGAAGTTAAATGGACGTAATATCGATGTCTAATATTTAAACATACACACACTCACTCTTACCAGATACATATACTTCTAAAGAAACAGAGCGAAATAACATAGAAACCTTAGCATCAGAAAGATAATGCTAATTTAATCGTATTCGCTGTTTAACCCTGGAGGGTTACTCTTCATTTTTGTGTAATAAAGATACTCGTTGAATCGACGAACACTTTAACCCTAATTAGTTCCTGTTCGTCGAATCGACTAAGCTTATTTACTCTTTATCATATAATTCTTTTAAGTTTGACCAAATTTTGCTTTTTATCAGCAACGTTGGTTGATAACGAAAGCTTGTAGTGAGCAAACGTACCCTGGGCACCCATTTTTTTAATCCTGGATGGTCATTTTTGTACCGTAAGGTTAGTCTTTGTTGAATCGACGAAAAAAAATTGTTTTCGTCTACTGATTGCAAGCTTTTATTATTAACTAACGTTGTTGAAAAAAGAGCGAAATCGTCCAGGGTTAAAAAATGTTTGCTGAAATGTATCATTATTTGGCAAATTGTTTAGTTTGTAGCTGTTGTTCTATGGTAATGTGCATCAAATTTTTATTTATTATTGAATAATTTATCACAGAATAGATCTCTGCTTCCTTGTGTAAATTAGCAAAAAAATTTTTTGTTTAGTAAGGCGTAAATCAGTTGAAAAATAAATTCAAATTAAAATCAATTTATAATTAAAATTTTATTGTTTTTCTACACCAAAGACAGAGAGAGAGGCAGGCAATAAAGTAAATTCATAAGTAATCTTAATCTACAGAAGATTACAGTATATGTCGATCAACACTTCGGGATTGTTTGAATGATGGGAAGTCACCAACAGAGGGCGCTATATATTACATTTAAGCTTTCTGTAATTAACATGAAATGTAATTTAATTTAGGGCTTTAGTCTATATCATTTTTTTTATTTTTTTCATACGTTTGTAAACCAGCTAATAGTGATCAATTATAATATAAAAGAACATTCTTAAATTTGTTAAAATTGATATTAATTGTATTGTATGTATATAAAAACAAACAAAAAAGTGAAATTTAAAAAAGGAAAATCTATTTGCAATTTAAAATTGGGGTTTGAACCGTGGCTTTACATCTAATAAGCCAACACACTACCTACTAGAATTTTTTTATAGTTTGTTTCGTTCGAGATGTCTGACCTGGTGTTCGAAATGTGGACATACGTCTAAGAAGCCAACACGCTACATACTAGAGTATGGGACCCCTATGCATGTTAAATATTATGCAAAAGCCTTTATTTCAATTCAATACATGCTTTACTCTTAGAAAAAAACAGTGAAAGTAAAGTTAGAGCTTTTGAATGTTAGGAGGCGACATGCAATTGTTTTTGACTGTAGTCGTTTACCCACAAATTTAAGTAGAATTTTTATTGCTTATATGCTCAACACCGATAAGTTAAATTATATGCACCAGAGTATGTTGTATTTTACTTATAAATGTTTATGAGGGTTTCTTTACATGTATGTTCTTTCATTTGCTTATATTCTTTTTTTTCGTAATTTTATTTTTGTAATTAAACCCAAATTTAGTTTCAAATAAAGACAATTTTATCAAATGTTAGATTGAATGGTTTTCTAAATTTAAGTGCATCGTCCTTGCAGGCCTTTGAAATTGAAGATGCTGTTTTAAAGAGGGCATTGTTTATCAAATGGATATAAAATTTGTAGGTATATATCAGAGCTCAGCAATGAGTATTCAAAAAGATGAGTAGAATCGAATCATACGCATAACTTCTGATACTTATACGCATTCATACTTATTTTAATATTATACTCATACTACTCATATTCAAAGTTTGAAGTACTCATCATACTCATACTTAACAACACGTATGCTGTTGTTGATTTCGGCCCTCCATGACTCAACATTTACAAGAATCACAAAATAAATATAATTCGCTTACGAACACTACAATATTCACTAGAAAGTTGTGTATTTGCTTTGTTTGCTGTCTTTGTCTTTTTCTTTGTTCTTTTTTGTAAATGTAACAACAACTAATACTGTTAATTTTGATGAATGATTTGAATCACTCGAATCATTTATGAGTATTATAAGTATTTTTCTAAAGTTATGAATCTGAATGAGTAGTCATATGAATCAAACATATTTCGAAATGTATGAGTGCGATGTCAACGTTGTACTCATACTTATAAATCAACGTTGTATATTGAGTTGACTCACTTATATTCAAAATTGAATGAGTGCTTTTGAGTAGCGAAAAACGATTCATTGCTGATCTCTGGCATGTATGCACACTATAATATTTTTGTCGATGTTCAGATCCACTGCTCTAGGCGTCAGTTTAAACGTTATCAAAACGTGCCATTGAACATAAAGTGGTACTCAGTCATCACATAGGTAGTACCGTAACTATTAAGTAATGATTAGATTACTTTTTATTGAATGAAGTAATTATTACAATTACGATTATTTTTGGCTTGAATAATTGATAACACGAGGCCACAGTCATAATACCCAACTAATAAAAAAATGGTATTTTTGATCTTTCCACACAAAATTATCATTTACCCAAATATTTTATAACTTATTTTAAAAGTCGATAATTTTTTGAAAAGGGAACAAATGAGCCTTTAAAACGGTATACATCAACACATGGTTCAAACTTACTTGTTATGAATTTTGATAGGATGAAGTTGGAAAAAATGAGTTTTGTTCTTATTTTTTCAAGTTTAGCTTTTCTTAATTGGCAAATTTAATTAAATAATATGAAAAAACTGATGGCATTCTGAAATTGCATTATCTTGTGAAGAGATTGACACTGCGTTTAATAAAATTGGACAAAAATTACCGTAGTTCACATACATTAATAGTATAACAGTAATATTATATTTTTATATATGTCACCTTGTCAAATGAACTTCCAGTTCAATAATTTACAATATTTTTGGTGAGACTCGATTGTTTACCGCAAAATATGTCAATCCCACGTTCGGGAGACTACCAGAAGTCGACTAATATTTCTTTTTTTTTTTGCAAATATTATTATTTCTCTTTGCGCAAACATTGACCAACTTCTGGTGGTCAAGATCCATCAAAAATTCTGAAAATTTTTGAACTGAAAGTTCATTTGATAAGATGACATATATATATAAAAATATAACACGACTGTTTCACTCTTTCAGAACTACGGTAATTTTTATTCGCTTTTATCAAAAGAAGTGTCAATATTTTCACAAGATAATGCACTTTCAGAATGTCATCACTTATTTTATATTTTTTAATTAAAGTCTGCTACTATGAATGGACAAACTAGAAAAAAAATGAAAAAAAATTCGCATTTGCCAAGTTTAGCTCATCAAACCTGATAGCAAATTAAGTCAAATAATATATATGTATATATGGTTTTAAAGGCCCATCCCTATCCTTTCGAATAAGGTTTAAATTTTGGACATTGTTTTAGAACTGTTTGTGTAATCAATAAATGTGTGCGTAAAGTCCAAAAAACAGTTTTTGTCAAATAAAACAGGTTCGGACAGTTCAAGAGGAATAGCCCTCCAACACATTTCAATGCCTTGCTACAACCTATCAGAATTTTTGCGATTTTTGTCTTTTATTTTCCTTTCATCTTCAGTCCACAAGCTCTCAATTGGATTAAGATCAGGGCACTGAGCTGGTCATTTTAAAACAGTTATGTTTTGTTCTTCTTAACAGTCGTGAAGTGAGTTTAGGGTTATTTTCGTGCATAAACATGCCATATTACCGGTAAATTTTTCACCGCAAATGGTAGCATTGTATTTTGTCTAACGTTTTATTCATTTTTGGATTCAACACTAAAATACTTCAATACAGTGCCAAGAAGAGATATCCCATAGCAGAATATTGCCGCCGTCATACTAAATTGTGTTGATGGTACTTCAGGAATTGAGATGTTGGTAACTGAAACCATACCAGTGTTGAAAAATTCAGTAATTTTGTAATTTTTTCAGTAGTTTTTCATTTCAAAAATACCGCAGTACCCCCGCGATGCTTTCAGTACTTTTTTATTATTACATATTTTATGTCTTGCGCTTTTCAACTGTTAATGCATTAGCAACATGTTCAACACAATGATTAAGGTAGAATTAGGCTTTAGCCCCGGTTAGCCAAACGTCCACGGAATGTACGTTCGTTTTTAGAATACGAAAAGCAATGAAAACGCTTGCCGAACCGTAATGGAATTTTGGTAAGCTTTTGCATTGCTCTTTATATACTCAAAACGAACATATGTATGTTACATTACGTTGCATCGACGTTTGACTAACCGGGGCATTTACGTTTTGTTACGTTCCGACTCAGCTTTTTTTTTGTCCTGTATGTGTATTAAATATAAATAAATAGTCTCCTAGGTAGTGTGCTGGCTTAATAGACGTGAGCCCACGATTCAAACCCCATGTCGGACGTCTTCATCAAAATGAAATGTAAAAAAATATTTCTCCGGCGACTTCTTAGAGGGAAAAACTCTTAAAATAAATAAAATTGCAACGACAAAGTTTCTGAAAAATCAGTGGTTCGGAGACGACTTTAAACAAATAAATGGTGTGAGAAGTTAAGTCATAATCCTGATTGAAGGGTTATAATGACCACTTATGTATGTGTCTTTTACAAAAGTACCATTTGATTCAAAAAAGTACTTATTCAGTTATAGTTCACTACCATTTTAAAATTTCAGTTTTGCAACACTGAATAATACTAACCATTATCCCTCTGACCCAATTCTATCAAATTTGGATTCGTCACCCACTAAAATTTTTTGCTAAAAACTCATGTGTTTCTCTATGTTTTGTACGGTAAAATAATAATAGTTTAATAGTTCTAGACAATATGATGACGCTAATTCAACTTTTAGCCACTTCGCGTTTTTAAACGGGTTAGTATTAGACGCTCTTATGACTATTGCAAGTTTTACGTAGTTTGGGGGTCTGGGTACATTATTTGGGATTCCAATTGTATTAAAGTGTTTCATTACATTACCAAGTATCAAGGGCTCCAAATCTCGGCAATAACTTGACGTTTTTTCCACACTTTATGATTCATTTGGTACATATTTCTTCTAATAATGTTTGAAATACACTTACAAATACATTTTACAAATGGAAACGATATCAGACATCAGAAATAAATTATTAAAGTAGCAAACCAAAAGTCTTGTAACTACACTTTCAGTAAATAGTGATTAAGTTCTTAAGAAAATTAAGTAGAACAGGAAGGTAAAGAAGGGTTCAAGCCTGAAACAGATCAAATTTATCTTTCCAGTGAAAAAACCCCGTTAAAATGTCAAGAAAATCGTTATATGCGTATAACTAAAATGTAATCTCTTAATTTCAAACAGATTAGAAAAAAATGTAATTTCTCGTTTCAAATCTTACTGCATGTCATGGATTAAATTCAAATACATTTCCAATTCGTATCTGAACCGTATGTGTGTACCTCACGTACACATTCAAATTATGTCAGCAAAAATTTGTTTTTGTATGCATAACTACATGATGGTTTCTGCAACTGTACTTAAATGCAACTACTACTTAACTATTTAAGTAATCATGTATTACGGGAAGGAAATGTTTAAGAAAAAACAAAAAAGTATTTATACACACACAATTTTATCTTAAATATGTAATCTTTTGAGAATGTAGGAACTTTTTCTTCATTTTAACACTCATGCTTATACATTCTTTGAAAACCCCTTTACATATTTATACATTCATTTTCGCATTCCGCTTTATTGTCAATATGTTCTCACGTAATGTATGTGATTAATGACCTTTGCCGTAAAACCTTAAACATATTCTTACTTTTTCTCACTGAAACTAAAGAAGTTAAATAGATTTTAAATACTTATATAAATGGTCATCACAACTCTTTAGTCAGGATTACGACCTAGCTTCTCACACCACTTACATTGTGTGTGTGCTAATTTTATACATGAGTGGTGGGACCTACAGTACAACAGATTTTTTTTGAGAACCTTTTCATGGCAATTTTATTTACTCTTGGAGTTTGCGCCATATTTCGTTTTGTTGGAAAATATCTTTGAACCGTGGCCTCACGTCTAATAAGCCAACAAGCTACCTACTAGACTACAACGACTTCTAAATAAATTTAACAGAAGTAACAGTAACATCATCTCGATCGCAGTGGCCGTGCTTACAGGTCACCCTATTAAGGGACGACGGAGCTATCGGCCATTGATCTCAAGGATATAGCCTCGTTTATCAAGCTATTTGGCTGGTTCTCCAGCGTGGGGTAGTCGTGCTTTGAAATGTGCAGCCCTTGCGCTGACCAACTTCTCCCTCCTTGGTTCGGAGGAACTTGGTCAGTACAGAGACTGCATTCACCTGTGGCGTTACAATGGGCCGCTATGCGTGCTCAAGTGAGCTTTTGGTATGAAAGCTACCACACTCACCTAACCTAACCCAACCTGTTACCATTATCTCAGGACCTGCACAGCAGACCAATGAATTTGCTGGAACAATAAAAGCATTAACGAAACAGAAACAAGGCAGAATACCAATCAACCGCAACTTATGGCAACAACCTTTGGCACCCGAAAAGGAACGCATATTTTTACATGGGAAGCCATATGCACCTAAGAGAGGCAGTGAAAAAAACAATATATTAGTACTACTCTTACAGCCAAAGAATTTTATATATGATAGGTAGAGAGCCCAAAAATGTTTTATAAGATCACCTTAGCTATGCATATCATATGTTATATTAACAAACAACAACAATAAACAAGTACTTGACTTTTACGCGCATATATCTTAAGTATGTATGTATGTGTTTTACGGCGTTAATAACATTTAAAAAAATTAACAAGTTAATGGTCTTTACGTGACTAAACAAAATTAAATCTTGTGACACGCAAGTGGTTTCTTTTCTTTTTTGTTTTGTTTTAATGTGTTCTAAGTGTTAACAAAGTAGTATAAATAAAACATAATTAAGCTCTTTGAGAAAAACTCACAAAATCAAAAAAAAGCATTTAGAATATTCAAAAAAATGTACAAATGTTATAGTGAATACTTAAAATAAAGTATGGTAATAAAAAATTTAAGTGAAGTGAAATTGAAGTCGCCGTAGTCTAGTAGGTAGTGTGCTGGCTTATTAAACGTAAAGCCAGGGTTCAAGCCCCAGAGATCAAAACAAAATACAAAAGGTATTTCTTCGGCGACTGCCTCTCAGCAGATTTCTAGCAAAAACTCTTAGAGTAAATAAAATTGCCATGAAAAGTTTCTCTAAAAGCTGTCGTTCAGAGTCGGCTTTAAACTAAAGGTCCCGCCGCTCATGTATAAAAAAAATTAACACACACAACATGAGTGGTGTGAGGAACTAGTTCGTAATCCTGACTGAAGGGTTCTAATGACTAATTACGTATGTATGAAATGAAATTGTAACGCAATTGAACAAAATTAATCGAGTATGATTCGATAAATCTGTTGCAATTTATTAAAACATAAGTCCTGAGGCCATTTATTCTGCGTGCTACTTATTCTATTTTTTTAGGTGCAATGTTATTTTAATTAACTTTAAAAAGTAAACGCAATCATTCTGCTCATTTGTACGGAAAATTCCATATCATTTGTCTTTAGTCTAGCTAGAGTTTCTTCAGCAATGTGGTTAAATTGGAAATGCCTTTTTTTGGCACATTCCTTGCGGAATAAGTCGCCGTTTATCCTATCAGTTTAATGTACGTCTTCCAACAGAGACTTCCGCATTTTGTCTGTTGATAGCGGCCATCATGTTGAAGCTACATCCATCAAATTATTTGTCGTTTATTCAATGTTCGCTAAATTGGCTCTAGAGCAGTTGACAACTGACATTAATTTTCCCTAAAAAACTACCTTCTAAATTGAGACCCGTTTCAAAGTGAAATGAATAAGGTACGTGAACAAACGAATTTGTTGAATGGACGATATCAATCCAAAAACATTCAATACATCCCGAAAACTTTACTATTTGGTGTCGTTTTTTAAATTTCCGGCGTTCTCAGTTCATGCTTCTTTGAGTACAATGTAGGCCGGGTCATCACTGTCAAGCACAAAGACTTAGGTCGGTAATCATCGACTCCATTTGGCGTAAATTGGATGGATTTACAGAGTTGGCAAATCTGATCCGCTATTCCTAGAATCGACTTTTAGAACTTTATAGCCGTCATTCCGGTACATGGACACACGATCAAAGTCTCGTAATTCCCCACGACGTCTTCTGCAGAAGCTGTAATCACGAGAAAGAAGATAAGCTACAGCCAGAACTTTTCCATACATGAGAATCTAAGACGAACGATTTTTTAGCATTTATGTACAGCACTTTACTGGCCATAAGAGAGATAAGAAGTTAAAAATTGTCTTTATTACAACAACACCTAACTGAAACCAATTGGAATATGCATTTAAAGACGGCGACCAACTTAACCTAATCTAACTTTAAAGTGATATAAAAGGTTTATGATTCAGTAAAGTACGTTTTAGATTACAGCATCCTTCTTTCTTTAATCAAATTGGAACATAAACATGTATTCGTCTGGTTTTCGAACCACTGTTGGTCGCAAGCATATACATACACTTTCAAATAAAAAAAAAAACAAATTTAATCTGCATCATTCCTACCTTGAACAGTGATAGACAATAGTCTCTTAAAACTTAACCATAAATACCTGTGGATAATTAGTTTATGTTTTCCTTTCCATTTTATAGGGTCTAGTTTATAGCGGAGGCTAACGAAAACAATTCAACCGAATGCTTGAAAACTGTAATGGAAATTTGCAAACTCTACGGTATGTCCCTACATTTAATATAAGGTAAGGTGAAAAACAAAGTTTTATTATACAAGCAAACACAAATCAAATACCACAGAGAGAGCAAATTCTAAGGTATACAGCAGTATTTTGCTTCTACACTCATAAAGAAATAAATAGAAAAGTTAAACAATTTAAGTTTAAAAGAAAATTTGTAAATATTTCTCTTGTCTTCCTTTTTATTCATTATAGTCTTGGAAATCATTTGCCATTACGCATAAATTTTGCCATAAGAAAGAACACATAAAATGCATTTAAAGACGAGTTTTTTTTGTATTTTCAATTCCTGTTATTCTTTCACATGGCAGAAGTAATGCTCATTATTGTTGATGTATTGCAGCCGAAGCAACTCTTAGCAAGATTTATTTCCAATTTAAAGTCATCAATGTCCGGCAGGGCAGAAATAAATAGCACATAATGTGTTTAGAACAAGTATGGTCAATACGGTCAATATTGACGGCATCATATTTTGCATTAACATCGTATTCCCATATGTCTTTAAGAAGGATTTTAATAAAATTGACCGGTTGTAAGGAGCATTCGTCTATGTCAAGCAGGGCTGCTTGATCTAATAATTTTTCATCAATAGCGGCAACTTTAAAAATTGTTTGACGTATTAATTTTCGATTTGATGGCATGGCGATTTTTGGACTAGACGATGAATTTAAATTAATAAATAAGACTTTTAAAGAAAATTGGCAACTCACATAACATACATACATAAATTGTCATTACAACCCATCAGCCAAGAACAAGCTTCTCACACCACTTATGTAGTGGGTGTTATACACGAGTGGTGGGACTTACAGGTTAAAGTCATTTTCGAACGACAGATTTTTAAAAAAAATAATCATGGCTTTTTTTAATCTCAGAATTTTTGACAGAAATCTGCCGAAGAAATATATTTTCATATTTCGTCTTGTTGGATATGTTTGACCTGGGGTTTGAACCGTGGTCTCGCATCTAATGAGCCAACACACTACCCACTATACTACGGCTACTACTATACACATATGTTTATTTATATACCGCTCGTATCTTAATTGTGATTTCTGGGCGGTTCAGAGTGGGGTATGTGAATTTTAGGCTGAATGAGGCTGTTAAATGGTAACAGACGAATTAGTTCGTAAAACTGTCTGTAGCAGCTGGAGCATTATAAATTATAAGCAACCCCAATAATTAACTGTGTGATTTTACCACAACTTTTACATACTTTCAAGCTGGCATAATTTTTAGACGTGTGGAAATGTTTAGCTCTCCTCAAATAACGAAGATAGAAGTTGACTTTCCGTACAATCTTGTATGGTCATATTCATGACAATTCTGGCAATTCACTATGTTTCTTACACAGTAATTTGCCCCCATAATAGATATTTTACACCATAAATGGAATGCAATTCATTGCGTCTAAACATTGTCATTTTCATGCTTGTCAAATTGTGAAATTATTTTTCTGTCTATGATTTTTCTTTGACATTCATTTAATAACCTCCAGAAGAAATCTTTCTTTTTTGAGTTATAATTTCATAATTTCTTGAATACTTCGCCTGTTTTCTTTTAAGACGCTATATGGGAATAGGTTCCTTGATACACAAAAAAAGAGAAAAAATGTGGTTTATCAGTGAGTTTACTTTTTATATCCTTAAACACAACTAGATATTTCGAGAAATCGACTGTTTTAAAATTTCGTCTGTAGTCTCACCTACTACGAGGATATATTTGATTAGAGATTTTTGAAATATTTTTGATAGCAAAATATGTTACAAATGCTTAATTTCATAAAAATTTAACAGTTTACATTCTGTTTTTACTATTTACCTTTTTCATTGATTCCAATTAAACAATTTACAAGATTATTCGCTTTTATTTTTATTATTTCATTGCATTCAAATAAATTATTTGCACCCAAAACCAAATAAACACTTGAACAAAACCTACAAATTAAATTTTTAGTTTGAACTATTCCGCCTTTTATTAAGCTTACCAAAAAAATATACTTTTAGTATGTTTTATATATGTGCAGCGCAGTAGCTATAAAATTTAAATAAATACAATGTATTTCATTTATATTTCATTGCAATTTTATTACTTTAAGTGCCAATGGAATTTGGCCACTAATGTATAAAACTAACAGAGACTAGGTCCATATTTTTAACTGAAGGGTTGTAATGACCAATCTAATTTAATAGTACGATTTATGTGATTCCCGCTCTGAAAGTAACTAATTACCATTGAAAATCTTCTCAAATCTATTGTTCGAAATCGACTTTAGACTGTAGGTCATGTCTCACATAGATAATTAATTTATAGCACACACAGCATGCGTATAATGGCGAAAATGTTTGTGTGCACGAAATATGTTTATAGACTACCGTTAATCAAACTCATAAACACATATAAAACAAGATATGTTTTTGAAAGAATTAGATTTATTCTCTCTCAAAATTAAACGGTCTTGTCCAGTATAACCTGACGTCGAACTCTAGTAACCGAATGCAATTTTTTCACTCTGCTATAAGCCTTTGGAATTCAGTACGTATGGGGACAAAGTCGTAGGGGATTTCAAACGCGACTTCTAAGCTTTGACACTTGATAATTGCAACATTGTTAAGACTACATCTGTCAACCCAGTTGTCAAATCATTTGGCTCTGGAACAGTTGGCAATTGACCCAAATTTTAGTCAAAAATCATTTTCAACAATTAGGCCCCTTTCTGAATGAATGGGTATGTGAAGGAATAAAATTTTCGAATTTGGAACGATACCAATTCATGTGAAGTTCAAGAGCGTTACGGGTTGGAGTGCATTTTTTTAAACAACATTGGTCAAGTCATCACTGTCAACGGCAAACACAGTAAATTCCAATCTATTTTGACCAGACTTGGATGAATTGGACACCAACGAGGTTTGGCTTTAAACGGAAAGCGCAGCGTGAAAACCTGCAGATGCCATATTTGATATTCTGCGCGAACGATTTGAGGCCATCGCCATCTCACTTGGAGGTGACGTGCAGTGGCCACCATGATTTGCGGTTTGAGCTCGTTTAACTTTATCTTGTGGGATTTTCTTAAGTCGCAGGCATATACCATAGAGCCACAATGACTAACTACTACTTTGTATCTGCTATAAGCCTAGGTTGCCGTAGTCCAGTAGGTAATGTGTTGGCTTAATAAGACGTAAAGCCAGGGTTCGAGTCCCAGGCCAGACATCAAAACAAAATACAAAAAGTATTTTTTCGGCGACTTAATCTCAGCTGATTTCGAGCAAAAACTCTGTGAGTAAATGAAATTGCCATGAAAGGTTTTTCAAAAATCTGTCGTTCGGAATTGACTTAAAACTTTAGGTCCCGCCACATAAGTGGGGTGAGAAACTAAGTCATAATCCTGATGTAAACGAAATTGTAGTCCTGCAGTATGCTTACATAAAACAAAAAATAATTCAAACAAAAGAATAAAAATTAAAATATAATAAAAATTTATTTGTTAAGGAAAATTTGGAAATAAACATACATATGTATTATAGAGCTGTCATAAAAGAAAGAGTTTAACTTGTAACAGACTCTGCTTTAAAAAGAAGAGATCATTTTTGCAAAAGTAAAAATTTTTTAATTGCTGACATTACTTATAGAATTTAACGCCTTCTACTTACGTTAATTTTGCTTTACAAAGTTCAAAGAGTGTCTAAGGATTTGTTTGAGACTTGTGTGTTTTATTTTATTAAAAAAGACAGACATAAGTTTATATTTGTCTAAAACTTTTAACTAAAAATGTTACACAAATCACAAACAGCAGATGGAAAGATACAACAATAATGTAAAACAACAGTAAATTCTGCTCTCCTATGATTTCTCAGAGGCATCGCGACAGATTCCTGGATTACAATCCATTATTTATAAGACTAGACACAGTCACATTCACACACACAACCACAAAAGTTTATTTTAGTTGGGTTAGGTTAGGCTGTGCAGTCGCCTTAATTTATTACACTTTCATTATGCACAGGCATATTTTATGGCCACTAGAGTTGAGGCTGTTATTGTTTAACAGAATTAAGCACACAAATTTAAAATAAAAAAACGTACACATTTTGACACGCCTAGGATTTTTCTTCTTTTTTCATTCTTTTATCACAGTTGTCGTTGCCGTGTTTTTATAGTCTTTGTTGTCAACGAAAGAGACAAACTGTTTAAAAATAAGATTTAATTGCATGCATTTATTATACGTCTGAATACTATGCATAGTCATATGTATGTAAGTATGTAATTTGGTCCTTTTTCCTATTGTAAGTAATTTACAAAAGCAAAAGAGTTTTTCATTCCTCAGAAATTTAGTTTCAAATGCTTAAAACACAGCCACGTTTTTTAAACTACGTTTTCGGAATTGAAATTCGATGTTTAGATAGGTAGATTTTATTGGTTATTTCTGCATATAGAACACGAAATCGGAAATTGTTTTATTTTCTAAAGTACTTCACGGAAAATTTTTAAAATTTAATTTTCATGATACCGAATAATAAAAATCTGTATAGGAATGGTCACACAATGCCTATTTTTCGTCTGAGATGTCATTTAGCTAATGACTGAGTCAAAATGTTCCAGTTTAAATAGAGTTTGATGCGATCGAGGTGAATTTCAACGCAAATACACCAAAAAACACATCACCTGCCCTACTGGTTTTATTCAAATTTGGGTCTTTTTACTATTTAATCTATTGTCACAGTAAGCTACTAGGTAGTGTTGAAACCCCAGGTCAGAGTCTCCTACCAAACACAAAATGAAAAAATATTTCTGTAGGCGACTTTCCCTCAGCAGAATTCTGGCAAAAACTCCGAGAGTAAATTAAATTGCTATGAAAAGTTTCTCAAAAATCTGTCGTTGTGTCATTGGTAGTCAACTTTGTAGGCCATTCCACTCATGAATAACATTAACACACACAACATAAGTAGTGTGAGAAGCTAGGTCGTAATCCTGACTGTAGGGTTGTAATGACCAGTTATATTTGTATTGAACCTGTTATGAAAAGTTTATACTAAAGAACATATCTTTTTTAATGAATTTAAAAATAAGCGTTCAAATTTGAAAATCTTAAAGAAATTAAAATATATATAGACAACAGGTGAAGAAATGCTTTTTTTTAAAAATGTATCAAAAACAATACGAGTCAGTTCTAGTACATCTCTGACTTCTAGTACTGATACTTTTGCAAACAGTTGTGAGATCTTCTTTTGGCATGTTTGAATGTTATCTGTGTTTAAAATTGGGAAAGTTTTCAACAACTGCATACCATTTCATGATAAGTTATAAATTAATGAGTTTCTATGGTGTTGTTACTGTTTGCAGACATCTCTAGATTTGTTCAATATTGCTTTCTTCGTCTGGTAGATGATCCCGTTTAAAATTGTTATTAGTTTAAACAACTATATAAAAAATAGCTTAAATGTTATTTGGCAGCATTTATCCAGTTACGCTCGCTTCTCATTTCTGTTAAATTGCTGAAACTATGCCGATTCACTTCACTCCATTCACTCACACTCTTGTTTATTGCATTTTATGCTGCTTCGATGCTTATGATCTTAGGCGACCTCCAGGTTATTTGGATTGCTTTGCATTTCTTTTTTATTGTTGAAAGTACTGTTTGATGACAAACGTCAACCTTTCCAGCAATTTCTCTTGCAGAATAATTTTTTCAGCTATAGCGGCTATGTTGTTTTTAATTGAAGTTTTCTTCATTTTCTGTTTTTTTTCACAAATTACAAGAAAAACTTTCACAAAGAATTTTAAAATATTTTCTTAGCCACTAGAGCTTGAATACCAAAAAAAAATTTGTAAAAAGAATCCAAAAAAATTTTAAGTATAAAAACAGAAAAGCTAAACATGCAAAACTGGATAAAAGAAACAAATTTTTATTTAAATTTTAAAGTTTTTTTTATTTTTTTGCGAATAATGTTTTAGTTAGTCGATATTGTGAGAATTTATTTGATTTACAATTTCTTACTTATTGGATTTAAAATATTGTGTAAATATAATGTATCCACTTATGCCTGCCACTGTATTTATCTTTCGGTCTATTTAGACTTCACATCTATTTTAAGTCTGGTAACTTCTAGAAACTGACTGTAGATTTGTTATTATTTATGTTATTTGTTTTGTTCGTACCGATCTTTAGCTCCATTATATCTAATTTATAAGCCAACATTTGTATTAAATTGTCACACAAATATCGATCATTACATACATACATACATAATTGGTCATTACAACCCTTCAGTCAGGATTACGACCTAGTTTCTCACACCACTTATGTTGTGTGTGTTAATTTTATACATGAGTGGCGGGACCTACAGTTTAAAGTCGACTCCGAACGACAGATTTTTGAGAAACTTTTTATGGCAATTTTATTTACTCTCAGAGATTTTGCCAGAAATCTGCTGAGAGGAAGTCGCCGAAAAAATACTTTTTGTATTTTATTTTGATGTCTGGCCTGGGGCTCGAACCCTGGCTTTTCGTCTAATAAGCCAACACACTACCTACTAGACCACGGCGACTTCAATCATTACCTTTTAAAACTGTCGATATCAACATTTTCGTAATATTTTTCTATGTTTGTATACTGGGATTATATTATCATACAAAATATCTAATATACAGTCTTGATGGACTGTAACATTCTTATTTCATTATACTTATGGGGTAATTACTCAAAAGGAAAACGTTTTTTTTATTTATTTCACACTCTAAACGTGCTCACATATTTCATGCTTATAAGGCAGTTAATCTTATTTGTTATGTACTGTAGTAAATCATTTTTTTGCAAATATTTCCCTAAATGCTGTGGAAATTAAGTGTTCTCATATTCGTATACCATGCAACTAACGTGGTCCCCTAGAACTATGCAACAAAGTGTATATCTAGTGTGTATGTGTCTTATAAACTCGTACATACACTTACATATTCTCTTTAAGGATTCATTTCTCTGTTAGGAATAGAGAGAGAGAAGAGAAATAGTAAAGTTTTATACAAGTTTTATTAAGTACTCCTGCTGGGGTTATACATGCTCTTACACATACATACATATGTACGTTGTTTTTTCTCTTATATTTACATTTTTAATGGCGGCATAAATTAGCACTCGTGCATATGTATTGTTGGTACTTTTTTTTTTGGCAAATATTTAAGCTTTCTTTAATATATGTATGTATATGTGAACGTGTGTGTTTTTTTATTCTTTTTATATTTGTTTGTGTTCTTAGTACAGCACTACCAACGTATTGGAAAAGTATATTTTTTATAATTTTTTTTTATTTATTAATACGTTTCTTTTTTTTCTGTTCAGTTCAGTTATAAAATTTCCAACGAAGAACACTTACAATGTGAAATTTTGCAATAAGTTTTTTTGTTTTTTTTTTTCAAATCATTCCTGAAAAGCTTGTATTTTTTCCAATTTTTGGTGCCGGTTTTTATTAAGACTGCAAATATTTTATATCTTACAGTTCACAACATGAATTATTGTTCATGAATTTATAATACCTTGCATTACAACTCAACTTCGGTTATAACTGAGATAGTTTGCATTCTTTTTCTCAGAGCAATATATGGGGTCTTTCAAAGGCAACTGCCGAACTATGACAGTTGATAACGGCCTACTATCTACTAAATTAGTAGATATTTTTCAGTCTATTTTGCCAAATCATCACGGTCTGAAATAGCATTCAACAAGAATTAAAAATAATTGTTTTTATTAAAATTGGTCTTTGTTTTGTTTTATCGCCCATTTTACAATCGTCATAATCGTCCCATGGAGAGGACTATTCGAAATGTGAGGGACAAATTCGTGTCCACTGATTTAGTAAACAATAGACCAATATCCATACGTCATCGAAAAGCAAGACTTAATGAAAATATTGCCGTTGGCCGTTTTAGTGTACAGTTGAACTTGGTTCAATCGATTTCGCGTCACTCGTCGAATTTCACGCCATCACTTGGAACTGATGGTAATTGAACGTAGACAACAATGTGTCCTAGCTGAATAGGCTAATTTTAATCGAAATATCATTTTCTGCGTTGTGGCCAATTTATCATTGTTGTCACTATACTGCCTAGACAGCATGTATAAGGTCTTCAAAATTTGTTATTCTTTTGAAACCGATATTGATGCCAATATGTATGTATTCCCCAGGTATTATTTCTATAAACCTGTAACTTCAGAAAATCACAAAGGAAAATGTTTATCGGAGTAAAATTCAAAATCTCGTTAGCCACTTAACATCACCTTTACGTAAGATGACCATGCCCTCAAATCGGTCGTGCAGAATACCCAATGACATTAGCTGTGTGGCAAGTGGCATATGGAACGATGACACCGCTAAACAGTTACTTTTTCGGGAGGCATTGCATTCTCTCGTTTTGCCCGAGTTTACTGCCGACGTATCTTAATAGACTCACGTTCAATAGCACTAAAGACAGTAGTAACATCTTGCTTGATACGCCCTATTATATGAATGTCGCCAGCGTACACCTGGACAACTTTTTTTTAGAAAATTGCTATGCACTCCCGCCTTCCACAGAAAACTTTCCACGGCGAAGTTGAAGATGTTGCCGGAAACCTTGAACGGCATCAAAAGGTTCGGCCAGGTCCATTCCTACTTCGACGGATCTGCAAGAGTTGCTTAACGTCATTTTACTTAGCCTTATCAGGTTCGCAGGTATGCCGAGCTCAGACATTGTAGCATTGTGGGAATATCGAAGACTACCTTATAGTTGACAAAAAGTGTATGTCGACATATTTTTCATAGGTCTTCGCTAGGGTTTTACGTAAAATGAAGATCTGGTCGATAGTGGACTTGCCAGGTCTGAAGCCTGCATATATAAAGAACGTTAAATGCGATAGGGGGTAGGCTTATAACTCTATAGTTGGCGCATATCGTAGGCTCTACCTTTTTCAGTACAGAACAGAGGCAATAGAGGTTCCAATCGTTGGGCATACTTTCTTTTAGCCAGGTATTGCTAATAAGTTGGTACATGCACCCTACCAACTCATCACGGCCTATCTTAAACAATTCAGCGGGCGGGTTATTAGTACTTGCAGCTTTATTGTTCTTAAGTCGCATAACCGCGTAACGTAACGGCTGACTGCAGTGTTTTTTTGTATGATATAATCAGTTTTTCAGCTGATATAATCTAAGATAACAATTAGCAATTAACAGTAAGTTCCAGAAGCAGCCAGACAGAATGTAAATAATGCGAAAGGTAACATTGCCAGTGATTTGTGGTAAGAAATGCGGCCTAAAAACACTTTTATATAATACAGAGTTCCTCCATATAATGAAATGTTGAAAATAAAAAATCCACTAACTACACCCATTTAAATGAACCCTTAACCCTGCTGTTAGATGGATGGATTTTTTGGTTCGACTGTCCTTTTCAACATGTGTTTTCTGATAGGCACATATCTGGCTGACGTAAAAACTCAGGTCTTCTTCGATTTGAATAATTTGCAGCCCACGAAGAATCAATTTCTGAATATAATATAAATGCATTCAAGGCGGATATATCAACTATATTTGAAAACAGAATATTTTGCCATTTATTTGTTGTTCTTTTAGTGCTGTAGTAGCTAATCATTTGATCAGCAATACGATAAATAATGATAAAATATAACAAACCTTTAGTAGAGTTATAATAAGAAACGAAAGCAGGTTTATTCTTATGATAGTGAAATCGGATTCATCTGTTTCGTGCATGGCGCTCATCAATATAGTACCTTTATTTTTATGGCCGGTATACGAAACAAGTGTTTCGATTTCACTAAAAGCAAATGTGGATGTATACAAAGGAGCTTTCTTGAACATTTCGGTGGGATAAAAGTTTTGTTTTTCCCAAATGCTTCCACATATGTCAGTTTCCTTTGTAAAAGTTTTGTCACCAACTCAAAAGATGAAAAAAAGTTATCAGCTGTAATATTTTGCCCTTTCAATCCTTCTGTCAATTCCAACACAACACGCTCTCCTTGATTTTTATCAAGCTTATCATTTTTTGGTTTCCAAGGTACGGTTGTATTTTCCGTCGCGGCGTCTGGACACCGCGAAACATATTGGACCTGGTGGTGATGATATAATATTCTCCGCTGAAGCTCCAATGTGACGCGGTAAAGGATTTGCACTCCATTGCATTCTGTTCTTCGCAATGTATAATGCATCTACACCACAAGCTCCTTATTTGACATATCAAATTGGCACATATCAATATCACTTTCACTTTCAATATTTTCATATAATATGGAACAAATTAAAGTATCTGAATCAGCTTCATTTCGAATTTCAGCAATAGCACTGCTGTCCAAATTTCGTTGATTTTCCATTTTTTCTTTGAGAATGTAAACACATCAAAAGCTGAACACAAAGTGAAGTAAAACTTACACTCGTGGTATACATATCTGTATAGAAATTTGGAATCCCAGAACTTTTGTAACAATTTAAATTATTTAAAATGTTTGCTCAAAAGAGTTCGAATTCTTTGTGAAAAATGCAAAGTGGACCAAAATGGTCCTTTACCAAAGATTCGAAAGTTTTTTATAACCTAACAGCAGGGTTAACACCTATAGTGTAGTGTTTGATATTATATACGGTAGTATGGTGGAAAAACAACCTCAAAATTGGAGATAAAAACGAACCTGATACAAGTGTAAACAAAAAACTCTATAATTATCCATTTTCACATTGGGCAATACATAAATAACAATAGTCAGTGAGAGGACAAGTTAGAATGTGGTAAAAAAATTCTGAAAAGTTGATGGCCAAAATAAATATTTTCAACTAAAAAGAAACAGAAAAAACCAACTGAAACAAGAAGTATAAAAAAAATCTGAATCTTTTTTTTCTTCCCATTTAATTTATTCCTTTATCATTTCCGTTAGCACTTTAAATCTGGCCAAAGCAACAAAATTCTTAAAATTTAATTTTTCTTCTTCTTTATTTTTTTTACTGTAAGAAATTCGATTTTCATTAAAATATTAGAAGAAAACTTAAAGTATTCTTTCATACTCAACTAAGCATTGACATGCGTACTGAGGAGACACTTGGTTGAGTGTATAAGCGTTTAAGCTTTTACAGAAAATTTAAAACCAAAAAAGGAAAAAGAAAATAAAATGAAAATGGCAAAATTTCTGATAATATTTATTAAAGGAAATGGCCAACAATTTTGTCTAGACTTGTATTAGCCGGATACAAATATGGTCAATATTGTTTAAGTTAAGTTTTTCTTCTTCTTTCTTTTATTTATCTGAATATTTGAAATTGTTTTATAGTAAGAGTAAAGATTATTATCATTTTATATGATGATAAATTACACTGCGCGCGAAAAAAAAAATACACCTAGCTAATGACATAGTGTATGTTGTTAGTTTTGTTGAGAACTCAATAAAAATTTTTTATATTTCTTGAATCCTCCAAACTTGTTTTATTTGACAAAAACTTTTTTTTTTGACTTTACGTACACATTTATTTATTACACAAATTTTTCTGAACCAATGTCACAAATTTTAACTTTATTAGAAAAGGAAAGGATAAGCCTTAAGAACATATATGTATTATTCGACTTAATATTCTATGAGGTTTGACGAGGTAAACTTGGCAAATGCGAATTTTTTCATATTTTTTCAAGTTTGTGCATTCATAGTAGCAAACATTAATTCAAAAATATGAAATAAGTGATAATATTCTGAAAGTGCATTCTCTTGTGAAAAGATTCACACTTTTGATAAAATCGAACAAAAATTACCGTATTTACTATTTAAAGAGTATATCAGCCGTGTTATATTTTTCACACATATTTTTCAAATGAACTTTTAGTTAAAAAATTTTCTGAATTTTTAATGGATCTTGATTGTTTATTGGAAAATGTGCCAATTTCAGGTTTGAGCTACCACAAGTAGCTGTCCAGTGTTTGCGCTAAGCGACATAATAATATTTCCAAAAAACACAAATATTAGACGATTTCTGTTCATCGCCCAAACGAGAAATTGACACATTTTTTGGTAAACAATCAAGATCCATCAAAAATGTTTACAATTTTTGAACTGAAAATTCATTTGATAAATTGACATATATAAAAATATAACACCACCCTCAGACTAAATAAATAATAACTACGGTAATATTTGTCCGATTTTAGCAAACGAACTGTCAATATCTTTACAAGATAATACATTTTCAGAATACCACCACTTATTTCATAATTTTTAATTAAATCTTGCTACTATGAATGGACAAACTTGAAAAAATTAAGAAAAAAATCATTTTTTCCAAGTTTACCCGATCAAAACTCATAACATTTAAGTTTTAAGTTTGTGTTGACGTTTACCGTTTTAAAGACCCACCACCTTTTCCAAAATTATTGGAATTGTTATATTGAATTGAATTTTAAAAAATATGTTGAAAAATATTTGGGTAATCAAACAGTTTTTGTCAAATAGAAAAAATTTGGAGGAGTTTATTTTTGAGTTCTACTCAACAAAATTCACACCACCGTGTTATATATTATGCATAAAGATTGAATATTAAACAAAAAAGTTTAGTACATAAGCTAGAGAAGAATATTCATTTTCAGTTATTCTATGCAAACTTTACAATTTGACTTTGATTTTGTTTAAATAACTATGATGGTTTAAGTCATATGAAATATTTATTGCATTGAAGAGAAACTTTATTTTAATTGTAATATTTTCCTTACAATTTTTCTTTCCTTTTAATTATTAAATATATTAAAACAATGAAAACTAAATAATATACAAGGAATACACATACTATATACACATTTTATTCAGCAATAAAGTAATAAATAAATTTAAATAATATAAAAATGAGATTAAAAACAATTGAGAAAATTGTTTAATTCATTTATAAAAAAGAGGACTAGCATCCACAAATAATTGGGCATAAAAACTGGTTCAACAGCTAATTGAACATGTTTCCTTATTTCTTAATAACGGCACATATAATAAATATTGTTACAAAAATGGAAATGGTGTTTGATCGGTTACCATTAAAATGATAAACAAAAGATACAAAAACAAAAACTATGGACTTGTTTACATGATCTACGAATAAACAAAAATATGGCAACAACATCAATATAAAAAAGGGATAAACAAATAAACAAACAGGCAACAAAAACACTGCAAGGACAAAAGTAAACAAAATACTCAAACAACAATAACGTAAACAACATATTCACATTTATAGAGATTTCGCGAAGTCATTCTCCTTCAAGAGCATTCATAAGACTGTTTACCCTGCGATATAAAAGGCAAGACAAAGCAGGCAACGGGATCATTAAAAATGCAGCCAATCTTGTCTAAAGACGCGTTGCATGTGAAGAGAATAATCGTGGTTTCAAGACCTCCGTTGTAAAGATCCGACGAGAAATTGTTAGTGTTTACGTAGAAGAGTGTAAAGAACAATAACAAACAAAGCAAATTCTTGTTGTTTAAATCAAGTTGTGAACAGTGGCAATAATTGATTTAAAACTAAACACAAATTTATTTTTATTTTATTTGCAATCTACGAACTGATAAAAAGGGTAAAAACGTAACAATATGTTGAATTGTAGTAGTAAAGTCTGGTAATAACTCTCATAATGAAAACTGTAGGCATATCACAAAATTGGGTATTAGAAAAATTAGTTACCAATTAATTATATCATCAGGTGTGATGCAATACATTAGAAAATACATCAACAATAATGATCATTACCTCTGCCATGTGAAAGAAATGCAGGAATATAAAATGCAAAAAAATCGTCTGTAAGTGATTTGAGTGTGCATGGTGTTATGGCAAAATTTGTTCGAAATTCCAAATGATTTCCAAGCCTATTATGAACAAAAAAAGAAAACAAGAAAAATATTCTCAAATTTTCTTTTAAACTTTAATTGTTTAACTTTTCTTGTAGCTTTTTAGCTGTACATGTTTATGAGTGCAAAAGCAAAATATTGCTGTGTGCCTTAAAATTTACTCTCTCTGTGCTATTTGACTTCTGTTTGCTTACCTGATAAAACTTTGTTTTTCACCTTACCTTACATTAAATGCAGGCACATGCCGCAGAGTTTGCAAATTTCCATTACAGTTTTCAAACATTCGCTTGAATTGTTTTCTTTACCCTCCGCTTAAACTACACCAGTCCTATACTATTGCTGGCTTCAATAAAATGGAATGGAAAATATAAACTATTTATGTACAGATATTTACGATTTAGCTATAAGGGACTATTGTCTCTCACTGTTCAAGGTAAGAATGTCGCAGATTGTATTTGTTTTCTTTTTTTTTCTATTTGAAATTGGCAAAAAAAGGTGACGCTGTGCATGGGTCGAGAATGGATATGAAAAAACTGTCAAAATAGGACTATTTGATCAAAGAATGAAGTTAATATATAACGTACGATAATCTATAATGTACTTTGAGAATCGTAAGCCTTTTAAATCAATTTATGGTTAGGTGGTTGTCGCCTTTATAAGAATATTTCACTTGGGTTCAATTAATTGCCGTTGTATTACATACATATTTGGTCAGTACAACCATTCAGTCAGGATTACGACCTAGTTTCTGAAGCCACTTACGTTGTGTGTGCTAATTTTATACATAAGAGGCAGGACCTTAAACTGTAAAGCGACATCGAACAACAGATTTTTGGGATTTTTATTTACTTTCAGAGTTTTTGCTGAGAGGCAGTCGCCGAAGAGATATTTATTCATATTTCGTTTTAATCGAGATATCTGACCTAGGTTTTCAACCTTGGCCTCATTTATTTCATTATTATGTAAGCAACAAATATTTTACCAAAATTTACTTAAACCCTGGACGGTTACTCCTTATTTTTGTATATTAAGGTTACTACGTTAAATCGACGAACACTTTCATTATCAACTAACGTCGTTGAAAAAAAGAGCGGAATTTGGTCAAACATAAAAGACTTATATGATAAAGAATAAATTAGCTTCGTTGAATCGACGAAGAGTAACCTTCCAGGGTTAAAATATACTTAAAAATAAATTTTGAACAACAGTGAAAATGTGCCCCATCTGGCGTATGCTTAATAAGTATTTCAATCGCAAATAATGTAAACGCCTGTTTGCCAGCTACAAATGCTGTTATTGACAAAGTGGTCGTAATTAAAAGTTGCAATTAAGCACAGTACAAGAAAATTAAAAAGCAAAAAAACTTATTGCAATTAAAGTTATATTTTCAGTATTTGTTTATTCAAAAAAATTGTTTGCTATTAAAAAATAAAAAATTAAAAAAGAAACTTAATTAATTACACTATGCGACAAAATACAAAAAATTGAATACACCCGAGTAACTACCTGGTATAAGGTGTTCAGTCAGTTGAGTAGAACACAAAAACAATTCTGAATCCATGTCCAAAATTTAAAACTTATTAAAAAGGAGAGAGATGGGCCTTTAAAACGATATACATATATATATTATTTGACGTAATATGCTATGGGGTTTGATGAGGTAAGCTTGACAAATATTTTTTCAAGTTTGTCAATTCATACTATCAAACTTTAATTAAAATATATGAAATAAGTGATAACATTCTAAAAGCACATTATCTTGTGAATATACTGACCTTTCGTTTGATCAAATCGGACAAAAATTACCGTACTTATTATTTAAAGATTCTAACAGTCGAGTTATATTTTTCATATACATATTTTTTCAAATGAACTTTTAGTTCAAAAAATTTCAGAATTTGTGAAGGATTTTGACTGTTTATCGCTAAATGTATCAATTTCACGTTTGAGCGATCAGAACGATATCATTTATTTTTTAATTAAATTTTTCAATTAAGAATGGCCAAACTTGAAAAAAAATAATATTTTTCAAGTTTACCCTATCAAAACTGATAACAAATAAGTTTGAACAAAATATTTAGGTATACCGTTTTAAAGGCTAATCTCTCCCCTTTCTAAAAAAACTTTGAACTTTTAAAAAAAGGTTCAAACACATTTGTGTAATCAATAATTTTGTGCAAAAAGATCAAAAAACTGCTTTTGTCAAATAAACCAAGTTTGGAGCGTTCAAGAAAAATAAAAAAGTATTTTTGTGTTCTACTCGGGTGTATTTTCACTGTCACACCGTGTTATTATTCAATGCTATACTTTTCGATTAAAAATTTAAAAGAAAATTTTGCTCATTTCATGTCTTTTAATTTTCACAATACTGCTGGTGTTTTTGTTTACGAAAGAAGGTAAGTGTGTGTATTTTTCGGTGATAGTAATGAGATTTGTAACCATTAACAGCTGTTCTAAAAATACTACAAAAGGCAACAATTGAGTTCCAGTAATAACAAACAATACAATATACAATATAACACTTTTTTGGAGTTACTGTAGCTCAATTGCAACCGGTAAAGTAGCAGCATCAGTTGTACAACTTTTTTGTTTTCACCTAAAGCTGCTCAGTTCAAGTTCTATACACAAATACCTACAAAAATCAAAAGAGATATATAAACGGAACTAAAACCCACAATTTAAGTTATTGAAAACAAAAAAAATAAAAAATAAAAATAAGCAAAAGAAAATGAAGAGAAAAAAGTTAAATAATATTCAAAAGAGTTCAACTATTAGCAGCAAAAGCAGCAAACAAAAAATAATTAACACAAAAATTTTAAAGAAATCTGATTTATCCATGAAAATGTAAATGGTGAATGAGTAAAAGTGACCTATTTTCGGTGTAAAGTTAGGAAAAAAATACCAGAAAATAAAACTGTGGGCTTTGCATAAAACGGCAGTAAAATAATATGTTCATGTTTGTAAATTTAGCAGAAAAAATGTTCTTTTATTCGGAGGATAAATATGGGGGATAAGCAATTAAGTGGAACTTAAAATTGTGTTAAAAAAAGTAAAAAGATATAAAATGCGTATGTAACAGGCTGTCAGTGTTAAAAAATAATATTTTTAAAAAAATTATAACAAAACAACAAATATTTAAGAAAAATTACAAAAAAGCCGCATAGATGCAATTGCAAAAATAATAATAAAAAACATAAAAAATACCATCTGTTTAAATAAACAGGCAATAAATATGTTTAATTGTATCTAAGTATGTACGTGTTAAAACACATATACTCAAAAGTACAAGTAATAACATGACCAACAACAACCCGTTGGTATTTGTATTATCTTCGTACCTGTTATGTTATTGACAACGGTAAGCAGTCAAATTTGTTACCAAATGACTGCAAGAAACAAAATTTGAAAACCAATTCCAGCTACTCGTAACAGTCACAACCTTAGCGTGAACTTAAAGTGAATAAAAAAGCTTTTTTTCCCGCTGAGGAGGAGTAAATGTACCATGCACTATAGCCCGTGTGTGGGGCCCTCATCCACACTCTGGCCATATGGCCCTTTATATTCATATTCGCGTCAGGTGTTTAAACATCCATTCTAATTCTTACATCCCAGTCAAATTTCTTAGATTTCAGCAAGGCTTCAGTATAAGTAGCTACGCTATTCCAATTTTCTTCGCAGAAATACTCGACAGTACAGACGCCTACTTTAGCCTCAAGATTCGTTCTTTCTAAACTCCATCTCTCACAATGAAAGAAAGTTTTTTCCGCGTCATCGACCGACGCATCATCATATATGCAGTTTGGTCGTGTCATCTTTCCCATTTTAAACAGATCCAGCGGGTAGTACTTGGATGAAGTTACGCCGTCAATCTATCACTTGTTTCAGGATTCCATTTTTCTTTCATGGTTCGCTCTCTGGCGTCGTCGACATTTACTGTCTCTCCGTGCACGTTTTTAGTCTCCCACACTCTTGCCTGTAGACCTACCTATACGTCTACACCACTGATTACTGGTACTGCTGACTTAGATACAGTCCTATATGCCGAAGTTAGGGTGGCTTCGGTTCGTTGTACCGATGACAAAATTTTCATTCTACAGTCGGCCTTTAATTCTTCTGCCCAGATCTCTTTACGGCAGTGAGATCTGGGAAATCAATCTGCGTCTGCTCTGTACAGGACCACCAATATTGGCCGTAAGCTTACAAAGTAAGGAGGTAACCTTAGCGTCTTTGATTGCAGCGTGTTGGATCTAAGTCCAGAAAGTTAGTTTAAGGTCCAGTCAATCTGCGTCATCAAAGTGGTGTCGCATATCGTCATGTCGATTTCCAGCGGTATACGATTCCTCGTAAGAAATATAATTTCAGTTTTCTCCGTTGCGAGTTTGAGTCCTCTGTCCTCGAACTACGACTTCGTTCCTATTATCACCTAGTTGACCATTCCCAGCCTCTTCGAAATTGCGAGTCACAATTATGGCCGTAACGTCTTCGGCATATCCGACTAGATGTGTACCGTCTGGCATATCAATGCGAAAGATATCATCATAGGTTATGCTCCATGGGTCAGCGCCAAGAATTGATCCCTGATCTGCATCAGACGTAATCTTTTATCTCTTACGTCCTTCGTTCGTATGTAAATAAGCTCACGATCTCATAAATAGCTTTGCATGATCTTCAGCAGATAACCAGGAACAGAGAACTTTGGTCTCAGACCATCCAGTACGTCACCCACCGAAGGCTGTTGAATGCTTTCCGGACAGCTATCTGCCGCGAAAAATGGTTTCCGCTTTTGGACAGCCTTCACACTATTCACTACTTCGTTAATGGCTCCCATCGTCGAGAGTGAATAAAGAACTTAAAGAACTAATTTTAAAGGGGTACTAAAAACAATAATGGTACGTCGAAAAGTTGCCATAGAAAATAAAGCAAAAATTTATGAACATTTTTCTAAAAAAAGTAATTTTCTTTAAATTTAATTTTTAAGTTTTTTAATATTATTATACCATATGTTGAAGCAATAATAATAAATCAAAAATTACTAAACTTATGTACATAAATGGAAAATATAATTAATTTTTGTTTTTTTAATTGTCACTTAAACTATGCTTGTAACAGACAAAATCTTACATTTTCAAATATGTGTTTACGCAGCATTTTAGGCTCTTATTAAATACATCACAAAACTACTATCTTAGAATTTAGTTGCCATAAAGTAGCCAATGTGACTACTTTAAGGTAAATATTTATTCCCTTGTGTTCATTTAACAAAATTAGAGTTGAAACAAAATATCTCTATCACTATTTTTATTATTTTATTTTGCTTTGTTTTAGTTTCATTCATCAAGTTTCCAGACCTAAGGTCATATAGCACCAATATCTGTCAAAAGCTTTTAAAATATAACTATAACTGAGGCATTTAAAAGTAACAAAAACTCAGTGGAGTGGTTGCTGATGTTGGAAAGGTATGTTCATCGAAGGAGAAGATAACTATATTCAAAGACTATTCTCAAACCAAGTGGATTTGAGGCAACAACAATTTTTATTGCGAAATTACAATTACAATAAAAAGGTTCTGCATTGGACTATGCAGGAACAACCTGAGGTTGTGGGTTGATTAGGGCCTAATATGTAGATTCTGTGACGACGAGAATGAATCATCGGAATACATTATTTGAAACTGTGGAGCTTTGACGCATCCCAGAAGGAAAAACCTGAGTGTATACCTGGTGCTAGGCAGGGAATTGTCATTCTTGTCACCGAGCAGCGTCATAAAGTTTGTCAGAGTAAGGATTGTAGCTATAATAATAATAAAATGACAGTATTTTTCGAATAAAGGATGAACACATCTAAGTGTTATAAAAATAAATTTAATTTTATAAAACAACAAATTAAGTAACACAATTGAAGTAAACAAATTAACAGACCACATTCATTAAAGAAAATGAATCTGAATAAATTTTTACAAAATACCGAAATTAAACCACCAATAGCCTTATAAATCTTTGCTTAAATGTTGCAAGTTTACGCAAAACTATTTCTTAAATTAAATTCTTTACAGAGTAAACTATTGAAATTCTTAAAATTATTGTCATCTTTAGTGAATGTCCTGGCGACTTTTTATTTGTTTAGAACAAAGCGGACCTTCGCCCATTCATAACACCGTGCAACAGTTAAAATACACCCAACTAATAATATAGTTTAGGTTGTGAGTTTTGTTGAGTAGAACTAAAAAATATTATTTTTTTATTTTTCGAACCCTCCAAAATTGTTTTATTTGACAAAAACTATATTTTTTATCTTTTCGCACAAAATTATTGATTACCCAAATATTTTTTAACCTAATTTCAAAATCCAAAGGTTTTTGAAAAGGAGAGAGATGAGATTTTAAAATGATGTACATAAACATATGGTTCAAACTTATATGTTATGAGTCTTGATCGGGTAAATTTGGAAAATTTGCCAGAATTAGACTAATATTTGTATTTTTGCAAATATTCTTATTTCGCTTTGCGCAAACATTGGCCAACTACTGGTGGTCGCTTAAACGTGATAGTGACACATTTTCAAATAAACAATCAAGATCCATCAAAAATTCTGAAAATTTTTTAACTGAAAGTTCAATTGCAAAAAATATATATGAAAAATATAACACAACTTTTATACACTTTAAATAATAATTACGGTAATTTTTTTTGCGCTTTTATTAAACGAAGTGTCAATTTCTTAACGAGAAAATGCACTTTCAGAATGTCATCACTTATTAAAAAAAAAAAATATGAAAAAATATGAAAAAAATTCGCATTTGGCAAGGTTACCTCATCAAACCTCATAGAATATTAAGTCGAATAATATATATACAGTGGCTCCATCGCATAATCGGACAAGCATTAGTCTGATATGTATGTGCTTAAAACTTAAAAAGAAAATATTAAATATATGTCTTTTTTTGCTTTTATTTAAACTCTACATTACAGCCTTTCAGATTAATAAAAAAATAACAACATTTTTCATGATAACGGTAATTTTTTAAAGAAAAAGAAAATTAACTAAATTTTTTGCGCTCAACGTATAATCGGACAAGGAAGAGCACCTTTGCTAAAAATGACGAAAGAGAACAATTAATACTTTGTGGCATATCCTTTGTTCTCAGGAACGGCCTTTAAACGTTTTGGAATTGATTTTATCAAATTGTAGCATATCTGAGGTTCAATGGAATTAAACGCTTCCAGTAAAACCGCCTTAAGCTAATTCAAAGTGTAAATTGTTGTTAGTATACTCTTCTAGCTAATTCTTCCCAAAGATCTTCAATTACGTTGAGATCTGGGCTCTGTACAGGGATTTCTATAAGTTTGGGGCAATTATGGATCAACCAAAGCTTTGCCGCACACGAATTGTGCTTGGGATTATTGACCTGGTAAAAAGCAAAATCATAAGCAATTCTTTTTAGTTTTTCTTTTAGTTTTAAGCACATACATATCAGACTAATGCTTGTCCGATTATGCGATGGAGCCACTGTATGTATACCGTTTTTAAGGCCAAACCCTTCCATTTCTAAGAAAGTTAAAATTTGCAATATTGGTTCAGAAATGCTTGTGTATCAATAAGTTTGTGCGTAAAGTCCAAAAAACAGTTTTTGTCAAATAAAGTTTAGAGGGTTCAAGAAATGTAAAAAAATATATTTTTGTGTTCTACTCAACAAAACTCACAACCTGCACTATGTCATTAGTTGGATGTATTTAATTTTGTTTTATTTTGTCGCATAGTGTAATTAATTGAATTTTTCGTGAACGAACATTTTTTGCGATTAGCTGTGGCAAAATGTATTTTTAAAAAGTTCATGTGGTCAGATAAATAAATGCTTAATAAATACTGTAACAACAATTGAAATACGTGATAAGGGTCATGATTACTTGACTCTGAATGGAAGATGATAACACGTTTCACGTTAATCACAAAATAAGATACAAATCAACAGAATAAATTTAAAACGGGTTATAAATAAAGCAGACCGTAGGAGAAAAGTTAATTGGATTATAAATAAATGTTTATCCCAACCTTTTCTTTATGATTTCTAACAAATCTTAAACGTTCATTCTCCTATGTCCAAAAGGCTTTGCAGATTGTATTCTATTTTTCTAATGTTTGTAACACTTAAGAAAGCTATGGCGTACCTAAAGTTTCAAATATAAATAGATTTAGAATCAAGGGAATTAATTTATTCATTAATAAATGCATACATACATAACTACACTTAATAAAAATTAAACACGATTCTTTTGAAAGTTGTTCAATAAATTTGTACCATGTTAAAAAATTTCTCCGTTGGAAACATTTGTAGTAAACGCACCTTAATTTTTTTTTTTTTTTGCAATGTCAGACATATTCAGTATACATAATACCGTGAAAAACACGGTAATCGTGTTTTTGAGTGACTTTTGTTTCAAAAAATGACGAATTGTAGAAAACAATAATTTTTTGTTTTCATTCGAAGAAAAGTGTTCTAGAGTTGCATCGAATGCTTGTCGAGGGATATTGTAATCATGTTCTACCAGAAGCAACGTCCAGAAGATGGTTTCGAGGACTCAGAGATAACGATTTTGATGAGAGAAATGAAGGACTTGGAAGACCACTAAAAAGTTTGATTTCTTCGAATTGCAAATAATATTGCATGAAGGTGACACTTTGAGTCACAAACAAAGGACAGAAATACTAAACGTAGCAAATTGAACAATTTCAGACCATTTAAAAGCTAAGGGAATGGTCTAAAAGTCTAGAAAATGAGTGACAAATGAGTTGAATGACAGGCAGATGAAAAACCGAAAAACACTTGTGAAATTTTGTTTCAAGGACTTCTGTAAAAAGTCAGTATTGCATCGATTTGTTATTGGCTTTTTAAAGGCCTTTTGAAAAGTTACTACTGCGTATGAGCAATATGAATTTCGATTTATGTCGGTTGGATTTATGTACGTCGCAGCGTAATGCCAGGGGTTACTACTACATTCATTTAAATAAAAACTGTTTAACTGTTTCACCTTAAACGTACGTATATCCATAGCCTTTTAAATTCTATATTTAATCTCTAATAATTTAATTCTAGGTAAACCTTAAAAATTTGCATTTTATATTCATAATTTGTTTGTGCTCTCTTTTCTAACAGTAAATTTTTTCACATTTACAAGTTTTCGACAAATTTTTGAATGACATTTAACAAAAATCGTGCCTTAGCGGCCTTGACCTGAATTTTGTATATAGTTTTGCGTAAACACAGTAGATTAGGGAACGACAATATAGAGGAGGAGTTAAACATTAATATTTTAATAACACCTATAAGAGAAGTATGAACATTTATTTATTTGTTAAAGATTTCAAGGACGCTAAAAACTTCACCACATAAATAAATAAAATATTTATTTAATTATTTAATTAAATTAAAATATTTTTTTTAATTTTATTTATTGTCGTGGGTTGTATGTCAATGTTGCCATTTAATTATTACAAACTGCGCAAAATCAGTTTTTTACTCAGTTTGTAAATTAATTACTATAGCATTAACAGAAAATAATTACAATTTGTACAATTTATGTAATGCATGGTACGTAGTCTACACAAACATTATATTTATATCTTTTATTTATTTATTTATTTATTTATTTATTTATTTATTTATTTATTTATTTATTTATTTATTTATTTATTTATTTATTTATTTATTTATTTATTTATTTATTTATTTATTTATTTATTTATTTATTTATTTATTTATTTATTTATTTATTTATTTATTTATTTATTTATTTATTTATTTATTTATTTATTTATTTTGTAGCATATCACATACAACAAGAAATTAATCTTATAAATTACAGTATGTGATTATAAAATATATTATTACAAAGAATGAAATATATATAAGACAAGTAATTAAAAGTAGTAAAAGCAAATAGTATCGAAATAATAATATGTAAAAACAAGAACGAAAATATATGCATGTAAATATGTAATAATTTTACATTAGAATTTAGAAAATAAATTTTTTTAAACTGCAAAGCGTTGCCATTGATTTGTAATGAGTTTGGTAACGAATTCCACATCCGTATTGTATTTGTAAAGAACTGCCACTCAGATATCAAAGTTCGATATCTTAATTGAATGATTTGTTTTCCTCTATTTGATCTTGCAAATTGAAACCGATTAAATAGATAAGACGGTTCCTGCGTGTAGATAACCTTGTGTAGTAAGATTAATGCTTTCATTTTTAGAGAAGTACTATCATATCTTCGTATGCCGTAGACATATCTAAGAATCGCGTTATACACTACTGTTAATCTAGCTTTACTAGCCGAATCGCAATAAGCAAAAATTTCACAGCCATACAACAACTTGGGCACTAAGTAGGTTTTCGCAAGAAGCACACGAATATTAAGAGGCGTAATGTGCTGTATAGGATATAGCGTCCTAAGCATAGAAAAAATTGTCCCGGAGACAGAATTTATATGGGTATTCCATTGAAGGGATTTGATAAAAATTATACCGAGGTTTTTCGCTGAATCCACTATCGAAATTTTCCGAGTTCCCAATGTGATCGGTATATCAACGACAATATCCTGATTTCGCCGTGCTATGATCAGGCATTTTGACTTCGTAGGGTTCAGGTATAAGCCATTCGAAGACGCCCAGTAGTGTATTCTGTCAAGGTCCTCATAAAGTCTTGCACAACACTCATCGATTGAGTCTCTTCTACAATTCATATATATTTGTACATCATATGCATAAATGTGGATATCACTATGCAGGAGACAATCAGGTAAATCATTTATGTATAATGTAAACAATAATGGTCTAAGAATAGAGCCCTGCGGTACTCCCTTAGGCACAGGCAAGGGAGTAGATATAGTTCCACCAGCAGAGACAGACTGGTATCTATCATCAAGATAGGTTCTCATTAGCGATCATGCACTCGAAGAAAAATAAAAATTGTCGTACATCTTCCTACAAAGTATATCATCGTTCACAGAGTCAAAAGCTTTCGAATGGTCAAGAAGTACCAAAAGTGTAATACCACCATTATCAATATTGGATCTTATATCCTCGGACACACTTAATAGTGAAGAAACACAGCTATGACCTGTTCTAAATCCTGATTGTTTGCCAAAAAGCAGCTTTTTTGCAAACCATTTGGAAATACAAATGGGAGTTATTGCCTCAAGTTTTTCTAAACCATTGTGAAAAGTGTTTTAAAATTTATACTTTTAGCAGTTTATCGTAAGTAAATATTATTAATTTTTATTTTACATAGTTTACCTTCCTTTAAAATAGTTGTAAAGTCATTACTTTCTTAGTACATAAATTACTTGTCTATTTTCCTCCTTTACACTGCAACTGTTTTTTCATTTAAAAAGTTTTTGACAGGGTTTACATAAGATTAAATAAAAAGATAGAGCGCGACTATACTTAAACTGACTTCAAGATATATATATATATATATATATATATATATATTATATAAAATATTATATATATATATAATATATAAAAACAGAGTAAAAGGAAAAGAAAACTCAAACTGAAAATTTATCCATATGTAGTTTTAAATGTTACTTTTTGGGACAAATTTGTTTCAAATTTGGTTAAAAAAAAAACAAGTAAATAAATAAATAAATAATAACAAATAAACCCTAACTTTTTTGTCACCACGCCAATAACATTGTTCGCCTTTGGAAGCAAGCCAATTAGTCTCAAAATTTCCGACTGCCTCGTAGCAATCGAAATGTTGTTCAGCCAGCGTGTCCAATAGATGCAAACCAAGAGTAGTCGGAAGAAGCCAAGTCTGGTGAACACAGCGGAGAAGCCAGTCTTGTGCTTTGATTGTATGCAAAACCGATTGTTTTGTGTGCATTGCCATCTTACAAAATAGTGTTTCCGTGTAGTACGGCCCATAGAAGTCGCCGTAGTCTAGGTAGGTATTATGTTGCCTTATTAGATGTAAGACCACGGTTTAAGCCCCAGGTCAGATATCAAAACGAAAATATAAAAAAATATTTTTTCGGCAACTTCCTCTGTATACATATATAGATATGACATTTAATTTCAACAGGACGGCCAGACAGCTCATGCCATATTGGATATTCTGCACTGTATAGAATGTGTCGGAAACAACACAAAGTCCACATAACCCACATGGATGACATCAATAGGACTACCAAACGAATAAAAATTTCAATGATATCGCACACTCACTTTGTTTTGTTTAAATTTAAAAATAAGAAGCGATTAATGAAAGACTCGATAGTTAACAATGTCTTCTTTCATTATTAATTCTGTTCTACTTTATTTCATATTTTATTTTTTCTGTTTTTATGACACAATGAACTCGTTATTGCTACTCTCCTAAGTTACACTGTCAATGCCAACTAATCTATAAAAGAATAACAAACAGTTAAAAAGAATCCTACTCTAACACCAGTAGCAAAAAAGCTAAAAAAAATAAAAAAAGAAAGTATGTCATAACAAACGCAAGCGAGAATTTAAATATGAATTCATGCATGCTCGTTCACAACACTAGGGTAGGTTTTAGTTATGTTGGAAATTTTCTTCAAATTTTCTTTACTCCTACCCCACAAATTAGTAAGTATTGGTAAAAGAAGACGGTCTAATAGACATGTCCTCTTAAATTTACAATTTTTGTAGAAATTCTGAATGTAAAAATATTTTTAATTCTGTTTTCAATGAAAATTATTTTATCTCTTGACCTTTATCCTAAATCGTGTCCCATCGATGAAAACAGATAGTAGTCGGAAGGCTCCAAGTCTGGCGAAAACGGCAGAGGGGTAGCATTATCAATCTAATTTTTTGATTTTACACTGAACCGGTTTTGCGTCGTGTGCAAGCATAACTGCCAGAGTTGACGATTTCATTTTGACGATTTTTCCTTTGTTTTGACGATTTTTCCTTTGTTTTGACGATTCTTAGAAATTAAAAATTTCTTAATTTTAGTACTATATATCTGAATTGGGATAATTAAAGTTGATAAATTTTAAACAAATTTTCCTTGAAAGTTATATAAAACTATTCATTTAACCCTGGACGGTTATCTTCTTTTATGTACATTAAGGTTACTCTTCGTTGAATCGACGAACAAAAAAAATTTTTTTTCGTCTACTGACTGCAAGCTTTCATTATCGACTAACGTTGTTGAAAAAAAGAGCGAAATTTGGTCAAACATAAAAGAATTATATGATAAAGAGTAAATGAACTTCGTCGATACGACGAACAGTAACCGTCAAGGATTAAAAAAAATTCAGAAATCAAAATGAGATGTTATCTTTTTGACGATTTTTTTTATAATATTTGATTTGATGCCTTACTCATCTGGCATGATGCAATGACGGGTCTGGTCGTTTATCAGTCAATGCATGGGTCAAATAGTTCATCTGTTTGCGGTAGCGGTCTGTATTAACTGTTGCACTAGGTTTTAGAATCAAATTTCTCAAGTGGTTCTTCAGTTTTGCACTGTCTGCTAAATATTTTTCAAACTTTGGGATATTTCCCATATCTTTTAAACGGTCAAAAATTCTTGTTCCCATTTATTTCTGACTCGAAGTGTAATTTTTATCCAATATTTTTTTGGAATTCAATGTGTACAAACTCTGTCGGTTGACTCACACCAAAATCGTGATGTCTGAAATCATTTTCTACACGTTGTTTCTTATAAGCATGGTCTTTAAATGAGAATAAGAAACGAATGCATTCCGCAAATCTTAGTTTTCTGGCACATAATTCGTCATCTTTAACGCTATGAAAAAATATGATGTTGTTTACTGACTGATTAGATCTATTGTATATACAGAATTGGTCATTACAACCCTTCAGTCAGGATTACGACCTAGTTTGTCACACCACTTTTGTTGTGTGTGTTAATTTTATACATGAGTGTCGGGACCTACAGTTTAAAGTCGACTCCGAACGACAGGTTTTTGAGAAACTTTTCATGGCAATTTTTATTTACTCTCAGAGTTTTTGCCAGAAAGCTGCTGAGAATAAGTCGCCGTAGTACTCTTTGTATTTTGTTTTGAAGCCTGGCCTGGGGCTCAAACCATGGCTTTACGTCTAATAAGCCAACACACTACCTACTAGACTACGGTGACGACGAGATGTATTGTATTGTATTGTTATTATGGCACAATAAATGTTGACTATGGAAACACTGATATGGCGACGCTCACTTTAAGTTGATTAAAAATCTAGTTTTTTAAGAAAGAAAAAATATTTTTTAGATTGTAAGAAATGTACACCACAATAGAAAATTTCTATAAAATTATGATTCTCGACAAATTTGCTTAACTATCTTCAATTTTATTTCATTTAATTTTAATTCAATATGTCCCATTTATATTTCCCAGTTTAGGGTGTTGTCCTGGAGAAAACTTTAAATATTAAGGGGAACCCTAATAAATACATTCAAACATAACATAAACATGAGAATATGTATTACTGAGGCAGCATATAACATTTGTGGGCTATAGATGGTATTGACATTATATACATATGTGTGGTGTAGTGAGTGTAGTAAAAACTATCATACATTTATATTATAAATATTACAAGTATATGGTAAAGTGGTAATTGTATGTGATGTAGAAATCTATGAGTATGTATATGTTAATGCGTTAGCATTAGTTTTAGTTTATGTGTGGCAATGATTATAATGCTACACGGTAAAGGTTTTTTTTACATTATTTGTGTGGTACTAAATGGCATAAAACTTAACTATAAAAAAGCGACTTGAAAACACAATGGTATATAAATATAACAGTTATAAAATGTTTAAATTTTATATGTTTTAGAAAACAGTATTTTTACAACACATTGTTCCTAGCGATAGGCTGAGAACTGTTTTCCGTAAAAGAGAACGCTAAATAAGAAAAAATGAGTTCATTCTATAACTTTTCCAAGGAGAAATTAATGAAAATTTAAAATTGAGTTTAAAATTAGCCTGAAAAAGATTTCTACTTTTCAGTTTGTATTTAAAGTCTATATACATAAGTAGTCATTACAATCTTTCAATCAGGATTATGGCGTAGCTTCGCACCCACTTATGTTGTGTGTATCAATTTTATACATGGATAACAGGACCTACAGTTTAAAGTCGATGCCGAACTACAGATTTTTGATAAACTTTTCATGGCAATTTTATTTACTCTCAGAGTTTTTGCCAGAAATTTGCTGAGGGGAAGTCGCCGAAGAAATATTTTTTCAGATTTCGTTTTCTTCAAGATGTGTAAGACATTGGCTTAACCAAGGCCTCACGTCCAATAAGGCAACACACTACCTACTAGACTACGGCGGCAAAATGCTATATAATTGTCCATATAATTTTGTTTTCATTTGTGTTAAATTCTCATAACTTTCTAAATCAGGCCCGCTGCAAAGCATTTTCAGCATATTCCTAATATATTTTTTTATTTCTATTTTTGCCTTTATTAAACAAGTATATCGTGTTACAAAGACAGTTGGTTGACTGGATTAGATTTCAGGCGTATTATTTAGGAGAAACCAAATAATAGTCGGAAGGAGCCAAGTCTAGTGAAAACGGCGGGCGGGGTAGCAGATCCCAGCTAATGCTTAGATTTTATTCTGAAGCGATTAGGCTTTGTATGCAGATGCATTGTCATTTTGTGGAATTGTCTTGCCGTGTCTGATAACATAGACTAATTTTTTACCATACCTTTGAAACAGAATTTCCCAGGTGGTTTTTCGGATTTCCATTGACCTGTCATTCAATTCATGTCACAGCCACTTTCCAGACTGTGGACCTTTCCCATAGCTTCTAAAAATACTCAGAAACTGTTTCTTCTGCATTTAACATTTCTGTCATTTGTTTCGTACTCAAAATTCCATCTTCATGCATGTGTTCTTTCACTTTCTTAATTTCTCACATCAAAATCGTTATCTCAGAACCGTCAAAACCATCTCACCATGTTGTTTTTACATAATACGATCACCATATGCCTCAACAAACATTCTATGAATCTCTCTAGCACTTTTATTCAAATGAAAACAAGAAATTTAAACTTTTCTCAAATCATCATGCACCATTCAAAATTCACCATTTTTAACACGAAGTATAAGTTTGATTTTGTTTGCTCACTGATTTGATTCACAATAAATGTTCTTTATGAAGTCATTTGTATCTTGACGCTTACTTTGTGCTGGTACACCTAGAAAACATTCCAAGTACTTTCCATCGGGTGGGCCATTTATCGGTTATTTCGATTCTGGCAATATTTATGTCATTCTGTTCTGCCGCATATTTCAGTGAATTTCATTTTCATCTTGGTAGGTCGTCACTAAGCAAAATTGTCGTATTTGGGGCTCAGAAAATCCACACGTGGCTTATAGAAGCCAATGCACCCATTACGAGTGGCTATTTGCTGCGCCTTGAGGAGCGGAGGTATCATTGGCCCATATTTCTTTGAAAACGAGGACGGCGCAACAATTACGGTGTATGGGTCTCCACTATCGCACCATTATAAAGATTTTTTGTACCCACTCTTTATGGTATTGATGTGAACGATGTTTAGTTTCATCAGGATGGTGGAACTTACAATACAGTGATGTCAATCGGCCGCCAAAAGCTGGGATTAAAACCGTTGGATTATTATCTGTAAGGCGCCGTTAAAGAGAAGTGATTTGCCGACATACCAGAGAGAATTGAGCATTTGAAATACAACATTCTCGAAGCGATTGCCGTGATACGACCTCATACACTCGAAAATGTGCACGAAAATTGGTCCTATCTAATGAGGTATTGTGAGGCCAGCCGCTGCAGCCATTCGAATGAAATAATATTCCATTTCTAACCATAACAAATTTCAAACCGTTTCTGTTTTATTGCTTTTTTTAAAATAAACTTTTAAATGGCCCACCCTTTGTAAATTTGCCTGCTTGTTTAACATTTATGATAAAATATTTAAAATTATGTTATAAACATGTTTTATATGGCCTTTAAAATTTGTTTTACGAAACCTAACATCAAATTTACAAAAAAACGAAAACAGAACTGGCGCAACCATATACATATACATATGTATCGGTTTCGTTACATAATTAATGTATGCAAAAGAACAAGTGCATTTGCAATAATAATAAATGCAAGCGACACACACCAGGATATTTATATCAGAAATTATAATTAAATGGTCATTTAATTTTAAAAACGAAAACGAAATTAATTTGAAAACAATCAAGTTCACTACTTTATTATGTATTTTTATTGGCAATAATAGATTCAAATATTTATTGTCGCTTTAAATTCGTGTGCACTTATCAAAACGTATCTCCAAGTGAATTCGGTATTCTAAATACAAACACAAAACCAAGATTTAATAAGGTGTTACAACTTATCTTATTTTCTTCATGAAACGTTGAAAGCCAACCTAAATTAGCAAAGCAGAACGTACTTTAGCGCCCAGTTTTTATGCTATACAATAACAATAATGGATATAAAATTGCAATATTGCTCTGAAAGCAGCTAACATGACCTAAGTTTACAAAAAAAAGTTGTTTTACAACTAACTTCAGCGCTCCGATATTTGAGTTGGTCTCAAATATTTTTTTTTTTGTGGAGGGGAATTTTTGACAAATAGTAGCGCTTTACGCTCTAATTTGGGTTGATCCATTAGTATCACCAGCCAATATTCAACCTAGAAATTACACAGTTTCTATAGGTACTAACATACATAGTATTACAACCCTTCAATCAGGATTACGACCTAGTTTCTCACACTACTTATGTTGTGTGTGTTAAATTTTTATACATAAGAGGCGGGACCTACAGTTTAAAGTCGACTCAGAACGACAGATTTTTAGAGAAACTTTTCATGGCAATTTTTATTTACTGTCAGAGTTATTGCCAGAAATCTGCTGAGAGGAAGTCGCCGAAGAACTATTTTTTGTATTTTTGTTTTGATGTCTGGCCTGGGGCGCGAACTCTGGCTTTACGTCTAATAATCCAACACACACTAGACTACGGTGTTCGTACTTAGAGTAATAACATGGTTCTAAATTAAATCTTGTAATTTCAGTAAACTTCAAAGTCGTTAGGAAATTGTACGTCAAAATCCTCCTCCTTTTCATAAAAAGCTCTAAGCAATGAAAGTTGGGCACTTCAGCACCTTTTTCAACTAACAGCACCTACATTAGTTAAGCGATAGAAAGCGAGCGGGACAGTAACCCGTGAGAATCGCAATAGATATGGAAAAGAAGGAAAGAAGACAATTGTAGTCATTTCCTTATCCAGGTCGATGCAGTAACAACAGCACGCAATTACCAACATCATGTTTACATTTATAGAGATTTCGCAAAGGCGAAGTCATTCTCCTTCAACAGGATTTATCAGACAGTTTACCCTGCCAAATAAAAGGCAAGACAAAGCAGGCAACGGAGTCAGAAAGAATTCAATCAGTCTTGTGTGAAGATGCATTATGTGTGAAGAGAATAATCGCGGTTTGAAGATCTCCGTTACAAAAATTTATTGAACAATTTAATTCGCTTACGCAAAATAGTGTAAACCAGAATAAGAAACAAAGCAATTGTTGTTGTTTAAATCAAGTTGTGACAAGTGGCACACGGAATTGTGCGAACAGTAAATAATTTATTTAAAACTAAACACAAATTTATTTTTATTTTTATTTGCAATCTACGAACTGTTATTTTAAATGTTTTGAAAAGGGAAAAACGTAACAATATGTACGTTTTCGTCTTAGTCTAGTAGGTAGTATGTTGGCTTATTAGACGTAATGCCATGATTCAAACTCTAGGTCAGACATTCCAAGCAAAACGAAAATGTGAAACAAAATATTTCTTCGGCGACTTCATCTTAGCAGTTTTCTGGCAAAAACTCTGAGAGCAAATTAAATTGCCACGAAAAGTTTTTCAAAAATCCGTCATTTGAAGCCGACTTTAAACTGCAGGTCCCGCCACTCATGTATAAAAATTAACACACACAGCATGAGTGGTGCGACAAGCTAGGCAGTGATCCTGACTGAAGGGTTGTAATTTCCAATTATGTATGTTGATTCAAAGTGGTTCTAAAGTCATAGTAATTGAAGACGATTATTATGGAATACTAACTAATAATATATTCCTTTGAATTGTAGGAAATGTGAAAGAAATATTTTTCGGCGTCTTATTCTCATCAGATATGTGTGAAGTGAGATGAATAAGTTTATCAAAAATCTGTCGTTCGGAGTCGACTTTAAATGTATAAATTAACACAGACACACACTCATGTATAAATTAACGCACAACATATGTGTGATGTAAGAAGCTAGGTTGTAATTCTGACTGAAGGGTTGGAATGACCAATTATGTAGGTATCATGAACAATAAATTTGTTTTTTTTTCTTAAAACAACAATGCAATTTGCTCCTTACGTATATCAAACTAATATTTTGGCAAAATTTCGTACCCCACTGTATTTAATATATTCAGTTTTTTTTTCTTTATGCACAAGGCTTTACTGAAAGTGGCTGCTCCTATTTGTGCTCTTTCTTTTCCCTTGTCGTTATTCTTTCTATTTTTTTTCTTTTGCATATAATATTCTGAATAGAATTTAAAACATACAGGAATTAGCTGAACACAGGAGAATTGAAAAGTATAGAGTGCATGTATACAAGTATTTATACTGCCACTGGTTATGTATGTATATTTATGTGTGTCATATATAACAAAGTTTTTCTCACGTTACTCTACACAGGTGATGGTGCAATCAATTGATGTCGGCCATATACGTCTGACGGTTGAACATAGTATGTGTTAACTCTCATTCCTTTGTGTTAAAAAGCTTTCATTTTAAATAATTTTATTTTTATTGTGCGTTTTTTCTTTCGCATACACTTTACATACTTTACACAAATTGTCATGACTATGTAATACTAGGAACAGCAGTTGTGTAGAAGAAAGTGTATACCTTGGGAAGTAAAGTTTAAAGTTTTATAATTAATTGACCGTGAACATAATCATGGTATTATATTTCCTTGGATATATCATTTTTATTTTTGTTGGTAAGAAATTCAATATTAGTAGTCATAAAATTTGAATCTGTTAGAAAGTTCAAGAAGAATATTTTATTTAAAATGATGTTGTTTTGCATACTTTTTGTTTATATTTTTTCCTCTTTTCCGTTTCGTTTGGCAACATAATGCAGTTCCGAATTATCTTTGTTTTTCAGTTTCTGTTTTACTATAACAGGTCCATGTATAATAGGGCAATAAGCTGAAATAACGATCTTATATTTTGGTGTGGTACACATCTTTGTTCATTAAATTTTACTCCGTTGCCAGGTTTCGCTAAAATGATCATTTTTGATGTTATTTTTTCTGAGAGGTTGATTATTAGAACAGAGATTGAAACGCCCTAATTACACTATGCTATAAAATACAAAAAATTAAAAACACCCAAGTGACTACCTAATCTAAGTTATTCAGTTAGTTGAGTAGAACTCAAAAATAATTTTTTTTATTTTACTTGAACCCTCAAAATTTGTTTTATTTGACAAAAACTATTTTTTTGGACTTTAGGCACAAAATTATTGATTACCCAAATATTTTTGAACCTATTTTAAAAAACCAAGGTTTTTTTTAGAAAAAAGATCATCCTTTAAAACGCTGCACATGAACATTTTGTTCAAATTTATATGTTATGAGTTTTGATGGGGTAAACTTGGAAAATATTATTTTTTCCTAATTTTTTCAAGTTTGACCATTATTAATTGCAAAATTTAATTGAAAAGTATGAAATAAGTGGGGACGTTCTGAAAGTGTAATATATTGTGAAGAGATTGACACTTCGCTTGATAAAATTGGACAAAAATTACCGTAGTTATTATTTAATAGTATATAAGTATAACAGCTTAGTCATACTTTTTATATATGCTGTCTCATCAAATGAACTTTAAGTACGTACAAGGATTCAAAACTGTTTCCTTCAAAGTATTTCCTATCATTCAATATCCACTGAGGAATGATTCTTTCGTTGGACTAGAAATTTCGGACAGTTTTAGTGGACATAATTTACAACGAGAAATACTGAAGTATCGAATTATTGAGATGCGTGCAATCTGACTTAAGGCGTGCTCATTTAAGCTTTAGTTTTTTTCCCTGAAGTAAGTTAAGCAGTGGAATACATATTTTGCCTTGTTGTTTATCATTCATATCATTTTCAGCTTTGGTTGCGCCATCATCATTTGTGGCCTATATTCCGTGACATAATTTCTAAAACTTTGTGAATTACTTGCGGAAGTTATTAAAACTTAAGACACATTCTATAGACGGCAAGGCAAGAAACGAAATTCGCTTAGCTCGTAAAATAATAAAAGAGACTGTAATTTTAATTCTGACATTAACGATTAGCTTCTTAAAAAGAAAGGCATTGCAATCAGTAGGAAGGAATATTATTTTGAATTATTTCTAAAACCTTAATGCTGGTTTATATGTAATGCGAGAGAGAAAGAGAGTGGAACAGTGTGTGCGAAATGTAAAACGAAAACTGTTTTATTGTGTTAATTGAGGCATATTTAAAATTAATGTTTCATAATGAGCAGTATGGATTAAACCAATTTATGACATTTTCTGCAAATTCATTAAAATAATGAATGACGTTCAATTTGGTAGGCTACAATGACAATGCATTTTTCGGTTTATTATTGCATCATTTGTCGCAAGCAACAACAAAAATATTAAGGTTTCATTAGAATGATAGAAATGCGAATCTAATCCGTTGGCTTTCAGTACAAATAAGTTTATTGTGTTCAGTAAAAATCGACATCCTACAAGTTTGTTTTTTTTTGGCATACACCTGCGTCTATCCCATATCCCAGAATATCCCATGTGGAATTAGCTGTGTGGCATCCTGCTACCCAGATAACCTGTTGAAGGCACATGATGTTGATGTCCAGATCATTCAATTCAGGTCAAAAGAAGTTGGTAAACATCGACAAATAGTGCTTGCTATTGACAGTGATGCTCTAGCCAACGTCGTTCACAAAGAAATATGGGCTAATGACGCCTCCAGCTTCAATCAAGTCCAAATAGTATCGTATTCGAAATGCATTTTACGCTGTTGGATCTACTGTGGAATGATTTTGTTCCCAAATAGATAATTTTATTTGTTTTACGTGCCCATTCCAAAAATGGTTTTTTTGGTTGAAGATGATTTTTCGCTGGATATTAAGGTCCGTTGCCAATTAATCTAGAGCTCCAGTCTGAGTGATTTTACAAAAAAGACTGAAAAAATTACGACTGTACGCACTGTAATTTGACAAAAGTGGTTTCAACGTCATCTATCAAATTTCAGAAGTCTCTGTTGGAAGACCCAATAGTAAGCACTTAAAATCTTGAATAGATTAAACAAGCCAGATTAGTAGCAAACCTTAGAAAATCAACTTATTACTTAAAATTTATTACGTCCAGAATTTGTTGACAAAATATGTCTAGCCAAGGGTCCCACCATCATAAGACTCTCGAAATGGTTGAGAAATGTTTTATGACGGAATAGTTAATATCGGTGATACAACGGGAATTTATAGGACCCAAGTAACCTGCGCTTACTGAGGCGGCTGCCAGTTGCACCAAACCTTGTACGAATTTAGCACTGATTTTCTGTTTAACAAAAAAATTTAAAAAAAATCCAAAATAACGTCTAAAATTATTTTGTTATCAATCTTTTAGAATACCTAGTGAAATGTACACATTTATCATAGAAAGTTTTTTTTTGTTTCTTTTTTTTAACAGTCGCTTTGGATATCTTAAAAAAGAAAATTCTTGTTTCTCTTAAAGGTCAGGAAGAGAAATCATTGTTACCGCAAATACCCCACTCATCTGTTTAAGGAACATTTTACTTCATTTATTCATGCATTCAATTGTATGCTACATTTGTAAAGTAAGACCCCTCTTAACGCTGTTTCAGTATTACGCGGTAGTACAAAAGCGGTGCACTATATTGCGACGGTGTACACTATGTATCTTTTTCAATGCTCTTTTGTTAGTCTGTCCAGAATAAAGATTCCACCTTCATTTTGCGAAGTCCCAATCACAGTACGAACGCATCTTTCCTGCATCATAGTTGATTTATTAGTTGCCTCGTTTAACGTTGTTTCGTTTAGCGATGGAACTTACTGGAACGTATCCCCCGCGTTAAGCGGGGTCTTAATGTATACACAATCATTCTTTACGCATTCAATCGTATGAATGAATGAATGTTTGTAGAATGTTTTGTATACATTTATGAACATTTTGTGGGCATATGTAAACACATACTAAAACAAATGTATATTTTACATACGTAAACATAAAAATATGTAGGCATACATACATATACACACATGTGCAAATAAGGTATGTATTTGTATGTTAGAGAGAGAGAGAGAGATTGTATTTTTAGAATACATATATACATATCAGATCCCAGCCAGCATTTTTGGAAATTTTTAATCAAATTCGAGTCTTTTTTGATTTTTCTGTGCGATTAAAAAGCTAGAAAGTGTGCTGATTTTCTGATCATAAAATATACTTTTGTCGGAAGAAAATAGTGACTACCCGCAACCCTTCTTAAAATGTCATTTATGGGTCATTTTCTATATTAGTTTAGAGTATTTTTCGACCCTTTTTCTAGCAGTTTTATGATAATTTTCGAATCGCTTTCTGATCATTTATTAGTCTTATTTACATTCGTTTATGTGTCTTTTTCGAGTCGTCTTTCAGTCATCGTTTAATCGCATACGAGTCTTTTATGAGTAATTTATCAGTCATGTTTGTATTAATTTGGACTCCTTTTTACGTCATTTATGATTATAATTCGAGTCATTTATTAGTCGTATTAGTCTAGTAGGTAGTGTGTTGGCTAATTAGACGTAAAGTTTGTGCCTCAGGCCAGACATCAAAGCAAAATACAAGAAAGATTTCTTCGGCGACTTCCTCTCAGCAGATTTTGGCAAAAACTCTGAGGGTAAATAGAAATTGCCATGAAAAGTTTCTCAAAAATCTGTCGTTCGGAGTCGACTTTGAACTGTAGATCCCGCTACTCATGTATAAAATTAACACACACAATATGAGTGGTGTGTGAAACTAGGTCCATAATCCTAACTGAAGGGCTGTAATGACCAATTATGTATGTATGTATGTATGTATTATTCGTATTTCTAATTGTATTTCACTCTCTTCAAGTGTTTTTAGTTGGTTTTCTGAGTCCTACGTTCACACTGCTGCGATTTCAAAAATCACGTTCGTATAAACGTTAAGTAACAAAGAAATAATATTAAGTTTATATTCGTGATGTATGTAAATCGTACATCAAAGTTTATTTAAAAAAATATTTTTTTTTCATTAAAGAATAAAAAAAAATATTTGTATTTAAAAAAGTGTGTACTTATTTCATAGCCATCTTTTACATAAATGAAAATTTATACAGAGAGGCTGTAAAAAAGCAGTGTTTAATCATCTATCTGCGCAAATTATGATCATAAAATACGTAATTACAATCACTTTTCAAACACTTGCGCGATCTGTTTTTCAATCTTCGGTATAAATAGAATATAATAATAAATAACGGAAATAATAGTCACATTTTAAACGTCTGGATGATTAATTTCCGATTGCTATACAATTTTTTATTGTATTTTAAATTGAACTCATTTTACTCATTGGCGCGAGTCCTCATTTTTGAGTTCCTTTTTTAATCGTGTAACTCACTAATAAGTTTTTGATCACCAAAAATACTCTAAAAAGACACAGCAAGGTGATTTTTCTAAAAACAATCTTCCGAATGCTAGCTGGGATATGTATACAGTAATGTTTCTATGCATGTAAACGCAGGATGTGTGTTTAAATTTTATACGTATGTACATATATTTGAGCATTTGTTTGTGTAGAATTGTTTTACAAGAAAACGTGTTATTGCAAGCATACTTATCTAACCGTAAACTAGCACGTACATTCGGTGCATCGAAACACTCTGTTACAAAAGATTTTCATTCATTTCGTTGTTTTTTGTTTTAGTTTTTTGTTTTCTGCTTCTATTTTTTGGAATTTATGTGCTAAGAGTAGCATAACAGTGTATTGTTTTTTTTTTTATCTGTTTTAAAACATTTTCTCTTGTTTTTCCAGCCTTTCTTTGCGAGATACTTTAACCCGTTTGCAAATCTCAGTTGAGATAAGAATATTCTTTATTATACTTGCGGAAAAAAGGCTTTTTATTCTCCATTCAGTTCTATTCTCTTCTTATTCTATTGTCTTATTTTTATTGCTAACAAAATTAACTTTATAAAGATATATGTATATATACATATGTACAGTTGTAATGAAAGTTTTTGTTTCTAAGAAAGTTTTACTTTTTTGAAACTACTCGCACTCGTACAAAATGTTACTCAAAAAAAATGTGTTTGCCTGCTTAAGAAAAAGGAAACGTGAATGATTTGTTATTCTGCGCTGGAATATGGCACGTGGATAAATAGAAAATTTTTATTCAATTTTTAAAAGTAACATGGTAATATGTAATATGGAATCTTCAATTTTCGGTATCGTAAATAGCTTTTGTTTGATAATATTTTGATACTTTCCATACCGTAGGCACAAAACAATAAATTGTGCAAATAAAATAATTCTATAAATTCAAGTTAAAAAATTTTCGCATAGTGTTGTTAAAATGGAATTAAGTTAGGTTAGATTAGGTTTGAGGACATGTACTTGTTATTAGAACAATTACAATACCCAGGGGTCGAAATAATTATAAAAATCATATCATAAAAAAGAGAGAGAGAGATAATCCTCAAACCTGGTAAAAACATTGTCTCAGCATAATATAGTCAATGGTTTTTTCATGAAGTCTATTCCTTCCCACAGGAAAGACGACGTTCAGAATACCGGAGTGTCCCATTGAGAGCTGTTTCCAGCAGCCCGATTCCCGCAGACGTATGACGCTCGCGTTGCACAATGCTTGACACGCAAATCAAGCGGAGTCACTCAGAGCATAGTATCAAGAGCAGCTTGAGAACAACTCTTCCTCACTACGGCAATACGCAAGCAAGCAATCCACTGAACCTTTTCAAAGATCTTCGGTTGGAAAATCTTGTCTAATTCACTCCACCAAACAACACTAACTTAAGTAATAACCGGTGTAGCAGCACCTATGTCTCTAAGTGAATTCTCAATTGGTCACATTGTTAAATGCCTCTCAATTTCTAAGAAGCCTGACAATGTGTACTCATACCTAACCAAATTCATTTTAACAAAGCCTGTCACATCATGAAGAGCGCTCTCAACCAACATACCCTTGACGTAAGGATGCTAGACGTACTCATCAGGGAACTATGTTTTATCTTAAATGTAGATCAATAAGTCTCTCCAAAATGTCTGTTAAAGAGCCAACTCGATCATTGATGCAAGGAGTGGAACGACTCCACAGCCTTAAGAAATTTCTCCAGGGATTTCTATAAGGTTTTTGAGATTCACTTAATAAATGAATCCTGAAGCCACCAGATGGTGGTGATTCGAAAAGGAACGCTCCTCTGAAACACTCCAGTTCCTAATCATAGACCTGTCCATTAGAGAACGTAATATCAATTATAGCTTCCCTAACACGATTCCTAATAATCGGCGTATTACAGATGTTACATACACTAAGTCCATTAAGTCTATTATTTATGTCAGCGCTACCCATGTAAAGACCAGTGGCTTTACAACCCCAGACAAGACGAAATTTTTTTGTTCTCGCATGCTCCACCAGAAGTCCAATAAAGTTCCAAGGAGCTGGAGCGGATGACATCATTAGCTCGATCCCCAGGTCATCCCTGTAAGCCACAGTAATATGAAAACCGATTACTTTTGCATGGCTTTTAAAATACTAAAAACCAACGTACATTCCGTTACGTTTCTTGAACGTTTGTCTAAATCTAGCTTAAGGATTTACGAAATTAAAATCAGACTGAAAATATTACAGAATTCAATCTGTATTTTTGAAATGGTAGGGAAGGCCAAAGCTTTGGAAAATAGTTTTAAGTTCATGGGAGACAAGTCCCACACGAAATTTTTAAGGAATTTCGTGAGCTACGGAATCGATTGGCTGACAGTTCTCTCCTTTACAGTCCCGTGAACAGAACCAGCAGACTCTACAGCTGTGGAAAATGGTTTGTAACAAAGATGAATGGAGTAATCTTAAGGCTGAAAACTCCTTTGAAAGAGGGACTAATTTCGAAGTATAAATGACAGGACATAGCAATAACCTCTGACAGTTTGGCTGTAATTCAAGAACTCGGCTTCTACGAGCTTAAATCGAATAATAGTCATCAAATCATCTATCTATCATCAATCATCACCTATCATCAATCAGCTGGATCGCAGAAGAGCTTCCTTGCTGGTGATGAGACCAGAAAACATCTAAGAAGTCGGACGGATGTTTGGAAAGGTATGCTCAAGCGAGAGAAAAATAAAGAGATACAAAGACTCTTCTCAAACCAAGTGGACTCGAGAGGATCAAAACTCTTGTTCGGATATTAAAATAATAGGATATCTGAGTAGTAGGATTCGCGGAGATATAAAGAGATAATCTATAAAGTTCAGGAGAAATATAATAGATGATATGGTTGTTCAAAACAATAATAACAACAATATGTTTGACTCAAAACAAAATTTTCATCCTGGTCGTGTACTTTAATTGCTGTGGAAGCGATAAAAATTTACGACCAAATCAATGAATTTTCTGATAAAACTGTCGTAATTTTGAATGAAATTTCTAATTTAAAATTTCCCACTGTGTATTGTGTACCTAATACATTTCACAATATTATAATAGAACAGTTACACAGTTACAACCAGATTAATACTAAAAATATAACCACAAAAGAATTCCAAAAAGGAATAACCAAGTCGAAAGAATGAATTTAAAATATTGTCTAATGACCAATATTTATTACTACTGATGGGCCATTAAAAATATTTTTAACTCCATTTATTATAGGTTAAGCCACATGAAAGTAACAACAACAAAAATACATACATACGTATGGAAGATACAAGTGAATGGATATTTTGACTTTAGCCAGATGTACTCAGCAGTGGTAAACAGTACATTAAAGCTTAAAAATTATGGGTCTGCACATGTGGCCTTGTTTTAAGATTTACAGGAAATAAAAAAAAAACATTAAATGAAATTTTTAATCACAGTTCTTAACTACCAAATTCAATGACCGCAATAGAATTTATTTATGCGTTGGTTAATTTAACGAAGACGTAAACTTGAGCTATGAATTAAAAATTTAAATTCAATTTTCTTTTTTATAGAAAAACTTTTAATGGGCTTTCTAATAGAACCATGTATTGAGTTAAAAAAACATAATATAATATGTTTTAGAGGTAATTAAAGGTTATACATATTTCGGATTCAAGCGTAAAGTCAACTTAAATAAACTGATGGTGCTCGGAACTATACAGGTTTCACTTCCTTACATCAGAATTTGCTTTGGAGTTTGGTTTGTATGGATTACTAAACTTGTTATTCACCTTTATTTCTAAGGTTTAAATCTTGTTAATTCTCCTGGCTATGGTTTTCTGTATATTTATCACAAGTCTAAAACTATCGATGCTCTTACGTCCGAAATACAACGACATTTATCCCTGGACGGTTACTCTTCATTTTTGTACATTAAGGTTACTCATCGTTGAATCGACTAATACTTTAGCTCTACTGTACGTCGAATCGACGAAGCTTATTTACTCTTTATCATATAACTCTTTTATGTTTGACCAAATTTCGCTCTTATTATCAACAATGTTGGTTGATAACGTAACTTTAATCAGAAATAATGATTTCAAGGCGGTATACTTAGTTCAAAGAAAAAATGGACATTCAATTGTAAAGCAGTAAAGATTGTATCTGAAGTACTTGGGAATGTTGACAACAACATCTGTGTCGTTCTCCAAAAATGTAGCAGCATAATGCATCCAAAGCCAGCATCAATTTAACCTAAACCCTAAACGGCAAAAACCAGACAAAGCCAGACATACATAATTGACCATTACAACCCTTTAGTCACGATTACTGCATAGCTTCTCGTCCCTCATGTTGTGTGTGTTAATTTTATACATGAGTGGCTGGACCTACAGTTTAAAGTCGACTCCGAACGACAGCTTTTAGAGAAACTTTTCATGGCAATTCAGGGTTTTTTTCCACAAATCTGCTTGTTTTAATTTTGATGTCTGATCTGGGGTTTGAACCCGGGCCTTACGTCTAATAAGCCAACAAACTACCTACTAGACTACGACGAATTAACCACACAAAGCACTTGCATACAAAGCAGAAGCATTTCAGTATACAATAAATCAATAAGCTAGCAGCTGCTACGCCATCCGCCCTATTAACCAGATTTGGTTACTTTCGAATAATATTTCTTGATATACATACAATTTCATACCAAGAAAAAAATATAAATTATATTTTCCTTCATTGCTGCATTTAAATAAAAACATTTATGGTTTTAAAAAATAATTGAGTATATAATACATAAACGTTTAAAAAAAATACGTAAATATCATCACATCTACTTAACTGCTTCCAAGAATTGACATATTTATAGCAATTTTTTTCGATGCTAAGAATTCAAACACCAACAACAACAAATTAAATATTGTATTTATGAAAATTTTCCATATCCGTATTTAAGAATTTTCGTTTCTGTTTCTTTAACCCTGGACGGTTACTCTTCATTTTTGTACATTAAGGGTACCTTTCGTTGAATCGACGAACACTTTAACCCTAATTAGTTACTGTTCATCGAATCGACGAAGCTCATTTACTCTTTATCATATAACTCTTTTATGTTTGACCAAATTTCGCTCTTTTTATCAACAATGTTAGTTAATAACGAAAGCTTGTATTGGGAGAATGCACTTTAAAAGTGTTACCATTTATTCATATTTTTTATTTAAACGAATGGACAAACTTGAAAATATATGAAAAATTCGAATTTGCCAAGTTTAACTCATCAAACCTCATAGAATATTAAGTAGAATAATATATTTTAATAATATTTTTGAGTTCTACTCGACAAAACTAATAACCTACACTATGTCATTAGCTGGGTGTATTTAATTTTAATTCTTTTTTTTTATTTTGTCGCATAGTGTTACTTGAACCAACTGACAAGACTACATATTCACTCGCATAATGCTCATATTTAATACATATTTAAAATTCATAACAAGAAGTATGCGGCGTATGAGTGATATTTAATTCCATTACTTTGTAAGCGACAAAATTAAACATTTTTTAATTTATTGCATACTTTTCAGAGTAATTATTTCATTACACAGCATGTGGTCCGTATAAGTAATATGTTTTAAATTCAATTACATAAATAGAAATGTATACGATTAATTTGGAATTAATCATTTACAAGCTAATGTGACAATTTTAATGTTTTGTAGAATAACTTATTTGAATGACTAATTATTTATCTTTATTTATATGAATTTCAGTGAAGAATTGTGAATGTGAGAATATCTGGTGTAGCAAATTTTTGCCAGAGAGCACAACGTAAATGAGTTTAATTTTCCGTTCTTATTTTTTCATTTCATACTGAAAATTCATTTAATAAGGTGACATATGTAAAAAATATGACACGAATATTTAAATAATAACTACGGTAATGTTTGTCCGATTTGATCAAACGAAGTGTAAATCTCTTCACAAGATAATGCACTTTCAGAATGTCAGCACTTATTTTATATTTTTTAATTAAAGTTTGCTACTATGAATGGATAAACATGAAAAAAAATGGAAAAAATTTGCATTTGTCAAGTTTACCTTATCAAACCCCAAGCATATTAAGTCAAATAATATATGTATATATGTATATTGTTTTAAAGGCTCATCCCTCTCCTTTCAAATTTTGGACATTGGTTCAGAAATGTTTGCGCAGCCAATAATTTTGTGCGCAAAAGTCCGAAAAAACAGTTTCTGTCAAGTGAAACAAGTTTGGAGGGTTCAAGAAATATAAATAAATATTTTCGAGTTCTACTCAACAAAACCCACAACTTGCACTATGTCATTAGCTGGGTGTATTTAATTTTTTTATTTTGTCGCATGGTGTAATTAAATTAAAAATATCAAATAACTGCTGATATTCTTAAAATGCATTCTTTTGGTAAAAACTTGACCTTGCGTTAGATAAAATTGGACAAACTTTTACGTGGTTTGTATTTAAAGAAAATAAAAGTTATGTCATGCATTTTTTAATTAATAAAAAATAACATGCATCGAAAAAATTTGGGTGTTTTCAGGATATTCATTCTGGACAAGCAGATCTGGCAAAATGGTTCGGCAATTCTCGTAAAGCACTCGATGCAAAATTACACCGTTGTCTCGTAATTGGACGGAACCGTTATACGTCGAATTTTTTTGAAATCAATTATTGATGTCGCAAAAATCCACAAACGACACATTACCATAATTTAAGATAGCGGCTATCAAAGCACTGAATTCTAATATGACGTACTCCAAGACAGTGTACAATTGTCACAGATATCTCAATGATATAGTAGGACGATACAATATCCATATCATATGACACCATACATGCAGTGACACTTCAGATTAATTGAACACTTCGATTAATTCTCGACCTGAAAACCAAGCTTATAATTCAAATCGTCGATTCTCTCAACAATAAATGGGCGGCTTCTGACTCCGGCAGGACGACGCAGAAAATCTAGCCAAAACTTCAAAAAAGGACGCTCATTACAAGGTATTGAATTATTAGCTTGCACGCATTGATATTGGACAGCTTGTTAATGATTTCTGCAGAAGCTGCAGAGATAAGAAAAAAGAGTAGACTGTTCATCACCTTCTGGGTACATGCCTGGCACCACGTCATAAAAGAAAAAAAGCATAGCAGCTTCATCAAAAGTTCCGAGTAATTCCAGGACTAGGGGATAGTGGTTAACTGTGGTAGCACAATATGCCTTATGTACACTAACCCCCCTATATCCAACCCCTTTGGATGTACATACTTACCTACATACCTACCTTTTTATAAACTGAACTTTCGTTTTAAAGTTTTTCTAAATGTTTTTTCGATGTTCGATGTTTTTCGGAAGAATCGTAAGTTTCACTACTTTTTAAGTAGCAGTAAAAAATATTTCTTTCCGTATCTTACTCTCAGTCTGCTGGCAAAAACTCTGAGAGTAAAACGGAATTTAAAACTTTACAGAAATCTTTCACTCGTAGTCGACTTTAAATCAACCAATCATGGTTGTGAATAACACACACAACACGAGCTGCTTGAGAATCTAGGTTTTAATCTTGACAAAAAGGTTGTAATGACCAGCTAAGTAAGCAACTAAATGAACAAGAATTTAAGGTATAGGGAGTCTCCTAAGCGAGGCAAGAAATAGAGATGCGTTTGAGAAGACTAACAATAATCCACATTGGAGAAGCATTCAAAACGAAAATGTGTTTAAAATTAAATGTTTCTTTGGAAGAGCAAAGACAAAAATGGCACTAGGCTATACCAAAAATGCTTCGAACTATATGTATGGCAGAATTGTACAATAACTGATAAAAATATTTCGAAATATTTGCCAGGAAAATAAACAGATCACCCTTAAAACTTAAACTGATATTAACAAACGTGAAATCAGAAAAAAGTTCATAAGAAATAATCTCATAGTAATTTGATAACAGTAGAACCTCATTTTACTTTTTAAACTACCATTTACCATTAAAAACATTCTTTTTTCTCTTTGCAGATACGTATGAACACACTAAGTTTCTTTGCTTAATTCAAAATGCAACAAAACCGGATCATGTAATTTTCATCAATTGAAATATTTATTAAAATGCCAATACAGGTATTCAAACACTTATTCGTTTAACCTTTATGTCAACAGATACATACCGGGATATGTTTTGTGTTTTAAAATCTCAGGAAGTAATAACAGTATTCACATGTTATCCTCACTAGTAGTGTTTTCTACCTTATTTCTAGACTTGAGTAAAAATGGGGGATGGGGGCCAAGGATTTGGCCATTTTTTCATTCCTATCCCTTACGTCAACAGTTGCATACCTAGGTATGTATAATGAAATATATGAAAATATGTTGATATTGGATGTTTATTGAGCAAAACTTACATATTCTTAATAATAAAATAAAATAAAATTCATATTCAATCAAATATTAGAAAACATAAAAAATATTAAATATGTACTAATTTTTCTTAAATGCATTTATTACAATGCGGCATATTACTTGAATGAGCGGCACATACGGGCTTTTTGCATAACCTGCAGGATTCTCTGGTTGGTCGACGTTTTGTACATATGTAGCATTTACCTTTTGCTTTTATTCTGCGCTTTCATCTGCAGCACCTCTTACGCTCAAAGATTCCCCATATATGGCTTCAATAGCATGCGTGTGGAAAATATTTTTGTAACGTGTTTATTTTTGGCTCTGTTTTCAATTTCCGGCTTCACCAGATGTTTGTTTAATCTGTGTAGGAACATTCTAGGATGGCTTGTGGAAGCTTTTAACACCGGGTTATTCTTAACGTAAATTATGAATTCTGCAAGGGCACCGACGTCTAGTATATTGCAGAGGAAAGCCAAGGGCCATATATTTGTTCGTCGCTTTGTTGAATGTTCTGCTATAAGCTTGTCCATATTATCGACGCCACCTTTATATTTGTTGTAATCTAAGATTATGAGTGGATTTTTCTTTGGACCTTGCATTTCGCATGAATAATGCACTGTAGAAAGAAGATAACCGACTTATTTTTTTTAATGTAAGAGCACAATGTAATATTGTTACTGAAATCAAATGTAGCTGACTCTACTTCCCGTCCTTCAGATAAAGCGACATAGGGTGGTACAAACACTCGTCTTCTGTTCACTATACCTAACATTGATAAACTGCTGTCCATTATTAAACTTTTCTCTAAGTTATACGTTGTGAAGAAATTACACAAGCAATATTCCGTCCACTTCCACGAAAGGACTGATACACAAGTCCTTCATTACGTTTTTTCCCCGTTCGCCGCCAATTCAGTATAAATTTGTCGCTTCATTGTATAGAATGAGACGGAGTTACATACCCACCATACTTTAATTCCGAAATGGGGGCTTTTGATGGTATGTATTGGGTAAACCCAGGAAGGGATACAAATGCTCATCAACTGTCACGTTTGGGCCTGCTACTAGTTGCTGTGTACATTATCATTCAGCATTAAAAATAAGTCCGTTATGGCTGCAGCTTGCCAAATCAACACAGAATTAAGCTTAGCAACAAAAGAAATTCCATATAGAATGTATGAACATACTCGGTTATGCTTCTGTTGACGTATTTATAATTTTTTATCTGTTGATATAAAGGTTAAAGCTTTTTAAAGCTTTTTAAATTCATATTTACCTTTCAAACTGTATTGGCCAATTCACACGACTTTGTATCGTATATGTTGTATTAAATACACTTTGCTGTATTGTGTATTTCGTATTCCAAACGTCAGAAAACCTTAAGAAGAAAAATATCAGTATTCATACATTGATTTTGAAGCAACAAAATGAGCAATATTACGAAAAAAAAGTAAATTTATTAATTATATGTGCGAACAATTATCATTTTGAAATATTAATAGTTCACTCAATAAAAAAATAAAATAAAATATTTTGTATTTTTATTCTTCTTTTTGATTACTGGCATTTACATAAACTGATAGAACGAATTCAACACAAAAAAAAAAAACATATGAACATAATGTGTATAAGCGTATCGGATTTTTATATGAAAATTATAAACAACTAGTATACACTGTTGTATATTCGTCCAACAATACACTCAATACAATGATACAAAGGCTTGTGTGAATTGCCCAAATATTTTATTTTATTTCACACATTTTTTTCTTTAAATATTATTGCCCATATTAAACAAAAAAACAAAAGAATATAATTTTTCAGTGCTCATTACAAAAGATAAATAGGCACTTAAACACAACACAAAAGGTTCAACATTTGCATTTTATTTAACAAAAGAGATAAATTTTAATTTTTTTTACCATTTTTTAAAATTTTTTACCAGTTGTAATGGCATGTTATGAGCGATTTTTCTGAAAATAAAACAGAAATTTTTCGTGGGAAAGTAAAACAATTGCTGGCCACTTATTTATTCCATCATTTAGGCAATTTGTGTGCAGCCCTTGCTGTGACCAACTTCTTCCTCATCTCCTTATTTTGGTGGATCTTGGTTAGTACAGGGACTGCTTTCACCCGTGGCATCACAGTGGGCGGCATGCGTGCTCAAGTGAGATTTGTGATATCAGAGCCACCACTGCGACCTAGGCAATGTGTAGATTCCCCGCTAATACAACTTTTCGTCTTTTGAAAGAAACCAGTTAGTCGCCCAAGTTTTAAAAATCTGCATAAGGATCGAAGTGCTTTTCAGTCAATGCGTGTCCTATTGGTGAAAACAAATAGTAGCCGGATGGAGCTAGCCCTGGTGTATACGCCGAGTGGAGTAGCAGATTCCAGCTTTATGCTTTGAATCTATCTTAAACCAATTATGTTTTGCGCGCACGTGGGCCGTGCTGGTCATTTTTCGGTCAATGCATAATTCAAACTGATGATTCGTTGTCGGTAGCGATCTCTTTTAACGATTGCACCAAGTTTTAGGGTCTCGTTGTACTCCACACTTTTCTGGTTGCACCAGACACACAGTATTGTCTTAATGCCTAATCGATATGGTTTTGCATCCAAAGTTGTTTATCCGAGATTAACCCATGATTTCTTACGTTTGGGATACTGAAAATATATCCCTATTCCAGCGCCAGTCAACAGTCGAAATATTTTCTGACAGTTGCTTTAGGTAGAAGAGGTATGCAACCCATGATATCGAAATCGATGGCAGAGATCCTATACACACGCTCTATGGAAACAGGGGACACCCATCATAAGTGTTGATTTTTTTGGATGAACTTCTTAGAAAACTATCAGAGGCATCTACTGAAGAAACTTTGAAATTGCAAGGCGTTTGCACATGTCGGTAGCCCTAAAGATAAGCTCGGGCAAGACCACAATTGTACTGTTTGCAAGAGGAATAAAACTTCCCAAATGGTAGAATATCCTATTTTTGGGTGAAATAATATCATGGACAATGGAGTTAAAATATCTAGGATTGACATTGAATAGTAAATTATCATAGAGGACTCATACAGAGAGCATCTCTGGAAAGACCAGATATTTCGTAATGGAATGCAGAAAATTTGCAGCGAAATTCAGGGCCTGCAGCCTAGGAATTATGCACTGTTTGTATATTATGATGGCCAGGACAATAGAGACTAGTGGGACAATTGCCTCAGAAATCTCAATACAGTTGGAAAAATACAGTGACTAACATATGTTGACATTACAGGCAACGATGAGAACCAATTGGTTAGCTATTGGAATTAAATCCACAGCACTCGCTGGTGCGGACTAAAGCTTTGAAGACTACAATTAGATGGATGGCAAGCAACACTAACTTGAAATTTATTGGGGGATTCCGTGACATAAGGAATCGCATGGATGATAATTTACTCTTGAACTGTCTCCTGGACAGAGCCAGTATTCTTTATGATTTCTTGAAGTGACTCGCAACAAGCCATATTAAAAAATAATAAAGTAATCTGGAAGCCAAATATTATTTTAAGAAAGTAACTATTCCATGCTGTACAAATAAGAAAAGATTTTGAGACAAGAGCTGGGATTTTTGGTCCCAGAATAAAATATTCCGAGCCCTTGGGGAATCTCGCAGGCATTAACAGGACAAGAGCGCCACTGACGTGGCGGGTGAGGAATATATTTTATCAGTAGGTTCCTTCGTATTGCAAAGACAATCAATCTAGTCTGTTAAAGTTTTAGAATTAAAGACTTTCGTAGAAATCAAAATTTATTTGAGGGTGCTTTGATATTGTTATGATTTTAGACAAACACTACGTGGTATATCCACATCAACACCAGCTAATAAAATAAATTCGAATTTGAAACTTTTGAACCTATGGAGATACGTTAAAATAATAATGATTAGATTGATAAGCCAATCGAACTTCAGTTGTGCTGCCAATTGGCCACCACAAGTTTGTAGTTGCCGAAAAATTTTCAGTTGATAAGTTAAATTTTAAACTGTCTGTTTTCACTGACCATCTGCTATACCAATCTGTGTCATTTATGCTGCACATTTTGACAACTCAACTAAAGTTCGGTTGTGTGTATGTGCGAAATTATCCATCAGCTGAACAAAAGCTTTCATAATCTGAAAAGCAAACATTCCAGATGAATACAAAAATTTTAATTTCAAGAGTAATGTCACGCAGTGACCGAAAATAACTGTTATTTTTGATTTTTTGATTAAAAAAAGCAACCGGAAGGAAATATCGGAGAACAAAACCAAGTATACCCTTTTGATTATCTTGGACTAAATTTTTATAAAATGCGATGCTTTTTAAAAGTATGATTTTTATTTTTAGAAAAAAAAATTTTTTAGAAAAAAAATTCTGACTTTTATTGTTTCGAGTAGAAATAAAAGTTATTTTGGTTTTTTCAAACCCTATGACACAAAGATTAGTGTTTAATATACCCAAAACTTAATTCTAATAATTTTCTAACATAAATTACATTAATTTTTTTAAAGAATTTTTTAATAAATATTATGAATTCATCATGAATGAAAACAAAAAAACTTTTATTTCTGCTCGAAAAAATAAAAGTCAAAACATAACTTTTATTTCAGCTCGAAAAAATAAAAGTTAAAAAATTACTTTTATTTTTGCTCGCAAAAATAGAAATAAAATAGTAAAATTCAGTATACATACATACATACATACACATATACATACATACATACGTACATACATACATACAAACACATATACATACATACATACGTACATACATACATAATTGGCCATTACAACCATTCAGTCAGGATTACGGCCTAGATGCTTACACCACTCATGTTGTGTGCCTTAATTTTATACGTGATGACCTACAGATGGCAGGTGTATGTAGTCTCAGAGTTTTTGCCAGTAATCTGCTGAGAGGAAGACGCAGAAGAAATATTTTTTTTTCATATTTCGTTTTGATGTCTGACCTGGGGTTTGAACACTGGCTTTACGTCTAATAAGCCAACACACTACCTACTAGTCTACAGCGTACGGTGTTTTTTAATCTACGCAACACTGTGTATTAAAACTCTTCAAGACTTTTAAACTTAAAGTCCATTTATAAAGATAATATTTCAATTAGCTGCCGCAAAACCTTTTACTTAGATGTTTAAGTTTTTCTTATTTTTGGCTACAATGCTAATGGCAAGTTTATATAAATTCCTACAATACTGCAGTGTTAAATACATTGTAAGTTTTAAAATTAATCGATATGTAAACAAAAAAATTAAGTGTAAGTAAAAAATTATTTTAAACTTACTCTACAAACTTGATTCTCATTTAATAACTACAGTATATTACCTCAAGTAAGTTTTCTATTTATTTATTAAACAGTTTAATCTTCTTATTTATATATATCTTCTTATTTATATATTTGAATTTTAATACCTTAAATCTTAAAATATAGTTTTTCCATTGGATGACAATGAAAACGAAATTATTATAATTTAAGCTCCATATTATCCTTTGCCTCTATTGAATTGCCAATTTGCATGAATGAATGAGCAATAAATTAGCACGAATAGCCAAATGTATGCATGTATGTTGCTTTTTTCAAAAGACAAATGGCACCCAAATATACAAAAACATATCTGGTTCATATTTGTCCATTAACATTTAAGTCACCATCACACCCAAATAAAAATTAGAAAAATTTCAAACATGCAAACCCGTAGGTTTGTTTCGGTATGAGGGATGTTGTAACGCATTTATAAACATTTTAAATGTTTACAGTGTCCATACACAGCAACATGTTGTAATGCCATCAGATGGAATAAAACAAACACTGTAAACAAATGATGTATAGACTGTAGACTGTTACTTGTTTGTTTTAGAGTTCTTTAAATAACATGATTGAACGTAAAAAATTAATTTTAGTTCATCACTTAATTTACCAATATTCCCTGAATAAAGGTCCTTACGTAAATGTGAAAATTGAATTTTATTCGACATTCTACAATAGTGATCTACATTAGTGTTTAAGAAACTTTTAAACTTTTTACTTACTTAATTGGTCATTGCAACACTTGTGACTTGGACGTGTACTCGCACAAACTTCAACTGGCTCAGGAACTGACGATAAACTTCCATAGACTATGGCGTGTTTTTACTGAACGGAATCTAAAGCAGTTAGCAACTGACCAACTGAATGGACACATGATCGTACAATATTGATCAATTTGGGACGACATTAATCCACAGAAGGTCCCATGAGATTATCGGTTCATATATCTCTGGGGACGAAGTTTGTCAGGCCATCACTGTAAACAGCAAGTACCAACTTCGTTTGGCCTAAATAGTATCAACGACATGTTGGTTTAACAGCGCGGTGCTACGTACCAAACAGCTCATGCAAAATTGGATATTCTGCACAAGCGATAAACTGGCGGTGAAGTCGTATATTGGTTTATTAGACGTGAAGTCATGGTTAGACATCAGGATCAAAATCAAATATTAAAAAATATTTCTTCCGCGACTGCCTTTCAGCAAACTTTTGGCAAAAACTCTGAATGTAAATAAAATATGCCATGAAAAGTTTCTCAAAAATCTGTCGCTCGGAGTAGACTTTAAACTGTAGGTCCCGCATAAAAATTAACGCATACAACATAAGAGGTGTGAGAAACTAGGTCGTAATCCTGACTAAAGGGCATGTATGTTTGAAAGGAAAATTTGTTAGACTTTAACAAGCCATTCTGAGCACTCCTATAAAAGTTAGTCCTGGACTCGAATACACTTTGTAAACTTCTTTTAATAACTAAATTATGATTGCTATTCACTTTTACTACATACTGTTGCCAGTTAAAACTTAAAACTTCATTGAATATGGCTTTATTCTCTTGTTTATCAGAGAAAAGTAGAAAATTCTCATTCTTTAACTAAGAAAATGTTTTTAATATAAAACGTTAAATCGACCAACATAAACAAAAAATAAATTATATTTGATCTACGATACTAAGAAAGTAATTTAAAAACAAATAAAGACAAAATTTGCAATGAAACACCGGAAGATAAAAAGAACAATTAAAATATAAAAAAAAATTAAAAGTTTTTTAATAAATAAATTCTTTGCCTGACCTTCAGTTTGTTTATTCGTATTGAATATTTAAAAAATGATGAAGAAAAAAAGGGATTAAATCAAAATAGTTAAAAATAGTTAAAATAGATTTTTATTCATCTGATGAATTTATGAAAAAGAAAAATATAAACAAACAGAACCTATAACTAATAAAATACAAAAAATGAAAACAAAAAAAAAAGAAAAGAAACGAAAAGGCACAGAGAACAGTATTACAATAACAAATCATTCAATGATTTTTTCATTCGTTGCTTTAACAAGTCCAACAAACCATTCAACCAATCAATTACTCAGCCATCCATTTGTCCAGCCAACCAAAATAAATTTCAGTTTCAGTCAATTAGATTTTGACTAGTCGTTTGTCTTTAACACCCTACACCAATATATAATGTGCATTCTACGTTTGTTCCAATGTTTGTTACCACATTGAAAGAAATAATTCGAATCTAAATTTGTGAAGTTAAAATTTATTTCAAGAGTGGTTTGCTATCAAGATCGAACACACTTCTTCGGGAAGTGTCTAGGTCTTCTAAACTAGACTTCTGAACCTTGACAGTTGATAACGGACATCTTGTTCAAACCACAACTGTCAAACAAGTTTTTGTTTATTCAGTTTGGTGAGCCAAATCATCATGTATGGTTATAGCATCCAACAACACTTACAAATAGTAAAGGTTTTGTGTCAAAATCGGTGATCTGTTCGTACAACGCAGCATACGCTTAGCCTATTTTGTTGTCACCACAATCGTCCTACAGGGAAGACTGTTCACCATGTGGTGGATAAACTCTAGTCTAATAGGTCAGTATATCATCGTCCGACACTTTTATGTTGTTGAAATGTCCATGAGAATGTGCAGGAAAATCCGAAGCAGTCAAATTCGAGTGGCTATCAAGAACTCAGCTTTTCGCGAAGCACAACTTGGCGAATTTTGCACCGCCAAATAATAAAATTTAAAAGCGAGTTCTCTTCGGTGTTCTTTCTAGATGAATGGATAACGTCGTGAATTTGGGTATCTAACGAAATCAATGCACACGAGATCCAAATGCATTCAATGCATTCCGATTACTAGACTGTTTGGTTTGAATTTTGGGCTGATGCCATCGTCGATGCATATGTATTTCTTTGATTACAGCCTTGGTCGATGATAACCAATTTCTTTTGATGTGAATTAGATGAACTGGACACCAAAAAGACTTCGTTACACCAGCTATTTGAAGGCACTGTCATCAACTCACGTAGAGGTGTTGTGAATTAAGCACATGGATTGTGCGATTTAATTAGACATTCGGATGCAGTCCATCTAGAGAAGCCGTGATTAACATTTGGACGATGTTATATTCCAAACAAAATGCTCGATGATGTCTGACATACATTGTTTAATTCGAAGATATGAAGCTAATAATAAAAGACCTGATATTACCCCTCTCTGAAGTAAAATGATTCCTCAAAGTACCTTTTTTCATTTTTCCAACGATCCTTGATTATCTTCCTGGAAGTACTGCCGAAGTCCCAGATTTCTGGGAAAAACTCTGAGTATAAATAAACCTGCCATGAAAAAGTTTCTCAAAAATCTGTCGTTCAGAGTCGACGTTAAACTGTAGGCCCCGCCACTCACCTATAAATTTAAAGCACACAACATGAGTGGTGTGAGAAGATAGGCCGTAATCCTAGGCCCTGGGTTGTAATCGCCAATTATGTATGTATGTATATGTATGCACTGCCGTACTCACTCTTGATGTATGGGCGATCCACCTCCTTTTTCTGTACTTCATTTCTGTATGTACGAGTTTATTATAGGTTTCAAAGCTGAAGGACGCTGACAGTGTTGCTCTAGTAGTCTGAGACACTTATTGATGAATATCCGAAAGTCGGTCGGTTACATATATACTTACTTAATTGGTAATTTCAACAATTCAGTCAGGACTACCTTATCACACCACTTATATTGTGTGTGTTAATGTTATACATGAATGACGGAACTTACAGTTTAAACTGACTCCTAGCAACAGATTTTTGAGAAACTTTTCTCGGGAATTTTATTTACTCTCAGAGTTCTTGCCAGAAGACTGATGAGAGAAAGTCGCAACAATAGGTATATTTTTAGCATATTTCGTTTTGTTAGAGATGTTTGAGCTGGGATTTGAATCAAAGGCTCTCGTTTAATTAGACAACACACTACGTACTAGTCGCCGTAGTCTAGTAGGTAGTGTGTTAGCTTATTAGACATAAAGCCAGGGTTCGAGCCCCAGGCCAGACATCAAGAAAATACAAAAATATTTCTTCGGCGACTTCCTTTCAGCAGATTTCTGGCAATTACTCTGAGGGTACGTAAAATTGCCATGAAAAAGTTTATAAAAATCTGTCGTTCGGAGTCGGCTTTAAACTGTAGTTCACACCACTCATTTATAAAATTAACACACACAACATAAGTGGTGTGAGAGGCTAGGTCGTAATCCTGACTGAAGGGTTGTAATGACCAATTATGTATGTATGTATGCACTACATACTAGCCTGCGACGTCTTCATCACTTTTTTGGTTAGTTAACTTGCGAAGTATTTTACAAAATATGGAGTTCACTGGATTGGCCCACGGAATTGAGATAAGTCACTATGTTTCTGACAAATTTTGTAATAACTTGTCTCCTTTTATCATAACCACTGCCTCTATGGCCAAATTTCACCAAAAACAAATTGCTGTACTAACGGATGCTAGTGCCTATATCTTGTACAACTCCACCAAATGTCGATGAAATTTAAAAAATCTTTAAAAATCAAAAAATTTGTTCATTGAAGTTCAATTTAAAACAAACTGTCCATGACATATTGTCAATAGCCTCTACACTGTGTTCTTATTTGAAGGCTTAGTTGCTTCTCCAGGAACAAGAGCAATATTTTAGTTGTTGTTTTCAAATTGTTATCATTGCTTGTTGTCATTGCTTATTGTTGTTAATAAAGCAGATTTTGTGAATTCCAAACATCAACAATCAAATTTCAGTTCTAGTTAATCATGCGTATTGTTTCGGGTTGTGTTTTCATCTTCATTGCGATGAAAAAGTATGAACATTTTTGTATTTCATTTGTAAGCGGATCTAATTATAGTTTGCTAGTCCATTAAGTCTTGTATCTATAAAAGCACTCTTCTCAATTTACGACTGCTTAAACAAACGATATGTGTTATCACGTCTTACAAGTCATTATTGAACTCATATGTCATAATGGTATACTCGGCTTTAATTAGATTATAATTGAGTGTTGAAAGCCATTGAAAACTGTTGCAAAAGAAGTTGCAAATTAGTCGAACAAATTATTTGTTTTGTACATTATGAGGTATGTTCCTACGCCTATTACGTTTATCAAAAGAATTTTTAAACATGTTGACAGTTAAACTGTTGATATGTTGACAGTTCAATGACATCTACATGACATCATGATGATTGTGATGAAGATTATGCAGACGAAATCTGTCTTCTCGCTCATAACTTCATTGAATTAATTCTTCTTTGGAGCGGTAAGATAATGCACGAAATTTATTTTATCAACCCCAATGATCAATGAAAGCTATAAAGTTTTCTTACTGGTCTGGAATTGCTGTTTCTGTACATATTATCACGGAGAAATCATCATTCGCCAATCGTCTATGCTAAATTTGAAATTAATTGTTCGCCAAATTCCGTGCTGTGCGTCATGTGGCGCTGCCTTGTTCACTGAGGTACTTTGTGGAAGAAAAAACCAACAAACATGGCATGATACCTCCACAGCTATAACATAGCAATTTTCATTGCTCTTGAAGAACTACGTCGCAGAGATCTTGCTATCCCCAAACCATACTAAACAGTCCATATTTCATGATGCATTATCAGCTATTGCACTGCCTCTGGTTGTATTTCTTCCCATCTGTTCCGAAAAGGAACACCATTTCCGGGAAATTTTGTTGAGCCAAATTGTTATGCAAGGAAAACTTCGCGTTTGACTCATCTTTAGCTTTTGTAATTAAACACTAAGCACACTCTATCAGAATTACAGTGTATCGAGCAGTTTGAGAATTTCGAAAATGATGAGTTTCACATCAAGCACAAAAAGACTCCGAGACAGTCAAAAAAGTTTGAGACCATAAATTGGAAACACTACACAATCAAGATTCGTGTAGAGCGCAAGAAAATCCTGCTCAATCATTAGGCTTGACGCAAACAGCCATTTCGAAGAGTTTCAAAAAAAGTGGCCTTCATTCATAATTAAAGAAATTGGGTGCCACATAAACTGAAACCGTGAGACGTTGAAAGACGATTTTGCATGCCTGGAATGCTGTTTGATAGCTTCAAACAGAAATCATTTTTGCATTCAGTTCTCACTGGCGGCGAAAATTGGATACATTGCGACAACCCCAAGCGCAAGAAAACATATGTAAAGCTCGGGCAACGAGCAAAACCTACGGCCAAGCAGAATATCTTTTGAGCAAGACAATGCTATGCATTTGGTGGCAACTAGAGTTTGGGGACGGGAATTCCCGGTATTTCCCGAGAAATTTTTTAAATATTCCCGGGAAATACGGGAAATTTTAAATTATCATATTCTTGTACATACATAAGGAAAATAATCAAAATGTTCAAAAAAAGTCCTTTAAAAAATGCCACTCTTCAAAAATATGTAAAGAAAGAATTTAATAAAGAGTATCATCCAACCCTAGATGTACGAACAAGGTGGAACAGCATGGTTAGAATGATACAATCATTTCTAAAAATTAAAGATGCAATAAAAAAGGCTCTAATAGATTTACGTTTATCATCATTGTTTGTTGAAGATTATGTCCCACACTTGGAAACATTGGCAAACGCTTTGAACCCCATAAAAGATGCAGAGGAAACATTAGGCAGGCGTGAAACCAATTTGATAATAGGTAATGCTATTATGAATACACTTTATGAACAGTTATTATCTGTTGATTCTATACTTTCGGAAAAAATGGTTCACACAATTAAAAGTAAAGTAAATGAAAGATATAATGACAAATTAATGTCATTAGTAAATTCTCTAAACACTTCGCAAAACAATAATATTAACATAACAAAGACAATTTTAAAATCCTATGCAGAGCAAATGAACAAACGCCTATTCCAAGCTACTGAAATAACATCGGCTGAAAGTGATGAAAACATTTCTGTTGCACAAATATATCAAGTTGGAAAACGCCATTAATAGGGCTAAAGAAAAACAAGAAATCTGAAGTTAAAAAGAGATAACTTATTTAGAAGAGAGCTAGCTTTATTTGAAGCTGGTACAAACATAACCAAAAATTTTGACATAGTTTTTAATGCGTTGTTAACGCTTAAGCCCACTTCTGTAGAAAGCGAACGTGTTTTTTCGGTAGCTGGTACATTTTCAACAAATTTACGAATTAGAATTTCTGATGAGTCATTAAATGCACTAATAATTTTAAAAACTCATTTTTTGAAAAGTTAGTTCTTCGAAAATTTTTTTTATATTTATTTTTAAAGCATATTCTTAATTAATTCTTAATAATAACTTATCTCAAAAAGTTATTATTAATCTGTTTGTTTTTGTTTATACAGTATAAATTTAAATGTATTGTTTCCTTCTTTGGTAATAAAATAACATTTTTATAAAAATCTTAAGCATTTTACTAGTATTGTGATTTTTAAAAGATTTCCCGGGATTCCCGGGAAATCGAATTTTTCATTCCCGTTTCCCGGGAAATGAAAAAGTCCGGGAATTCCCAAACTCTAGTGGCAACAGAAGATTGTGATCCATAAACCATTGTGTGATTGTGATCTTAAACCAATTCAGACTATCACATAGCACTTCTGCAGACAGACAACAATTAATTCGCCAGCATCATTTGAAAAATACCCATAATTTTCGAACAAACCACGTATATTTTTGAATATTATCATGAACAATTCACTTTCAGTCCAACCAGACACACAATATATCTTGTTAATTCCGGCTTCAATACGTTCTGCATATCTATATCTTGCTTCTTCTTCTCTTGCACATATTATTGCCGTACCACGTTTTATTGTCCGTTCAGAAATGATTCTATTTTCTTAAATTTTAATAATGAACCTCAAATAAAAATTCGGGTAATTAACGTGATACATAAACCTAGAGCTTCCTTGTAAATCCAGGTTTCTTCAAATGGTGATGAATGGCTATTGCTTATGTGATTGTCGTTCTCAGTTTTGTTCATGATTTTATAGGCTTTTCTGAGATTGGTCCGCCAGAGGGAGAACTAACTTTTACATCAAAATTAAAATTGGCTACAGCGGTTTCAGAATCTTCTCCCCAAATTCACCAATTCTTTCAGCAACCTACGACGCATTCATACTGTTACGTTTTTACCTTTTTAAAAACGTTTAAATATGAGTTCGTTAGTTGCAAACAAAGTAAAAACAAATATGTGTTTAATTTCAGTTAAACTCTTTATTCTTTACACTACTTTTGTGTTCCACCGTATACAACATAACGATACAACAATAATAATCTGTTTATTCGCTTTACTACAATACGTTTTCTGTAGTGGAAAAGCAGATGTTCTGAAATGTCACGAGTTTTCCACTAAGCCTTCTAGCTTTGTGAAGCTTACATACATATATAGTGTTACCTGCTACAGCCTTCTACTAATAACGTTATAAGTAGTCATTTACAGTAAGACCCCGTTTAACGCTGTTTCAGTATTACGCGATAGTATTGGGATTTCCCTAAATCGCGCACTGTATTGCTACTTGTTGTATATGTGTGCAAATGAAACGGCCATGCACCAACCAAAAGCGGTGCACTATATAGCGACGTTGTATACTATGTATCATTTTCAACGCTCTTCTGTTAGTCTGTCCAGAATAAATATTCTCACTGTATTTTCCGAAGTCTCGATCACAGTACGAACGCTGTTTCGTTTAACGCTGTTTCGTTTAATGCTGTTTCGTTTAGCGCTGTTTCGTTTAGCGCTGGAACTTATCCGAACGTATACCCCGCGTTAAACGGCGTCTTACTGTAATTTGCCATCATACCACTGGGACTAATTCCTACTACTACACTTGCCTCAATCCAAGATTAGGTGCGATGGTCACGAAACACGCTTATGCAGCTTGATAACATGCTAGTTATGGATGTATTTTTTAAATTTCCTTAACATGCTAGCAAAGGATAAAGTAACACTCACAGTAAGTTAGGTTAGGTTGAAGTGGTAGCTTTGATATCAAAGCCCAATTGAGCTTTGTTGAGCTTGAGCGGCCATTTGTTGACCACATTCCACCGAAGACATAGAAAAAGTTGGGCTGCACAATCTCTGACAGTAACAATGACTTACTCTACTCGAGTTCTTCACTCGGGATAATCAATTCAGAACTTTCTTTTTTTCTTCTGCATGTAAATTTTACATAATTTACGATCGTTGTCAATCACTTTTGCCCAGATTTTTATGGACTTAGAGGACTTTTTAACTTTTTGTTCTGCTTCCGACGTTGTCCAAGTGTACATACATAAATGGTCATTACAACCCTTTACTCAGGATTACGACCTAGCTTCTCACACCACTGATGTTATGTGTGTTAATTTTATACATGAGTGGCAGGACCTACAGTTTAAAGTCGATTCCGAACGACAGATTTTTAGAAACTTTTCATGGCAATTTTATTTACTGTCAGAGTTTTTGCCAGAAGTCTGCTGAGAGGATTTGAAACGAAGCCTTACGTGTAATAAGCCAACATACTACCTACTAGACTACGGCGACTTCAAGTGTGCTGCTTGTGTAACAAGCTTCGAGGAATCCCCCTACGAAACTTTCAAGCCTATTACGCAATCATCTTAAAACTTTACAATTCGGGGCTCCTTCTACGCCGGTTTTTCGATTGCCGCTGTCAGATTCATAACAGAGTATACTATTCGAGAAATAATTCCTAATTATACGAATAAGGTCCTCAAACACATTTAAGATCCTTACTCTCTTCTTCGCAGTGTTATGGCACAATATTTCCTGGCCTGTTTTATATATCCGCAATAAATTGGATTTCTTTTTCCAACAACAGCATAAATATGTAGGAAAATTCATAAATGAAACTATACACAAAAGTGTAAGAAGATACACTTAACATAACAGCCATAAAAACCACTTTTCAAGTAATTAACTTAAGTTGTCGAATACATTAGAATCCTCATTTATGTTGGGTTCATTTACTGATAATGACAAGAAAATAATGCTCGCATGTAAATGGCTGCGAACATGGATGAGTAAGTGGAAGCATAAGACCCGTAAAATTTAATTACAGTCAACCATATGTTACCCAAAAAAAAAATTAATCTTAAAACAGCAGACATCATTCTCAAGTCATTTAAATTATGGCGCATAAGTATGGCATGTACAGTGGACAGCAAAAGTCTTAGTACGGCAATATATTTGTTAGAAATTTTATGAATTTTAGCCAAAAGTTTGTATAAAAATTTATAGTTTATATATTTATTTTATTAATTTATTTCTGTTTTATTATAAAACAAATAATTTTTTAATGTTTTTCATAAAACAAAAGAAAAACAAAGAAAAGTTTCAGATGACTCCATAGATACCTCCAAGGAGAAACCTGAGTAAACTTAAAATTCAACGGCCTAATATGAATGAAGATGTTACTCCTTGTATTTAGTAGAACATCCCTTAAGGTCAAGCACTCCATTTAACCCATTTGGAATTGAATATGCAAGTTTTGTTTATTGTTTTCTGGTGGCACCATGAACAAGTTTTTCGGTTGACTTTTGTTTGAGGTTTAGCAATTACGTAACCTTCCATCCAAATGATCTCCTAAATACTCTCTTGAAGTCATATCGGGACTTTGTGCAAGAGTATTAAGCCTGTGGGGACTTTTTTGTCAAAATATATTGCCGTACTAAGACTTTTGCTGTCCACTGTATATGGTGCGAAAAGCAATTCTACTGTTTATTTGTCTGAGTTTAAAACATCATTTTTTAAAAGTGGATTTTATTGCTGTATTTTCAAATCATTTAGTTTATATTTGTTTGTGAAACAATTGCAATAAAATTGTCTACAGACTTTTGATACAAAGGATATACATTTTAATAATTACACTATGCGACAGATTAAAAAAATGAAATACACCCGGCTAACGATATAGTGTAAGTTGTAAGTTTTGTTGAGTAGAACTCAAAAATATTTTTTATATTTCTTGGACCATCCAAACTTCTTTTATTAGATAAAAATTGTTTTTTGGACTTTACGCACAAATTTATTGATTACACAAACATTTCTGAACCCATGTCCAAAATGTAAACCTTATTAGAAAGGAGAGGGATGGGCCTTTAAAAGGATATAAAGGGTCCGCAATTTGAAAATGCTTTAAAAAAAAAACTGCTGAATATTTTCTCAAATTTCTTTTTTTATTTGAAAGTACAATCCTTCCGGTTAATTATGGAAATTAATTTCATTCAAATGGCTACCTCGGCTGGCCATGCAGTAGCCCACACGATCGGTCCAATTTTAAAGCACACAAATATTGTCCTTTAAAGCGTCAATTGTCTCTGGCTTATCGGCGTAACACTTATCTTTGACGACACCCCACAAATAATAGTCCAAGGGTGTCAAGTCGCAGCTCCAAGGTGGCCAAACGACATCAGCTCTGCAGCTGATAATGCGATCTTCAAAAACAGGGCGCAAAACATCGAGTGTAGCTTCGACTGTGTGTTGAATGAACAATTTACCACAAATTTGGAAACAATCATTTATATTTTAATCAATGCATCGATCAAATTGATCATTTGTTGTTCATAGTGGTCCAAACCACTACATTCTGCTCCCACCAAACAAACAGCGATGTTTCTTGCCGAATTGATCTGGTTTTGCATCCGAAGTTGATGGTTGTCCCGGATTAATCCGTGATTTTATGCGTTTAGGGTTTTTAAAATAGAACCGTTTCTCATCGCCAGTAACAATTCGATAAAACATTGACTTTCCATTCTGCTTGGTGTGGTTTTTCGGTGTCCCATCTGTTTGCCATTCAATTCATTTGGCACCAATTTTCAAGACTTATGGATCTTTCCCATTGCTTTTAAACATTCAGAAATTGTTCGATATGCAACATTTGATATTTCTGTGTTTTTGTTTTTGACTCAAAGTGTCATATGCATCCTCTATTGTTTGCAATTTGGCATCTTCAAACTTTTGTGGTGATCTGCCACGTTCGTCGTGGCATTTTCTGCATACTGCTTCTAATAGGGCATGATCGACATAAGCCTCGGCAAGCAGTTGATGCGACCCTCTAGTACTTTTCTTCAAATGAAAACAAAAAATTCAATGGTTTCTGCAAATCATCTCTTTTTCTGGTACAAAATTTGTCATCTTTAAGTACATACTATACATAATTGGCCAATACAACCATTCAGTCAGGATTACGGCCTAGCTTCTCACACCACTCGTGTTGTGTGCATTAATTTTATACATGATTGGCGGGGCCTACGTTTTAAAGTCTACTCCGAACGACAGATTTTTGGAAACTTTTCATGGAAATTTTATTTACTCTCAGAATTTTTGCCCGAAATCTGCTGAGAGGAAGTCGCCGCAGAAATATTTTTTCGTATTTTTCATAAGGCAACAAACTACCTACTAGACTACGGCGACTTCGATTTGCCATCTTTAACACGATGTAAAAATATGATATTGTTTGTTAACTGATTTGGTGTATACTGAATATGTTTGTCAACACAAAAACAAAAAAGGCTCGTTCACAATAAATTTTTCCTCTGGAGACATTTGTACCTTGACTTTCACTAATTAAATGCATAGAGTGTTAATGGTAAAGCATAAATAAGATATTCTATTAGGATAATAAAGTCTAGGCCCTTCAGTGATTTCCAATTATTAACAAATTTGAGAAATTTTACAGTCATTGTTCTACTCAACGGAAATAAGTTCAAGCTTTAGCGTAAATATATTACATTTAGAAGTTGATTGGTATTTGATCGATAGCCATATCCCCTTTTGAAGCTATTACTTGCGTACATACATAATTAGTTACTAAACCCTTCAGTCAGGATTACTAAGTATAGCTTAGGGTATGAATGATAGATTTTTGAGAAACTTTTCATGGCAATTTTATTCACTCTCAAACTTTTTGTCAAAAATCTGTGGCCAGGGATTTGAACCATTGCCACTGCGTCTAATAAGCCAACACACCACTTACTAGACTACGGCCACTTCGAATTAATTTTATTCCATGGTCCTATACGCCATTATCGTTTAAATGTTCGTCATTGCTTTTCTGGGTGCAGCATAACCGAAATATTGAATTCTCTAAGACTGTGGCGGATAAATCACGCTGTATTTGATTGATGACATGGGCTATGTTGGGTTTGTGGAGCGCTGACCGCACTTACGATATGTTAATTATTTTTGTATCGTACTCCCCCTGTCACTATTTATAACAATATCATGATGCTGATAATAAGCCATGTAATCTTGCTGACAGGTTTATGGAATGTAACAATATTCAGGATTTTTTCATCCATTTTATTTATAAACTGAACCGAATATGTTGTAACAAGGTTAATGAAAATTGTACAATAGAACCAACTTCCAACAAGCCATGGCTAATACAGTATGAACACGTTTATATGTATGTGACTGCATGTATACACAGAAACATATTTACAACTCTACAACAATCCAGAAAACAATGAAAAATAATAAAAAAAAGCTTCATGGTTTTAGCCAAAAGTCATCGTTGGGAAACTGGCTTAATGAACATTGTTATTTAGTGCAATGCCCAAAGAAGTATATACAGCTGCATATATACGTAAAAAAAGAAGAAAATTCGCACAAACAACAACAATAAAGGTCTTCCTTCCTTCATATTCGGAATGACCAAAAATACAATTTTAAATGCCATAAGATGCAATGTTTTATTCATGGTTATTGTAGTTGTTGTGCATCAAATACATCATCATCGTCATTATCAACATCATTGTTTTCAGCATCGTCATGGCAAAAGGCGCACGAGAAGCATCATTTCACCCAACATACCCTCAGCAGAGGAACAAGAGCAAAAGTGCATCACCAATAACACCGGCAAATTTTTTAATATACATTCTCCATCTCATCTCCTATAGCATTGACGGTATATAACAAGGAGAAAATCAGAAAAAAAAACGAACAAATTTACAACAGAACTACAACAGAATTTTTTAATCAAAAAAGTTATAAGCATTATAAGCGTTCAAGCAAATAATAAACGAATGAATATACAAAAATAAAATTTTTTATGCGTGATACGTCAACGATTTCTGTACTACTCATCGGATTAAGAATTTACAAAGAATTGCTAAAGCACCGTTACAGAAGTTCTTCCACTATCTACATCTCCAGTGGCCTATTCTTATTATATTTCCGGCTCAAGATGTCTGTCGGCGTAGTCTGTTTCAAAACAGCTTAGTTTAGATTACGAAAGCTTTGACTTGACTATCGGCGTCTTACGAAACTGATTTGTTTCAAACGTCCACAAATAGTAACGAGTATAGATATTCGTAAGTGTCGAGGAAGTCTTAGAGACAAATCATCTGGACACAACCCAAAAATTCTGTGCTGCATGCATAAATGACAATCATGAGAAAGCTGAATATACTGTTACATTTTTAACTTTTTAAAAACGTTTAAAATATGAGTTCGTCGATTGCAAACAAAATAAAAACAAATTGGTGTTTAGTTTCAATTAAACTCTTTATTGTTCGCACTACTTTTGTTTACAACTTGACGAATACAGCAATAATTGCTTGTTCGCTATTTTTCTTTCCTTACAACGCAGATCTTTTCAACGGCGATCTTCATAACACGACCGTCTTCACACAAGACTGACTGAATTCTTACTACTCGTTGCCTGCTTTGTCTTGCCCTTTTTTATATGTTCAAGTAATGAGTATGGAGAAAGTTCTTGAAGTCGAACCTTGGGGATTTCGCCTTCTTAAGGTGTCTATCGCGACTTCATTGTTGTTTGTCTATTTTGTTCGCATCGCTTGTTGTTGCGTTCTCGCTTATTTGTGCCTCCCCTTTTCTTTCATACTTATGTTGTTGGTTTACTTGTAATAAGTTCGTTGTATGTGTTTGTTTAGCTTTTGCTCATTTTAATGTGAAACAACGATACACTATTTCCATTTTCGTAACAATACGGTTAATCTCTGCCGGGTCCTAGGTCATAAGAAAATTCTCGCCAATAAACCAGCATATGAGCTTGCGAGAAGTGGTGTTTCCTAGGCGTAAATTAGATCAAGACCTTAGATTCTGGGATTAGGGAGCGGATGTTTGGCAAAGTATGCTTAACGAAAGGGAAGATACACAGATGCAAATGCTTTTCTCAAACAAAGTGGGCTTGAGGAGATAAAAAGTTTTGTTATTAAATTACAATGGAAAGAGATTTGAGTAAAAAGTAGGCATGAATAAGCTGAATTTAATAATCGGTCTTTTGACAGGACACTGTAGACTCAAAGTACACATATTCAGAATAAGAGTTTTTTCGAGCACAATATGTAGAGTCTGTGGCAATGAGAATGAATCATTGGAACATATTTTTGAACCTTGGGAGACATTAATGAAAGAAACACTTGGTTGCATACCAGGTGCAGGGCAGAGAATTGTCACTGTTGACACACAGCGGCATCCTCGTCATCAAAGCTATAGGCTTAGCGGGTTATGGATTTCCTATATCTTATAAAGTATGTACAACTCATCGTATGAGATAAGCGGTTTCAACAGGACTATGTTAAATACCATACAGTTCATGTCACATCAAATATTCTGCATGAGCGATTTCTGGCCACCGAGAGTTTACAATTTGAGCCCGTCAGACTTTTTTGCAGTTTTTTTAAGTCGATGGTATAGGAAAAGAAACCACAAATTACAGCGGTCCTCACTGCAAACGTAATCCATGCTACCAGGCAAATTCAGTAAGAGTGCTTAGAGAATTCAATATTTCGGATATGATCCACCAAGAAAAACCTTAACGGATAATTGAAGTTCCTATTGGTAGTTAGTTGAGCCATTATACTATGTTCAGATATACACTCTTATTGGGTCAATATTCGGTTTATTGAGTACAATATTTTAAGTTTTCAGGCATAATAATATACGCAGTAAAGCTGCTTATGCAATATTCATTTGACAGCTGGTAAACAAAACAGCTGGTTGTTTCAACAACATGGTGTTTTTTTGTCTGTGTTGACATTTAAGTTGTCAAATAACAACAAAGAGTGTTCGGATAATTGTAATATGCTCACTGAACATACTTATGACAGTGCTGCATTTTAAGTTTTACTTTATACTATAACAATTTGAGTATTTATTGCGCAATTATTAATTAAAACTTTTTATGAAATATTCAGCTCAATAATGGCGTTTATTGCGATTTACGCAATAAAGGTGAATATCTGAAGGATATAAGGGTAGTCTATTTAATATCACTTGATTATATGACTATTAAACCGAATAGTTGAATTACGAACAAATTTTTTTTATTAAATAGTTGAACTTCACCTTTTAGTCTTGAACTACTGCAGACTTATTGAGACGTAGTCGTGTGGAAGATAAAAAATAAATACTCTCTGCTGAGGACTTCATTATTTTTATTGAAAAATAAAATCTTTTACTAAATGCTACAAACGTGAACTGAAATGCTTTCAACATTAGTTTGGCCGCATGCCAAAATAATTTTAAGAGACAATAAGATTTTTGCCTTAAGCAATATACTTAAGCTAATTAACGTCTACCATTGCTAGTTGTTTAATACGCGACACTAAAAATGAAAAATTAACCACAACCATTTGGTGTTTTAATCGACTAAAATAAGTTAAAGCAGCTAACATTAAACGAAATACTTAAACTTGCAGTGAGCACACTTTTAGAGAAATGTTTTATAACAAAGCATTACAGAACTAACTAGTGATTGAAGATGAACAGTTTAAGTTTTATAACCATACCTTAAGTTAAGCACAAATTTTTTATTGCCAACAAATTAGGCACATTTTTGCATAGTTCGTTGGGTACATACCGGGTTTACAGCAAATGTACTCATGAATATATTGAAAAGTAAAAATAATGGATGATTCTCTATCATAGATCAAAAAGAAAAAACACTGCTTCTGTTGCCATGTGGCATACCATTTGATTGTTTCAGAAGTGGTTATTGGGGCTGCTCTCAGGAACTATTGAATGCGTTTGAAACCAGACCTCAATCATCAGTCAAGTTCAAGCAATACCTCGCTCGAAGTAGTTGAAATAACAATTTACTCTATCTGTGAACTACGGGAAGACATCAATGACGCTATGTAGTACTAACTATTGATAGTCAATAAATATTACAACAATCACATAATAAAATGCTGAAGCCATAATCTTGGCAGACGAATGTCTTTTTTAGTTTCGAAACGGTTCACCACGTGCACTCTGATTACAATCTTTTGCATTTGACTGATTTGAAATTTTAAAATGGAACATTTTCAAAATCGGATGTGGGCTAGTATTTTTATACTCAAATATAGGATATATCCAAAACGTTTCTTTTAATATCAAAATAAAAAAGTTTTTTGTGGGCTTTTTGATGTCTTCGTTGATCTTTAGACTGATATAATTTTTGCTGGTAACACCGTCCCAACTTCCGAAGAGCACTCCCCATGACGAATTTGAAGATATCGCATTATACGGTATCACCTTGTCTGAAATCTCAAACAGTATTAAAAGAATCGGAGATATTGATTTCTGCTTTGACAGAGCGGCAGAATTTCCTCAACGACTTTCGCATTCGATTCCTTTTAGGGCTGTTGAAGGCTGCTTTATAATCTAATCAAATAACGAAAGTTGCTTCACCAAAATGCCTCTTATTCTTTATGACAAAGAAGGTCCGTGAGAGCCAATAGCTTCGTCCTCCTTCCAAGGAAGTAGGATAGAGATACCTAGGCAACATTGGGCCCATTGTGACACCATAATTCTCTATTATCCGGTAGTTCCGAAACCGCCCGGAGCTTCTTATGAAGCGACTCTGACCGCTAATGCCAATACGTGACAGTTCTTTCAGATCGTCTAAATAGTAGGTACCTTAACCCATTTACAGCCAAACAAAAACTACAAGTTAAATGTTTTAAATTTCAATGTTTATTTATTTTTAACAATGCAAAAAAAACAGAAACGTTAAAAAAAAGTAAAAAAAATAAAATTCAGAACATTAGAGGGGTGTACCCAAATTGGTACAATGGCCACTTATGTGTGATATTTTGCAAAACAATTTTTTTCAACGCAGAGTGTTTTTTGAATTTTTTGCAACTCCAGCGGCTTCTATTGTGGCAGATGACACAACGCACACGCTTAGGAAGCTTGAGTAACTCAAAACTTGTAAAAAATTTATCAAAAAAGATTTTGTGGTTGGCAGGATTCATGGTCAATTTTTGTAGCAGATTTTCACTACCCTAGTCCTAATAGCTCAGAAACAGGTGTAGTTGATTTACCACAATAAATATCAAAGCAGTAACAATATCCAGAGGAACTTGCTGCAACCCAGTTTTTAAAACCAAACCAAATAGGTTTACCTCGAATATACTGTTTTGCTGAATGGCGACCGTAATATTTCACAATGGATTCGTCGATAGAAATATGTTCGTGGAAAACACCCCATTGGTTAAATTTTCTGATAACAATATCAGCAAGTTGACGTACTTTAAACATTTTGTCACTAGTTTTTGCAGCGTCGTTAGTAGTATACTTGTGGCCATTGTACCTAAATTGGAACAGCATTATTATATGTTTTCTAAGATCTTATACATTTGTTGTATGAAACTAAAAATGCTTTTCAATGTTTCACCGTTTATTGAATTTTATATTATAATACAAATAACGACTATAAGCTTTAGGTAGAAAATATTACTCTGATTACCATTGACCGGCCTCTACATGTGTATTGTTAAAGAAGTTTAATGGATTATTACAACAATAACAATAAATGTAGTTAAATTGTTTCATTTAATATTTATAAGAGCACTTTCCACTATTCAATAATGCAAAAATAAATAAACTGGAGTAAATAGTTTTTTTATGCAGCCTTAATAATTAATAATTCCCAAATTGGCACAGTGACCGTAAATGGGTTAATGCTGGTCATGTAAATAGTAGGTGAAAAACAGTCTTCCATTATTCCTCATGTATGCAGCATAGCTAAAAACCAATAGCAAGATGTCCAAGATTAATGTGGCTCGCATGCGTTTCCATACTATAATGCCCAGTAATAACTCCGACAACCATAGTTAGCGTACCTCTTTGGAATTTAAGCAGACTCGCCGTGTGACCTCATGCAGATTTGGCCAGATTTTCTGCATCCTTCTGCTCGAGTCCGACTCCGCCCAGCAATCGTTAATGAAATCGACAATTGCAACATACGCTTGCAGATTTTCAGAGTGTTTGCCAAAGTCGAAAATTCATCGGAGAGTTGAATTGCTGTACTACGTCTGACCAGTTCATCAGCTCGGCAGTTACGAGGAATGTCACTCTGTCCTGGTAGCCATATAATATGAATATCATATCGTTCTGCTATCTCATTGAGACGTGTGCGACAAATTTACAGAGTCTCGCAGTACTTCACATTGAGTACTGTGATAGCTGCCTGACTATCGGAAAGAAGGATAATGCCGCTCATGGGGATATTTACGTCCCAAATACTTTTTGGCCACAGCCTGTATTGCCGACACCTTCGCCTGAAATACGTCACAGTAATTTGGCAGCCTTATAGACTGCGCAATTTCGACCGATTACGTAAAAATTCCACCTTCAGCGGTTTCGTCATCGGTGTAACATTTCACAGAGCTCTTTACGAGATGCGCCGCATCATATTCCCAGCCCAGTGAATATCCTGAATCTCTTTGAAAAGTCGTAACGCGGTTTCATGCTTGCTCTCGAAATTCCTAACTTCTTTCAGAATCCACGCGTGGACACTATTTAATTTATGCCACTATTCATTCGCATAGAGATGTCTACTTATGTTACTCGCCATGACCTTACAATAAAGATCAAGGGGAAAGAGGCATACAATTATCTCCAGTCCCGCGCAACTGCAGATAGTGACGAATTTGGACTAACACTTTGGAATATAGCTTCACATACATACGTATAGTGGCCTTAATATTATTTAAAATTAAACTCAATAAGTCATACTCAAAAAACGAGAGAGAAAAAAATTGCGATAGATGTGAGCAACCACATTCTACTCCTTCGTGACTGTCATAGAGTTTATTCATTGTAAACTTTATCATGTTGTGGCAGCCAGAAGTGACAATAAGAAATTCAAAAAGAAATGGAATTAAATAAATATTTTTGTTTTTGTTTTTGTTACTTAAAACTACAGTTTTAATAAAATATGGCTGCTATTTAACATCCTCGGTATTAAACTTTCTTGACAAAGTTTTTAAGGAAACTGAAAACATAAAATCTCACACCGTAACATTGCACAACATAATATACAGAATAAAAAGAAGTGACAAAATGGTAAGAATAACAATACAAAAGTAAATAGTAACAGATAAGTATTGTTACTCCAAAACGAATACAGAAAGTTGAATTTTATTTTTGAATTTAATCCGATGTACCTATGAATACATAAACATAAGACAGAATCAATGGTGCACTAGTTTTCAACCAATTCAAATTCAAATCCAATACAATCTCTATTAAAATATTTTGGAATTAAATTTTCATTTTTAAATTTTCACATGCTCAGCACGTGCTATAATTAAATTAACTTAATACGATGTTCAGATATGCACCTTTATTGCGTAAATAAATGTTTAGCGCCACAAGTACAAAATGAAGGGACAAATCTAGGGGCAATCTACTTATTTTGTTCATTTATGGTTGTAACATAGCAAAAACATGGCTTAAGAAACAGAAAAGTTGGGTCTTCCACACGACGACATTTCAATAAGTCTGCTGTAGTCTAAGACTAAAGAGGTGCAGTGCAACTATTAAATAAAAAAATGTTTGTTCGTAATTCAACTATTCGGTTCAATAGCCGTAAAATCAAGTGATATTAAATAGACTACCCTTATACGCTGTTCAGATAAATAGCAATAAACGCCATTATTGAGCTCAATATTTCATATAAAGTTTCAATTAATAATTGCGCAATAAATACGCAAATTGTTATAATATATTGTTATAATATTGAGTAAAACTTAAAATGCAGCACTGCCATAAGTGTGTTTAGTGAGCATATTACAATTAACCGAACAATTTTTGTTGATATTTGACAACTCAAATGTCAATAACGACAAACAAAAAACAAAATAAAAAAGAACAAAATAAAAACAATGTTGTTGAAACAATCACCTGTTTTGTTTACCAGCTGTCAATTGAATATTGAATAAGCAGCTGAACTGCGTGTATTATATCTTCAGGTTCCAAACCAAAAAACACTCACTTAAAACAAAATTGCGAGCATAGAGCGGATGTGTGTGTAGTTAATTCACCGATTTTTGCTTAAAATTCACTTCTTCTCAAAACACACGATGATTTGCTATCAATGACTGATAAATATGAACTAAGTGTCGCATCATTTTTAAATTTTCTCTGAACCAGTGTTGCAATTTTTGTCAAGAGCTGGAGAATTCAAAACGTCACGAATTTATTGATCCATTCTGGTATGTTCGTACAAGAGATTTGATATAAGTATATGATTGAGCAAATTTAAATTTGTATGAAACTCTGGTTTAAGCTGGTTTATCTAGGGAGCTAATATATCTCAAAAGAAACGAAATATGAAAAAACTTTATTTTGGTGTCTTCCTCTGAGTAGTCATCTGGCAAAAATTCTGCGAGTAAATAATATCACCATGAAAAGTTTCTCAAAAATCTGGCAACTTTAAACTATAGGGCCCGCCATTAATGGTTAAAATTAACACACATGGGTGATGTGAAAAGCTAGATTGTAAACTTGAATGAATATATTGTTTTTAAAAACTTTTAAAATATGAGTTCGTTGATTGCAAACAAAATAAAAACAAATATGTGTTTATTTTCAATTAAACTCTTTCTTGTTAGCACTACTTTTATATACCACCGTTTACAACTTAATGAATCCAACAATAATTTGCTTTATTCGTCATACTTCTTTACACTTCTGTTCGCGTACACACTAACAAATTTTCGGTAGACGATCTTGGCTTTTTATATGACCACGTAATCAGTCTGATGAAGGTTCTTGAAGTCGAACGTTCGGGGTTTCGCCTTCCCGAAAACTCTATCGCGACTTCATTGTTGCTTGTGCATTTTGTTCACATTGCTTGTTGTTGCGTTCTCGCTTACTTGTCTATCCCCTTTTCTTTCACACCGATGTTGTTGATTTACTTGTAACAAGTTCGTTGTATTTGCTTGTGCAGCTTTTGCCTATTTTAATGTTAAATGATGTACACCGTTTCCATTTTCGTAACAATATATTTAATACAAATATTTCTGACACATTTTGAATCTGTTATATTCTGGTTAAAAGTAAAATGTTTCAAAAATAAAAAACAAAAAATAAAACAACTGATTTAAATGGTTGGATTAAATAAACTGAGAAGCCAATGGTTATTCAATGAGGTGTCCTCATCATATATTGCAATATTCTAATCCTCTATTACGGGTTTTTTCCATGCTAAAAATTCACTACTCAATACAACCTAGCTTTTCACATCACCCATGTGTGTTAATTTTATACATGAGTGGCGGGAACTACAGATAAAAGTCGGCTCCGAATGACAGATTTTTGAGAAGCTTTTCACGGCAATTTTATTTAGTCTCGGAGTTTTTACCAAAGGACTGTTTAGAGTAGGACGCCGAAAGAAAGAGGCTTTTGTTCGAGATGTATGTGCAAGGGCTTGAATCACGTGCTCTCGACTATTTAGCCAACGTACTACCTATTCGACTACGCCGACCTTGAATAAGGAATGCTGTTTCAGGCAATCACCGCAATGTTAATTTTTTTTTTTTTTCAACAAAACAAAATATAAGATAAATATTTCTACGGCGGCTTCCTCTCAGAAGATTTCTGGCAACAACTCTGAGAATAAATAAATTTGCCATGTAAAAGTTGTTCAAAAATCTGTCGTTCGGAATCAACTGTAAACTGTAGGTGAATAAAATTAGCACACACAACATAAGTGGTGTGAGAAACTAGGTCATAATCCTAACTAAAGCGTTCTAATGACCAATTATGTATGTATGTATGTACATATTATTAAAACAAACTATAAACAAAAATATTGGATTTATTATTATTCGCCTTCTTTTTATTTACGTTTTTAGATATGATTGTGATTTTGGGAATTCTGTTCTAATCACAATTTTTATTCTTTTATTTGAATTCATTACACGTTTGTTGTTTAGTTTTTTTAACGTATTTTATTTTGAATTATATTTTTGTTTTATCATCCGTATTAAGTTTTAAATTTAATTTCCAGCTTTTCTTCTGCCAAAAACAAAAAGAAAAAAGTGAGACATAATGATTAAATAGCAATAAAATTTATGAAGCATTTCATCAATTTGTTTTCAAAACAGAAGCCGTTATTGGCAATAGACGCGTAGTGTTTGGAATAAATTATAAATAAATAAATATGTTAATTCTGAAATCCAAATTTAAATTCTCAATACATTCAAATGAGCTTATTATACCGTGTTTGCAGTCTTTAGATTTGTTGGTAAATATTATTTTTTATTCAAGACTAAAACTCCTTAACGCCTGACATCTTTAATATGCTTCCAACAAGAAATCTATTTTTCAGTTTTCTATTAAAAAAGACTTCTGACCAATCTACGTGACTTTTGTTTTCAACTCACAACTCACAGGAAATGGTCAGAAAATTTAATGTACGAATAGATTAAAAAAACAACAACAAAATTTTTTTTCTAATCTGCACAAAAATTTGGAGTACAATTGTGTACAACGGAAACAGTATAAAGGAAACTTTAAGGAAGACGCAGCTCAGCCAATCTACACAAAATGAATTTCTATTAAGAATTAAAGCAACCCAGTCCGCGTTGCTGGATAATATCTTATCGTTTTTATATAAAAGATTAAATCTTCTAGAAAATTTTACATGCATAAAGGGTGGACCATTTAAAACTTTAAATTTAAAGATGCAATAAAATAAAAGCGGTTTGAAATTTTACCAAATTTATTCTTTTGTTGTGTTCCGCTTAAAAATGAAATATTCACATAATTGGCCATTACAACCCTTTAGTCAGGATTACAACCTAGCTTCTCACACCACTGATGTTGTGTGTGTAAATTTTATACATGAGTGGCGGGACCTACAGTTTAAAGTCGACTCCGAATGACAGATTTTTGAGAAACTTTTCATGGCAATTTTATTTACTCTCACATTCTTTTGCCAGAAATCTCCTGAGAGGAAGTCGCCGAAAAAATATTTTTTTCATATTTTCGTTTTGATGTATGACCTGGGATTTGAACCGAGGTCGCACTTCTAATAAGACATCACACTACCTCCTAGACCACAGCGACTTACTTCATTCATATAGCTGCCAAGTGTATGGGATTGCATCTCGACAATGGAATGACATCTCAAGTTTTTGCCTTCGAACTTCGAACACTGGTTTGTCAGCATAACACTTTTCAGATTTTCAGATTTCAAACAAATAAAAAACAAACACAATTTATTTATACGATAAGTAAGTAAATGCCAATTAAATTTCAACACTCTCACACGCAGATGGCTGAAATTTTAGAAATAAAATGTTTAATCATGCTAAGCTATAGCTATAGCTGATCAATCATTTCATCAATCATTGAACTTCTTCTCCTTCTTAATCTCTTCTTACAAATCATTTCCATGTCTTGGAATGTTTCATCTGTTTTTACCAATTCGTTTTTATCCTACCAAGACGTCATGATCGCTTCGATCCTAGCAATGCTGTTAGTTGGCTGTCATAATGTATTTCCTATCCATTCGCATTTCATTGTAACGATTTGTCTTATTATTGGTTGTTCGTTCGTACGATCTACCGTATTTATCTCTATTCCACATACTACCCGGAGGAATTTGTAAATGAAATGTTTGTATAGGGTGGGCCATTTAAAAGTGCCATAAAACAAAAACGGTCTGCAATTTGGCCGAATTTATTTTTTTTATCGTGAAGTACAATTCCTCCAGTTAGAAACGGAGGCGTCATGTGGCTGACGCGATTGGCCTCACAGTACCTCATTCGATAGGATCAATTTGGTAAACTTTTTCGGTTATATGGGGTCATATTTCGGCAAAGTCATCGCGAATATTCACCTTCAAATTGTCCTGGTTTGTCGGCATAACACTTTTCTTTAACTGCGCCCCACAGACGGTAGTCCAACGGTGTCAAATCGAAGATTCTTGGCTACCAATTGACATCCCCATTTCGACTAATTATTTAATTAATCTAATTCATCGAACGTTTGACGCAATAAATCGATTGGGAACGCGATGTGTGGCAAGTTGCACCTTCCTCTTGAAACCAAACATCGTTCACATCAGTACTATAAAGAGCGCGTACAAAAAAATCGGTTATCATGGTGCGATAGGTGTCTCCATTAACCGTAATGGTTGTGCCGTCCTTATTTTCAAAGAAATATAGACCAATGATGCCTCCGCTGCCGCGCAAAATGGTCCCTCGTAATGGGTGTATTGGCTTCTATAAGAGCACGTGACGTATTTCTGAGCCCCAAATATGTAAAGTTTTTGAGTGCAACCTTCGGAGCTGATCTGATTAACATCTACCGCGACTCTGATCGACTCTCACATCATTTTTGTGTCCATATAAAACCTTTTACCTTCGACCATTAGGCCATTAGGTATTTAAAGGTCATTTGTTAAAAACCTTGCTTCGTTCAGAGATGCCTCTGACATAATTAGAGCAAGAAAGCTTTCACTCACTCCTATCCTATTCTATCTAATTCTCTTTCATTTTATGAAATTATAACGTCATTGTAATAATATCAATTCAAATAAATGCAGCAATTGTTGTAAAAATGTGTTCAGTGATGTCATAAGATTTAATCTTGGATCAAAATTGTACTGGCCTTTACACATATATATATCGTATATACCATACATACATACATAGTCGTGTGTAGTGAATAAGAATTTTACAGAAATAAGGTTTTATATCTTTTCTACAGTCACTGTTGAAAAGGCAACAATATTATATTTCTTTTTGTTTTTGTAATGTTCTACGTGAACTTCGTGTACATTTACATGACATCGAAGACACTCAGGCAAGTGGGAGTTAGACACACTCAAACACTTCGCAAATTGCTGTTGACACAACAGAGTGGTTCTGTCGAACTTGACCCTGTGTATGGAAAACTATTAAAATTTAACACCGTGTAGATAATAGTGCTTGTCATTAGCGCCATACGACTGTAATGAATAAACCATGCAATGTACACTTTCTTATACATCGTTTTCTTTCTGTTTTCCACCGAATTTTCTGCATTTCTTTGTGTGTTTTTTCGTCGATTTTCTTCACATTGTGGCATTTTGTACGCCAACATGTTCTGATTTTTTTATTCATTTCGTTTTAGCTAACCACCATCCACATCAAAGTGTACTTTTTTGTCGTTAATCCAGAGCAATGATTGGAAATGCTAGTTGCTTTACATTCATTTTTGAATTATTTGATCATTTTCAGCTAACAAACAGTGTCGGACAAAACCTAAGCACCCCTTCAGTACATTTTTTTAAAATGATTATTTTTTTAAGAAAACAAAGTTATTAATAATTTCTTTTTATTTTTTATTTATTTATATCCTTATTATTGAAAAACACAATCTTAAGGAATTCAGAATTCAATAAAAAAAGTTATGATTCAAAATACATTTTAAGTCGAAAATATAAGCGGACAAAACTAAAGCACCCCCAATTTAAGGTACAGATAAAAACTATTGAAACCAATATTTCTTTGCGAATACTTTCTTCTGGATGGGACATGCCATTCTTTTAGGCATAGAGGATGTTAAATTATTAATTATTTCAGGTGATATTGCTTCCCAGGCTATTTTCCGGCTTCAAATATATCGTCTTGGGTTTTGCAATTTTCTCGGTTGAATTTTAAGTTAACGATCTCCCACAAGTTCTAGAAGATCCATTAGTGCAAGATATTCAATCAACAGATCAGTTATTTCTTGGCTAATTAAAAAGTTTTTGCAGATTGGTCGCACATCTCCTACTCATCCTGGAGGAAGGCCACGGGAAACTTCACGACATGAAGACTCCTGAATTAAAAGGACAATTCAAAATGATCCCACAGTATCTTCTAGCCACATACGAAACCGCTTAGGTTTAAAAATTAGTGAAAGAGCGATTCGCTAAAGGACGGTAGAGGCCGGATTATTCAGTCTAAGGCCAGCAAAAAACCTTTCATATCGTGAAACATTTCGTATCGTCTGCGCACACGCCTTATGCCATCTGAATCCTTTAAATTAAAACTTAGATTCGTCAGAAAACAGCACAATCCTCCATATTTGGACACTCCAGTTAAGATGGGCCTTGACGAATTCAAGTTTCGCTTTTTTATTTTATGACGATATAAAAGTTTTTTTTTTTGCTGGTTGGCGACTGAATAATCCGGCATCTACCATCCTTCTGCGAATCGCTCTATCGCTAATTTTTAAACCTAAGCGGTTTCGTATGTGGCTAGAAGATGCTGTGGGATCATTTTGGATTGTCCTTTTAATTCAGGGGTCTTCATATCGCGAAGTTTCACGTGGTCTTCCTCCAGAATGGGTAGGAGATGTGCGACCGGTATGGAAAAAATTTTTAATCAGCCTAGAAATAATTGATCTGTTGATCGAATATTTTGTACTCAATTGATCTTAACCCAATCTAGAACTTGTAGGAGATCGTTAACTTAAAAATCAACCGAGAAAATTACAAAACTAAAGAAGATTTATTTGAAGCCGCAAAAATAGCAATTCACCTGAAATAATTAATAATTCAACATCCACTATGCCTAAAAGATGTGCGTGTGTCATCCAGAATAAAGGATTCGCAAAGAAATATTAATTTCAATCGTTTTTATCTGTACCTTAGATTGGGGCTACTTTTGTTTTGTCCGCTTATATTTGCGACTCAAAATGTATTTTGAATCATAACTTTTTTTTATTGAATTCTGAATTAATTAAGCTTGTGTTTTTCAATAATAAGGATATAAATAAATAAAAAAATAAAAAATAAAACATTAATAACTTTGTTTTCTTAAAAAAATAATCATTTTAAGAAAATGTACTGAGGGGGTGATTAGGTTTTGTCCGATACTGATGTGTTACCAACAAGCTCACTTTAGCCTGTTTTATGATGTTTATTTTTGACAGCATCATTGTTATTTTAATTTTTTATATTAGTTTACAGTGTCGACCGATTCATTTCTTAATTTATCAACCATATTTTAAATGTTGATATTTCTTTTCTTGAAACCATAATCAATATTATTATCACACTATTTGCAATTAAAAACTTAACCGATGCTGTTATCAAAAAAATAACCGTTATTTTCAAATTTCGTGAGTTTTTGACAGATAAAAAGATTAGTCGTGTTTTGGTGTGCTCTCCGATTTTTTACTATTCGCAAAAATGGATCAAAGAAACTGTATTAAGTTTTGTGTAAAAAATTAAATTAATGGTGCAAGGACATCTGAAATGTTGAGTTTGGCATTTGGCGAGTCTACTATGAGCAGAACACAAGTTCAATTGTGGTATAACCGGTTAAAGAAGGTCGAGAAGATGTCAATGACGATGAAAACATTGAAGCAGTGAAGGAAATGATTTTGGATAATCGTCGAATCACTGTTAGAGAGGTTGCTGATGATGTTGGCATATCGTTCAGCTCATTCCAAGCAATTTTCACGGACGTTTTAGGCATGAAACGAAAATTGCGAAATTTTGAACAAAAACAACGTCGCATGGACATCGCTCAGGATATGTTAAACGTCGTCAACAACGATCCAGATTTGCTAAAAAAGGTCATATCTAGTGACGAATCATGGGTGTGTGGCTATGACATTGAAACCAAAGCCCAATCATCCCAATGGAAGCGTCCAGAAGAGTCAAGACCGAAAAAGGCACGCCAAGTTCGGTCAAATGTGAAGGTTTTGTTCACTGTTTTCTTTGATTGCAATGGAGTGGTGCATCATGAATTCTTGTCACAAGGTTGTACAATCAATAAGGAATACTATCTTGAAATTATGCGCCGATTGCGCGATGCAATTCGTCAGAAACGCACAGAATTTTGGAAAAACCAATCATGGATTTTGCACCATGTTAACGCACCAGCTCACATATCGATGCTTATGCGTGAGTATTTGGCCAAAAACAAACCGTACTCATGCCTCAACCACCGTATTCACCGGATTTGGTCCCCGCTGACTTTTTCCTCTTCCCAAAAGTGAAGACACCGATGAAAGGAAAGCGTTTTGCTACGATTGGGGAGATAAAAGAAAAATCGAAACAGGAGCTGTTGGCGATACCAAAAAGCGCGTTTCAGAAATGTTTCGAGGATTGGAAAAACCACTGGCATAAGTGTATTATGTGGGGGTTACTTTAAAAGGGACAAGAAAGTTTTTGGTAAATAAATACTTTCTGAAAAAATTGAAAATAATGGTTATTTTTTGATCACGCCTTTTATGTACATTTCTGTCAAAGCATTTGTTTTATTTAAATGATTTTGAAGAAAACCTATGTCATTCTAAACGTATAAGATATGTTGATAGTACTCAGACTTTTGTCCATGACTGTAAGTGTTAAGTTTGGATACGTTGTGTTAAACGACTAGCTTTGCATGGACAAATATATTCTAAGGCCATTGGGTTTTTGCCTAAACGCCTTTTATATCTGCAGTCCTTTAAGCCATTCGTAAGAAAACGTCTGTACTCCAATCCAATACCTGAGAATTCGAACATTATTTTTGAATGCTTACATAGAATGTAAAGTAAAATGTTGTTCAGTCAGACTATCGATATAGTTGGCTCATGAACAACCAGCGTTATGACGGACGTATGAGTGATATGAATGTATTAAATAAAATATTTAACAATTATACGCCATGATTTCTTAAAGCATAGAGAGACGAAAGTGTTAATTTGCATTAAAAGCTCAACTAATGTGATTTAAAATTAAAAGACAACAGTATCTACATTCAATTTATGCTAGTAACTAGCTGTTGGTTATAAAATGTTAACAAGCTTTTGCTAAAACTGTTCGATAATTTAAAAATTGTGCATGTACCATATACATATGTGTAGGACCTTTTAAAACGCTTCCTATCTTTAAATTGAAATTAAAAAAAATGTGTATGAAAACTCATGTATGAAAATAACAAACAGAAGGTAAGTAATGTGAAAACCTAGGTTGTAATTCTGACTGAGGGTTAAAATAATCAACTATGTATGTACATATTCTGGCATTGGAAACTGTTGTGGTTTATGTCTTATTCACATACAACTGCGACTTAAAAAACCCAAAAAACTCTCAGGGAGTCAAATCACACAAGATCGGTAGTCAGTTCACATCACATTCATGCGAGATGATCATGCCCTTAAATTACGCATACAGAACATTCATTTCATTCATCATTTAAATCCACAGAAAGTTGACAATCATTGACTTACAATGTTTGCCGTTAATAGGGACAGACTGGCCAACTTCGTTCTCAAATAAATATAGTCCAATGATTCCGTCAGTCCGAAATCAATACCAACCAATGCCGATTTCGGTATATTTGGACGCTCTTGAATTTCATGTTGATTCATATCGTCCCAAAGTCTACAGTTTTATTGCTTACTTACCCATTCATTAAGAAATGAGCCTCATCGTTGAGAATGATTGTACAATGAAAATTAGGGTCCGTTACCAACTACTCAAGAGTCTATTCAGCGAACACACATTGTTGTCTATGGCCGACCATGGTGATTTGACAAAACAGACTGAATAGATGACAGATTGAATAATGTTAACTCAAATGCACCTTGAGATGGAAATAATGCATTAACACTGCTAATGCAAATTAAGTCTGTTGTTTGTCAATGTTATCTATATATATACAATATATAAATAAATGCGTGTTTGTTTGTATGTTTGAAGTTTATAGACGACTAAACGGCTGAACCGATTTTCTTGAAATTTCACAGTATCTTCCTGTATGTCTGGAAGGAGTTATAGGCTACTTTTTGTTTTAAAAGTAGCGAGGTGCCACGCCCACATAACCAATAAGTATTTAATTTCGCATATCTCATAAACTGCAACAGCTAGAGTCCTCAAATTTTGTATGGACGACTTTGGCGTATATATGAACAAAATGGGCGGATTGGCGGTAGTGTGCCTGTCACCTCCCATAGTCTATATAAAAAAAAATGAATGTTTGTTGTATGTACCTTAAAGAATCGTAAACTAAGCATTTGATCATGTTATGATCTTTAACAAAGTTGTTGCGCATGAGCTGACGAAGGTTTCTAAGTTGGTATGACCAGCTTCCGACAGGTGGTGTCACTGAAAATTACTCAAAATGAATGATAACCAATTGGTCGATCTACACCTCAAGCACGGAAGAAAAGAGCATTACGAGCCTCAGAATCAGACGAGCATTGAGATTGGAAAATCTTCGAGTATATGCCGCTGAGACCCGTTCGCTTGAACCACTTGAACAACGAAAAGTGAGATTAGAAACTGATCGAATGCGTACTACTCAGGCCCGTTCATCTGAATCATCAGGACAACAGGAAACAAAATCAATAAAATGATTCAAAATTAATTGGACATATGTGTAATGTCTTTCCTTCATATTCATTTTAGTTGGTGGCGTAGCAACAAGCGCAGGGTACAGCTAGTACTATAATAAAAATTATTTAAATAACGTGGGTAACGGAAAATGTCCAAAATAAGGTACGAAGATAAAAAAGGCTAAAAACATGAACGTAAAGACTGCAAAGCATAATTTGTACCCATAATGTACCCACAAACCTACTTGATAACTACAGTGGTTGCTGGTAGTTATAAAACTCCTGGTTGTTCTTCTTTTCTTCAAACTTCCTACCTATGAGAATATCAAGTTGATTTAAAATAATGTTGAATAATTTTGATAAGAACAAAAAAGTTAGTTTTAACAATCCGAATTAAATTTTTTTATGCACTACACTCAAACTTGTTAGGTATACCTTTGCGCATGTAGGTGCTTTTTAATCATACAAAATAATGGAAAAACATAGTCATACAGTTTTATGTTTTCTGTGAATTTTAGTTTCTAGTTAAATTTCAAATAACAATGAAAAGTGAACTAATTAAATTTATTAAACCGTTAATTCGTAAAGTTTTATTACCGAGTCAAATTTTTCTTGCATTACGCAACTGTCTTTTGTTTAAAGAAAAATTCAAATGAGTTTGGTTAATCAACTTCGACGATTTTCATTTCATAATTTCTAGTTTTTATTTGTAAAAATTTTTAATTATGCATGTTTGCTCTTTGTTACTGAATTGATTTCATTATTTAATACCACATAGCTTTTGTCAATGAGGGATTGTCTTCTTCTGATAATTATGAAATTAAAAAAGAGTCATTGTTTTATTGTATTCCGTTTGCAAGTTTTAATTAGAAATTCCATTTAATATTCATAAGACAAATATTTAATTATTAATGCATAAAGGAACACAACAAAATTTCTTTGTCTTTTCCACGAAAATTAAAATTTAAAGAAATTAAATGATAATTTATTAATGAAATCGCACATGCTTCTGCTGTTGCTCTTGCTAATGTAAGATAATTTGCAAACTTTATATTTAAATTGAAATTCTCCTTCTTTGTGTTTTTTTTTTTGTTTTTGCATTTTAACACAGATTTTATGTTCAAGACATTAAACATTTTAGGCAAAAATCCAGATGTTTCACTTCAAAAAAAAAACAAAAAAAACTTACACAAACTTACACATATATTAAATAATTTAATGGCCGGCAAAGCAAAACGCAATGGAAATGGCATAAAATAATAAAATTTTAGAAAATTTTGTCACATAAAACCGTTAATTTCCTTAAAGCCAAGTTGTCGTAAATGCCGCTGCTGATGATAATGATAACGATGTTGATTATTATTTATGCATGATGGTCACACACACACACACACAACAGGAAGTATATCGTTATAAGAAAATTTATATTCTCATTAGTAAACATATACATACGTATGATGATACATACATACACAATTACATATAAACAATAAACGTTAATTTAAAAACGAAAATGAAAAGGACATTATGAGAACAAGAAAATGTGTACACAAAAAGAAAAACGAAAAAAAGCCATAAAGACAGATAATAACCTTCAAAAAATAAATAAAATAGCCTGTAAACAAAATAAATGTTGATAACGATACAAAAAAAAGAAACAAAAACAAAAGAATATTCGTTGTTTCCTTATTTTAAGAAAGACTATACAAATTATTACTGTATGTATGTGTCAATATGAGCCTTCGTCAACGTGGAAAATTATATTCTGTCCCATCAGCATTAATGTGTGTGTGGGAAAACGAATTCACAATTTTTGGATAAAATTCACGTGCTCGTTTTTTAAATAACTAATTACTAAATTGATAAATTCATTGCCATTAAAATATGTAGTTAAAGTCGTCATAGTCTAGTAGGTAGTGTGTCGGCTTATTAGACGTTAAACCACGGTTCAAACCCAAGGACGGACATCAAAACGAAAATATGAAAAAAACATTTCTTTGGCGACTGCCTCTCAGCAGATTTCTGGTAAAAACTCTGAGAGTTAATAAATTGCCACGAAGAGTTTCTCAATCTGTCATTCGGAGTCGACTTTAAACTGTAGATCCCGCCAAACATATATAAAATTAAAACACACAACATAAGTGGTGTGAGAAACTAGGTCGTAATCCTGACTGAAGGGTTGTAATGACCAATTATGTATGTATGTATTTTCTGCAGATTTCTAGCAAAAACTATGAGAGTAACTAAAATTTCCATGAAATTTTCCTCAAAACGCTGTTGTCACGCCACTCATGTATAAAATGAACACATACAACATAAGTGGTGTCAGAAACTAGGTTGTGATCCTGAAGGTAACAACCAATTGTAATGACCAATTATCTATGTATGTAAGACCCGTTGTAATAGCGATTTAACAGTGAAATAAACACACATTGGGATAAGGAATCAATTTAATACCCTACCGACACTAATAAGCACCTTTGTCCTCTCGTATACGTCGTCGAGAAGCCACAAAATAGTGTTCGGCCCACACGTTGTATTACATTTTCGATTTATAAATCAGATGGCGTGAGGTATTTATTGCATGGTGTTCAAAAACCGAGGCACTTGAATGCTTCTTTCGACAGTTTGTTCTGATGTCAGCCAACATCGTATTGAATTATGATGGAATATTTCTAGTGAGACTTCGCAGAAAATAAAGACCTGGGATGTGAAAAGTGGTCCCACATTTAATAAGTCAACACACTACCAACTACACTACGGCTACTTACACAGATCTTACTTTAGTGAAAATAATGGACTTGTTCCCGAAAATCATACATTGTTATGCTACACTCGTCTATCCCGCATAGCATAACCGCTTCTAGTCGATTGGCCAAATAACTCCATTCCTGATGAGACCTTTTGTCAGTTATAAAAATACATTCCGAAATGTGCTTTCACTCTTCTTTCTCATAACAAATTTTCCTAGTTCAACACAGGGTAGAAGCAAGTAAATTATGGCAAAAAACCTGTTTTCATTGTATCCTTCTCAGTTGAGTTTCATTTAATCCTTAACAGAACTACTCTTGAGTGAATATTAATTTATTTTCCCCCTATTGTTTTTAGTTCTTTTTAAATGTGAAGAAACAGAGTGTTTGCTTCATATATTCAGTATATACATATATGTCTACACGTGTATTCACACTTATTTACATATCATTTTTTTTTCTTTCTTAACAATAACAACAACGAGAAATATTGAAAAACAACAAATAAAAGAGAGAGAGAGAGAGATAAAATCATATTTTAACAAAAGTAAGCAAACTGGGGATAACAGTACATGCAAATACAGGTTGTTGTTGAAAACTACATAGGTTTTCACATTACCAGTCATTGGTTTTCATAAAATCTAAAAGCTGTAAGCCATAAAAATGGCATTTGCATTCATTATTTCGATGGCTTTGCTTATCTTCATCGCGCATTATAAGAAATAACAATTCTGTCAACGTGTGTCGGGGTATTATTTAAGTGTACATACCAAAAATCAGCAATGAATCGTTTTTTCGCTACTCATAAGTACCCATGAAATTTTGAGTACAACAGTATTGAAATCAGCTACTCTGATTCATTCGTACTCACTGCAACGTTGATTTTTAAGTACAGTTTGCAATGAGTATGAGTACAAGGTAGATATCAAACTCATAACATTCGAAATATGTTTGATTCATACGTCTACTCATTCAAATTCATAAATTTAGATAAATACTTATAATACTCATAAATGAATCCAGTGATTCGAACCATTTATCAAAATTTGTTGTTGCATTTACAAAAAAAGACGATAGAAAAAGAGAAAGACAGCAAGCAAAGCAAACACACAATCTTCTAGTGAGAATTGTAGTTTTCGTACGCGAATCATACTTATTTTGTGATTCTTGTAAATATTTAGTCATGGAGAGTCGAAATCCACAACATCATGCGTATTGTTAAGTATGAGTACGATGAGTACTTCAAACTTTAAATATGAGTAGTATGAGTATGATATTAAAATAGGTATGAATGCGTATAAGTATCAGAAATTGTGAATATGATTTGATTCTACTCATCTTTTTGAATACTCATTGCTGATCTGTTTTACATACCAGTTATTAATACGAAATTTTCTGGATTTCAAAGTTTTCCTTCGTAAAGGCTTGCTAATGTGCAAAAGTTATAATCCGAGGGCGATCAAATTCTGCTAGAACGTTTGTTTATAAAGACTTGGATCTTCTGTGGGTAGCAGTCGTTCTCTAGTAGGTTGTGTATTGCCTTATTAGACGTGATGCCATGGTTCGAACCCTCAAAATATGAAAAAATATTTTTTCGGAACTGACTCTCAGCAGTTTTCTGGCAAAAATACTGAGAGTAAATAAAATGGCCATGAAAAATTTCTCAAAAATTTTTCATTCGAAGTCGTCTTTGAATTGGAGGTCCCGCCACTCTTGTATAAATTTAACACACAAAATAAGTGGTGTGCGAAACTAATCTTTTAGTTTTTCGAATAACTTTTCCACTGGCAGCAAGGAAATAGGTTGAATTTTTTGCTATAATGGCAAGGCCTACAAAAAAATGAGTAAACTTGTGGTTATTTATATCGGGAAGGCCATCTATCGATTTAAATTTGAACTATCAGGTAATTGCGAATCTGACAATACTTATGTTGTTCTATTCTGTCACAAAATTAAGTATATTATCTCCAGCAACGTTGAGATTTATTGGAAATTTACTTCTAAAACAAAGACAATTGGTCAGAAATTGCACGAAAATTTCGTACAAAATTTGGTCGCAGAGAAGGACCAACAGTGCCTAGTGTACACAAGTTTAGTAATAAAGTTCGTGAAACTGGTTTCATGTGAGTGTTGTTGTACAGTGCGTATACCCGAAAATATCGAAGCTTGAAAGAGAGTGCGCGAAAATCCATCAACATCAACTCCTCATCGTTCTTAAGCATTGAACATTTCAAGCACCAGTTTACGTCAAATTTTGCGAAATACATCTCGGTGTGAGGCTTTTCAAAGTCCAATTGTTTCAAGAGTTGAAGCCGCATGACCACCCGCTTGGTTTTCACATCGTTTTGGCTTCGCTAGAAGGGCCAACGAGAAACTGAACGATGACATCGAAAATTATCTTTTCGGCAAAAATTTGCTTCCATTTTAATCTTGGTGGGTACGTTAATAAGCAAAATTGACGCTTCTTACAGAAGCCAATGCACCCATTAGGAGTGACTGTTTGACGCGGCTCGTGAAACTTAGGCATTATTGGCCCATATTTCTTTAAAAATAATGACGGTGCAACCATTACGGTCAATGGAGACACCTATCGCACCATGATAACTGATTTTTTGTACCCGCTCTTCATGGTATTGATAGAAACGACGGTTGATTTCAACAGGATAGTGAAACTTGCCACACATCTCATGCCTCAGTCGATTTATTCAGTCAAACGCTTGATAGCCATTTAATTAGTAGAGATGGTGATATCAATTGGACGCCAAGAAGCTGCGATTTAACACCGTTGGACTATTTTCTGTAGTTCGCGGTTAAAGAACATTGTTATACCGACAAACCAGATGTAATGGAGCATTTAAAGGCCAACATTCGTGATGCCATTGCCGAGATACGACCATACACACTCGAAAAAATGCTTGAAAATTGGCCCTATCGAATAAGGCACTGTGAGGCTAGCGGCGGCAGCCCTATATATGAAATAATATTTTATTTCTCACCAGAACAATTGTACTTCACAACAAAAAAGTAAATTTGACAAAATTTCCAACCATTTTCCTTTTATTGCATTTTTAAATTTAAACTTTTAAATGGCCCACTCACCCATTATATTTAGTCACATTATTTATGCTTATATTTAAATTCATAATACCGAGAACATATGTGACGTATGAGTGATATTTAATTCCATTAGATTCATACATGACAATATCAAAGATTGTTTATAGCATACTTTTCAGAGTAACTATTCTAGTACATGTAATATGATGCGTATGAGTAATATATTTGAAATTCAATTAAATATAAAGTATACCCCAAGCTATGATTTGGCAATTCAAAGTGATTTTTAAAAATTTTAAATTTTTCGAGATATCCCAACCGAAAAGTAAAAAGAAAAACCACAATTCTAGGCTACATTCTAGTGGGTTCTACATCATGGCCTGTATCGTCCATATCTTCACAACAAAACAAATAAATTTGATAAAAATTTTTATATTATTTAATTTAATTATTTTATAACACACTGTTACCTGATACACTGCGCTATCAGCAAAGGTCACACTTTCAGTTTAACAGCTCTGTCTAATGCTGACAAGATATTGATATGAATGATGTTTGGTTTCAACAGTAAGGTGCAACTTGCCACAATGTTTGACCAATAAACTGCGATTTGGCGGCGATGGACAAATTTCTGAGAGCCGCGGTTAAAGAAAAGTGTTAAGCCAAAAATCCACAGACAATTGAGCATTTGAAGGCCAACATTTGTGATGGAATTGCCGAAAATTGGCCTGATCGAATGAGGCATTTTGAGGCTAGCGTCGGCTGCCCTATATATGAAATAATATTTCATTTCTAATCGGAACAATTATACTTCACAACAAAAAAAAAATAATTTGGCGAAATTTCAAACCGTATTAGTTTTGTTGCATTTTTAAATTAAAACTTTTAAATGGCCCACCCTTTAGATATTCCTTAGAATACTTATCAGAGTTAATAGTAAAGATTTTGGATTTCAGTCTCAAAATACATAATTTTGTAAAAAAAATTGAACTTTACACATGTTTATTCTGTTTTAGCATAGAGTCTGATTAACAATTCCAAAACAATGGTTAATAATTATTTTTTAATTAGGGTGCCCTATGATGGTCTATTGGGTAGTGTGCTAGTCTATTAATGTGAGGATCATGGGTTCGTCTCCCACCAGAGACTCTGGTCTGTTACACTACACCGAACTTATGGTCTCTGTTTTACTCAGCCCGTAGTAATTGTGAGGGTCGTGGGTTCTTCTCCCACCAGAGACTCTGCTCTTTGCAATTGTATTCTAATTAGTAAATAAATAAAATAATTAAATAAGTATTTTAATTACAATTCAAGGCATAAAGTATGCTAATCTTTTAGTACGCACTCCTTACTAGTTTACTGTTGTTTTCTTTAACACCATATCTGAGCAATCCCGGTTTTTCACGTATACAAGTACCAATACAACTGAACTCCCACATACCATCCATGAGGCTGCTATTGAGATGCCATAAATAACAAGACCACTTGAATGCAGGGTAAGATAAAATCGCTGCACATCACTAACGTCTATAATAATAAGAAATACAAAAAACATAAATTACAAAAAAAATACTTAAATTTGAGGAAAACTTAAGGCTGTCGTTAATGATTGCAATATTTTACAAATAAATGTGTGGGGGTGGGGTGTGAATTTTTAAGAAAATCATCAATACCATATGCGAAATATATTGGCGGTGATGCATTTATTCATTTCTTTTTTGCATTTTTTTTTCTCGTTCTCTCTGTTTCTGATTAAACGCCAACCATGTAACTCAAATTGCTGACCATTATTGATGTTTGGACAAATACTCCGATGTTTGCTGTTAACGTTTTTTGATTGTATTGTACTAAACTACCATCATCATATTGCGATAACCGAAGGCAGAACTAATTTTGTGGATTTGTAAATATTTGCTTATTTTGCTATTTTTTGCTTCTTTATTTATTTACTTCGTTTTCTTTATGTATTCATTATGAACATTTTGTAGGGTATTTTTAAATCCCTGTAATTCAAGAGAAACTTTTAAGAGAATGTGGATGGTTAACACAGTGGTATACAATTTTGTGTAAATAAACGAATTTTAAATTTTTAAAACGCCAAAATTCTATCAAGCAGAGGTTTGACTGAAGACATTAATGGCATAGGTTCACGTATAGAAAAAAATTCAATTCCTACGCTAAACCCTTCTTGCGCTAGTACTATAATTGATTTATGTTATGTTATGAGAAGTCGCCGTAGTCTAGTAGGTAGTGTGTGTGTGGCTTATTAGACGTAAAGCCAGGGTTCAAACCCCAGGTCAGACATCAAAAGGAAATATTTCTTCGGTGACTTCCTCTCAGCAGCTTTCTGGCAAAAACTCTGAGAGTAAAGTAAATAAACCTGCCATGAAAAGTTTCTCAAAAATCTGTTATTAAGAGTCAACTTTAAGCAGTAGGTCCCGCTACTCATGTATAAAATTAACACACACAACATAAGCGGTGTGAGAAACTAGGTCCATAATCCTAACTGAAGGTTATAATGACCAATTATGTATGTATGTACAACAGCTATCTTTATTTAGAGAGCTCGATCAGAGATGTTAGAAAGTGAGAGATCAGAAACCGCCGTCTCTTTATGGCAACAGCAGGGCATTAACTTATTCGTTTAAAGGACACAAGTGACTCAGTCCTCTTTTTATCCATAGGTGTCCAGAACTGTCTGTCAATATAGCACTTCTATGAGATTGAGCTTCTTTATAATATGTGTGGTAAATATCCAAGCTAACTAAGCAATTGAAATAACTATGCCCTGTAACATGTCGGAGATTGTAAGCTTCGTATCAGCAATGCAACTTCCAACTACATCCCTATGTCCCAAAGCACATATAAGAGCAAGTTTTTAATGACGTACGTTGACACTACGTTCGTCAGAGACTTAGTTGCAGCCTGGCTGTCGCAGTAAATCGAGATATTTTCAGGGCAAATCCTGTCACTCAGTTTGGAAAAGACTGCAGAGTTCAGATAATCTACAAAAGAATTTAATATCACAAGTCTTAACAACTTTACCACATCTCAGCCTGTCACTCATCTTTCAGCCAATCAGTGTAAACTGCTAGGTTCCCATTAAGAACCTTCTGTTCCTCATACCAAAATTCCCTAGTCGGAATTCTAAAATCGAATTGTATATTCCGAAAGTTGTAAGGAATAATATAATCCACCCTGATGTGTGTATATCTTCCAAGAATAGCAGCATGGCTGGAACACAATTTAGGCCAGGATTTGACTGCATTGAGTCTTACTGCCACAAACTTAGCATTCTGCCTTAATTGCAGACATACAGGGGAGTATAGTACTGGTGATCAGAACAGCTGATTGCCTGTGTCCTATGTCGGCAGTGGCATTGTGTTTGCACAGCAGACATATACACCACAGAACATACAGGCTATATGTAATGGTCGGTCTGAGAATCCAGATCCTGCCTATGATCCTTTTGCAGGTGCAAAGTGCTATTATCACTTTCTTAGCCCTATCGATAATGTTCTCCTTCTATGTGAACTTGGGCTTAAAATGACCTCCAGATATTTAATCCTCTTGCATAAGGAAAGTTGAACCCCGTCAAAGATCGGTAAGTGCAAAATCGTAATTTTATAACGCCTGGCAAAAAGCATCAATTCTGTTTTGCGAGGATCGACACTTAAACCACACGATGAACAACATTCAGTTGTAAGTTTCATTGCCTGGTTCCAGCTGAAAGAGGCAGTTTGCGGACTAAAACCTGATACCACAATGACCAGATCATCCATATAACAAAAGATTTTATAAACATGCCTTGTAAAATTCCTCTTTTCACTCCCCTTGCCATATAATCACCCTACCTAGAGAGGCATGATGAAAGCTTGCTTCAAAAAAAAAAAAATCAAATGAACTACAATATAATTAAAGGACATGGCCTATTCATTGTGATTCTTTATCTGTGCGTTACTTAAGACTGTTATAACAAAACGTTTTAATGGCGGTTTTGAAATAAAAATAATGTTTCAAGTAAATAACCAGTAATCTTTATACACTAGAGACTTGAAACAAACAAATAAACAAACCATGTTAAAGGAAGTGATACTAGCCAACGGCCTTAGCATAAAGAATCATTATTTTCTACCCTAATCACCAACGCGCTTAAAACAATTGCGGAGGAGGAAGAAATAGAAGCCAGACAATAAAAAGGGTGCTTTCGTTTCACACAAGGGATGTTTTAAGATGAATACCAAAAAACGAAAATATAACGAGGGCAGAATTTTGTGCATTAAATTTTGAATTCTGTAATTTTAAAAATTAATCCAGAAAAGTGTATGAAGGGTAGGTTCTTTACTTATGTGTAGTAGGCTAGATGGTAGTGTGTTGGCTTATTAGGCGAGAGTATAATTACAGACCGATATACTAGCCATCGTACAAAGCTTCCAGTTCTGCATATCAAAACATAGTGGCTGTCCCCAATGAGTTGAATTTTTAATCGTCTTTGTCTTTGAAAAACGGTTTGCAGAAATGTGAAGGAGCCTAAGGCTGCCAATGAAACTCTATGTTGCTGCCTTGTCATGCTGTCTTAAGATACTTGAAAGGGTTGTCTTCAAAGCCCTCGAAAAACGAACTTATGTTACGATTTTTATCATAGAAGTTTATTATTCTTTTTTTTCTGTATTTTTCATTTCCTTTCTTTATATATTGCTTATCTTGCTGTTTATCTATTATTAAGTCAGGTTTAAAACCTTCTCAAGCCATTGTGTGTCAAATTGTAAAGATCTAACGAACAATTGTTAGTGTGTACGAGGAAGAGAGTAAACAAATAAAGCAAATTGTTTTTGTTTAAATCAAGTAGCGAACAGTGGCATACGGAATTGTGCAAACAATAAAGAATTTATCAAAAACTAAACACAAATTTATTTTTATTTCATTTGCAGTCTACGAACTCATACTTTAAACGTTTTTAAAAGGGTAAAAACGGAACAATATATATATATTAAACAACATATATATTAAAAATCTAAATTTAAAAATGCAATAAAACAAAATCGGTTTGTAATTTATCCAAATTTATTTTTTGTTGTAATACTTTATTGTTCCGATTAGAAATGGAACATCATTTCATTCATATGACTGTCGCGGCTGGCCTCACAGTACCTTATTCGATCGAACAAATTTTCGTGCACTTTTTCGAGTGTATGGGGTCGTATTTTGGCAATGGCATCACGAATGTTGGCCTTCAAATGCTCAATTGTCTCTGGTTTTCCGACATAACATTTTTCTACTGAAAATATTCCAACAGTGTATAATCGAAGCTTCATGGTGGCCAATTGACATCACAATTTCGACTAATTAAACGCCTATCAAACGTTCCACGCAATAAATCGATGGTGGCATGAGACGTGTGGCAAGTTGTATAATTCTGTTGAAATCAAACATCATTCACATCAGTACCATGTAGAGCGGGTATAAAAAATCGGTTATCATGGTGCGATATGTGTCTCCACTGACCGTAATGGTTGCACCGTCATCATTTTTAAAGAAATATGAGGCAATTAATCCTCTGTTCCATTAGCCGAATCAAACAGTCACTCCTAATGGGTGCATTGGCTTCTGTAAGAGTATGTATGGGTTTTCTGAGCCGCAAATACGGCAATTTTGATTGAAACTAGTTTTTGCCGAAAATATGATTTCCTGGGCGGAATCGGCATCATCGTGTGAAGCAAAAACAAAGCGGATGGTCATGCGGCTTCAACTCCTGAAAGAATTGAACTTTGTAAAGCGTCACACCGAGATCTTTTCGCAAAATTTTACGCAAACTGGTGCGTGAAATGTTTAATGCTTAAGAACCATGACGAGTTAATGTTGCCTGCGGTCATAACAACTGTGCTAAATAAGGTTTTAAATTTTATCATACATACATAATTGGTCCTTACACCCGTTCAGTCAGGGATTATGGACCTAGTTTCCCACACCACTTAGGTTGTGCTTGTTAATTTTATATATGAGTGGCGAGACTTATAGTTTAAAGTTGACAATTTTAATTACATTCAGAGTTTTTGCCAGAAATCTGCTGGGAGGAAGTCGTCGAAGAAATATTTTTTTTATATTTTCGTCTTAATGCCTGACCTGGGGTTTGAGTCGTTGCCTTACGTCTAATAAGCCAACACACTACCTAGTAGACTACGGAGAGCTTCAAATTAAATTCGAATTTTATTTAAAAATTTTTATTCTCTTCTTATTTATTGTCATTATATTTAAGGTATTGTCGCCATTTGAAATTCGAGACACCACCATGCAATGCGCATACAGTTCCCCTAAACTTAGTTACATATTCATCTACCGTTGGCAATTGTCTATACGGTTTGCTTGTTTTTACGCTATGAAAAAAAGGCTTTTCGAAATAACAATTAAAGACGGCGCTACACATTCATAAATTAAATGAAGACTGGCATGACCCTTTCAACAAGACATAATGAAAATGAAACAGTTTTTGTTATATCATGTTCTGCTTTAACAAGTAATTTTTTCTCCCTTTTTTTCTGTAAAATTTTTGTATTTTGCTTTCTTTTCTGTCTTTTACAAAAAATATTAAATAAAATTAAATATAAAAACATAAAGATAAACGTAACCATAGTAGTTAACACGAGGTATTATTGTTAGGCAGAGAAATTAAACCCAGGGATTGTCGAGAAAAAGGGAGTTTAAACACAACTATTCAGAAATAAATCTAAATTACAGGACTAGTGTTAAGAAGCTATTTATTTTGCTCTTTGCTGGAAAAGTGTTTTTCTTTTTTAAACTAGCACACTTGGGCTAATGAACTTTAGAACCCTTGTCTACATCTGTTATTACAAGTTGAGTCTGTGTTGCCGCCTTCTGTTTTTCCTTTTTAAATTAATATGAAGAGACATTAGATACAATTTAAAAATGCTTTTTATTTATAAAATTTACATAAAAACCTACAATACCAAAACACAATAGCAACAAGAAATCAGGAGTACATCTGTTTGTTTGCAGAGGTTGAAAAGAACTCATTGTTCGCATTTCAAGATAATTTGTTTTCTTGTGTAGCTTTGATTATACCCTGAACTAAGGGTAACACCCTTAAATGCCTATGTATGTATGTCACCTATGCTTGTTCTTTAGAGCTCGTACAGACTATAGTTCTTACAAAAGTAATTTAAAGACGAAAATAGCGCTTTTGAATTAGTTCAGGAAACCAAATTTGAATAATTTGTCTTTAATATTGTGCCGAATTTTTTCATAAGGGTTTACAAGGTATTTAAACGTTTAAACGCATAGGGAATAGAGGTGGCAATCCAGATCTATAGGGTGGGTTTAAATTTAAATCATCGAGTATTTCGAATCTGGCAATACTTATGTCATTCTATTCTGTCACAAAATTTTGTATATTATCTCCACTGAACGTAATGAATCGATTTACGCTTGAGCAACGTCTGGACTTATTATTTCGAAATAAAGGCAATTAGTCGGAAACTGCACGAAAATGTCGTACAAAACTTGGCCGCAGAGAAGGACCAACAATTCCTGGTATACACTAGTTTATTGCTAAAGTTCGTGAAAGTGGTTTCATTGTTGATGCGCTAGATGTAAGTGTTGTTGTACGGCGCGTACACCCGAAAATATCGAAGCTCTGATCAAACGAAGTGTCAACCTCTTCACAAGATAATGCACTTTCAGAATGTCACGACTTCTTTCATATTTTTTAATTAAAGTTTGCTACTATAAACGGACAAACTTGAAAAAATGTGAAAAATTCGCATTTGTCAAGTTTACCTCATCAAACCTCATAGCATATTAAGTCGTATATGTATGTATATGAATACCGTTTTTAAGGCCCATCCCTCTCCTTTCTAATAAGGTTTAAATTTTGGACATGGGTTCAGTTTTTGTCAAATAAAAGAAGTTTGGAGGGTTCAAGATTTATAAAATAAATATCTTTGAGTTCTACTAAACAAAACTTACAACTTGCACTATGTCATTAGCTGCGTGTATCTAATTTTTTTTTATTTTGTCGTATAGTGTAATTGGTGCTAAGAAAAAAGTGCAAGTAATAATGGGTAATTTCCACTACTGCGGAAATATTGGTTGTTTGCTGGTATTTGCTGTTAAGCTGTATTTTTTTTTTGTTTTATTTGTTTTTCTTGCTCGATATGATTAACAAAGGTTGCCATAAAAAACTTCGCCGGTATTTTAAGGTGTCATGTCTTTAAATGTCTTGTATCTGTCATGGTATTTAAGCTTCTAAAAAGAAAAAAATCCTTAAATAATTATATCAACACTAACAGATATGCAATCTGCTGACTACACCAAATAATCTTTACGTCGGAACTTGATACAAATGAGGGTAATTAATTCTGCAACTTTTTGAACTGCAGACCAACTGAGAAGACAGCACTTCTTCTGCCAATAGCGTTATTTTTTCCCCTTATTCATGCAGTGCATTGTGTTGGAATACAGGAAAGATAGTTGATAGGAGAAAGGACAGAAGGGATAGGATGCGAAAATATTTTTTTTTCGCCATGATGAACACTTTTTTCCGAGAATTGCCTTTCAGTAATAATTCTGTTTCTTTTTCTATTGTCAGTAATCGCATATGATGTCAGACCAACAACCAGATAATCACAAACACCCAGAGCCTTTGATGGGAATCGAACCCGCGGACCCGGCACTAGGCCACCGGGACACGCTTGAGTCCTGTCAAAGTTTAAACAAACAGTGTCATTTAGTGTGTGCTTGACAGCCATCGATATCATACCACTTATGGTATAAATTTAAAAAAAGTAAATGTCGTGGTCTGAATTACTTGATTATACATCACTCAAACCAAGACAAAGCTTGATAAGTAGTATGTGAAATCTAGATCGTAAATTTCATTACTGCCAAGGTGGTTTGCCGTCAATGTTCAGAATCTTTGGTTGAATCTGAATCCAATACTTGAACTAATTGAAAAAATTCAAGATATTCCGCTGACAGGCTTTGGGTTAAAAGTACGAGACATTATGCCTCTCACATGGCCCAGGAGTTATACTTTAAAATGATCCCTTCAATAGAAAAGTTTTCCTTAAAATGTGTTCCGCATCTGTTCACAAAAGCAATCAGGTGACACCTTTGACTAGACTGATTATTGCGCAGTGAACAAAAGGTATATCCACGCTACACACAAGACAATAAAAATTATCAAAACCGTAGATTTTGCGAAGCATTTTGCCCCAGAAAAAAGCCAAAGTGGGTATGTCAAGTAGTGGTATGTAAGCGTTATAACCCACATTCGTTACGATCAAAAGGATAATACAGTCAGAGACATAACTTACACCAACTTATTTTGTCGATTTAATGTGGATATGCAAACAAATGATCACATGTGGGGAAAAAAGGATTTTTGGTCCAATACTTTTGCAAAAATGCACACAGGGGTTGTTTATACACCAATAACCTAGAAAAGTTAGAAAATAGAGGAGCTAAACAAAAAAATTATATAATACATACATACATAATTGGCCATTACAACCCTTCAGTCAGGATGACGACCAAGCTTCTCATACCACTTATGTTGTGTGTGTTAATTTTATACACGAGTGGTGGGACCTACAGTTTAAAGTCGATTCCGAACGACAATTTTTTGAGAAACTTTTCGTGGCATTTTTATTTACTCTATAATAATGTAATACTAGATTTGTAATGACTTCAGTTCTAATAATATTCTGGAGTGGTGATAATTTTGCCGAGACACTGTTGTTGTTTAAAACTGCTAGAATTCATCTAGGCATATGGTCGACAGAATTTATGGAGACCAGCTGTTATTGATATATTCAAATTATTTCTCAATCAAAATACAACATACATAAAGGGTCATTGCAACCCCTCCGTTAAGACTACGGCCTGTATTCTGACACAACTTATGCCGGGTGTTTTAATTTTATATATGAGCGGTAGAACCTACAGTTTAAAGTCGATTCCGAACGACAGCTTTTTTAGAAACTTGTCATGGCACTTTTATTTACTCTCAGAATTTTTGCCAGAAATCTACTAAGCGGAAGTCGTTATATCGGGGATGTGTGATCTGGGGCTAAAACAATGGCCTCATGTCTAATAATCCAACACACTACCTATTAGTCTAGGGCGACTTACAATCAATTTTGAAGTATATTTGGGCATGGATTTTCGAAGGTTTTCAGCATAATCCATTACTTTCTAATTAATTTGTATACGATATAAATGCCCTAAAACCATAGTAGGCAACTCAACTTCGCACAACAATATTATCTCTTCGTACTGTAATAAATTGTTACGTTTTTACCCTTTTAAAAACGTTAAAAATATGGGTATGTAGATTGCAAATAAAATAAAAATAAATTTGTGTTTAGTTTTAATCAATTCTTTATTGTTCGCACAATTCCGTGTGCCACATTTCACGTCTTGACTTAAACAACAACAATTTGCTTTAATTGTTATTATTCTTTACACTCTTTCGCGTACACGATTATTCCTTTCACAGGCAACGCGTCTTCACACAAGACTGAATGAATTCTTTCTGATCCCGTTGCCTGCTTTGTCTTGCCTTTTATATCGCTGGGTAAATAGTCTGATGTATGCTCTCGAAGGAGAATGACTTTGCTTTCGCGAAATCTCTATGAATGTAAACATGTTGTTTTCGTTATAGTTGTTTGTGTATTTTGTTTATATTTGTCCTTGCAGTGTTGTTGTTGCCTGTTTGTTTATTTGTTTATTCCTATTTTTATGCACTGATGTTGTTGCTTTATATTTGTGCTTATTCGCTGATCATGTAAACAAGTCCATTGTTTTTGTTTTTGGAGATTTTGTTTATCATTTTTATAACACCATTTCCATCTTGGTAACAATACACAATATACAGTTGAAGACGAAAACAAACAAAATTATTAAAATTAGGACGATACCAATGAGAACCAAATCATGCATCCCAAAAAAGTCATTCTGGGCGAACAGAATCATTGATTCGTATTTCCGTAGGTCACTATTCCTTAGCCCGCTATACGTTATTGTCGTAAGCAATCTATTAGCCGTGCTTTTGTTATAATATATTGCGCATTAAAGAACCTTAGGGTAACGCGTTTTATTCATTGTTATAAAATGCCATGAAATGTAGCTAAAAATTATGTTGTATGGATGGTATTTATCGAAAATATTAATTTTCCCCTTTCGTATGAAATCTTAGTTTTAAAAAGAACGATTTTTCATTTCTCAATTAAATTGTTGACGAATTTTTCTAGTTTTATAATATTATCGCACGATCTTGATGTATAGAATATGAAATAAATAAATAAATATAAAGGTAGTACAGTCATCAGCTTACAGCATTCTTATAGCAAATGTCTACGCACTTCCATGTTAATATGTTTCGGTAAGGTTGTTTTACAGTTATTTGCTTATAAAATCTTTAGAAGAAATCTAATTTGCACAGGAAGTCTCATTGGTATTAAAATGTTAGCATAGCATAGCACAAGACACAGCAACATGGTGTAAAAGATAGTCAAGCAAAGCAAAACACTGCCTTTCATCTTTGGCTACTTATATATACACACGCATGCCATACTGACAAAGCTATGGAGTATAAAGAAGGCCGATGACGTTCGCAATACCCCTCTTGAGACAAAATGACAAATTGCCTATCACTGTGTTACCTTTCCGGTTTTCATTTTCCTTGTCAGACATATATGCATACGTATAAATACTTACAGTTGCGCTTACCATACATATTGCCTGGTCCCTAGACATGTTTTGCTGCATTTTAAAGTGTGTATGTGAGACAAGCACATTTACATGTGCCTGAACGCCAATGTAGAAGCATTTATTTAAGAAATCTTATGTGTGTGTTTGTTTTTTTCAGTCATTTGCCACTCATCTTAAATCAAAACTTTTCTTTTTCACAAGTTTTTTTATTGTTGTAAGAAAAGTTCTTGTTTTGAATTGGTTTACTCCCCCTCTCATTTGTTGTTTCAGTATTTAAAAAAATACATGAACTATGACAAACATTTTCTCTCCGCTATTCTCAAAACACAAACATTTTTTTCTACCCTCCCCATTTGATTATATCATGTTTGTTGTTGTCAAAAGAAATTGTGCTGTTCTTCCAAAGCCCAAAAGGAGTTTTCAGATTTAAAACAAATAAAAAACAAACACAGTTTATTTATACGATAAGTTAGTAAAATGCCACTTAAACTTGAACATACTCATACGCATTGGACGTATATATATGCCAGTGCTCTTAAAGAAATTTTCGAAATAAAATGTTTAGCCATACTAAAGCCAGAGCGTTGAGTATATTTCGGCACCCTATGCCATAATTTTCATTCATATGGTCTCGCAGTTGAGTCGCCGTAGTGTAGTAAGTAGTGTGTTGGCTTATTAAACTTAAAGCCAGGGTTCGAACCCCAGGCCAGACATCAAAACAAAATACAAAAAGTATTCTCTCTTCCTCTCAGCAGGTTTCTGGCAAAAATTCTGAGAGTAAATACAAATTGCCATGAAAAGTTTCTCAAAATCTGTCGTTCGGAGTCGAATTTAAACTGTATGTCCCACCACTCATGTATAAAATTAACACACTCAACATAAATGGTATGAGAAACTAGGTCGTAATCCTGACTGAAGGGTTGTAATGACCAATTATGTATGTATGGTCTCACAGTATTCGATCGGACCAATTTTTGTGCCTTTTTTCGATGGCATGGTCACATGGTATCGCGGCAATGGTATCTTCTCCACTGAAAAAAGTCCAACGGCATTAAATCGCAGCTTCATGTCGGCCAATTGACATCACAAATACAGCAATAAATCGATTGTGGCATGAGATGTGTTGCAAGTCTTACCATCCTGATGAAACCAAATATTATTCACATCAACACCATGTAGAGTTTTCACGGTACGAAAGGTGTATCCATTAACCGTAATGGTTGCGCCGTCTCATTGTCTAGTCGCAGCTTCTTGGCGGCCAATTGACATCAACATTTCGGCTAATTAAGCGGCCATCAAAGTATAACCCAATAAATCGATTGCGGCACGAGAGGTATGGCAAGTTGACTCATCCCTTTGAAAATAAAGACCGTTCACATCAATACCATGAAAAGCGGGTATCATGGTGCGATATGTGTTTCTATTGACCGTAATGGTTGCGTCGTCCTCGTTTCCAAGAAATACAGAGACATTCTCGGAAAATTCGCCGATATTGATGAATTCGATATTTTCAGGTGTACACACTATACGAGCACGCGAACGTCTTGGCGCATCAACAATGAAATCAGTTTCACGTACTTTAGCAATAAACTTGCGTATATCGGCCATTGTTCGTTGATCTCTGCGACTAAATTTTGTATGACATGATATTAGTGCAGTTTCCAAACAATTGCTTTTATTTTGGAAATAAATTTCCAATAAATCCTTACGTTACTCAGGCGTATATCGATTCATTACGTTCAGTCGAGATAATATACTCAATTTTGTGACAGAATAAAGAGACTTAAGTATTGCCAGATTCGAAATAGCCGATGTTTCAAATTTAAACCGATAGCTGGCCAGCCGATATCTGTATTGTACATACTAGCCGGAGGTATTTGTAAAGGAAACTTTTGTAAATAAAAACAAAATATGTATTATGCGACAATAAAAATACCATATTTATCATACACATACATACATAATTGGTCATTACAACCCTTCAGTCAGAAACATAACATTATCATAAGAAACATAAATATGTTTGAAATATTTATTTCTCCGACCCTCCATTTAATACAACGTTTCCTTTAAATTACCAGGGGGCGCAAATATTACTAATTTTCTCTCTAACACTATGAACACTTTGCCTTTGAACCCTTTTTTGAAATGTAAAATATTTGACGGATAATTGTTGTGTCAGTGTGCGTGTCAATGATTGTGATGAATGAGCGCTTTTCAAGGCTTATCAACAAACTGTATGTGTGCACATACATATGCTTACGTTAAAGACATACTTCCTTTCATTTGACATATTGCAGTAAACGACAACAAAAATACATTCTAACAAAGAACAATAGACGATAGTAATGAGGGAAAAAGGAAGAGAAAATGTTTTCTTGGAATTACAAATATAAGGCACCCATCGTACGACTTTGTCATTTATGCACACATCTCAAGATAAACGTCAAAGTACAGTGTCTAACAAAAATTGTGTGTTTTTTATTAGTTTGGACTTCAAAGTAAATCCTATTTTAAAACAATTTCACAGTTCTTCTAAACTCAATAGATATTAAATTACAGACAATACCCGGAATAAATTATGCCATTAAAGTTTCTTATCTTTGTAGTCAATATTATCTTCGTATGAGGATTGCAGTGTTCCTCTTCTTTAGGCGAATACGGCCACGATAGTTTAAAATGTTGCGATCAAATAAATGCGGATGGAAATCGAACTTCTTCAAGTATTCTCCTGACCACTTTCTAATTTCTGATTTGGTAGCTGACATGTTGAAGTCCTTAAGTATTATTAAAATTGTTACGCTTTTACCGTTTTAAAAACTTTTAAAATATATGCCTACTTTAGCGAATATGTGCAAATAATGCGATTTTTATTATCTTAAAAAAGATATCTATAAAAAGGGAATAAACTTTGCAAATTTTAAATCAAAGTATGTTTAGATATTGTATTAAAAATTTATTTTATAATAATATCGTAAATTACATTGGATATCGACATTTAATTTTAAAAATTTCGATAAATATTGCTTTCTTCAAACATTTGTGCATACTTTCAATCAGTTGACAATACGTATGTCAGTACATCAATATGTATTGAAGCTTTAAAACTGATGATTGAACTAATGAACTGAAATTCCCTTTATGGATTTATTCAAGTGATATTCTCCTTTTAAATATTACATAACACAACAGACGAAATACAATTTCGCCTGCATATGTATGTTATCATTTTAATAATAAAAGAGAAAATATGATACAACAACAATTTCTTTTTGTATTACAATAAAAATAACATAAAATTTTATTTACAAAATGCTTATATTCAATAATAATTTTTATTAACGTCATAACTTATGAAACTGTGTAAAGAAGACAGACAGACAGACAGAGAGATGAGCAGACGGGTATATCATAAATAATATATAGGCCTGCTTTTTTTTTCATTTTCAAGATTTTATTTCTGATTTTTTATTCATTTATTGGTTTCTCTCTTTTTTTGCGATTTTATTTTATTTAAAAGTATACATACATACATATGTACATACATGTATACTTACATACGTATAAATATAATATTTGATGTTTAATGTTGTTTAATATGAGTGACAGTTGGAAACAGCAGTTGCTTAACATTGCTTTTCTTTTTTGGCATCTTTTGTGGGAATTGTTTTTTTTTATTTCTTAATTAACAATACAATTTACAATTGCTGATCAAAACGAAACAGACGAGGGATAATTTAATTTTTTTTTTTATTCTTTAAGATTTTATATTGAAATGGTTACATAATCATTTCTACATTTCGAAATTTAATTGCAATTGTTACAGAAGAGATAATAATTTTGGAATAAAAATTATTTAAAATTTAAATTAATTTTCACTACCGTCACTGCCCGTTTAATTTCTAGTTTCAATTTAATTTTAAAATGTTTATTATTCGCCTTCATCCAAGAAGTTTTGTCTTAATTTCTCCAAGACTTGTTTTATAATTTATAGTCTACAACGTATTTCAACGATTGAACGCATACGGAATAGTGTTGCCAATCCCGATCCTTATTTGCAATCACGGGCTTGCATAGCCCAAGTGACTTCTTATTTTCGTTGCGGAAAATTCGGCTTCAGAGAAAGCACGTTCAGCCGCTACACTGGCTGGCTTAATAGTCCTTAAAAAATCACTATCACGATTTGATATCATTATCAAACAAGAGTATTTCTTTCTAAATTTTCCCAGACAATGTATCACATCGGTACGTTTTTATAGCTTAATTGGGCTTGTTTGAAATATTGAAAGGTTCTTTAAGAGAACAAAAAAGGCAAAGAGCGTCAACTGTTCCTTTTACTGCAACACAATACTAATGATTGCAGATGCCACTTTAATCTCATCTGTGGATAGAGCAAAATATTCATCTTTAAGTATTCTTATATATATTAATGCCTTTTGTATACAATTTCCTAATTAACAAAAACGCTGCTCCATTTAGTTTTCCAGTCTTTTATTTAGTTAAAAACTCTTCAGCCGCAACATACTTTTATAAGGCATCCTTTTTTGTTGGCGATCATTACTACCTTATTTACGAACCTTCTTGATCAATGAACCGCAATTGACCTCTGTTATATTATATTGGTATCCACCATGTCTATAACCATAACACAGTTCTTTGTTGCCAGAAAAATCTTCATTAATCTCTGAATGATTTCCACTTCTGATCTTTCACATTCGTGAGATTGCTTACCTGATCCTCTTTGCTTTTAATACAGCACTACCATTACCAGTTGAACACCATGAGCAAAACATAACTGTTGGTTTACGGTTAATAATCTGCCACATATTTTTTTACTTGCACCGTCTGTCATAATACCGACTATATTTTTTAGCATGTTTTTGTTCTAATAGCCCAATACTTACACTTGTTACTTTTACTTGAACTAACCTTAATCACCACGACGTAACGGATTGAGTGTTTGAGCCCGAAGCTAGTGTGACCCTGTTAAATTGGGCACTATTAGATGCCTTCAATTGTAGCTGGCTGTTCCGAGAGACGAAGGGATAAAGATTAAGAAACAGACCGGAAACAGACCTAAGCGTACCAGTATGCGCATCTTGTTACAGAAGACGCATTTCATAAGGATTGTTAGGATATCATGAATAGGTCATTAGATTGGAGAGTTATAGAACCTATTATAAACAAATAAATGCCGCAAGTCCTATGCATTCAGTTTACGGAAACACATGCAGGATACGAGTAAATAAGGCTGAACACAACTAAGTGATACCCACATGGTTGTGTCCTTTCATCACTAATTGGGTGGCTGGTTGTGGTTGAACTTCCAGTAAAATCATCTAAGGCGGACATTGACTGCTAAGGATATGTAGATGATATAGACTCAAAGCATACCTATTAATCATTGTAACACAATCTTGGAAGCTGTGTGCATTAATGCAAAGAAACACTTTGCAGCTAGGCAGGGAATTGTCATTGTTTACATTGACCAGAATTATAAAGTGTGTTAGAACAATAGGCTTGAAAGAGACATTAAAAAGATATCCTATAAAGTTGAAGAGGAGTATAACTGATCGTATATTCGCATTACTAAGGTACTCTTCATGACAATAATTAACATCGTTATTATTGAGCCTCCGCATAATATATCACGAGTATCCTTTGAATTTTAAGTTACATCTCCTTTTATGTTGGATGATCCTTATGATGTTAAATGATTTTCATAAATACATCTGAATGTTTGAAGTCGACAAAGGATTTTGTACTTATTTAGGCGCAGAGTGATTACAATTCAAATTTTGTCCAAAATGTATTAAGCGGCACTGTATCTGTAGTGGTAAGAAATAGAACAGCAAAGCTTAGAATTCGTAACATTTTTTAATGGCGTATTATTTATGAATTAAATTGCAATACATTTTTTTTAAATAATTTACATTTTTATCCAATTTCATATTTTATTCTTTCTATTTCCTATTTAATATACATGTTTTCATTATTATTCTACTTTTAGATATGGAATAAAAACAATTTGTATATTCGCCATTGTATACTCAGCAATCCAACATTTTGTATCCACCTCAACACCCTGTAAATATGTATATTTTTTTACACAAATACCAGCAGGCAAATTCCTTTAGGCTTGATAATCTGTGTTTATGTGTATGGCGTGAATTTTTTTAAATAAACATTTAAATTCTATTTGAGTTGCATTAAATTTTATTAAAATATTCATATTGCAGACATTCACAAATATTACGAATAGTTTTCGAATAAAAAAAGAATATTTTAAACTTTTATTTGTTTTAGTTAAACGGCCAAGAACTGGAGATCCATTCGATACATTTCCGACACACCAGAGGATGAGGAACTAGAAGTTACTGAAACCACAACACATGTGCCGTTTCCTTTCTTTGGCAATGCCTTTACCACCCTTAATGTAAGCACCCAACTGGGTGCAAACATTTATCTGCACTGTTGTGTCAACGATTTGCAAGGGAGAACTGTAAGTCTAAGGAATTTTATATTCAGAAAAGTCCACATCATTAAAAAAACTGAGCACTTTCACTGAATATTATTTCACAACTATAGGTGCACACATTAAATAAATTTATTCAAAGCGAAATAAATGAAAATGTTCCACAAAAAAGAAAATAATTTTGATAAAAAGAAATTGCAACACTGTAGATAAGTATTCAAAATTTGATGTGGTATTTAAGTTCCAGTATATTTTAGAACAGCATGTAAATTACAACTTTGTTAGCGAATTTGTATATTTTAAATCAAATATTTCGCAATAATAATGTAAATATTAAGAACAGAGATTTGGTGAAACACGACAATAACTGTGCGCTCCATAAGATCATTAAAATATTGAAGCTATTATCATATGAAAATCTTACATATAGTTGATCTAGATTGATTTATTGACTACTGGATATTCGTTTCATGCTGAATACACTACACCGATGAAAACATCAGTATTCTTATTACGCCATGATTTCGAATATAAATTTTTTTTTTGGTAAAATCTTTTGAATCTTTGATTCTTCCTAGAACTACACGACGTTTGCAGTGTTATTCAATATTCGCTGTACGAATGTAGTATTGTACGTTATGTTTTTATCTTTAAAAACATTTGAAATATGAGCTCGTAGATTGCAAATAAAAATAAATTTATGTTTAGTTTTAATTAATTTCTTTATTGTACGCACAATTCCGTATACCACTGTTCACAACTTGATGTAAACAACAACAATTGCTTTGTTTATTATTCCTCTTTGCACTCTTTTGCGTAAACAATAACAACTAGTCAATTTGTTCGATAGATATTTATAACGGAGATCTTCAAACAACGACTGACTCACGCAAGACTGACAGAATTTTTACTGACTCCGTTGCCTGCTTTATCTTACCTTTTATAACGCAGGGTGAACAGTCTGATGAATGGCATTGAAACGAATGACTTCGCCTTCTCGAAATCTCTATAAATGGAAATATGTTGTTTTTATTATAGTTGTTTTTTATTTTATTTACGTTTGCTCTTGCAGTGTTTTTGTTGCATTTCTGTTTACTGTTTATCCCACTTTTATACTGGTTTTTGTTGGTATATTTTTGTTTACTTGTTTATCATGTAAATAAGTTCATTGTTTTTGTTTTTGTATCTTTTGTTTACAATTTAAAAGATGTGAAAGCAAAACACCATTTCCATTTTAGTAACAATATTGAGTAGGACTATACAATTAATTATTGGAAATAAAGCAGACATTAACTTGCCTGAGAGTATTTATTTAAATAGAGTATGGACACAACTTCTTAGATTGCCTAAAAATAATCCTGTGAAGAAGATATGGAGCAATTCAATGGTCATCCACATGTGAGTTCCTGGATGAAGCGACATGGAAAGTAACAACATAACTAACACTAACACTAACAAATAAAAAAGTCTAATGAGATGAAACATCAGATTGACATTCCTTTGCAAAGCGGCAAAGAAATCAACAGACATAGAATTTACTCCGTTGTATGAGAGATATGGTAAAATTAATTCATCTTTATAGAGATCAGACAAACTGGTACCTTATGAATATACGTTGAACTAAATTTGCATTAAATATACTTCGAATCTACCTTAAAAACCTCATTGCAATCGTAACAGGACATTGGACATGGGTAGTGATGGACGTTAGAACAAGCATCAATGTTTTTGCTATACAATACGTCGTAATGAATCATCAGCATTACATCGATTGATTCTTGCAACAAAATGACAGTTAGAAAACAAAATGTCACATAGAGATATTGGAGTACCGCGATCAAAACATTTAATATACTGTATTCAACCTACATTGGGTATACGCTCCACCTAAAGAAGCTATTTTTCACAATCTTTTCGCATTAGCAAATTTCAGGACAGCATTACTTGATAAACATCCAGGTGCTTCCTTCTGAAATATACTAACACAATACAGGATCAAAGTATGTTTTCTGGTGAATCATTTCCCAAATCATACACATTGAAATTGCATACATACTAACTTTAAATCGTAAGCTCAACAACCGGTAAAATCCTAAAATCCGGTACTATCCTCAGGCTAATTCTCAGTAGTCTGAGGCACGACTTAATTCTCTTCTCATTTTAATTACCCAAGAAAAGTTTAGTTTGTTTCAAACATGTTTTAACTTACCGTCTCTCCTTATTGTTCCTTCGTCCGAATATACCCTCACAAACTTCTCTGAAAAATTCTGGTGAATTCAACCAATTTATTGAGATGTCTCAAACCTAAGCTTGGGAGCCACTTGGTATCTCAATATTTCACTACAGTGTCAAATGCTCTCGTTTCTGTTGTATTATATTTGCTTCACCCATCTCTATATCGTAGGATGGTAACTCTCTTAAAAGGTTATGTAGTAAACTAATCATTCCTTTCAGTCCTAATACTCATTCTCGTTGCATTCTCGTGGCACTGCCTTAGGCACAGTCATGATGCTAAGAGGCAGAAACTCGTTCATCATCTTGTCAAGATGTTAGATATACCATATAGCAATACAGAGCGCTTAGAATTGCTGCTTGTTCTCAAAAGTAGTTTGAATCAGATAAGTTATTCTCTGTACTTTCTGGATCGGTATCAATGTGATTTAATAAACTTTTTTTTACCATACAAGCATAAGGATGTTACCATGAACTTTCACTTAAATTGTGAGTGAGGCAAGCAGGTTTTTGATCAGGTAAATAGTCTGAACATAATTATACGAAAACTGTAGAATAGCGATTCCCATTCCACTTAATATTCATAAGTTATTAGAAACCGTTCTCTACATTCTCGCATGAAGATATACGTTTTGTACTGGATTGTAAAGATTTTTCGTAGAAGTTAGAAAGCAATATACTTAGCTAGGTGAAACCAGTATTAAGGGCTGTTAGATAAGAAAGCTTTATGTTCCCAAAATAGCGCGCAAAAACTTATGAAGTTGGTTAAGTTTGGACTACATACCATGGGAAGGCATATTTTCTTAATTTTTTTTTTGTGCCACGGCGTCTATGTTGCTAGGATAATAAAGTGTTTTTTATTTTTTACGATAAAGCCTAAAATAACAATACTATGGTGGCTTCAGTTAGAATATTTATAAACTAATGCTTAGAAGCCCCTTTTATTAACAAACTTCAGTGAACTATTTTGTGGCAAGTCGTCATAATTTATAACAATCGCTGATTTGCGGTATAGTAAGTCTAAAAAATATAAAATTATGTATAACCTATTGAATTATGACACGATAATCGAATAAAACAGCGTCTAAAGCCTGAGCATCTTATTCAAATAATCAAATCAAATTCGAGTCTTTTTTGATTCTTCTGCGCGATTGAAAAGTAAGAATATGCGCTCATTTTCTAATCATAAACGACTCATTTGTCGGGAGAAGAATGTTACTACGGGCGACTCTTCTCAAAAAATTATTTATGAGTCATTTTCTATATTAATTTCGAGTAATTTTCGATGCGTTTTCGAATAGTTATGTGATCATTTTTGAATCGCTTTTTGATCATTTATTAGTCGTATTTAACTTCGTTTATGCTTCTTTTTCGAGTCGTCTTTCAGTCATTGTTTAATCGCAAGCGAGTCTTTTATGAGTAATTTATCAGTATGTTTAGGAGTCCTTTTATTGTCATTTATCAGTCATGTTAGTATTAATTTGGACTCCTTTTTGCGTCATTTATGATTATAAGTTGAGTAATTTATTAGTCGTATTTCAAAATTTGTTTTTTAGTCGGTTTTCTGAGTCCTACGTTTACACTGATGCGATTTAAAAAATCACGTTCGTATGAACGTTGAGTAACAAAGAAAGAATACATAACATAACATACATAATTGGCCATTACGACCCTCCAGTCAGGATTACGGACTAGCTTCTCACACCACTCATGTTGTGTACGTTAATTTTATACGTCAGTGGCGGGACCTACAGTTTAACGTCGACTCAGAGCGACAGATTTTTGAGAAACTATTCATGGCGATTTTATTTACTCTCTTGCCAGAAATCTGCTGGAGGGAAGTCGGCGACTATCAGAGAAAGAATATTATATATGTATATATTTAAAAACAAATTGTATTTGTTATTTCATAGCCATCTCTTACATAAATGAAAATTTATACAGAGAGGGTATAACAAAGCAGCGTTTAATCATCCATCTGTTCAAAATATGATCATAAATACATACTTATAATCACTTTTCAAACACCTGCATGATGTGTTTTTGATTAATCGTTTTTCAATCTACATTATAAGTAAAATATAATAATAAATAATGTAAATAATAGTCACATTTTAAACATCTGTATGACTAATTTTCGATTGCTATACAATTTTTTATTGTATTTTAAATCGAACTTATTTTACTCATTGGCGCGAATCATTTATGAATCCTTTTTTAATAGTGTAACTGACTAATAAGTTTTTGATCACCAAAAGTACTCATAAAAGTCTCAGCAAGGTGATTTTTCAAAAAACAATCTTCCAAATGCTAGCTGGGACGTTCAGAAATATTTTCCTATTTATGGATACTATACATAAGGAAATTTTTGCTTTTGTGAAATGTTCTAGCCTTTAGGGACCTTTATTTAGTTATAACATGACCAATAACCTTTGAAGCTATAAATAATAAATACAATGACTTTCCTTTTCTTGGTAGTAGCAATGGAATCACTAACAATTCCTAGAGGAAATAAAAAACAAAATAACTTTCTTGCATACAACACAATAAAATCTTATGGATATTTAGAATTATACATATACACACATATTTACTTGTATCCTTTAGCTTTATTTAAATACAAATGCCTAGGCAGACATCATTTAATCACTCTTTAACGTTTGCATTGATCGGTTAGCCAGTTTTTTCTTTAGGAATTCTATTGTAAAACCTTTCGCTGCAAGACAATTATTCAATAATCCTTCACACTAGTGGGTGTGCATCATTACTCCAAGCCATGTCATCTGGCTGTAAACTAATTGTAGATAATTTTAAAGAATTCGCAATAGCTACTCGTAAAATGATGATATGAAAATATTCTTCATTTTATCTTCCTCTCTCAAGACATAAAATACTGTTACAAGCTTCACAAGTTATTGAACTTTCTGCAATAGTATCGATTGGTGCACTAGCTTAAGAAACTGCTGAAGCTAAAAATAAAGAAATTCGTAACCATAGGCTGTAAAAATTCAAAATTGTTAAGAAAATATTGTATAAATTTCAAGAAAAATTTACAATTTTAACTATTTCTGTCGCTCTGTACATATAACTGCCACCAGTGTGTAGTGGTTCAAGCCACTGCTCAGACATCTCGGAGGAAAACATATTTCTTCGGCGACATTCTCTCAGTAGTCGTATGACTGTCAAATTGTTGCAAAACTTTAAAAAAAAATTCTGTTTTCGAACTCTGTGGCAAGTCGAAAATGGCCACAAAACCGATGTAATTAATAACACGGTGCGAAAGTCAAAATACATCAAGCTAATGACATAGTGAAGGTTGTGAGTTTTGTTGAGTAGAACTCAAAAATGGTTTCTTTATATTTCTCGAATCCTCCAAACATGTTTTATTTGACAAAAACGTCATTTTTGATCTTTTCAAACAAAATTATTGATTACCCAAATATTTTTTAATCTACTTTTAAAATCCAAAGTTTTTTTTACAAAGGGGACATATGAGGCTTTAAAATGGCATACATAAGTATATGGTGCAAACTTACATGTTATGAGTTTTGATCGGGTTTAGCTTTCTTAACTGCAAAATTTAATTAAAAAATATAAAATAAGTGACGAAATTCTGAGGGTGCATTATATACGGTATATACGGTAATTTTTGTCCGATTTGATTAAACGAAGTGTCAAACAAGATAATGCACTTCCAGAATATCGTCACTTATTTCATATTTTTTAGTTAAAGTTTGCTACTACGGACGGAGGAACTTGAAAAGATATGAAAAAAAATCGCATTAGTCAAGTTTACCTCATCAAAACTCATAGCAGATTAAGTCAAGTAATACATATCGTTTTAAATGCCCACTTCTCTCCTTTCTAATAAGATTTTAATTTTAGACATAGGTTCATAAATGTTTGTGGAATCAATAAATTTTTGCGTAAAGTCCAAAAAAATAGTTTTTGTCAAATAAAACAATATTGCAGGGTTCAAGAAATATAAAAAAAAATTTGAGTTCTACTCCACAAAACTCACAACTTACGCAACAAAACTTACAGCGTCATTAGCTGGATGTATTTAATTTTTTATTTTATCCCATAGTATAATTGGTAAAAAAAAAGATGTTAACGCCCTAATTGGTTGAAATTCAAAGCTTAAAAAAAAGAAAAATAAACTGGCAAAAATGGGCGCCAAGCGGTTGGGCACCAACTGTACCTTGGAGCATTGAGAAGGCTGATGGTGGTTGCAGTTGCATTCAATTGCTGTGAACGCCGTCAAATTAAGTACTTTCTATTGACTCTCGCCAAAGAAAAGAACAAAGGAAAAGTGTGGGAAATAATAAAAAAAAAACTCGAATTAAGATTAAAATCGCAACAAAAAATGTTGAAGACGTTAGAAATGATCACTTGATATTTATTTTGGATACTATGTATATGCGGTATGGTTGTTGAAAAATTTTCCTTTTAAATAATTTCCACCTTTTTTGTCTACCATTCATTTTAAAATTTAGGAAAGTTAGGCCGATTAGCATCCAAACGGAAATTTTTTTATAAAAATAAAGCTTCTTTACAGCTTGTATTGTACATAGAATCACAAATTGGTTGTTGTTAACCTGCATATACCCTATGTATGTATTATTACGAAAATGGTGTTACATCGCTTAACATTAAAATGATAAACAAAAGCTTCAAAATGGACTTGTTTACATGATCAACAAGTAAACAAAATGAGGCAACAATATCAGAATAAAAAGAGTTATAAACAAGTTAATAAAAAGCAACAACAAACATTACCCGAATAAATGTAAACAAAATACACAAACAACAATGTTTACATTTATGGAGATCTCGAGAAGGCGAAGCCACGAACATTCGACGTTAAATTCACTCACCAGACTGTTTACGTCGCCATATTGTAAAAATGTGTAAAAACAAGTTTTAATTGCTTTATGCCAAGTGCGCCATAAGTGCACAGTTTGGCTATTGCCAAGTGCGCAAGAAGTGCACAGTTTGGCTACATTTTATTAATTTATTCCAATCCCTAAAATTACTCAGTATTAATACATAAATAATACTGATCAAGCATTATGTCTACAGTTTAAGGTATAGCAAGAATTTCAAACAATTATTAAGAATGTGAAAATATGAATATGTCCAACACTAACAGTGTGGATAGCATTGACTATTAAATTGCAAACGCAAGGAAATTGATCGTTGCTTGAATTTACCAAACTAAAAGAATTACTTTAAACATGGGTCGGCAATTATGACATGCTACAATATAAAAGGCAAGGCAAAGCAGGCAATGGAGTCAGTAAAAATTCAGTCAATCTTGTGTGAAGACTCGTTGCGTGTGAAGAGAATAATCGTGGTTTGAAGATCTCCGTTAAAAAGATCTATTGAACAATTGTTATTGTTTATGCAAAACATTGTAAAGCAGAATAAGAAACAAAGCAATTGTTGTTGTTTACATCAAGGTCTGAACAGTGGCACACAGAATTGTGCGATCAATAAAGAATTTATCTAAAACTAAACACAAATTTATTTTTATTTTATTTGCAATCTACGAACTCATATTTTAAAATTTTTTAAAAGAGTAAAAACGTAACAATATCCAATGTGTGAACTCACATGGTGTCCAGATCATCAAATTCAGATCAATCAGATTAAATCATTCAGATTAAATAAATCATAATTAATTTGACACATGAATTAGTCGTAGTTTAGAAGGTATTCTGTTGGCTTATTGGACATGAGGCAACGTTTAAAACACCAGGTCAAACATCTCGAACAAAACGAAATCTGGAAAAAATTTTCTGCCACGACTTTCTCTCAGCATAAAACACACAACATAAGTGTTCCTGACGAAAGGGTTGTATGTATGTAATTTGACAAATCTGGCTTTAACAAAATGACCGTTATCAACTATCAAAAATATCCTTATATAATTAAACCTCTCACTATTTATTTTATTATTTGTGGTATTCATTAATATCTTATGTTTTCTTTTGTAAGTGTAAACAATATTCAAGTCCTACAGTACGACTATAAGACCATAAGTCTTGTGGTATAGAACAACGAACAAATAAAATAAAAAACAAAAATATGTAATCCACAAAATCTATATTTTCTGTTCAAAACCAAAGCGTGTTTCAATGAAAAACAAAAAATGAAGTGACCTTCAAAGTGGCAACAAGTGATTGACCTGGCAAAAGTAAGGGATTAATTTCTATTACACTTTACATTAAGCCTTTTTTCAGTCATTTGTATGTCCACCGCATGTTGCTAAAAATCATTATTTTTACCGTTATTTTGTTTTCCATTTTGTTGTTACAATATGACATACTTTTACAAAAATGTCATGCTTACCGTCATTCCCATCGTTGCCGTCATCATCATCAAGATTACTTGGCTAAAAAAATATCCAAAAATCACTCGCTGTTTCCTATAATTTCTATATTTCGTTTATTTTTGTTTTTTACACTTTGTTTCGAAACGAGTTCGGAATTGCTGACAGTTTCAATATTCGTGTACTGAATACCTATAACATATATTTAAGACTTTGAAATTAAAGCAAAAGAGAATCTTTCAGTTACAGCATACTTTCATTTCCATCGTTTTTAAATTTTGAAATTAAAAAAAAATGAAAAACAGAAAACATGTCTGTTAAACACAAGTATAGACGACAAACAGGCCACAATGGGTCAATTAAGAAGCAGATGTGAGGAATATTGTTACGTTTTTACCTTTTTAAAAACGTTTAAGAATATGAGTTCGTAAATTGCAAATAAAAATAACAATAAACTTGTGTTTAATTTTAAATAATTCCATTATTGTTCGCACAATTCTGGGTGCCACTGTTTACAATTTGATGTAAACAACAACAATTTGCTTTATTGGTTATTCTTCTTTTCACTCTTTGCGTAAACAATAACAATTATTCGACAGATCTTTATAACAGAGATCTTCAAACCACGATTATTCTCTTCACATGCAACGCGTCTTCACACAAGACTGACTGGATTTTTACTGATTGCCTGCTTTGTCTTGCCTTTTATACCGCAGGATAAACAGGATGAATGCTCTTGAAGGAGAATGACCTTACCTTCGTGAAATCTCTATAAATGTATACATGTTGTTTACGTTATTTTTGTTTGTGTACTTTGTTTACGTTTGTCATTCTAAAGTTAGTTTAGTTTATCATTCTAAAGTTAAACGATGTACCACCATATCCATTTTCGTAACGCATTCCAGTGCGTCTCTGATAAAACCAAAACTAACTTTCCTTAAATTCTATTGGCTATGATTAAAATAAAAATTGTAATCTGCAATGTAAAAAAGTAAAGAATTAAGAAATAAAGTAAAGAAAGAAGTAAGGAAATAAAATTGTTCCTAATTTGCCCAGTTGCAACATTATCGCTCAAATAGTGCCGGCAGCTCATCTTAAGTAAGAAATGGAGCTGATTGCCATGACATCTCATGTCAAGTATATTCACCAATCGAAATTAATACAGCTCTCTCCGACACAGACTCCAGCGACTCTAAGCAAGTATTGCCACAATAGGGCGAACCTATGCCCTGACGGTTTATCAGCAATTTCGTTACCAGCGATGTTTTTATTGGAACCCAGGAATACACACCTACATACATACATACATACATACATAATTGGTCATTAAAACCCTTAAGTTAGGATGACGACCTATGCACTTGTATCAATTTTATACATGAGTGACGGGACCTACAGCTTAAAGTCGATTCCGGACATATTTTTGATAAATTTTTCATGGCATCTCTCTTTACTCTCGGAGTTTTTGCCAGAAATTTACTGAAAGGATGTCGCCGAAGACATATTTTTTCATATTGCGTTCTGTTGGAGAAGTTGGTATGGGAGCCCAGCAATGCACACCTAGAAAATACAAATATGTTTCCATTTAGTCCTCTGTAGTCTAAGCTGGGTTAGAAAATACCTGAATTTTAAATCAAAAGAAAATTGGCTATTTATTCATTAGTGTAGGGCATGGGATATCGATCACCGTATTAAATCTTACATACATCCATGTACCACATTGAGGTTCATGGATCGGCTTAAAGTTTAACTTATACCCTTTATTAGCGATCGAACTTAGATCGAATAGCTTTCTACGACTTCTCAGCAGATTTCTGGCAAAAACTCTGCGAGTAAATAAAGTTGCCATAAAAAGTTTCTAAAAAAATCAGTTGTTCGGAGTTGTAGGGCGCACCACTTATGTATGAAATTAAGGCACACAACCTAAGTGGTGTAGTCTCTTAGTGGCAATATGAAAAGTTGAACTTTTAAAAATTTAAATTAAAATTGTCACAAACTCTTATTTATAGTTTTTATTTATTTACCTTTTTTAATTCCTTCAATTCGAACAAATAATAATTCCTACCACATACACTGAAAAGGCAAACACATTTGTACCACAATATTTGTACACACTTATGGCAAAAAAAAATTTAAAAAAAAATTGTAGTTTAAGTATGGCATATATAATACGCATGCATGTGTATTAACATGTACATATACAATGTAAAAATGTATGGTATGTGTGTATATAGTTTTCATACTGATATTTAATTAATTTTTATGAGTCAACATACTCATTATCTTCATTTATTACATTTATTCTAGTACACTCACATTGTGGATGCCACTATTTGAGTAGTACGTGTGGCATAAAGTATTTGTACGTAAATATTTATTTATCTTGCTTTTTCGTTTATGAATTGCTCGCTATTCGTACTCTTTTCCTCTTATATATGCCTGCAAAAATGGGAAAATTTTGTTGTTCTTTGCTGGTTATAAAGGGTGATGTTTCTGATACTAGTTGTTTAAGGTCGTAAAAAATGCTCGTCATTGCTCCATGAGTAGACTAATAAATGAAAAAAATTGCAAATTATTGAATTTTATTATCAAAATTCACACATACATACATAATTGGTAATTACAACCTTTCAGTCAGGATTACGACCTAGTTGCTCACATCACTTATGTTGTGCGTGTTCATTTTATACATAAGTTTAAAGTTTGCATGGCAATTTATTTACTCACACATTTTTTGGCAGAAATGTCTGACCTGGGTTTTGAATTGTGGTCTCACGTCTAATACGCCAACACACTGCCGACTACGGCGACTTTCAAAATTCAACTGCGTGAAAAATGCTGTTTTTGTCAATTTTACAGAATTTGAGGAGCAGCCTAAGGCAGTTCAAGACATGTCAACACACTCAGAGAGATTCAATTTGATGACTACTGGCTTTTTTGCCTCAATTGAATGAATTGGACTTGGCACAATTCGTTAATTTCCGGTTCTTTTTTTTTTTGACCAAATTAGATGTATTGAATTTGCTTGACATGCGGCTTCAAATGCCGTTGATGAGATATTGATTGAATTGGTGGAAAAAGTATATACAAATAGGAGATCACTCATGGACTACAATCGCTGTAATTGCGGATATCATTTCCATTAAATAATCTTTCATAAGTAAATGGCGGACATTCACACATAAATATTTCATTTACTTTTGGAAATTTTCTAGGTTTCTCTTTTAATAAATTTCAAAACCAAAACGGTTAAAAATCACCCGTTAAATACGTTTGTTTCTCTTATTTGCCTTTGGTAACAGGTGAAGACAATAACTGTTTCGCTTTTAGTAACTAATTTAACAACAACAAAAAAACACGTACCATCATATTCACTCAACACTGTTTTGTCTGAGTTTATAAAGATAAAATGGCATGAGTTTTTGCCATTTAAACAAACAATATAGTGAAACATAAAATGTCCCCTATGTACACAGACGATGCAAACTTAGTTTTGTTGATTTTCCCTTTTGTTTGTGGTACAGTCAGTCAATAAAGCTTGTGTGCAAGGATAGACCTTAACATCGTCCCAATAAAAAATAGACATTCATCGCATAATGATCAGACGAGCACTGACTTTTGTTTTAAGAAAATTTTATTTCAACACAAAAAAGAAAAGAAAAGAGCAAAACTGAATTCTTTCAAATTAGCAATAACAGTCTAAATATTAATTAATTTATTATTAATAGTGTTAATTAAAAAGTAAATTTTAATATTTATAATACTTGGTTGGAAAGTCTTTGTTTTTAATGACCGCTTAGAGATGCTTTTGCACCAATGACACCAGGTTCATGGTAACGCTTGGTAATATTTTGTCTCACTCCACACCAGAGAAACAACTTTCAAGTCTTCTTTGCCCCTAATGTCGTGATGGTCCACAAATAGGGTTAATATCAGGCGATTGAGGTGGAATCTTAATTTGAGTTTTTAATGAGATCGTTGTGATTGAGATTGTTGCTTTGCTGGAACGAAAAAACCCAAGTTTTGCCGCAATCTTATGCAAATTATTGTTTGAAGCTCTTAAATAGGTAAAACGATCTATGAAACTGATCTAGTAAACCGATCTGTATATACCAAGTTCATACACTCCCAAACGAGTACTAATCCACCAGCGAGTATACATCGTGTTATAGGCATACTTTGGCTCATCAAATCCGTGACAATTGAATTTATTCCAAAAAAAGAAAAAAAAACATGAAAATAATTTAATAAAAAAAAACGGTATTTGGTTGCTTTGGCCTTGGTTGGGAGTTTTGTGAATAAGAATTTCTTTTTGTAATTTAACCCCCTAAAACGAATTTTTATGCAATTTGCGAATTGTTCTATAAACTTATCCAACTTCATTTAATTTCTTTATTTCTGTTATCAACATCTGTTTATCTCTTCTTCCTCTTATACTTCAGCTATGTTTTATTTGTTTTGTTTTTTTCTAATTTATCAAAAATAGCTCTACACTACAATTGTAGAGTGCAAGTTATGTTAATCATCCGGACAAATAAGAATGTTGCCCACAATAAAAATTTTTTAAATTAATTAAGTTTCAGCAAAAGTTTTTCCTCAAGTAATATCTATTCCAACATTGAGTGACTGTGATATTTTGGTGAACCTGAAAAGTTTAAAGATGTCTTTTCGTCCTGATCCTGATGGGGTTCCAAGTAGTATTTTATTTATTTTATTATTTAATACCTCGATTAAATATGGATATTTTCCTGTGTTTTGGAAGGACTCGTATATTATACCGCTTTTTAAATCTGGCAATAAGTCTAATGTTACAAATTATAGTTATGCTGTTGCTGATCCGTTAAATAGAATTTGCCGTCAATTTAATTATTTGTCAGACTTTGTTGATTTTTCTTTAAATTCTTGCGTTATAAAACGGAACATTATTGTTTTTCTCAATTCATAACTTTATTATTTTTCTCAATTCGTAACTTTTCATATTTTTATTGTAACCATTACTTATATTTTTGAAGAAATTGATGTTAATCCTATTTAATTTTTGTTTTCGATTAGTGTTATTAGTTATTGTCCATTGACTTAAATAAATAAATAAAATAAAATAAACAATTAACCGAATATTGACTCAATAAAAGTGAACATCTGAACATAATATAAGAGAGACTACAAATTAGTGAAAATTGTTTTGGTAATTAAAAACTTACAAAACTTATACAGCTGTGATCAGTAGAAGCTATACAACTACTACGTTGAGTAGTAATTTTTGAAGAGATTGCTTCTCAGTGCAGGCAGAGAGGATCACTATTCAGACTGCTGAGTTATAATGAGGAGTATGTGGCCTGAGCTTATATTATTCAAATCCTTGCCTCTTCACCTTGCAAAGACTATGAAATATTGCACGCAATTATTTAAATAATTTCAATTAATTTTGATATGGCGTTTGCTAGTGTTGTTCTACTTCAGTTGTTAGAGTCGTGTCTGTTTTATGATTATATTTTTAGACTATCTTCTTGTCATCATCATTAAGTTAATGCATCTATGAATTTTTCCATGCCAAGTTAGTTTTCATTTATGTCAACAAACATTGTCAAGAATTGAACAGAGTGTGCAAAAATAAAATCAAAATCACCTGTTTTGCAGGTTTCCTAAAGTATTCTACTACCTTTTCATTGATCACTTTCTCAAACAAACACTGGTTCATATAAAACTGCAAGCAGACGCAGTTTACACAATATTTCGAAAACTACTTGCCAGATTCGTACCAAATAAAATTGATTGAAAAATTTTGTTAAAAAGTTTAATTTGTTTTTTAAAACTCAAAAAACAATCCAAAATGATAAATCAAAAAAGTCGCCGTGCAGATTTGATAGAGACGAACGTATTCCTTTTTAAACGAACATATTTCGGAATTTGATTTGCTTCCGTTAAATCTAAGCATTCTACGTTATTGATAGTTATTCGGTTTCATGGAATATAAAAATTAGCATCAAAACGAGCTCAAATAACCAAAATTAGAAAAAAATTTGTATTGACGTCATATTGTTAAAATGCGTAATGGTGGCAAAAGTTTGCGGGCAATTTCTGAAAATATCAGACCAAGATCATTAGTTCTATACGTGACACAAACTTAACATAAAGTAGGCGTTCGCTTTTAATTTTCCCAGGAAGAGTTCGAACAGATATGAAAGATGCTTCCTTGTGAAAGAAAATCACGTACATTTTTCTTTGGATTCCGATTTCGATTTTAAATTCCTAGGATTAGCAAAATAGTAGCCATTGACAAGTTTACTTGGCTTTATTAGCGGACAAATGAGGTTTGATATTCTTTACGGCTGATTTTCCCCATTAAACTTAGTGTTTTGCAAACTATTTAGTCTCTGTTACCTGTGGATTTATGCTTCAAAATGCTTTAGATCACTGCTTTTTTGGAGAAGCTTTAAATTCAAAAGTGAGCATTTACATTTCAAATCGCAGCGCCAAGTGTTTCAGTGTAATGGCCTCAATTGAGCATTCAGAAAGTTCTGTCGACAAAGCGCTAAAAGTCTCGTTTTTACAGAAATTGATATTGTTACGTTTTTACCCTTTTAAATAAGTTTAGGATATGAGTCCGTAGATTGCAAATAAAATAAAAATCAATTTGTGTTAAGTTTTTTAATTAAAATTCTTTATTACTCGCACAACTCTGTGTGCCATCGTTCACAACTTGAAGTAAACAACAATAGTTTGCTTTTTTTGTTATTCCTCTTTACACTCTTCTGCGTAAATAATAAAAACTGTTCATAAGATCTTTCCAACGGAGATCTTCAAACAACGCAACTCTTCACGTTCCCTGGTTTGTCCTGCCTTTTATATTGCAGGGTAAATAGTCTGATGAATGCTCTCGAATGAGAATGAATTTGCCTTATCGTTGATCATGTAAACAAGTCCATAGTTTTTGTTTTTGTAGCTTTTGTTTATTATTATAATGTTAAACGATAACGCCTTTTCCATTTTCGTAACAATATTTAAAAATTCACATGCTATTTATCGTTTAATTTTTTGTTTGACTGGTTTTTTTCTCAAATTGCATGATAGTCTCACAATCTGAATGACACAACTTGTTCAAATTTTAACGAAAGTATTACTTACCGATGCCTGTAGAAAGGATAGTGGAATATTCAAATAGTTAGGCACCTACCCCTAAACTTACGGCTTAAAATGTCTCCTAAAGACTGGACATTGTCTATCCTATTACTGTAATAATTTTTCACATCGTCAACACGTAAATGTATTTTACAGTTCTTAGCGACTTCAAGTAACTCATCTACGTTAAGAAATTCAAAATATTTGTCATATAAATAGACTGCTAGAAATCTTCCGGAACGAATGCTATTTAGGAGTGTACAAGTAGTTATTGAAAAGTAATAAATTTATTCAATTTCGTCAATGAGATTGTTTTGTCAATTGAATTGAAAGCCTTACTGTGTTCAAATAGTACTACCAACAGTAGTGTAATGCACCTGCAGCCTTTTAGAAGTCGCCACGGTTCAAACCTCTAGGTCATATCTCCCCAACAAAATGACATATTAATCTCGGCAGCCTTTTGGCAGAAACTCTGAGAGTAAATAATATTGCCATCAAAATTTTATCCAAAATTTGTCGACATCCAACAGTACATCACGCTATTCATGTAAAAAATTAACACGCACGACATGAGTATCGTAAGAAGCAAGTTCATAATCCTGACAGTCCCATTATGTAAGTAACAAATAGTAGATCATGATTTGAAGAACTAGATGCTAATATCTTGTGATATAGAAAAACATTATTAATAAACACAAGATCAATTAGGGGGTTACTAAGCCGGACTTGGTGTGACTGTATTCACAGTAATCAGGACAAGTGCTTACATTGGATGAATAAGGGTTATACGTGCTAATATGAGCGGATGTTTAGAGTTGGCTATTTTGCATGGTACATAACTTACGTTTACTTTACACATCTTCTTCTTGAGAATAATATGCCACCAGATGTGCTCGACAATTTTTTAACAAATTGCTTCCAAATCGGATTTCGAAAGTCTATTGTCAGCTTGTTTACTAGAAATTATGTGTCAAGACTGCTATCAGCATAATTCGTTCTCAGATTCGGTTTAGAAATATTGCTCTAGTTTGGAAAATTTTGGGCCCATAATAAAGTTTCACCGTAGTCTAGTATGTAGTGTGTTGGCTTATTAAACGTAAGACCATGGCCATCAAACCCCTGGTCAGACATCAAAACGAAATATGAAAAAATATCTCTTCGGCGACTTCTTCTCAGCAGATTTCTAGCTAAAATTTTGACAGTAAATAAAATTGCCATGAAAAGTTTCTCAAAAAAAAAATCTGTCGTTCGGAATCGACTTTAAACTGTGGGTCCCACCAATATCGTAGGCTTAATTGGTTCTAAATAACGCAGTATATTCGAATTATGTATGATTGCTAAATATTCAATAAAAATTGCAATGAAATAAACTAAATATAAACGGAAAATTAAACTCATTGTTATATATGTTGTGCTCTACTTTATTTGACTGACCCAAATTTGCTGCAACAGATATTTAGAAATACGCCATTAAACGCTTTTACAGCAAACACAATTCCTCATTGAAATCAAGTGTTTAACTGTGTATATTTTTCTTACGAAAGATAAATAATTGGTCATTCAAATAAGTAAGTTATTCTGCAAAACATTAACCCAGTAGAATTGTCACATTAGCTTGTAAATGTTTAATTCCAATTAACTGTATAGTTTCTATTTAATTGAATTTAAAATATATTACTTATACGCACCATATGACGTGTACTAAAAGAATTACTCTGGAAAGTATGCAATAAAATAAAAAAATTGATTTTGTCGTTTGCAAAGTAATGGAATTAAATATCTCTCATACGTCACATGCTTGCTGCCAAGAATTTTACATATTAAATATCCTTAGTCTAATTCGCAAATCTGTTAAGTCCCTTTTTTCAAATTTTACAGGAGACAAAAAAACATAGTAGCTTTTTCCGTTTTTAAAATTTGTAAACTTTTTAAACGCAATTATTTTACAAAATAGCTCTCTTTAAATGACCTCGACCAAAAATTAATAATTAATAAATAATATTCGTGGAGTTAGCACGTGCTTTTAATTTTTTTCGTAGTTTTGTGGAATTAGCGTTTTTGCAAACTACAAAGTTACAACAACTTTAAACTACATAATGACATTTTTTTTTGTCGTAAAATATGTATTTTGTATAGTGTTACCGTTTTGCATTAAAATCTCAATTGTGGAAAAAAGTGGACTTAGCGTCTTTGCGAATTATACTAACGATATGAGTATTATGCTAGTGAATAGTTTTGTCAGTTGGTTCAAATAACATTATGGGACAATAAAAAAATAAAAAGAAATACACCCATCTAATGCATAGTATAGGTTATTAGTTTTGTTAAGTAGAACTCAAAAATAGTTTTTTTATATTTCTTGAACCCTCCAAACTTGTTTTAAAACTGTTATTTTGAATTTTACGCACAAATTTATTGATTACACAAACATTTGTGAACCGATGTCCAAAATTTAAACCTTATTAGAAATGAGAGGGATGAGCCTTTAAAACTATATACATATATATATATTATTTGACTTAATATGCTATAAGGTTTGATAAAGTAAACTTGACACATGCGAATTTTTTTCAAGTTTGTCAAGTTGTCATAGTAGCAAAGTTTAATTAAAAAATTAGAAATAAGTGATGAGATTCTGAAAGTGCATTATATTGGGAAGAGACTGACACTTCGTTTGGTCAAATCGGACAAAAATTACCGTAGTTATTATTAAAAGAGTCTAACAATAGAGATATATTTCTCATGTACATATACATATATCTTTTCAAATGAAGTTTAAAAGTTTTCTGTTTTTTAATGGATATTGATTTTTCATGGGAAAATGTATCAATTTTACGTTTAAGCGACCACCAGAAGTTGGCAAATGTTTGCGCAAAGAGAAATAATAATATTTGCCAGAAACACAAATATTGGCAGACTTCTGGTAGTGCCACAAACGTGAAATTGACAAACAAATTAAACAATCGAGAGATCCATCAAAAAATCTGAAAATATTTAAACTAAAAGTTTATTTAATAAGATGACATACATACATATATAAAAAATATAACCCGACTGTTTTACTATTTAAATAATAACTGCGGTAATTTTTGTCCGATTTTATCAAACGAAGTGTCAGTCTCTTTACAAGATAATGCACTTTCAGAATATCATCACATTCTTTATTTTGTTAATTAAATTTTGCAGCAAAGAATAGCTCAACTTATAAAAATGAGAAAAATATCAAATTTTCCAAGTTTACCCGATCAAAACTCATAACATGTAAGTTTGAACAAAATGTTTAATTGTACTATTTTAAAGTCTCATCTGTCCCCTTTTCAAAAAACTATCGATTTTGAAAATGGGTTAATAATATAGAGCTTTCCGCATCGAAATTTACCCAAAACTCATTCCGAACCATGATTCCTACCCATGTAATATTTTGAGTGATACTTTCCTGACTTCTCCCACTTTAAAACAGTTTACTAGATTTTATAGGCAAGTAGGCCTTCTCCCTTTTGCGGTTTTACTCTAAGATTGTTTATAGTTTACCTGCGCTTTCAAATTTAACAATAAATTTAAACAACTTTGATGGCAGTATTTGAGATGACTAAATAGCTAGGCTTAGAATCGGACGAATTTGAAATTTCATTGGCAAAAGAAGGAACAGTTTTTTTTAAAAGATTTACAAAATGTTATAGGTTTACCAGTCACTTCCGATTAAATGCCAATGACGGCCTCTGCTGGGAATCCACAGAATGTATACAACTTATGGAAACATTGAAGAGTTGTAGTGAACTTAAATTATTTTTTCAGTCAGACGGCGCATGGTTCAATACACAAGAAGAGAAAAGAATAACTTTTTATTAGATTTTGTGTCCATGTATGTATGTGTATTAAAATATTTTATTTAGAACAGTGGTGTGTTCATTCATATTTGTTGCAAATATCTACACATAATATGTATGTATATGATATGTATACATTCCTCACTTGTATACAGTATAAGAATTGAAAACTATTCCAAAATAAATGTGTTTGAATGTTTGGTAATCGTATTTGTATTTCTATATGCATTGACATAAGTTTGTATATTTATTTATACAACGACCAAAAACCATTTAAACAAAACTTTTCACATCAACTTCAACTTAATTAGTGATGCGTGACAAAGTGTGGCAAATCGCAAAAAACAGATTAACTGGTACCTATACATACATACATGCATACATACAATATTGTACGTCTAACCATATATTTACGTAAGACTTTAAGGGATTTTACAATGGAATCAAATAAAAACTTTTAAATGCTTTTGACGCCGAACAAAGTCAGAACTAACATCTCGGAGAAATAGTACTTTGCTTAACGATGCTCTAACTATTTTTCTCTTCGTTTTGAAATTACTCAACAATTTAAAATATTCATTTGATTTTTATTTAAATATGCTGTATAACTCTGCCAAACATATGCACAAACGTTCTTTTTTCTACTTTAAAAAATTAACTTAACCAAGCAAATTTATCTCTACATAGTTAGGTATTCTCATATTAATATTAACGTCACATAAGGTTTAGTAAAAAGAAATCCTTTACTTTTCATGAAATTATAAACCTTGGAAAAGCAGAGCTAAAATGACATCCGTCTCACCAAATGACCCTCATTTTGTCTTGTCAATTTATAGACCATCTATTCACAAGCCCGTTTGATAAAGTAACCTTTTATTTCCAACCTGCTGGAAAGCATTCAACCATTGCCCGAACTCGAAAGGATATCAGTAACTATTCATTATTTCCTGCTCGCGTAGTTAAAAGAGTTCTTACGAATTTCAACATTTTCTGGGAATGATGGTATTCCAGCAATGTTTCTGAAGCAGTGCCCTTCGAAGCTCTCTCGTCCATTAGCCAACTTTTTAATTTTCTCATATCGTGGCGTTATTTTCCCATTTTGCTAGAAGGTTGCTAATGTAGAGCTTTTTTATTGACTGTAACGTTGCAATTTTCATAATTTTTGAGTTCGGCTTAAAGATACCACCGTGTCATAAATCTCAACCATCATGACGCATTGGCAATTTTTTATATTGCTTCTGGTGTTGTTTCAAACAAATTTAGCAATGAAGCCATTGAGTCAGAGAATAGCCTCGTCATTGGTGGGTTTATGTATTGTGAAATAACAAAGTGAGAATTTCGGTCACGAATCTTCTGTCACGAATCTTTTTTTATAATTGGCGTGCACATTTTTTAGATCAAATATATCTTATTTTCAACAGACAAGACGCAAGGCGATATTAAAGAGGTTGTTATCTATTTATGTCAGGTTTTATCTTAACTTGACTTAACATACACAAGACTTTAATGAATTTAAATGAATTCAGTTTTAAACATTATATTGCAAGTAAGCTTCGATTTACGTCAAAGGTAATAAAACTTTATTCTCAACTGTTTCTAAAGCCCCGGTTAGCCAACCGTCCACGTAACGTATGATCGGTTTTAGAATACGAAAAGCAAAGAGAGCAATTACCGAACCGTAATAATATAATACAATTTCGTTAAGCATTTACAGAATGAAAACGATATGCTAAAAACGAAAGTACGTTCCGTTACGTTCCGTGAACGTTGGGTTAACCGGGGCTTTACTCTCACTTTATTAAACTCGTATGGATTTTTTATAATGTATACAAGTGGAATCTAAACGAAGAAAAGGTGTATTTTGTATAGGTACACTGTTTCAACCCACTACATACAGTATTACGCACTACTATATAGAAAAACGTTTGTTCTTTTTAACCAAGAGACTCCATTTTTATATTTCTCTTAGTATTTAATTTTGTTTTTGTTCCTACAATAACCCAGACAGTTGTCATCAGTACTTGATGTTAATAAATGGCATTCTTGAATGTTTATTTTACCTTTGTTTTTAGCTATGGTTTTCATCACTTGAACGTCTGCTTTCCCTCTTTATATAGCCTTAAATTGTCTAGTGAATTTGTTTTTTTTTTGACGTTTCTTTCTTTTTTAAAGTTGTTTCTTCTAACGTTTCTAATTTTTTTCTCTGGTTTATTATAATTGTACCAATCCAATTTCCTTTTGAAGTTTTATTGTGTCACACTTTTAGTACATGATTTGAAAAGAAACATTTTTCTGTATCCACTCATCAAAACTTAAAGAATTAGAAAAGATTTAGCTGTAGTGCTTTCTTAAATTTTATATTAAAATGTGTGTTACCTACACTTTTATGTATTTTGTTGCTATTCCATCAGCAATATGTTTAAAGCACAGGTACACACCTCTCCATCCTTTATTAATAACCGAAGTGATAGTCCATCTTACATGCAACAACGAAAGCCAATGAGTTGCTTTAAAAACAGGAACGTAAAAAATAACCTCGGAATACTTGAGCATTTCCGATAATACCCTAGTCTAGCAAGCATTCCTACAAAACTATTCATGTTTAATCACTTTCCAAATTACCACATTTCTATTTGTTGATGAGCCCATCGAACCAAAATAAAACTTCATTGCTGAAAGTAATTTGAAAGTAATTGAGAACATTTTGCTCACTTCCCAGATCAGACTACTTCAAAAATACGAAATAGAAAAAATAATTCTTCTACAGACTGCCTCTCAGCAGATTTCTGGCAAAAACTCTGAGAGTAAATAAAATCGTCATGAAAAGTTAAATCTGTCATCCGGTCGCGCATCTCCTGTATGGAATTAACACGCACAACATAACTGGTGTGAGAAGCTATGTCGCAATTCTAAGTGAAAGGTTGTAATAACCAATTATCTATTTATGTATGTATGATTTGGAAGCTTTATTCGCTTGTTACTTTACTGAGCCCGTAGATTGCAAATAAAAATAAATATCTGTTCAGTTTTAATTAATTTCTTCATTGTTCGCACAATTCTGTGTGCCACTGTTCACAACCTGATGTAAACAACAACAATTACATCGTTTGTTATTCCTCTTTGCACCCTTTTGTGTAAACAATAACAACTACTAGTCAATTTGTTCGACAAATCTTAATAACGAAGATATTCAAACCACGATTACTTTCACCAAACAACGCGTCGTCACACAAGACTGACTGAATTTTTACTGAACCCGTTACTTACTTTGGATGGATGCTCTTGCAGTGTGCTGTATTTTTGTTTACTTATTATAATTTTTTTTACTGGTGTTTTGTTGATATATTTTTGTTCCATGTAAACAGGTTCATTATTTTTGTTCTTGTAGCTTTTGTTTACAATTTAAGCAAAACACTATTTCTATTTTCGTAACAATATGGTTAGACTGCCATCCCTTTTGATGAATTTTGACATTGCCTTATGTCACAATACCCTTTGCTGAAAGATTTCATTCTTAAGATTCAAAAAGCAAAAATCAGCCGTTAAGCATCATTGGTCTCTGATCTAAAATATTTTGATGAAAATACGCTAACATGTCAAAAATTTTGATAATAAAATTTAGTGAAGCTTTATACGTTTGTTCCTCTTTACATGGAGAAATGACAAAATTAACCATTAAGTTTCAATTGCCCTGCAAATAATCCATCCAGGAAACCCCCTTGCTTTTCAGAGATGCTGATATTAACAATGAACATCATAGGATTTCTCCACGATTGAGCCCAATACTACAAGTGAATTATTTTTATAAACGACGTTATTTCTAGGTAATCCTATCCTATCATCCTAGGAACTGGTATGGAAGTCCAAATGAGTGTTTATCTGAAAAACTTGATAAATAAGGAAAAATTATGGGTTTGGTTGCAACGTGGTAAAAGTCTGCTTAAATTTAAATATTCTGTTTAAAAGCGAAATAAAATGCTTCAGTTATTGCGGGCCTGAATTTTAATACTTTAATTTTTATAGTTATATTTTAAAAGTCTTATTTATTTACTGATATGTTATATTGAACATTGCAAATAACTTACATTAATTCTACAATACCATACCATACACATACTCGGAGGGCATTCTCTCTAGACAATGATAGATGATTGCAGCACCATTACCCTAGGACTTGCTACAGCAGACCCATCACCTGCTTAGTTGGAATAAGAATAGATTAACGAAACGGAAACAACAGAATAACAATCAACCGGAACTTATGGCAACAACAGCAGCCAACCGAATAATATGGAAAATGCTTTGTGGAAGCCATATGCTCCCAAAAATAAATCATACAATATCAAATACATTAACATTTTCTTTAGCGCAACAATAAAACAGACAGGATAAGATATTTTCAAAATTGAATTAAAAAATATCAAGTAAAGAATGTTGAGGTCACCAGCAATAAAATTTTCATAAAGACATTGAAAAAGTAGATGCTATTTAACCCTGGACGGTTACTCTTCATTTTGTATATTTTGTACATTCGTTGAATCGACGAACTCTTTAACACTGTATAGTTACTGTTCGTCGAATCGACGAAGCTCTTTTACTTTTTATCATATAACTCTTTTATGTTTGACCAAATTTCGCTCTTTTTATCAACAAGATTAGTTCATAACGAAAGCTTGCAGTGAGTATTGGTACTCAGTGGTCCTGTCCATGCACACATGCTTGTATCTGTATCTTGTTAACTTTATTTCAGCTGTTTTCAGATTTCTTCTATCTACCAAAACAATTGACTCATAGGTCACTATTAATCTGACCATCATAGAATACATCCGGTGAATAACACTGTATAGCATTATGGCATGACTGGCCTTTACTGAGATGTTTTGCATATAAAAGCCCCCAACATTAGTGTATTATCCAGTGTTATGACACGATATTTGACCTTCATTTACCAGGGTATTATTTCACCCAAGAGTCGAATATTCTTCCATTTTCCATTCCATTTTCTTCTTCTAAACGGTACTATTGTGGTCTTGCTCGAGGTTATCAATAGGCTCACAGTAATGCACCAACAACTTTCAACCTCAATACCTCTGTGAATAATGTCGCATAGCAGACATACTTAGTTGGTCATTACAATCCTTCAGGCAAGACTACGACCTATCTTCTCACACCACACATGAGTCGCTTGGCTTCCGAACGACAGATTTTTGAGAAATTTTTTCTTTGCCGAAAAAGTGCTGAGAAGATGTCGCTGCAGAAATATTTTTCGTATTTCGTTCTGCTGGAGATGTATGTCCTGGGGTTTGATCCGAGGCCTCATGTCTAATGAACCGACACACTACCTACTAGACTACCGCAAAGCATCTCTTCAAAATTGTCTTTACCCTGTAAATCCTTGGCTGTCAATGTCTGTCTCAGATAGTTTTGTTAAGAGTTGATCCCTAACCATGCTCGATATTAGTGATGATAGGACACCACCCTATGGATGTCCTCTAGTTGTGTCGACCCCTTTATCTCGCATATGTATGGAACCTCTGTCATCCATCTGAATACCTCTTCTATGCAATGGCCTCTTTACGATTTACGATAGGATTATTGAATGCTTAATTCGAAGTTTATTTTAAAATTAGATTTCTTTAAAGGCGAAAAGTAAAAGGATAAAAGCGTTGCGGAGAAAATAAGAAATACTTACATCTGAAAACGTGACTCTTATTTTTTTTCTGACACCATTTAACCACCTTTGGTTTTCGATTACAGGCACAGACTCAATCACATATACTTTATATTGTTCATTTATGAAAATTTTATGATATTTTCTTATGATTACATCATGTGCTCAATTTTCTTCCATTTATTCAAACATTCATTACTCATTTAGTCATTCACTCCTTATGCCATTTGCTCATTTATTTATTTTTCTTAAGAAACGAGTTTCAGTTGAAAATACTGTCTTGAATTTTGTTTTCTTTATTTTTATATGTTTTCCCCTCAACGTTCGTATCAACGTAAATCAACAACTGCGACAATAATAACAAACACGAAAAAAAGGTGTCATGAATGCGTCGAAATGGCAACGAACTGGCACTTATTACATTTGGTCACATATAGCGGTGATTCAAGATACTCGTTAGAGTTTGAAGAACCAAACGATTGGAAACTTTTAATCCAATACGCTAACGAACGTGACGACGGTCCTTATGAGTGTCAAGTTCCATCACATCCGCCTTTACTGTTGTTAGTTTACTTAACTGTAATTGATAAGTAAGTTTCTCTATTGATAAACACAAAAGCATGCATATCTTCACATGCATATATTCACATACCCACATACCTACTTGTTAACTCATATGTCATCTTCTCATTTGATTCAATTCATTCTTCCTCTCGAAAGTGTTTGTTATTCTTACAATTGAGGCACACACACAGACATTCATACTCAAAATTGGTAATACCGACAAACGAAATACTCGTACTTTTGACATTGAAATTAAAGTGAAGTTACCGGAAAACTTTGCCATGGGTTCGAAATATTTCATTCTGAAATCAAAACCGCCAACTCCTATCCCAAGATCCGTTCTCAACGCATCTGAAGACAACAGTATTGTATTTTAAAATAGTATTTAGCTTCCGATTAATCAATTCAGTTTGTTACTATGTCTAGTAGCGAAGCAGCATAGAATTTACTCATTCTGTCTAGGGCGCAGTTAAGGAGGATGCTGTCAGCCCACCGAATTCTACCTACCTATCTACCCTAATGAATTTCTTATTATTTTCTCCCATGAAGCTAACCATAGCGTTCAAAGCTTCCAGCTATAGGACAGGCTCTCACTGCCCCTTTTATGCCAACTTTATTTCTCGTCCAACTTCATTCATTTCAGATTTGTTCTATCTATCCCGACAATTGCCCCATAGGTCCCTATTGACCATCATAGTATACATCCGGTGCATAATTGGTTGCATTCTCAGGTTTTCCCTGCAAGCCTTCTGCATAGTTTTATGACATTTCTGGTGTTTCCTGGGATTCTCTCTATAAGAGTCTTCCATGTCAATTCACTAATCCTAAATATTTTACCCCAACTTTCTGTTATATTATCTCATCCTGGAGTCGAATATCCTTCCTTTTAGGAAATTTTCTATTTCTTAGGTCCACTATCATGCACCAACGCCTTCAAATCTCAAGATCTCTATTTTAAATGATATCGCTGAGAGTCTTTTCAAATTTGCTTATAGCCATATTAGTTAGCATCTCCTAGCTGTGTCGATCTTTCCTTCATTCGTTTCCTTCGAACTTCGGAATGTTCTCACTAAATCTACTAGAGCTGGCTCAGTAAATTTGCCTGCTCTATAAGCTTGTTGCTGTTGTTTTTGCTGTTGCATAAGGTCATAAACCTATTCTAAATTAAATTGACTATGATCGGAGATGTCGATAAAGGAGATATATTCGCCTCTTCATAAATACTTTTCAAAATTGGAAAAAAAGCAGCATTGAATTCAACAAACCCAAGGTGGTCCAACATTGCTATTTGCTGAATTTCATAACTGCTGTGTCCAGCAGTGGACAGCTGAAGAACGAGGAAACCATTTGTGTATGACAGGAAAACGGTTCGCATTCTAACTCTAAAGGCACATTGCACTATTTGCAGTTTTGCTGACAAGCTCGGTCTGCCCCACCAGGATTACTGTGCAACACCTTTTATGCGAGTGCCCAGCACTTCAGGACATAACTTTTGAACATTTCGTGGTGGTTCAAACCTACTATCAATGGGTGCATACCTCATACTGGGTAACATAATGCGGCTTGCGGCCGCCAAGTAAACTTGCCTGTGAATTGCAAGCTAACCGGTAATCTAAACTGCTTATTAAGTGCTTACTAAAGGTTAACAAAAATTCTGTCCTTGAAAAGATTATTTTCTGTGGAAATAGAGAATAAAAACAAATATTTCCCTTCATCATAGAACAACCCATACGTAAAACCGAAGTATGCACACAGTGTGCTATGCATGTGTTGTACATGTAATATCGTGTACAATCAATCATGTTGAACCATAGCAGTCTTAAACTTACGCAGCTTGATACACATCCTACATTCTTAACATATTCTACAGCCTTCTTACTCATGTTTCAATCATTATTTTCATCATCGTCATCATGAAAGTCCGGATATAAAATCAGTCTTCTTTTGTTGTGATTTCACTTGAAGATTATGTGGTACGTGTACTCCGCTACTGATGGACTGACTAACCTCTCCAAAAGTCTACTTTTTTATTTGTACTTGGTTGTAATAGTCTGTCTGTCTGGTTACGCTTCAATCATTTTTGACGTGCGTGTAATGGTTGAATGAAAGAATATTTAAATCGAATGCCAGTACGTTATGTATGTATGTGATCACATACATTCATTAACAGACAATAAAGCGAAATGCTTTGTAAAAATTGCACTTTTCTTAGCAATTATCTGAATCTTCACCTGAATTGTTTGTTGTTGTTGTTCTTGTTTTTCTATTAATTTAAAACTTTTGCGTGGAAAAAGAAAAAATTGTGATAAATTTTCCCATTTAAGGACAATGACAGTAAGTGATTGTGGGCAAAATATGAAGTGTTGAATTAAACAGTGCTCATGATTTCTTAACAATTCGTTAGTATTTGTTGTCTTTTTACAAGGTTTATAACAATTAAAACGAAGGTTTGATTAAAAATTTGTTGCTTGTATCGATGACTGACTGTGCAGTTAATCTGAGCGTAACTGAAAATGAATTCAATGTCAATAAGGAAGGCTTCTCAATAATATGGAAAACAAATTAATTACACCCATGGTGTAGGTTGTAAATTTAATTGAATACGATTCAAAAATATTTTTATTTGAAAATAAATTTGTTTTGAATTTCTCAAACAAATTGAATGGTTACAACAATCGATGGCAGGGTTTCCACGGTTTAGTCCTTCCAACGCAAAGACAAGGTCATCCACTACGCCGACTTCCATTAATTCTAGTATCAAATACTCGTCCCATCGGAACATCTTCCACCCGAATTTCGTAGCCTAACTAGTGCATCCCCTGAATGTTAATGCACTGGATAGCGCCCATGTCGTTGAGGTACCCATACAGTTCATTGCACAGATCAGATGCGGTAATCATCGTCAAATCGTACTGGACCTAAAATTTTATGTATGACATTTCTCTCTCAAGGCTGCTGCATCGCTTTTACAGCATAGACAACTCGGAGAGAATGAGTGACTTCTTCAGTATTTGTTTCATCGTACAAAAGAGGTCTCTGTTACTCAATTCACTATTGAGCACATAGTAGAACAAAAAATGTCAAAAGTTATTTAACGTTTGGCCTCCACACCGACACCATTTTCGCTGGTAACAGCGGAGCCAACAGACAAAAAAAAACCGCCGTCAACATTGAAATTGCAGTTAACGGTCGTAATTTGGGATCCGATACGCCGCATATTGCTATCTGTCGACTATACTACATACATATATATATATATCGTTTTGTCCTAATTTACTCTTAGACCCATCTAGGCAGACGTACGTTCATTGTCGCTGAAGGCAACAGAAACAGCTCGCTGATATCGTCAGCGTACACAAACTCAACTTTTTTATGGAAAATAGTGTAATTGCGACGTAATACGGCCTTCCACAGAACACTGTTCAGGACGAAGTTTAAGAAATCGTCTGATAAGGGATCGCCTTTTCTGAAAACATGCACGGTATAAAAACATTCAGAGAAATTCATTCCTTCTTTGACGGAGCAGCTGCATAGCCTTACCGATTTCAGACATTGTGGCAATAATCCCGATTCCTTATAGTCTACAATAAGATGGTGTGTGTCGACTTGTTTTTCATGGGTCTTCTCCAGGATTTGAAGTAATGTGAAGATCTAGTTGATGGTAGGTATAAAGCCTCCCTGAGAAGGTCCAATCAGAGCTTTGACGAGTAATTTCAGTCATTCACAGAATATGCTATTAGGGAAAAGGTTTATACCCTTGTAATTGAAAATAAAAAATGTCTTGTTATTCAAAAATGTTATCGTTGAGTGTCATTGTCAAGATACTGCTCACATCTGCATTGAGTGTCCAGGTTTGGGTATCAAAACCTTTTATGATTATACTTCAAGAAATTCAGAAATGCTTACAGTAATCTCCATTCTCCTTAATCCTTATAAGAAGAGAGTCTTCTTCGATATTTGCCACATCTATGGATGATTCCAAATGAATAAAAATAAAAGATCCACGGTTTTAGCGACCAATATTCTGTTTATTGAGGCATTTTTTTATTATCCTTGGGATGCACACACGATCTCTAATTTCGTTGGACAATATCGATCATTTTTCCAAAAAATATCTATATTTCCTAGGCCACCTTCTCATGTACTGTATCAGAATAGAACATGGAATTGATAATGTATTTGTAAAGGAACGATCCCTTCAATCTCTCAGATACAAGAACTAAAGTTTTGTTTCCAATTTACTTTTGCATGAAGAGTGTTGAAAAGATTATATTAATAGGTAAAACGTAGTTGCTTGACGCAGTCCAAACTTAAAACTGATTGGATCAGTTTGCAATTTAATAACGAGAAAAGCACTAATAATGCCTTAGTTCTGCGACCATACGATCTACTGTACTTTTTTCGAAAGGCTCCTCCATGCATATCGCCCTGACAAATCTCAAGATGCTGCTCGGTGTCAACAAAGCCAATTCCCTTCACACTATCTAGTATGCATCCAGTTGTTTCTTTCTAGGGTGCATTAATGCCTTAAAGGTTCCATGAATGTGTTCCTAAAATACATTCTCGTGTAGGGCTCAAGACAATTCTCATTCTGAATAAGTGTACACTGAGTCCGCAGTGCCCAGATAATGTCAAGTTATTTCCTAATAGCCTGATGTACGTCACACATCTGTCACACATGATCTGTAACCCAGCAAAGGGTAGCCTTATTTTCCCTAACGAGTTGCCCATCTTCCCCAGTCAGTCCCATACTGTCTTCGATTTAATCTCATAAAAACCAAGTGTTCCAATGGCGACTTGACTGTCAGACAGTATGGCTGTGTTCTGTCTTTTGCACCTCCTGTCGAAATTGAGTTGCACACATCTTTTGATGACACAAACCTCGGAGTTTCTCCATGTGCTCGCAACCAAAATCTACTGCTCCTGTCCATGATACGTCCTTTATCCATTGTTATATAACAAAATCGTCCTCTTTTTAAAGGACTATGCAGCTTCTAGATTACTTCATTCATTTTTGTCATTGCGAGCATTTCCTAAAGTTATAGAGCTTCTGTCTGGACAGAAGACAGTTACTGAGAGTGCTGATTGGATAGTCCACATTTTAAGAAAGTATGCTGATTTCAGAATTACTCAATTCAGCGAAGACCTTACCAAAATCAGAAACAATTTATTGGTTCTGCCTATTCAAATGCTTAGGTCACGAAATTCCGTAATGAATTTCATATTCAACTTGTCTCTCATCAACCTAACTATAATTTCCAAAGCTCAGGTCTTTACTACCACGGGCAACGAATTTAAATCCAACAGAGCATCCAGCACCGTTGTGGAACATGGTATTGTTACGTTTTTACCTTTTTAAAAACGTTTAAAATATGAGTTCGTTGATTGCAAACAAAATAAAAATAAATTGGTGTTTAGTTTCAATTAAACTTTTTATTGTTCGCACTACTTTTGTGTGTCACCGTTTACAACTTGCCGAATACAACAATAATTGCTTGTTCGCTATTCTTCTTTGCTTACAACGCAGATCTTTTCCACGGCTATCTTCAAAGCAGGACTGTTTTCTTTACACCCAACGCGTCTGCACACAAGATTGACTGAATTCTTAGTACTCGTTGCCTGCTTTGTCTTGCCTTTTTATATGCCTACGTAATCAGTCTGATGAAGGTTCTTGAAGTCAAGCGTTCGGGGTTGCGCCTTTTCCAGACCTCTATCGTGACTTCATTGTAGGTTGCGCATTTTGTTCAAATTGCTTGTTGGTGCGTTCTCGCTTACTTGTCTACCCCCTTTTTTCGTACTGATGTTGTTGGTTTACTTGTAACAAGTTCGTTGTATTTGTTTGTGTAGCTTTTCCTCGTTTAAATGTTAAACGATGTACACCGTTTCCATTTTCGTAACAGTATTTTATTTTAACTTTTAAATCTTAAAGCAAAGATATTTGCATCAATTTAATTTAATTCCCTCCATTTCGAAAAACCATCAACACAAATAACTTTTTGTTTAATTTGGTTTTCTTTTGATGACTCTTTAAGCGAATGCCAATAACACTTTTTCACCATTATTTTTAGTTCTGTTCATTCGGCCTCTGCTCGGAGAGACGTGATGTACTATCCTTTGATGAAAGAGTAAATTTGCAAATAAAAAAAGGAAAAGGAAAAGGAAATGAAAAAAGGGTTTAAAAAATATTCAATTTATTTTTTTAGAAATATTCCACTGGAAATGTCCCTTTGTCAAATGAACGAATGAATCCAAACTAATAAGAATCACATAAAAATAAATTCAAATAAAAAATAGTCACATAGTCTGTCAATTTAGAATCCGTCTAGGCCTCCTTGTTCAAAATGGCAAAATCTCTAGAGTTCAGTTCAGTTCTTTGTATGACTCTCGTGGATACCTTTAACTGTTAGAGGGCATAACATGGTTGCCATTTCATTTAAGCAGCCATCTTGGTGTTGATACGTTGATTTTGTTAGCGATTGCTTTGGCCTGAATTCCGAAATTTGGTCATCAAAAATTAGACAAACTTCATATAAGCAAAAAGATTTTTTTGTTTTCGCTCTCTTTCTTATTCTTCCTCTACTTTTTTACTGTATCTATGTATGCAGAACGTGTTCTTTATCTGCAACATTTATGGGTTGAAATAAATTAGGACGAATAGAAACAAATATGAATTCAGGACTTTTCGTACAACATACCCTTAACACTTTGACTGCCAACCACGAGATAACTCGTAGATTGCGTTCCCTTCTAGGGTGCCAACTACGAGTTATCTCGTGCTCACTAAATGTGAAAAAAATCAAATTGTCGTTTTTGGCCCGTCTTCTGAAAATTGCCGTGGCAGTCATCGCGTTAAAGCCCCAAAAGTGTTTAGTCGCTCATAGTTCACATGCTTAACAATTTCAATTTATCTGTTGGTTTGATAGGGAATTTCTATCTTTCCAAAAAATGACATTCATTGCATTTTGTTTTTATTACGCACTTTTATAGTCTATGTACGGTAGCGTATACATATATATATACTCATGGTACATACCATAGAAAATTAGAACAAGCAACGTAATGATATGTATTACACTTGAAGAAATTTGAAAGACCAATTGCAAAAATGTTCACAACGCATTTAGTACACATCTTGTTGTGCTCGATCAGCAGAAAAATACTAACATATCGTAGACATCAGTTGCTAAATATTAGAAGCCGCCATATGTTGCTTTAGATAGGCACAAGGTCACACCACCCTATAAGAATATGAACTTAATACACGTGTCAGTAAACATCCACACCAGAGCTCAGCAATGAATCGTTTTTTCACTACTCATAAGTACTCTTGAAATTTTGAGTATAAGTGAGTCAAAACAATATTCAAATTCAACTACTCTGATTCATTCGTACTCACTACAACGTTGATTTATAAGTACAGTTTGCAATGAGTATGAGTACAACGTTGACATCAAACTCATACCATTCGAATTATGTTTGATTCATACGCCTACTCATTCAGATTCAGAAATTTAGAAAAATACTTATAATACTCATAAATGATTCGAATCATTCATCAAAATTTAGAGTCTTAGTTGTTGGTGCATTTACAAAAAAACGAAGAAAGGAAAAGACAAATACAGCAGCAAAGCAAACACATAACCTTCTAGTGAGTATTGCAGTGCTCATACGCGAATCATACTTATTTTGTGATTCTTGTAAATGTTGAGTCATGGAGAGTCGAAATCAACAACATCATACGTATTGTTAAGTATGAGTACGATAAGTTCTTCAAACTTTGAATATGAGTAGTATGAGTATAATATTAAAATAAGTATGAATGCGTATCAGAAATTATGAGTATGATTCGATTCTATTCATCTTTGCATACTCATTGTTGATCTCTGATCTACACCAAATGGATCTTTTTAATTGACTCCTAAACTATAACATAGACGAACCATTTCTGAAGCTTAGCAGGCGATAAGAAGTGGATCACTTTATAAATGAAAAAAATATAGACGAAACAAGGTGAAGTTTCGGTAGCGGTGGCAAAGCCAGCAGTGGCACCAAAAAAAGGTGTATTTGGTTAAACTGAAAGGTAATTGTTCAAGATTATCTTCTGCAGCCTGGTCCAAAGATTGATTCCAATCTCTACTTTCAACAATTATCCGAAGGGAAAGTGTTCCATGTGGACAACGCTGGACCTCATACATTTTTAATTACGCTGCAGAAGCAGAGAGAGCTTAAGTGGGGAGTCTTAATGTGTTTGATTTGTCTTAACCTCTGCAGAACTTTCATAATAGAGTAAATTTAACTTCCGTAGAGGCCTGCAAAATGCATTGTATTAGATTCGCTCATAGAATAGTCAAAAATTGCAACGAATAATATCGACTCTCCTCAACTGTTACCGTAACTTAACTCAACCTCTGTGACTTTGGGAGACGCTTCCCAGTTAGACTTATCGACAATGTGCAGTCATCCGAAAGTTGCATACAACTTTAAAAATAGAACTAGGTCAAGAACGTATCTTGGAACAGGAGCAGGAATTTTTGAAAGTTCATGGCATCAAAAGATGTATTCATTTCAACTCTGAACTCAAAAACTTCTGAAAGTAAACGAAATTTCCATGAAAAAGCTTATCAAGAATCTGTCGAGTCTAAACCTTAGGTCCCGCCATTCATGTATAAAATTAACACACACCACATAAGTGGTGTTAGAATTTTAATCTTGACTGAACGTCTGTAACGACCAATTATGTATGTAATAGGCTTGGAAGAGACATCAACGGATACCCTATGAATCTTTAGAGGAGTACAATAGATCGTAATACTAATGCAACTCTGCAGGATAATAATAGTAATCCAACTAAATTGCACATTTTAGGTGTTTAAAAGGTCGTTTCAAATACAATATAAGAATTATGAGTATAAATTTTGCAACCGAATATGCAATATTTGTTGGTTTAGAAGTTTAACTCGTTAGAAATATGTAGAAATATGTAGAACTTTTTTTCTATCCGTATTGGTTTTGCAGTTTAAAAGTTTTTTATTTCTGTAAACTCTCTACTTAAGTTAAGAAATTCAAAAAGTCCCACTTGAAATAATTTGAATGGAACCTGCAACTCAATAAAAATCACATATTTAGGCTATGGGTGTCAGTCAGTCACGAATACAGTCCTTTTTTTTTAATTTCTCAGTGTATAGCGTTATTTGGATTAGAATGTGTGTATTTGTAAAATAGAAAAAGGAAATGTCGTAGAAGTGAGAAGTTAAACAGCACATCTTCATTTACGGTACAATTTGAAATTTGTCGCCCTCAGGCTACTGAATTTATAAAGACCCACACTCACTTATATTACATACTGGATCATGCTTGTACGTTATTAGACTTTTTAGAGCTAACCAATACAATAATATTAAACAAACACACATGCACACATACTCACATAGATAGTAATATTGTATACATTTGAGTAGAACTACCATACACACATGCTCTACATATATGAGACAGACGACAAGTCGTTCAAGCATACAGTCAGTTCAGACAAGCAGTCAGTTATTCATTTCGTATCATATGGAAATATTTTATTACAAAAATAGAGAAATACGCATACATTTAACGACCTTCTAAAATACACACATGTATGTGTACATGTGTATGTGCATATACAATACAGTTCTTACAACAATTTTTACTTACAGTATGAAAGAATATACACAATGACCTCATACAAGTAAGGAGTAATGTATCCTGAGATAAAAATTTGGATTTATATTTAAAACTCCCAGCTAAATAACAACAACAATAATAATAAAAATGTGACCAAGTCTTTGAATGTCAAAAAATCTCAATGTACTGACATTTCAACACCTAAACCGGAAATCATGAATTTTTTCATTTCATTTCCTTTCATTTTATTTTTTATTATTTTAACTGTAAATGAAGTTCTAACATGATGATGATGGGGACTACGTACATACATATGTGTAGAGAATGTAACGAATAAAATTAAATATTTTTGAAATGAATTTTTCAATTTATAATTTAACCCCGGATGGTTAATCTTCATTTTTGTACATTAAGGTTACTTAACCACTCTGGGTTAAATTGTTCGTCGAATCGACGAAGCTCATTTACTCTTTACCATATAATTCTTTTATGTTTGATCAAATTTCGTCTCTTTTTCAAAAACTTTGGTTGATAATGAAAGCCTGCAGTGAGTGAACGTACGCTGATCACGTTGAATCGTTGAATCGACGAACAATTTAAAAAAAAAATTACGTCTGTTCTCTGCAATTGTCGTTATCAACTAACCTTGTTGATAAAAAGAGCGAAATTTAGTCAAACATAAAAGAATTGTATGATAAAGAGTAAATGATCTTCGTCGATTCGACGAACAGTAACTGACCAAGGTTAAAGAAATGTGAGTTTTATTGAGAATGATATTTTTAGACATTTTAAATAAACATTATACCATAAGAGATTTAAATGTAAGTAAACTGTACGATGCAATATATTATATAAAGAAAGTACGATTACGGTTAAGGTCTTACCATATAAAAAACAATTAATGTGAATAGCCCAATCTAATGTCGCATACAAGTGACATATGCATACCATAATTCATGTATTGTAATATGAATCTAAAATAAACATTTCTTATTCTTTGTGTTGTTGCATTCCTATTTTTCTTAAGTTGAACGTTTCTTACTCTTTATGTTATTGCATTCCTATTCTTCTTAAGTTGAAGATTAAAAGAAATTAAACACTCTGTAACATCAGCATTTTTTCATAAGAGCATTTATAACATGAATTATTATTAAAAGAAAAAACATTCTTTTTTAGACTTAATGTAAAATCAGCATTTTTTTGTGAGAAACTTTATAAAGTTAATCATATATAAAATGTTTTTATTAAATAAAGAATTCAGTTTACGAATAAAACTCAGAGTACAAACACTGTATTTTATTGGCGCAGTCGGTAGGATCTGTGAAAAAGATCCTTAAACGAACCTGAACGTTTAATAACTTAAAAAAAATATATAAATAATAAATAAAAATTTACAAGATTTTTGATTGTTAATACTGAAAGAAAAATATGTTTTTGTTTCTGTTATAAAACTTTGTTGAACAAATAGAAGAAAAAGGAAATACAAATAATTCTAAATAACTTTTTCATCGACCTATGGATGAAGTGCTCCGGAATTTAGAGCAACTATCAATTAACATTAGAAGAGAAAGTGGTGCTAATAGTGATAACGATAACAACAGTGTAAACAACAACATGGATCAGCAAAAGAACTTTATCATCCAAAACTTAAAATTGGTCCATCCTTTTACTGGGGAAAGATATAAATTGTGCCTCTACATTAATAGCATAGAAAGTATATTTTCCCAACATTGCGGTTTTGCCTAGAGATGACAGGATCTTATTCTTCAATTGCATCTTGAAAACATTAGGCGGAGAAGCCCTAAATTTAATCAGAAGAGAACAACCAGAGGACTGGAGCGGATTGAAGCGACTACTGATACAAGAGTATGGTGAGCAACAACCGATTCCAACACTAATTTTAAAATTTTGTAATATTATATTTAAGGGTAGCTTAAGAAAATTGTGCGATGAAATTAACATAAACTTGTGTAGAATACATGATACAATTAGGTTGAGTGATGAAAGTAATGAAAAAAAAACATTTTATAAGAATGAAGCTAACTCTCAAGCTTTAAGAATACTAAAAAAAGAACTACCCAATCATTTAACCGCACTCGTTAATGCGAATTTAGCAGCAGATTTTAAATCGGCGGTAGATATTCTCAGACGAAATAACGAACTAGATGACGGACACTTTGAACGAAGGTCGACTAAATTACTCAGAACCGATCATTCCCGCCATTATCCTCAGGTAGTGGACAATGAATATAGAAACATATATACCCCAAATCGGAGTAGAAACATTTTTAATTACCCAAATTTTATGAATAACAGTAATAGAAACTTTCAGAATAATTATAGAAATAACGGACAAAATATTAACACACACAGTAACAATAATAGCCCAAACAATAATAATTTTAACAATAATAATAGATTTCCCAATAATTCACGTCCTTGCAAACGCCAAAGGATCAATGATTCAATTCAATCTCGCATTAGGCGTTTTGGCCCTGCCGAACCCATGGAGGTCGAAAATTTTCACTTAGCGGCCTCAAACCCCTTCCCATCATCTCAATAATAATACAAGGCAAAGCTTATAAGTTTTTGGTTGATACGGGATCATCAATCAGCCTTCTTCGCCCGGACGCTTTACCCCTTTCTCCAAATAGAGTAGATCCCATTTGCGTTAGAACAGCTACTGGGGATATAGTCCTCAATGAGACCTTAGAAATTTTTAGTCCCATAACAAGATTTGGATTGGTGTTTTATGCGTATAGGTTTAGCAACAATTATGCGGGCCTTCTAGGCTTTGATAATTTAAGGAAATTAAAAGCAAAACTGAATGTTCCAGAGGGATTTGTTGTTCTGAATGATATTAAATATTTCTTTTTGGGCGAAAATCAAGAAGATGAAGAAGGAACGAAAAGCCTCCCAGTTGATAAAAATATTAACCCTGATTCACAGTTCAATCAACCTGTGTATAAACAAATTCGGGGTAGCGGATTTGATACCCCACAGAATGCTCATCCAAAATTCTTGAATTGTATTGATTGCGAATCTAAAACTTCAATATTTAAATTGGATCACCTTAGTAAAGAGGAATTCACAAACTTAAAAGTGTTATTACAGAAATACGACAGCATTTTTTATAGAGAGGGAGATAAATTAACCTTTACTAATGTTGTCAAACATAAAATCAACACTATCCATGAAGATCCAATATATTGCAAAACGTATCGTTATCCTCAGATCCGTAGAGACGAGGTTAATAAACAGATTCAAGAAATGCTGGACCAGAATATTGTATGCCACAGTCAGTCGCCTTATAATGCAATCTGGGTTATACCTAAGAAACTCTATTCGACTGGTAAACAAAAGTGGCGTATCGATGTCGATTATCGGAAACTAAACAATATAACGATTAGTGATAAATATCCAATTCCGGTTATGGACGACATCTTGAATAATTTGGGTAGGTTTTTATATTTCACTACCCTCGATCTTACAAAAGGGTTTCATCTAATCGAAATGGAACCTTCTGATCGAGAAAAGACAGCATTTTCCACACAAAATGGGCATTATGAGGATGCCATTTGGCCTTAAAAACGCGCCCTCAACCTTCCAACGATTGATGAACACAATCTTGGGAGACCTTATAGGAAAAGAATGCTTGGTCTACCTGACGACATCATTGCCTTTAGTACTTCTCTCCAAGAGCATATTAGTTCAATAGAGAAGGTGTTAAGGAAGCTTTCGGATGCCAATTTGAAGGTGGAACTTGATAAAAGCGAATTTTTAAAAAGGGAAACCACCTTTTTGGGATATATCATCACACCTGATGGTATAAAGCCAAACCCTGACAAGGTGAAAGCCATCTTAGAATATCCAATTCCTAGAACTGAAAAGGAAATTAAGCAATTTTTGGGATTGGCCGGATTTTATAGGAAGTTTATCCAGGATTTTTCCAAAATAACAAAACCGTTAACACATTGCCTTAAAAAGGGAAATAAAATTAACATATCAGATAAGAATTATATTAATGCAGTCGATACTGTTAAGCTCTTGATCGCTAATGAACCAATCTTGGCCTTCCCAGACTATGAGAAGCAATTCACTCTGACAACAGATGCTTCTAACTCTGCCCTTGGTGCCGTCCTTAGTCAGAGCGGACACCCAATTTGTTTTGCCAGCCGCACTCTAAACGAGCATGAATTAAATTATTCTGCTACTGAGAAAGAGTTACTGGCCATTGTGTGGGCAACAAAGTATTTCCGCCCATATTTGTACGGAAGAAGATTCCTGATCAACAGCGATCATAAACCATTACAGTGGTTGCAAAACCTTAAAGAGCCCAACCAGAAGCTTCAGAGGTGAATGAATTTGATTTCGAGATCAAACATATTCCCGGAAGGTGCAGATGCACTATCTCGTGCAAGAAAAGAGAATTGTAACTTCAATGAAGAAATTGAAGAAAACGGCGGTGAGCCAGCCGATGAGGCTAACAGAGCGGAGGATATTTCATCTGTAGCCGCAACATTCACTCTGCTGATGAAGATAATTCGTCATATATACCAATAACTGAAAAACCATTAAATGTGTTTAAGAATCAGATCAAACTTATCAGAGGGAGTATTTGCAGAGAAGGTGTTTCCAATCACGTTACAACGGTTGTTTATAGGGATCTGGATACCGAATCGATTAGAGACATAATTGAAACACATTTACTTAATAAAAAAATAACCCTTTATATACCCAACGACAGTTATTTCATCGAATTTCAGAGAGTTTATGTTCAGATTGTTTCGAATAAGAAAAACAGGGTTCTAAGATCGACCAAACTTCTGAAAAATTTGACTAGTTACCTTGATTTTAAAACAAAAATTTTGGAAATTCATTTGAACGGTTTACTTCAAGGCATAGAAAAAATAGTCAGGGCATTTAAGACAAAATATTATTTCCCGAACTATGTTAATGAAATATCTCGTATTATAAACGAGTGTGAACTTTGTAATCGTTGTAAGGCGGACCACATAGATTATAAATTGCCATTTAAAATCACACCCCCTGTCTACGAAACAAGAGAAAAATACGTGATAGACTTTTGGCAATGGACTAAAGAATACTATCTGACTTGTATAGATTTGTTTTCAAAATTTGCCACAGCTGAACCACTAAAGTCATTGAACTGGATCGAAACCAAAAAAGCTATTTAACACAATAGTTCCTCCAAAGGTTTTGAGGATAGACCAGGATCAAGGAATGAACAATATAAACATAAAAAAATGGTGTGAGGAGTTGAATGTCGGATTGGAGGTGCCTACAGGTAAAACAGGTATTTCTGATATTGAACGTTTATAAAAAATACTTAACGAAAAGCTTAGAATCATTAACACTTCAGATGACAAAGAACTAATTTACATGCAGATTGAGCAAACAATGTTTACATATAATCATACCATAGTTCATTCACTACAGTAGAGACACCGTAAAATATATTTTTTAATAAACTCCAACCTCAAACAAATCCGCAGGAGGTTAAAGAAAACAGAATAAATGGTATTAACGCGGCTAGGGTAGAAAAAGCAATGATGCTAGGTACTTGAACGCGGATAATTCAAGAAACGATTGAAAAAGGTTGAAAACCCGTTCAGGAGGGTCACAGTCGTACAGGCCGAGGACGATAATGAGCATTATGTTGTTAAGTGCAGGGATAGTCACGTCAGAAAATATAAGTCGCAGTTTAAAAGAAAAAAGGATCATGGTCGAAACCAACTGGAATCAATTTTTTCAGGTGCATTAAAATCTAAAAAAACTAAAGCATGGAAACTCTTGACAATTGTTTTGTTTCTGCTTCTCTCAGTGAATACAGGAGTCAGTGCCCAGACGATCGAAATAAACAGCATAGAAGATGACTATGGCTTCGTGGTTGTCGAACAGGGTACCTTAGATTACCCAATAGAGTACAAGTATCATATTTTGACTGTTAACAAAACTTATCTTGATCTGACTTATGACACCCTTATCGAACAGTACAATTCAAAGGAATATTACCAAACGGACACATTTAGAAAGTACCTTACATTAGCGTTTGAAGAGAAACAAATATTTTCGGTTAGACATAAGCGTGGACTGGCAAATGTGGTGGGCGACGGTTTAAAATTTATTTTTGGGACTATGAACGAGGACGATAAAAGGGAGATAGAGAGCAGGTTTGATGACTTAAAAGCGAACATAATAACAACCAACGAATTCAACGAACTGATAGATCACGTGAACAATGAAAGTAGACTGTTGCGGGAACTGGAATCGGACGTGTCAAGGGTGCAGAACAAAGTCACTAAAAGAATCTGCACAGACATATTTTTGGACAATGTAAAAAGATACCTGGAACATATCGAGGATATCCAATTGGCAATGCAGTTGGCTAGACTGGGCATTATAAACCCGAAACTTATCGATTTGCAGACTTTGACGAATTTAACTGTGCTGCAGTTCGAAAACATAAAAACATCAATTTACCTGGAGGGAAATTTATTTCATTCTTTCTATTCCCGTTGAGTTCGATAAATATAGAAGAATAAAGATTATACCAATGCCAGATGAAAACAACGATGAGTTAGTGCTAGACGAAGAAATATATTATGTAGCCAATCATAATGTTGTCTAGCAGTTGCTGGATAATAAGGTAATAGCAATAGGAGATGAATGTGTCAAGAATTTAATAAATAATAACAAAACTAACTGTCAATATAAAGAAAGTAAAGAATCAAACTTTTTGTATTTTGTTGAACCAAATATAATAGTTACAAAGAAACTAAAAGCAACAGAAATAAATCAGAATTGTAATGATTTGAATGTAAAGATAAAAGGAAATAATATTATAAGATTGAAAAATTGTAAAGTAAAAATTGGTAATTTTGAAGTCATTGTGAAACAAAAGATAGAAGAGCAAAACATACTACCTGTTGTAAAAGATATAGAAAATTTGGTAAAGGAAAATGTATCGTTGCTGAAGTTGAAGAAGCATATGGATATAATAAATACTAAAACGAACATCTATTCTATAAGTCTATTAACTTTTGGTTTGATTGTATTGCTAGTAATTGTAAGCGTATGCATTAGATTTAAGAGGAATATCTTTATAAAAGAACAAACTAATAAAGAAAATGTCAATGAGGACATCGACTTATCTAAGGAGGGGAGGACTGACATATGCATACCATAATTCATGTATTGTAATATGAATCTAAAATAAACATTTCTTATTCTTTGTGTTGTTGCATTCCTATTTTTCTTAAGTTGAACGTTTCTTACTCTTTATGTTATTGCATTCCTATTCTTCTTAACTTGAAGATTAAAAGAAATTAAACAGTCTGTAACATCAGCATTTTTTCATAAGAGCATTTATAACATGAATTATTATTAAAAGAAAAAACATTATTTTTTAGACTTAATGTAAAATCAGCATTTTTTTGTGAGAACCTTTATAAAGTTAATCATATATAAAATGTTTTTATTAAATAAAGAATTCAGTTTACGAATAAAACTCAAAGTACAAACACTGTATTTTATTTACGTATGAGTATACGAGTTACATTTTTCTAAGTATATATTTTTTCAAGTGAACTTTCAGTTCAAAAATTTTCAAAAGTTTTAATGGCTCTTGATTGTTTATCGCAAAATGTGTCAATTTAACACTTGCACGACTACCAGAAGTCGGCTAATATTTGTGTTTTTTGCAAGTATTATTACTTGGCTTTGCGCAAATATTGTTCAACTCCTGACGATAAACAATCAAGATCCATCAAAAATTCTAAACATTTTTGAATCAAAAGTTTAGTTGCAAAAATATATATATGAAAAATATAACTCGTCTGTTAGACTCTTTAAGTAATAACTACGGTATTTTGTCCGATTTAACCAAACGAAGTGGCAATCTCTTTACAAGATAATGCATTTTCAGAATGTCATCACAATGTCAATACAGAAAAATACTGGCCCAATCTAGACTATGGACTATTCTGGGAAAATACAGACATATTAGGGTCGATTCTATACAAGTTTTGAATAGAACATTCGATTTTAGAATTCCAGTTAGGGAAAAGTGGCCGTAGTCTAGTAGGTAGTGTGTTGCCTTATTAGACGTAAAGTCAGGGTTCGAGCACCAGGCCAGATATCAAAACAAAATATGAAAAAATATTTCTTCGTCGACTTCCTCTCATCAGATTTCTGGCAAAAACTCTGACAGTAAATAAAATTGCCATGAAAAGTTTCTCAAAAATATGTCATTCGGAGTCGACTTTAAACTCTAGGTCCCGCCACTAATGTATAAAATTAACACACACAACATAAGTGGTGTGTTAAGCTAGGCCGTAATTCTGACTGAAGGGTTGTAATGGCCAATTATGTATGCCTGAACACTGCAATGTTTTCAAGGCAGATTTTCCCTGACGATCTCTTGATTTACCCGGACAGCCAGGATGCGATTAAGCCCCTAATGAACGTTGTTTCAACGTCCGTCCTTGTCAGTGAATGCCGAGGATTTCTCAGGGAAATTTCGGATCAATCAAAGGAATAGGAATATCGTTGGAACTTGCATTTCTGGTGTGAGTAAGGATCAGAGATCAACAATGAGTATTAAAAAAGATGAGTATAATCGAATCATACTCATAATTTCTGATACTTATACGCATTCATACTTATTTTAATATCATACTCATACTACTCATATTCAAAGTTTGGAGTACTCATCGTACTCATACTTAACAATACGTATGATGTTGTTGATTTCGACTCTCCATGACTCAACATTTACAAGAATCACAAAATTAGTATGATTCGCGTACGAACACTACAATACTCACTAGAAGGTTAAGTGTTTGCTTTGCTTACTGTGTTTGTCTTTTTCTTTTTTTGTAAATACAACAACAACTAAGACTGTAAATTTTGATGAATGATTGAACCACTCGCATCATTTATGAGTATTATAAGTATTTTTCTAAATTTATGAATCTAAATGAGTAGGCTTATGAATCAAACATATTTTGAATGTTATGAGTTTTGATGTCAACGTTATACTCATACTCATTGTACTCATACTTATAAGTCAACGTTGTAGTGAGTACGAATGAATCAGAGTGGTTAAATTTCAATATTGTTTACTCACTTACTATATTTAGACTTTAATGAGTGTTTATGAGTAGCGAAAAAACGATTCATTGCTGATCTCTGGTAAGGATAACATCTTGTCTACTATTTGATAAGAGTACTTACATATATGTATACGTACATGACAATATAATTCAATATGTTTGTGTTCTTGTTTATACCAAATTATTTTCTATTTTCGTTACTTTTCTTTTTTGTGAATTTAATAAATATTTCCACAAAACAAATCTTTGTATTTTATTTTACCACATACAATACATACAAACCACAAGTATACACAAATATTTACCAACTAAAATACGCATTTTCAATAACTATGGGACAGTGTACCCAAGTGTGTAAATAAGTTTGTATGCGTGTTTGTACATAAAACAAGTACATGACACTTGCAAACGTATGAAAGCAAATAAAATAATAATAAATGACCATATAATGGTATCAAATGCATAAATATTTTCGATTCAGTCGTACGGCAAACAAATAAAATAACGAAATGTAAACGAATTTTATTACAACAATAAATAACACTTTACGAATGCCATACTATACATATGCACGAACAGTTTGATTTTTGAGACAAAACACACAATTACAAATACAAACAAAGCCCCGGCATCGAAACCAGAGGCATTGTAAAAATAAAAAAAAACAAAATATTTAAATAACGGTGAACAGACAATCAGAAAAATCATTGTCATATATTGCATAATGAAATAAATTATTTAAAACAGTTCTTTTCTACAATAAAATGTATTTACATACATATGTATTTACCCAGTATATATATGTTTGTAAAGAATTTATTACAAATAAAGGGGATGCAAAACTAAAAATTGAACAATTGAACGTTGAAATACGCGAGTGTTTTATTTGTATATTTATCAATATACCCATACGCTCTATAATAATGAAATCGTTTTAACAGATTTTTTGTTTTGTTGTCTTAAAAAATTTTGTGAATAAAAAGCCCTCATGAATCAGTAACAGAAACGATAACAATTTTTCCCAGAAATAGACTTAATTTTTAAACGATTTTAATTTATTTTAGTTCGCTTTTTTATTTCACAAAAGCTTTTTTACAAAAGCTTTTTAGATTTGTTTTCAGCCAAAATTAATTTTTAAAAATTTAAACAGCAAGTTGGAATAATGGCCCTAAATTTGCTTAACCTGGATTAATGATTGATTGGTGTCGAAAACATTTTATGCAAGTGAAGTGAAATAAAATTAAAAAAGTTGAAAATATGAAGAACTGATTATAATAATATTCTCATAATACTTTTGGTTGGGTTAGATCTCACTAGCCAAATAAAAAATTCAACAATTGTGTAAATTTTTATCACAACTATGCAATCTTTGAAAAGAATACGTTTTTTAAAATATTTTCTTTCTCACAGCCACAAAATCTCTGCCACTCATCACGAATCACTTCAATAACGGAATCATTTGTTATAAAAGCTGAAAAACATTTAAATAATATGGAAAAGCCTCTGTATTTTTCATTTTTTCAGTTCTGCTCAATTGCTTGTTAATAGTTGGCCTCCGAATATTGATGGCTACCAACAAATGAAATTTTGTATGCCTCATCAGACTCACAATTGTTCAATGGCTCCCAGAAAAATGCACTGAATATATGCGTAAAATAAAATATTCAGCATTAAAAGCGAATGTGAAATAAATTCAAATAAAATACTCAGTGCTTTTAACGTGGCATCAGTACAGTATTGTTTAAATAGTCAGGTTAAATATTTGGTTTAAAGGATGCGGGCCTGAATATTGAGTAAATGCTATAAAAGTTTAAATATCAAGAACGAAACTTTAATAGTGATTTCAATTGTTGGATATAGTGTGGTCCATCTGGATGTGCTTGAATTTGAATTTTTAATTACTAATCAACCAATTTTCTAAAGTCAAAATATAAAAGAAAGAAGTGGTTAATTACGCGGTGTGACAGTTAAAATACACCCATCTAATGACATAGTGCAGGTTGTGAGTTTTGCTGAGTAGAACAAAAAAATTTTTTTTCTATATTTCTCAAACCCTCAAAACTTGTTTTTACTTGATAAAAACGGTATTTTTGATCTTTTCACACAAAATTATTGTTTACCCAAATATTTTTCAACCTATTTCCAAAATTCAAAGTTTTTTGAAAAGGGGACATATGGAAAAAATTTTATAACAATTGTGTTACATTTTCTATATATGTCTTCTTATCAAATGAACTTTCAATTCAAAAATTTTCAAAAGTTTTGATGGATCTTGATTGTTTATCGCAAAATATGTAAATTTAACGGTTGCATGACTGCCAGAAGTCGGCTAATATTTGTTTTTTTTTTGCAAATATTATTATTTCGCTTTGCGCAAACACTGGCCAACTTCTGGTGGTCGCTCAAACGTGAAAATGACACATTTACCGATAAACAATCAAGATCAATCAAAAAATCTGAAAATGTTTGAAATAAAAGTTCATTTGAAAAAGATATATATATATATGAAAAATATAACACGATTGTTAAACTCTTTGAATAATAACTACGGTAATTTTTGTTCTATTTGATCAAACGAAGTGTCAATCTCTTCATAAAATATGCACTTTCAGAATGCCATCAGCTATTTAAAATTTTTTAATTAAAATTTGCTACTATAAATGGACAAACTTAAAAAAATATGAAAAAAATTCTCATTTGTCGACTTTACCTCATCAAACCTCATAGCATATTAAGTCAAATACTATCCTTTCCAGCAAGGTTTAAATTTTGAACATCCGTTCAGAAATGTTTGTGTAATCAATAAATTTGTGCTTAATGTCCAAAAAAACAGTTTTCGTCAAATAAAACAAGAAATATAAAAAATATTTTTCAGTTCTACTCAACAAAACTCACAACTTACACTATGTTATTAGCTGGGTGTATTTGTTTTTTTTTTATTTTGTCGCATAGTGTTATTAAAGATTGAAGAATTTATGCGTCAATCTCCGTCGTTTAAGTTCCAAGTCTCTGGTATGGACAGAAACCTTAATCGACTACCAATGAAGGCTTTTGCTGTGTTCATTTAATATTAATAATACGTAGTATAATAGTGTTTAATAAATAATTCCATAAGATGCATGAGATATTTCAACTTTTATAGAATCCATCAAACCTCCTAAATGTATTCTAATGGTTTACCTCTAACCAGCAGATGTAACTTCATATGAATCGCACTTGTTTTACATATCATTAGTACTTTGTATCTTATTCTAATTATATTCAGATCCTTAAATTAGCCTGACTGAGTTACATAATCTGTATACACAAACGTTTAGTCTTTCGGATCAAATTTTAATCAGCGATCATAAAGGTATCAAAAAATTCACCCAAAGATTATTCAGTAATTTTCTTAGTCATTTTTTTTAAGTCATCCATAATTGGTTCAAATCCAAGGTATAGGCATAACAAAAAAGAATGATATACTGAACATTTTCGCTACTACATTCCATACTCAAAGCATATACAAAAAGTGACTTTTTTATTCATCAATCAATCAATCAATCAATTTCTACAAGTGTGAAAAACACAATCGAGTCGCTTTAGAAGTTAAGTCCAATTAAGTATCAATTTACCGTCTCTGTTGTCTTTTGTTTTCTCAAAAAAAATCGTAAAAAACATCAGGAGAGAAAAAAATGGAGGAAGAGTTTCAGTAGCTACTGCATGAGATTTATTCTCTATTTAATGATACGTATTATTTTTGCTGTTTTATTGAACAATTTGAAATTTTGTCGTTTCAAGGCCTCATATTAAAACAAACTAAAGAGGGAGTAGAGAGAAGCCATAAAGCAAATACCGAATACGTTAAGAAGGATTTTTTAATTTTGTTGTTTCTCTTGGTTACTAAATTGAGTGGTAAACAATGTTGCAATGATTCCACAATTTATGTCATTTTTAACGAAAGGAATCCAAAAACAAGACTGAAATAATATAAAAGTTCTTAATTTTAGAAGAATAAATAAAATAATATTTAATTCTATGTTCCTTACTTGTATATAATTTTTTTATGGCAATTATAACTTTTTCTACCGTCTTTTTGGGAAAGTTCACATGGAAAACTCGAAGTCAATCTTCGTTTTTTGTGGTTTGATGATGTAGAAGGCTCTTTGCTTGGCTGATACGTGGTGTTCAACAACATGGAAATACTTCAACATGGAAGTACTATGTTCAGATATGCACTTTTATTGAGTCAATATTCGGTTAATTGAGTACAATATTTTAAGTGTTCAGGCATAATAATATACGCAGTTGAGCTGCTTATTTCATATTTATTTGACAGCTGGTAAACAAAACAGCTGGTTCTTTGTTTGTTGGTTTGTCGTTGTTGACATTTAAGTTGTTAAATATCAACAGAAATTGTTCGGTTTATTGTCATATGCTGACTAAACACACTTATGACATTGCTGCATTTTAAGTTTTACTCAATATTAAAACAAATTGTGTATTTATTGCGAAATTATTAATTGAAACTTAATTGAATTGAAACTTTATATGATATATTGATCTCAATAATGGCGTTTATTGCGATTATATGCGTATAAAGGTGCATATCTGAAAACCGTATAAAGCAGAACTGAATTTTTAAAGCAATTGCGAAAACAAACGATATTTCCTTTCAATGTTAAATAATTTTTTTCTTTTTCAATGTTAAATAATTTTGTGCTACCCAAACAGTAGCTGTTTACCAATATTTTATATTTCCGTGAATAACTGAATAAGAGCACAAGGAGACACAAATTATGTATTTATAAAAATGGAAATGGATGAAGATCTCATTCCGAAAATTTAATCAGAATTTTTACTTAAACACCACACTATAGCCAAGTGATTAATGACTGTAAAGATGATACAAAAGTTAAAGAAAAAAAAGAGGGAAATTAAAAAAGCACGACAGGCGATAATTAATTTGTTCTTGTTCATTTTCTTTTACACCAGAATTGTATTTGATTAATTAACTTTTATACTTTAACATTAAATCCTGTACGTATGTATGTATATGAAGGCGTTTTTCAGTTGGATAGTGGTTACCATGAAAATATGTTGAACGGACGATTTTATTTCAGATTATCTGACTACTGGTTTGAACCTAGTTCAACTGTAATAAATGGAAATGAAAAATTCAATTGCAACTGTTGTTTTTTACTAATATTGGAGGCTTTGAAACTGTTGGATGGCAACCACCTTCCGAACAAAACTATTAAATAAAATAGATCACATAGGTAGTACTGTTACATTAGATTCTCTAACAAGAGAATGTCAACGTCTACTCAATATAAAGACAGACACTGTACTCATTGAGAGTTCAAAAATAGAACCACATGTTAACCAATTACAAACAGATAAAAAGAATAAAAAAAACTCCAAAAATATTGACGGACATATCAAAATTATGGTACAAAATTGTAGTAAATGCGCAGCAGCTCTAAAAATGCCTACCAAAATAACTTTAAAACCCTGGCCCATTCCTTCGGAACCATGGGAACGATTACACATCGATTACGCTGGTCCTATTGATGGACATTATTTCTTGGTGTTAGTCGATGCACTATCCAAAATGGCCAGAAATAGTAATGACAAAATCTATTACTGCAGAACAAACAGTCCAAATTCTGGAAGACATTTTTTCTCGTTTTGGTTTACCTAAAACATTGGTATCGGTATCAATTTACCAGCGCTTACTTTAGAGGTTTTATGATTCGAAACGGTATAGAACATTTAAAATGCAGCCCATACTATCCGATGTCCAATGGACAAGCCAAACGATTTGTCGACACTTTGAAACGTTCACTTCAGAAATTGAATGGAGAGGGGACTACAAGGCAACATCTTCAGACATTTCTACAAAACTACAGATCGACTCCAAACTCAAATTCTTCTAAAAATCTATCACCGGCTGAAGTATTATTTGGCAGAAAGATTCGTTTAACCTTGGATCTAATCAAACCATGTCCGAAAAAAGATGTTGTTAGAAATGCTGCCATGGAAACTCAATTTAATAGGAAACAAGGCGCGAAAGAAACCTATTTTTCTGTTCAAGAGAATGTGTATGCTCGAGTTTATAAAAACAACAAAGATTCTTATTGGCTACCTGGAAAGATAATTGAACGAATAGGGAATGTCATGTATAACGTTTTACTTACAAGTGGAAAATTGATACGAGTTCGTACAAATCTGATAAGAAAAAACTACGACAAGAATAGTAACGAAGGTTTTAATAAAAATTGTTGTGATGCCTATGGAATATTGGATGAACCAGGTAACTATCAAACATCCCGAGAACCTGACAACGATCAACTTAATACACCTCAATTTAGACGGTCTCAGCGAGAACGAAAACCCGTCGAAAGATGTATTCCGGGTTAGATTCCAAAAAGGGGAGATGTTGGATGGCAACCACCTTCATTATTTAATTGTCATCTTTTATGTTATCATATTTTTGTATTACTTATTCTTCTTCTTACTTTGACTTATATATAATAATATTATTAGAGAATTACAATAGAAACAAATGCATTTGTAATAATCTTTTTACCGTTTACGGGTCTATAAATTTCGAAAAATGGTACCTCGAATAAGCACCATTAGGAGGTTATTCAGCAATTCAATGATATCAATTGAACTTTTGTGTTCTGTGGACTTTTTGCATAATTCCCATTAGAAAGGTCGAAATTTACATGGCGGATAGGATCATTTATCTCTTTCGTTTTGTAAAACTATTCAAATTAATTTTGATAAATTTTAATTACGAATTAATCAAGTTGTGGTTTGGTGTCTCTAATATAAGTAATATATTGTTACGAAAATGGAAATAATGTTTGGCTTTTACAACGGTTAAATTGTAAACATAGCTACAAAAACAAAAATAATGAATTTGTTTACATGATAAACAAGTAAACAAAAATACAACAAAAAAATATAAGCATAAAAAAGGGATAAACAAGTAAACAAAAATGCAACAACAACACTAAGATAAACAACATGCTTACATTTATAGAGATTTCGAGAAGGCGAGGTCATTGGCCTTCAAGAGCATTCATCAGACTGTTTACCCTGCGATATAAAAGGCAAGACAAAGCAGGCAACGGAGTCAGTAAAAATGCAATCAGTCTTGCCTGAAGACGTGCGGTGTTTGAAGATCTCCATTATAAAGATCTTTTATACAATTGTTATTTTTTTTTAAGCAAAAGTGTGTAAAGAGGAATAACAAACAAAACAATTTTTGTTGCTTACATCAAGTTGTGAACAGTGACACACAGAATTGTGCGAACAATAAAGAATTTAATTAAAACTAAACACAAACTTATTTTTATTTTATTTTCAATCTACGAACTCATATTTTAAATGTTTTTAAAAGGTAAAAACGTAACAATATAAAGGGTCTTTTCTTAAGTGCTTCCTATATTTAAATTTGAATAAAACAAAGTGTATGTGGGATATCATCAACACTTTTACATTCATTTAAAAGGACCTAATGAAGCATTGATTGACTCTGGTGAAGAAACCAGACTTGACCGATTGCTTGGATTATGTTGGCTTTGAGAACTGCTGTGATTTGTGGCTAATCCGTACACATCTGTGACTTAAGAAAACTCTACAGGAATAAATCTAAAGGGGCCAAATAGCGTGATCACCCACGCGTTAAATGAACTTCAATCCGCTCAGGTATGTGTACTGTGGCAAGTATCACCGGACTGTTGTGATTTGTGGCGACTTAGTAGTCTAGTTGGTAGTGTGTTGGCTTATTAGACGTAAGGCCACGGTTCAAACCTCAGGTCAGACATCAAAATGAAATATTAAAAAACAACATTTCTTCGGCGACTTCCTCTCAGCAGATTTCTAGCAAAAACTCTGAGAGTAAATAAAACTGCCATGAAAAGTCTCTCAAAAAATCTGTTGTTCGGAGTCGCCTTAAAAAACGGTAGGTCCCGCCACTCATGTATAAAATTAACACTTGCTACATGAGTGGTGTGAGAAGCAAGGCCTTAATCCTGACTGAAGGTTTGTAATGGCCAATTATGTATGTATGAAGTAATTTTTTTTCTAAAATCACGACGCAGCTTCGTTCAAATCTAATCAAAAATATGAAAACAAGAAAAACTACTTTGCTTTCAACGATATCTCCGAGACGAAACAAAAAGTGTTTGAATGATAAGTTTAGCACTTTTAAATGCTGTAAGGATTTTGGGTCATTTTTTAAAATTTTTTCTCCCTGTATTATTGAGTACAAAATCTTGCAAACAGAACAAATGCTACATAAATGTGTTTGTTAACACTTTTGCCCTTTTGTTTTTAACCCTTTCAGTTCCAGTACTAAACCCCTTCCTAGATTCCAAAAATCAAAATTTTTTGAATTGTAAATAAAAGAGAAACGAGTTGTAATCACTCAAGTTCGATTCTTTATAGATTATGTTTCACTGAAGAGAAGTTTTTGTCTTTGTTATATTTTCTAATTTTTTTTTCAAACTTTTGACCTTTTTTATTACATGAGGTATAGCTGATATCGTCAACAAATTTTTTGTTTGTTTAGGATACAGAATCTTGTTTTATTAAGAAACAAATATTTACCATGTCTATCAGTTACACAAATCAATCGATTCAGCCTCAGTAAATATCTTCGAATATGCTATTGACTGTTTATAATTTTTCTTCTTCTGTCTTATATGTTTTTATTTTATCAGGCTATTATATCAAGTTGCCGTTAAACATGGGTTAAGTTAAAGTTACCTTTAGCTAAAGTGAACTTTAAAGTCACCTTTAACTTATTTTCGTTACTACAACTTAATTTAACTTTATTTTATAACTTATCAAAAATATGGTAGTGGCAGAGCAATGTCGATTACACTGATCAAACTAAACAAGTTTTATTTAAACGCAGTGGCAATGACGGGCTTCTTTTTTTTGCTGTATATGCTCACTTTGTTTACATTTGAAGTTGCCATATTGAAAATAATATGTAATATGGCAAGTTCTAACATAAACTTCACTTTTTACTGACCTCAACTTTAGTACATTAAAAGCCACTTTAAGCTTTGTATTTATTTTGCAATTTTTACAATTGAAATTTATGTTAGTAATAACAAGGAGTAAAGTATTATATTTTTAAGTTACTTTCGAATACCTGTGATGGTTTTTCTGTATTTTATTCCTTTTTAATCCCTTAAAAGCCAAAAAATCACAACTCCTGAATAACCTCGTAGTTGAGAATAATTTATCATTGTCATTGCAGACAATTTTATAAATTCGAGTATAGCTTCTAATATTACCATCGGAAGAACAAAGGCAAGCACCGTCATTTTTTTTCGTACTACCAACACTCAGGGGATGGATGGCATTGTGCCATGAGCGTTACGTACGAATTTATGATTTTGGGGAACAAGTCCCCTTATTTCTTTCGAACAAAATCCTTTTGTAGTAGTGATAGAACAGTGAAACATAAACCACATTGCAACGATGCTCTAATGATTCACTACCGTCATTAACGAGCTACTACGTTGAGGCACCGACCTCATAAATAGTATAAATAAATAGTGTAAATAGTAAGATCAGATAATAAGGCCTTAAGAAGGAACTGAAGCAACTGAAAAATGTGTCGGTTGCAGCCAACATTACACTGAATTTCCATGCTCAGAATGTCAGGAGCTTCTGACTCCTTAATATTTACACCACCAATAGATTAAGATGATGCAATATTATTGCTGCGCTTATGTGTCAATAAACAACACTGGGATAGATTGTTTAATCCTTAAACAATTTTTTCCTGAAAATGATAAAAAATTTCTCCATTTTTGAAAAAAAAAATTAATAAATGAAGATGAGGGACGCTAGCTTTTAATTCCTAACAAATATTTTTAAATGTTTTATTTTGAACGCAGATATGTACATACATTGACTTTATATTTTTTACTACAATGGAAATAATTTTTATTTATTTATTTTTTCTGGCGATATTTTGACGATTTCAATAAACGTCTTTGACGATTTTTTCTCAAATATTTGACGATTTGGGGCCTCATTTATCTGGCAACTATGACTGACATCGTTGGCTGTTTTGTCTTGACTTTTATACCAGTTAGCAACAGGTGTGAATAGCTTTATTAATTGTCAACACAATTAGCAGCAGGCTTGAATGTCCCTATTAATAACTTTTTGCTTAATAATTGTTTTTGTTATTAATATTGGGAGGGATGGAATGCATGCAAACAAGGTAAAGTTCCTGGTTGTGGTCAACTTGGCGACTACCAGGACGATCGTTGTCTTGCTGTATTCAAGTTGACACGCAGCCTCCTCGTGGCCCCTCCTGGATGGCATTCTTGCACCCGCTAGATGTTAACTAATGCGTGCAGCGAAGTCTAATCCCCTGGACGTTAAATTTGGGTTGTGCGTAGGGCTTGGAACCCATCACGTAAAAATTTGCTCCAATGAAAACCGGAACAACAGACCTAAAAAAGATCCCCTCAAAAGTTGACGACCACGGCAAATGTTCAAAGGACAACGATTTAAGAATAGCCACTTGGAACGTTCGCACCCTTTATAGGGTAGTCGCTTCCGCCCAGCTGGCGGATGCCCTCAAGAAATGTAAGACGGACATCACTGCCATACAGGAAATGCGATGGATAGGGCAAGGATGCAAAAGGCTGGCATCTTTCGATGTGTATTACAGCTGCCATGTTGATAAGCACGAATTCGGATGCGGTTTTGTGGTTAATAAGAGACTTCGACACCTGGTCTCTGGGTTCACGCCTGTGAACGAAAGAATAGTTACAATCCGCATCAGGGCAAAATGCTACAACATCAGCCTAATTTGTGTTCACGCCCCGACGGAAGAAAAGGACGATGTGGTTAAGGATGCCTTCTACGCTAAACTCGAGGACGTATATGATAAGTGCCCGACCCATGATGCCAAAATCGTCCTCGGAGATTTCAATGCGAAGGTCGGGCGGGAAGGTATCTTTGGCCCCACTGTCCGACAGTTCGGCCTCCACTCGAACACTACCTCCAATGGTATGAGGCTGATCGATTTCGCCGCGACGCGTAACATGGTAGTATGTAGCACTAAGTTTCAACATCTCGACATTCACAAGGCCACATGGATGTCCCCTGATCGATCAACATCCAACCAGATCGATCATATTGTGATAGACGGAAGGCACGTATCCAGTGTACTAGATGTGCGCACATTCAGAGGTCCAAACATCGACTCGGACCACTACCTTGTCGCAGCCAAGTTTCGATTGCGCATTAGCGCTTCGAGGTCTGCGCACTCTAGTGCATTGCGAAAGCTGGACGTTAAGAAGCTGCGATCACAAAGGACAGCTGAGGCGTTCTCCGCTCAACTCTCGGATAAGCTCCGTCGTTCCCCATCTAATCTCAACGACATTGGCGGACTGTGGGCCAACAGCTCTTACTCCTTGCGCACTGCTGCGGAAACAGTCCTTGGTTTCGAACGCCCACCCCAACGAAATCAATGGTACGATGAGGAGTGTCGCGTGGCAACTGCAGCGAAAAACGCCGCATACAAGAAAACGTTGCAGTCAGCCGCTACGCGAGCCATTGTCGATAACTATAAAGAGAAGAGAAGGGATGAGAGACGCCTTTTCAGACGCAAGAAGAGGGAGCAGGAAAGGCGTGAGCGTGAGGAAGTCGAGATGTATAGATGTAGGAATGACGCTCGAAAATTCTATCAAAAGGTTAAGCGTCTAACCGAGGGTTATAAACCCGGAGCGCCTTCCTGCAAGGACGAAAATGGAAACTTAGTAACAGATCCGCAGGGAGTACTGAGGTTATGGAGGAAACACTTCTCTACTCTGCTACAAGGCGATGACGACACCAATACCGCCTTTAGAGATGATGTTCCGAACCCGATCGATGATGACGGCGTGGAGATTCCGCCGCCTAGCTATGAAGAGGTCAAAGTCGCGATTACGCGCCTTAAAAACAATAAAGCGGCAGGTCCTGATGGCCTCCCCGCTGAATTGTTTAAGACCGGATGTAATGAGTTGGTAGGGCGCATGCACCAGCTTATTTACAAAATATGGCTAGAGGAAAGTATGCCCAACGATTGGAGCCTCAGTGTCCTCTGTCCTGTCCTGAAAAAGGGAGACCCTACTATATGCGCCAACTATAGGGGTATAAGCCTTCTCCCTATCGCATATAAGGTTCTTACAGGCGTATTGTGTGAACGACTGAAGCCACTCGTCAAAACACTGATTGGACCCTATCAGTGCGGCTTCAGACCTGGTAAGTCCACCATCGACCAGATGTTCACACTACGCCAAATCCTGGAAAAGACCCACGAGAAACAAGTCGACACACACCACCTTTTTGTCGACTATAAGGCTGCCTTTGATAGCCCCATAAGGGATCGTGTTTTTGCCGCAATGTCTGAGCTCGGTATACCTGCGAAGCTGATAAGGCTATGCAGAATGACGTTGAGCAATTCCTGTAGCTCCGTCAAGGTAGGAATGGACCTCTCCGAGCCTTTTGATACCGTGCGAGGTTTCAGACAAGGCGACCCCTTATCATGCGACCTCTTCAACTTCGTCATGGAGAGTGTTCTGCGAAAGGCAGGAGTGCATCGCAGTGGCACTATATTTCAAAAAAGTGTCCAGTTGCTTGCGTACGCTGACGATATTGACATAATAGGGCGTACGAAGCGAGACGTTACTGCTGCTTTTAGTGCTATTGAACGCGAGTCTACTAAGATGGTTTGGCAGTAAATGAGGGCAAAACAAAGTATATGTTATCGACAAGTAGAGACGTGCGGCGTATTGATTCTCAGATTACGGCCGATAACTATACTTTTGAAACAGTCAAGGAATTTATTTATCTTGGCTCCGCCATTACCACCACAAATGATGTCAGTCTGGAGATCAAGCGCAGGATCACTCTTGCCAACAGGTGCTACTATGGTCTCAATAGGCAATTGAGTAGTAGAGACCTCTCTCGTACGACGAAGCTAACACTCTACGAGACGCTCATCCTACCCGTGCTTGTTTATGGCGCAGAGGCATGGACCCTATTAAGTACTGATGCAGCAGCCTTGAGAGTGTTCGAGAGAAAAGTACTGCGTAAGATCTTCGGTCCAGTACGTGTTGGCGATGATTTCCGCATTCGATACAATAGTGAGCTGTATGAGCTCCTCAACGACATGGACGTTGTACAGCGTATTAATATCCAGCGGCTGCGCTGGCTCGGCCATGTCGTTCGAATGGAGGAGGATGCTCCAGCGAGACGGGTATTTGATGCGGGGATCTGCGGAAGTCGGCGAAGAGGACGACCTTGTATCCGTTGGAAGGACCAAATCGAGGGAGCCCTGTCATCGATTGGTGTGACCAACTGGCGTAGGCGCGCAAGGAGCAGAGGCGCCTGGAAGGATGTGTTGCGGCAGGCCGAAATCCGTTAATCAGGTTGTTATGGCCAATTAAATAGTAAGTAAGTTATTAATTTAACATATTATGCAATGTAATCATATATTTAGTTAAACAAAATTTATTGTAATTTAACCAATCCAAATAAAGCGTATGAGGTGATAATTGTTTTTAAACAAATTGAAATTAATACCTTTATTTTTTGCTTTAAAAAATGCATTGTTGTTAATTTTTATTAAATTGAAATTTATTGTATTTTGACCAATAGTAATTAAGCATAAATAAACTCATTTATGCAATAAAAACTTATGTTGCGAAATAATTGTTAACAAAAAAACAGAACTGTAATCAAATTTGGAAAATAAATAAAGATTATTCTATGTCGAATCACTAAACCGAAAGGTCTTTATAATTTATCGTTGGGTAAACAGTCTGATGAATGCTATTGAAGGAGAAACCTCGTGAAACCTCTATAAATGTAAACATGTTGTTATTGTTTTTTGCGTATTTTGTTTACGTTTGTTTTTGCAGTGTTGTTGTTGCCTGTTTGTTTACTTGTTTATTCCGTTTTTTATTCTGATGTTGTTGCTATATTTTTGTTTATTTCGGTGATCATGTAAACAAGTACATTGTTTTTGTTTTTGTAGTTTTTGTTTAGTATTTTTCCATTTTCATAACAATATGTTCTGATCAGTTATGAAATTTTATGTTTTGCAGTCCAAGCTTCAAGTACATACTATTATTTAGTCGCTGTTTTTTACAAATCAATATAGTTTTTATTAATACAGGGATTATTTTTTATTTTAAAAATATGGAATTGTTCTTTTCTCTCGAATTAATTATTAAATTGTGTTCATATTGTATTTATATCACTAATCTGCTTTTAGCTGCTCTCAAAAAGAGAAATTTGCATAAATGCGGCAAAAAAAGGTTATGTTGTTAGCTTGGCTATTTCTGTTCTGTTCTTTAATATAAGCGTCTTCATTTGTATGTATTCTAAACATGGCAGCTTTCAGTAGTCAGTATTATGTCGTTGGTAGCCTGCCATCTATGTGTTTACACCTTGACTCCGTAATCAAACCTAACTACTTTAAGAGTTTACACATTTGGAGTGGGCATGTAAATGAAAGAATGCAATTACTACTACTATTACAACAAATATTGTAGGCTTAATACACATTTAAAGGAAAATAAAATGGCGAGTTTTGTTCTACCAGGGCTATTTAGAGATTCGACAACAAGAGAAAAAGTAATTAAAATAATAAAAAGAACATTCCTAAAACAGTTTGAAACATATCGAGAGAAAACACATAAAGTGAATGAACATTAATATGTTCATTTGACTTTCACATTACAAAGGAAAATATGACCTCTGTGCCAAATACCTGGCTATTCGCCACAATAGTCGGATGATGTAAAATTAGAAGAATTTAAATTAAAAATTTTCGAAATATGTTGGCTTCTTTATAATGCACTTATAAAACGAATATGACTTTATGTTGTTCAGTTACGGAGAACAGCCTCCGATATCCACTTCAAAAATGTTAAAACAACATTTTAAACTTGAATATAGCAGCACCATTGTATATCCAAAATTCTAATATGCACCGGCGAGCAAAAGTGGATACATAATATAAAGAAAATATGATATGATGTGATATGATATATTATTTTTTAAAATAAAAAAACAATGCATATTATAATAATACTAAGCGACAAAATAAAAAAAAATGAAATACCCCCAGCTAATGATATAGTGTAGGTTGTGAGTTTTGTTGAGTAGAACTCAAAAATATTTTTTTATATTTCATAAAACTGTTTTATCGGAAGTTACGCACAAATTTATTGATTACACAAACATTTCCGTATCATGCCAGAAATTTAAACTTTATTAGAAAGGGGAGGGATGGGCCTTTAAAACGATATACATATATGTATTATTCGACTTAATATTCCATGAGGTTTGATGAGGTAAACTTGGCAAACGCGAATTTTTTTCACATTTTTTCAAGTTTGTCCATTCATAGTAGCGAACTTTAATTAAAAAATATAAAATAAGTGGTGACTTTCTTAAATCGCATTCTCTTGTGAAGAAATTAACATTTCGTTCGCTAAAACCGAACAAAATTTACCGTAGTTATTATTTAAAGAATAGAACAGTCGTGTTATATTTTTCATATAACATTTGATTTGATAAGATGACATATATAAAAAATATAATACGACTGTTATACTATTTAAATAATAAATACTGCAATTTTTGTCCGCTTTTATCAAACGCAGTGTCTATCTCTTCACAAGATAATGCATTTCAGAATGTCATCACTTATTTTAAATTTTTTAATTAAATTTTGCAACTAAGAATAGCTAAACTTGAAAAAATGAGAAAAAAACATTTTTTCCAAGTTTACCCTATCAAAACTCATAACATGTAAGTTTGAACCATATGTTTATGTATACCGTTTTAAAGCCCTTTTCAAAAACTTTAGATTTTGAAAATAGGTTAAAAAATAATTGGAGTAAACAATAATTTTGTGTGAAAAGATTAAAAATACCGTTTTCGTCAAATAAAACAAGTTTGAACGGTTCGACAAATGTAAAAAAAATATTTTTAATTTCTACTCAACAAAACACACAACCTACACTGTGTTATTAGCTGGCTGTATTTTGACTGTCGCACTGTGTATTTACTTCGATTATTCTCTAATTAAAAAAAAGATACTTTTAACTCAAATTATTTCCTTTTAAATATAAAAGACAACTTAAATGTTATTTAACAGGATTTATGCAGTTTTGCTAGCTTCTCATTGCTGTTTAACTTCTGAAACTAGGCCGATTCCTCCTAACACGCGTCATGCAGTCCATTCAATCATACTTTTGTTCATAGCATCTGCTGCTGCGTTCGGCGTTCTGACTTCATATTTTCATAACAATTGCTCAAGTAGGAGTGGGCCATCATCATTTAGAGATCACAGGCTTTATATTTCTGTATAGCAATTTTCTTGAAAAATAATATTTTCCAGCTAGAGCGACTATTATGTTTTCAACTTCAATTGAAATTTTCTTCATTTTATTTATTATTCGTTTTTTTTCGCAATTTGCAATCGAATCGAATTTGTTTATTTATTTTAAAGAATTTTTTTTAACTACTTGCCCATAGTATTTTGCTTCGTTGTTGTACAGTTAGTTAGTCGTTATTGCGAGAAGTAATTTTATGTTCAATTTCTTATTTATTAGATTTAAAATATTTTACAAATATAGTCTAACCACGTATGCTCTCTACTGTATGCACATATGTGTCATCTGTCAGCTGAATTTGTTTCTAATGTTGTTCAGCAAAAAAATAGATGGTGTCAAGTTCTTAAACATATTTTAATATCTATTGTTAGTTCAATATTAAATTGCAATTAGTTTTCTTTGCCAAATTTGCATGTCTATCGATAACTGATTCAACTATAAGTCTTAAAACAATTCTGTTCAATTTACGATTTTTTATGGCGTAATAAATCATTATTCTTTCACACCAAAGTCATGCAGCCAATACCGTGAAAGTTAAAAAGAATAAGAAACATTTTTAGAAAATCTTTTAAGGGCCATTATTACAACTTACCGTTAAACTGGAGATTAGTTAAAGGTACATTTAGCTAAAGGGAGCTGGAAAGTTAACTTTAACTTATTTTCGTTATTACACCTTACAGATAAAATAAAGTTAAATTTTTCAAAAATATGGCAGTGGCGGAGCAATGGCGATAACACTGCTCAATCAAACAATCTTTAAAAAGAAGCACTGTTAACGACGGGCTTTATTTTTTGTTGTATATGCTCATTCTGTTTAAATTTGAAGTTTCCATAATGAAAATAATGTATAATATGGCAAGCTCAAACACAAAGTGACCTTTAAATGTTAAAGGTAGGATGATCCTCCCTTAACGATCACTTCTATCTTATTGGGTACTCATAATGATGAAAAACAATTTATCTGTCCGTTAAAAGCCTTCCTTTAGTTAACGGCAAGTTTTAATAATGGCCCTAAATCTACTGGGTAAAAACAATCATATCAAGACAGAAAGGTATCGTATTTCTATATGAATTCAAGCAAACGTATACAGAAACATAAACAAGGGCCATACGGGTACAATAACATGTGTTGCGTCAAATAAGGATCGTTAAACGAACACATTCAAATGCAGTGGAATATTATACTCTAGTGGACCACTGATTTTATTGGAGCACTATATGAGTGTCCGTGTAATAAACATTTTTATAATTTCGAAAATTCTACGAATATGTTGTGCATACATACTTATGTAAGTAGTTAAAGTACGCAGGGCTTAATTATTATACTGGTTCCATACAATACATTTTCGTACTTGATGGTACTAATTGACAAACTGCCGTTATTTTAAAATAACACGGAACAAGTTATGAAATGTTGACATTTTATTTTCTACAGAATATGCTATTTGCAATTGAGGTACAGTATTACAAAATCAGTAAAAACAATAAATCAAACCAATAATATTTCAACACTAAACTAAAAAAAAGGTTTCAAATTGCATTTTTTACAAGCAATTGTTGTAGAGTCATTTAAGATTAATATACTGTTACGTTTTTACCATTTTAAAAATGTTGAAAATATGAGTTCGTTGTTGGCAAACAAAATAAAAATAAATTTGTGCTTAGTTTCAATTAAACTCGTTATTAACCGCATTACTTTTGTTCGCCTTTCTTCTTTGCTTACAACGCAGATTTTTTCAACGGAGATCTTCAAACCACGACTGTTTTCTTCACACGCAACGCGTTTTCACTCAAGACTGACTGAATTCTTACTACTTGTTGCCTGTTTTGTCGTGATTTTTTATATATGCTCACGTAATCAGTCTGATGAATGTTCTTGAAATCGAACGTTTGGGGTTTCGCCTTCTCGAGAGCTCTATCGCGACTTCAGTGTTGTTTGTTTATTTTGTTCACATTGCTTGTTGCGTTTTCGCTTACTTGTCTATCTATCATTTCTTTCATACTGATGTTGTTGGTTTACTTGTAACAAGTTCGTTGTATTTGTTTGTGTAGCTTTTGCTCATTTTAATGTTAAACGATATACATTTTTTTCAACAATACGACTATTTCATTAAGAGCTTTCTATCTTTTAATTTAAATATAACAAATTGTGTATAAGATATCATCGAAGTTTTTATTTGTGGTAAACACCTACTGATGCCACTACCGGTGGAATATAACGTCATTCAATAGTCCACCACGTCTTCCATGGGTAGAAGGCATTCGAAATGCCCAAGTTTTCTTAACGATCAGTTGAATTTGACTGATTGCATGGATTATGTTGGCTTTGAGAACTGTTGAGGATTGTGCATACACCAGCGACTTAAGAAGATTCCACAAGAAAATGTCTATATTTTTCTGATATAAAAAATTTAAAAACGATTTTTTACTATTTAATTTTAATCAAACTAATTTATAATGCCGCGAATTATTCAATTTATATAAAATATAATAAGTAGAAATAAATGACAACAATTTTTTAAATCATTTCGTGTGTGTACGAGTATTCATGTGTATATATTTGAGTAGGCAATTAATTAATTAATTTCGTTGTATTTTAAGTACAGGGTTTAATTGATAATTTCAACTACTGCTTAATTAAATTAAAAATTAAAATTTATTACATTGCATACGATAGTTTTATTGACATTTTATTACAGATATATGTGCACTTATTTCCTTTATTCAATTTCTGTCACACATTCTCTAGACCAAATATTTAATCAAACCCATTGAACTAGCATTGATTTGATGCCACATTAAAAGCACTTAGTGTTTCAGTGGAATTTTATTCAAATTTATCTCACGTTCATTTTTACTGTCAATATTTTATTTCATTTTATTTTACGAATACTTTTCCTTTATTCCCTTGAAAATACACATAAAAATTAAATTGGTTGGAATCCATTCACATTCGAGGAAATCGATTAACAAATCGTTGAACAAAAATACAATCAAATAAAATATATTCATTTATAATTTTTTATTTTATTTAACCGTAAATTGAGCTTTTGAGGCAATATAACTTTAATTCAGAAAAAGTTAGATGCCTGTTTTGTTCTCGTTTTGTCAGTACATTGTTATTTCCGGGCTTAAAAAAGTACAACAAATTCATAATTCTGGCTCATTTCATGTGTAATACATACGTACATATAGCTTTCTTAGTAACTCTGGGCTGTTGTGCGTATAATTAATTAAAATTTTCAAAGTTTTTGTGAAGTTTTTATCGTAAATAATACATTGCATGAGGGTGACAAGGTTAACGTTTGTAATCATGATATTTCTGCTGCTGAAGATTCTGAAGAAGAAGAAAACCATAGCTCGCCTTATGAACTGAGGAAACTATTGGTTGCAAGAAAAAAAAACACTGTAATCAGCAATTTATTGCAAAAAAATGATAACTTGGAACACTGAAATGCATGCCGTTGATAGTTTGAGAGGAGAAAACATTGTTACGTTTTTACCTTTTTAAAAACGTTTAAAATATGAGTTCGTAGATTGCAAATAAAAATAAAAACAAATTTGTGCTTAGTTTTAAATAAATCCTTTATTGATCGCAAAATTCTGTGAGCCACTGTTCACAATTTGATGTAAACAACATATATACATACACAAACATAGTTGGCCATTACAACCCTTCAGTCAGGATTACGGCCTAGCTTCTCACACCACCCATATTGTGTGTGTCAACTTTATACATATAGTGGCGGGACCTACAGTTTAAAGTCGACTCCGAACAACATATTTCTGAGAAACTTTTCATGGCAATTTTATTTACTCTCAGCGTTTTTGCCAGAAATATGCTGAGAGGAAATCGCCGAAGAAATATTTTTTTTTATATTTCGTTTTGATGTCTGACCTGGGTTTGAACCGAGGCTTTACGTTACGTTGGTTAATCTTTTCACCCTTTTGCGTAAACAATAAAAATTGTTCAATAGATCTTTATAACGGAGATCTTCAAGCCACGATTATTCTCTTTCCACGCAACGTGTCTTCACACAAGACTGACTGATTTTTTACTGACTCCGTTGCCTGCTTTGTCTTGTCTTTTATATCGCAGGATAAACAGTCTGATTCTGCAGGAGAAGGAGAATGACTTCGCCTTTGCGAAATCTCTATAAATGTAAACATGTTGCTTTCGTCATTATTGTTTGTGTATTTTGTTTACGTTTGTCCTTGCAGTGTTGTTGTTGGCTGTTTGTTTATTTGTTTATCCCTTTTCTTATAATGATGTTGTTGCTATATTTTTGTTTATTTCGTTGATCATGTAAACAAGTTCATAGTTTTTGTTTTTGTAGCTTTTGTTTATCATTTTAACGTTAAAAGATGTAACACCATTTCCATTTTCGTAACAATAATATATAAAAAGTATGAGAACACAGCAGGTTCATGTTTCGGCTTTAGAAGATTAAACTATGACTTTGTTTGAAAGTAAGGATTTTCATAATTTTTTTTTTGGAAAATTAAAGTATGGAGATGAATTAAATAAAAAATAATAAATTTTGTGTTCCATTGTGTGTGTACATTTGATGTGAGGCAACGACATCATATGATATATGAGTTCAAGTTTAATCAACCACACAAATTGTGTATGTTGACAATGCAGAATAATTATTAAAATATTACCGCTCCATTAAACATCCATTATTTTAACCTTCTTTTTCATTATTTGTTTAACATTCGCTGTATGCTATGATAACAAAATTATGCACAGTATTTTGTTTAAGTTATTTTATGAAAGTTTCAGTAATTATTCTTTAATATAGATTTATTGATAACGAAACCGACGAGACGCTTTAAGTATGTTAAATTTGTTTATTTTGCGGAATTCACAGTACATAACGTTCTCATAACAGTGAGAAGTTTAAAATAAATCTTCGTGCAACCTAACTTTTGTTGACTAACACATTGAACGCTTATGGGGTTCTTCAATGATGTTCATATAATATATATTTATATATTAGAATAGGTTCATATTGTGCATAAGATGCGTTTGATTGTGTTTTTTACTTGACTTCAGCAGGCTCAAGTTCCACCTGAAACAATGGCTATGAAATTATTTTTCGTTTAATATTTAAAACTCATAACAACAAGTATGTGACGTATGAGTGATATTTAATTCCATTACTTTGCAAACGACAAAATCAATCTTTTTTTTTATTTTATTGCATACTTTCCAGGGTATTCTTTAAGTATGTATATGTCATATGGTGCGTATAAGTAATATATTTTAAATTCAATTCAATAGAAAGTATACGGTTAATTTGGAATTGCATCATGTTCAGCGATGTGTCCCATTTGTAAAAGAGTGAGTACGTGACGAAACAAAATTGCAGAATTTGCCACGATACCAATCCACAAGAGATCCAATAGGGTCCAATGCATTCTGAAAACGATACGGTTTGGTGTTGATTTTAAGAATGTTGATGGCCAGTCAAACACTCTTAACGGCGAGCATTATATTATTTATTATAGGTCGATGACCACCAACTTCTGAATTGGATAATCTGGACATCCATGAATGTAGCTTCAGCAGGACGGCTCTACGTGCTCACAGTTAATTCCACATGAGGTAAAGTGAATTGGCTCTCGAAATCGTACTATTTGATGTTGTCAGACATTGTGTGGTCAGACACCTTGTGGGGCTTTCTTAAGTCGTAGGTGTATGAGATTAAGCCACAAACCACTGCGGTTATGTCACAGCCGACATAATGCTGAAATGGGTCAAATTCTGTCTGATTTGTGAGCCAGAATCAAGGGAAATAGAACATTTCGAGTGTATTTCATTCAAAGAAGCAACAGAGGACATTTGAAACTTTGTTTGTTGTTTACATTGAAAGACAGTTCTTATGGTGTAAACTGGCCTTTAGATGTTTTTAATGATTGTTCGGTTTCAGATTTGAAAACTTGTTCTAAATTTATAGAATTTGTTATAGGGACTTAAAGACGTAAAGCCCGGGTTCAAATGCCAGGTCACACATCAAAACGAAATATGAAAAAACATTTCTTCGGCGACTTCCTCTCAGCAGAATTCTGATAAAAACTCTGAGTTAAACTGTAGATCCCGCCACTCACGTATAAAATTAACGCACACAACATGAGTGGTGTGTGAAGCTAGGCCTTAATCCTGAGTGAAGGGTTGTTATGGCCAATTATGTATGTATGTATAGGGACTTAAAAGAGGGACCGAACTTTGACAGTTGATAACATGTTGAAGTTCTCAACTGTCAAATTAGTTGCCATTTATTCAGTCATCCTGCCAAATTACAGTAGACATGTGTTCATTGAATAGGCAGGTTAATACAGTTATTACTTCCTGAGATACGGCGATTTAAATAAACAAAACATACATGGATATGTATGTGTTGACATAAAGGTTAATAAATGAGTTTTCTTCCATTTTCACAAAAAACAAAAGAGTGATGTATCTGGTCCATATATGTAATCGAATAATAATTTACAATCGATGTAGAAAGTGTACAATAAAATGGTAGGAAAGAGATTTTCCTTATTCTTTGGATATGTTTTTAATTCACTGTCAAGTAATTTGCTGCCATATTGAATACAGATTGAATCTAGTCAAACTATGATGACATCCGAGCATAAGTGCTTAGGTTAATCTTTATAGACTACGGAGATCAAAACCGTAACAAAACCGTTAACAGAATTTGATAACAAACTGCCTACTGCCTTGTGTAGCAACTTCGAATTTAAATATTGACGTTGAATGTTTTATTCGTGAGATACACATTCTATTCTATGATATCCAGTAAAAATTGAAAATAAAATAATATCTGATTACTTTATTTATATCCCAGAATATAAAAAGAAAAAAATATTGGTACGTTTTACCCTTTTAAAAACGTTTACAATATGAGTTCGGTTTATGGTTATGGTTTAACATTTTAATGATAAACGATGTAACACCATTTCCATTTTCGTAACAATATTATCTATATTAGGCTTCGCTCGCTTAAATAGTATTCGAGAGACATTCTTCATGTTTTTCTCATACTTATCTCACGTTACAAATAATTGAAAAGAAACATTTTTTTTCGCCCTATAAATTAAAAATCATATGGATATTACAGAAGGACAATATTTCAGTCAATTTGTATGTACATATGTCTGAGATAACAAAACTATTGGCTTTGATAATGTGCTAATCGAAAGTGATAAAAAATTTACGCCTATTAAGAACATGTTCGATAAATGGACTGAAAATCTTTCAGCTGTTTATGTTTCCAATGAATTGGTTGCTGTAGATGAATTGAATTTTATGGTCATTATAAATTTCATCGTCTACCGAAATCTAATTGGCAGTTTTAGATTCAGGTACATGCTATGTGTGTAGCAATTGCGTACATCAGTATTTTTGGAAACTTATATCCGACAAACCAGAGGGAAAATATTGTTATTGACGTAGACGATGTTCTAAGGGGACATAATATCGTCTTGGGAAACTCTTTTACATCACATTTTGATTTTTAAAAGACTTACAATATAAATAGCAAAATATTAATTAAATGAGATTGAATCAAATAATCTATAATTTAAAGGTTAGAATAAAGTTAAGGGGAAGCCCAAACGTTTAAATATTACATAAAAGTTTTCAACTCTGTTGATTAATAACTCTTCGATATACAAATGTATTTTTCTACATAATCTGGGATCCTGCAGAGCGTAATACTATGTTCCCTATCCAGCAAATTCAGCTTCCCGCTATTGTCGCTGTAATTACCTCTTTAATTGTCGCTATTGTCGTTGTAATTGTCGCTATTGTCGTTGTCATTGCCGCGTTAATGGCCGCTCTTGCTTCTGTAATTCCCGCTAGAATTTCCTCTATAATAACAGATGTAATAGACGCTCTTGCCGATGTAATTGCCAGTGTAATAGCCGTGTACTTGAAAGGCGGCCTGACTCTATGGCTGCCCTGTTTTTTACCTCCAACTCAAATTGAACTAAGAACTTTTTTGCTGGCATAGGCTTTTGCTTTGAAAATAATCGATAGTTTCTAAATGAGCTCACAATGTTGCTTTCTGGGGCCAAGAACTCCTGCTTCAGTCCTAAGTACAATCACTACAATTTTTAATTATATTTTTGAGTAACCATTAAAAACCACCAATTATATAATGTAATGTAACATAATAAATTTTGCATCAAAATTAATTATTAAATCAGATTATCTAAATTCTTGTTTTTTGTTTTTGATCATACTTGAAAGTAGTTTTTCCATTATAAAACTCTTCGTTTAAGTTCTCCCATTAAAGTCCTCATCTACAATTTAAATATTGTTTGAAGTATGAGAACAACGACAACAACAAAACATAATGGAATTTATATTCAAAATTCATTTGAATACGAACAGTGTTTACTATTCTATTCCTGGTTGGCAGGGGCCCTTCGTTTTAAATTAATGAAAATTTTTAGTTTTCCTAAATAAATAGAAAATTTTAAATAATAAAACCAAAACAAATAAAGAAATAGAAATTGAAAAACTATTTTAAGTGAAAATATTAAGATAAATTTTCCTTCTTAAATAAAATGGAGATGAAGTAGCAATATAATGGAAAACTTTTTGAATGTCTGAGAAGAATTAAAGCAAACTTTTGTGGAATGAAAACTTCATACCTACAGCTAAGCTTTAGGTTCAAGATAAAATAATCAATCAACCACAGTATTAATATAATTGATGTGCGACCGAACAAATTAGATTATACTTCGGGGCTTAAAGCTTTTACTCTGAGTGCAAAAATATAAATAAAATCAATTAAATATGTTTAATACTATGTACAGATATGCATCTTTATTGCGTAAATCGCAGTAAATCATATAAAAAGATTCAATAAATAATTGCGCAATAATTACGCAAATTGTTATAATATTGAGTAAAACTTAAAATGCAGCACTGTCATAAATGTGTTTAGTGTTTTGATATTTGACAACTCAAATGTCAACAACGACTAACAAAAAAAAAAAAAAAAAAAAAAAAATGTTGGTGAAACAACCAATTATTATGTTTACCAGCTGTCAAATAAATATTGAATAAGCAGCTGAACTACGTATATTATAATGTCTGAATACTTAAGATATTGTACTCAATTAACCGAATATTGACTCAATTAAAGTGCATATCTGAATATAAAGAGTTATTTCGGGTGGGTTTTTTTTTTCTTTGGAAATGCACACCGTACAATTAATACTCATATCATTCATATCATATTCATAATAATTCCTAGTGTTAGGTATTTATACGTTTAATAAAACGAACTCCTCTTTCATTATTACTGCGCTAAGTACACCCAAACCTTTTTTTACACGGTAGATACGTTCCAGTGGTTACCGTGTAAAAAAAAACGCGTAAAAAAAGTCAAATATTATGTATGTATGTAAGTGTATAAACAAACTGAAAAATATACATAGGATTGATGCAGCAGCCTACATATGCCTATAAAATTGAATAACTTTATAAAAACGCACAGATTCAGTTGAATAGTATACACAGAGTTTTTATTTTATTAAACGATTTTATCCGTATAAAAAGGAGCGAACAAAAAAAATGGTAAATTTGTTAAAAAAAAACCGTGTTATTTCAAATTCGCGTAAAAAAAAACCGTGTAAAAACAGGTTTGGGTGTATATAAATACACGTAGGGCTTCAAAAAATGTTTGGAATATATTTGTATTATGAGCTGACGCCATTACTTCTGCCCAATTCTTGCCGCTACTGTTTACTTCTGTCTCAATTTGTGTAATCCATGCATGCGCTGGGCATCCACTTCTTTTTTCTCTTCTGCATCGTCCGATCTATAATTCTAGTGATGTGATAGTGAATCGGCGCCATTTTCGTCTCCTTATTTTAGTCGCTAGAATTTGTTGCTCTGTTCTAGCCTAAAGCGTATGATTTGATGTAGTTCTTGGCCAGAATATATGTACGATTTTGCCAGGACACTGGTTCTCAAATACTTATGTTTTTTACCATATCACGAGTGGCTGCATTCTAAGTTTCGCATCCGTACAAAAGGTTGAATTACACATTCCCAATGAGGATTGCAATTTTTGGAGAGGATGATTTCCAGATAGATTTTAGGGGGCCTAAAGTTTGTGGAAGTCGCCGTAGTCTAGTAGGTAGTGTGTGTTGACTTACTAGAAGTAAAGCCAAGGTTCAAACCCAGGTCAGACATCAAAACGAAATGTGAAAAAATATTTCTTCAGCGAGTTGCTCTCAGCAGATTACTGTCAAAAACTCTGAAAGCAAATAAAATTGCCATGAAAAATTTTGCCAAAAATCTGTCGTACGGAGTCGACGTTAAACTGTAGGTCCCGCAAATCATGTATAAACTTAACAGACACAACATGATTGGTGTGAGAAGCTAGGCCGTCAGTCTGACCGAAGGGTTGTAACGACCAATTGTGTACGTATGCATGTAAAATTTGTTGAGCCTTCTGCAAGCGATTATCGATAATCTCTCCCGATCTTACGTTCATAATTATAATGCTCCCAAGAGCTGATTTGGCTGATTTGGCTACATCGCTTGCATCTATTAAAAATATATCCAGAGATACATTTATACAAAGAGTCTTTGCCTTCAAGACGTTAATCTTTAGACCAGTTGATTCCGCCGCCACTGCTTCTCAAGTAGACAGAAAACGTCTGCATAATCCAATTCGTTAAGGTGACACTGCAGTCCCCGCACTATCCCCCTACCGTTAATAAATACTCTTGCGAATATCGTGTCCAGAACTATATGAAATAGTAATGGAGACAGAACGCAGCCTTGTTGGACTCCACTGTCACTGTCGATATCTATGAAACATACATACCGTGGTAAACGCCACTCTACGTGTTGCTTCACAATAACATGCAGACTATTTATGTGGTTGATAGTGGATATGCTGTCTTAGTTTGTTTCCTTTGCGATTCAAATTTTTCAAAAAAGGGGAAATAAATAGAAATTTGTCTAGAAAAGGTTTCTAGGTGGTATTAAATAAGGCAAGTAAAAGTTCTAACGTAATAACATAACATAGTTCTATCTATTCTCGCCACTGGACTACATTTGCAAAAGCAAAAGAATCTGTGGCTTACAACTTGTTTCTTTTGTATAAAGAGAAATTTCGTTCAATAACTTAATAGTGTTTTCACACCAAAATTTAAAACCTGATTTTAGCATTAAAACCATAAACAGCTGATTTTGCGTTCACACTGCAAGTTTTATTAAAATTGGTTTTAAATTCATGACATTTATGACTGCGAGAAAAAAATTTTATGAGCAATATGCCTTATTTCATCTTGATATATTTAGCTTCTGACTTACTTTTCGCACAAGAAACTATATTCATTGTGACCAGAAACAACACACATTTCGATTAATAATTAAATATTTACAAATTTTTAAAATTTTCATTGAAGAAATTAAAAATATTCCAAATTTTTCCTTTTTTAATACAAAATAAATGATTATTTACTTTTATTTATTTATTTACATTTGTTTTTGTTTTTATCAGCTGTTTTCAGGTTTTCAGAGCTGGTAGCTCTGATTTAGTACATTTAGTACATCAAAACAAGGTTGTATTTCATAAAACCAACTTAAAACCAATTCAAAAATGGTTTTATTTTGGTTTTAACACAATAATTTTGTATGGTAAAATCTGGTTTTATTTTTAGTTTTAACGTTAAAACCAACTTTTGCGTTAAAACCACTCGGTGTGAAAACACTATAACTTAATTATTTTCATGATCTTAATTAAATAATTAAATTGTTCTCACAGTTAAAGTAAACAAAACTGCATAGTCATAAAATTTTCTTTTCATTGACAAAAAATGCTACAAAACACTTCTTATGTTTTTAAACATAGCCTTAAGCCCTAGTTATGCTACCGGAACGTAATGTAACGCAATGTAACAGTAATGTGCACGGAACGTAAAAATGTGAGAGCAATTATAGAACGTAAAAACGTAATCATATGTTTTTATATAAACAAAACAATTAAATAAATAAACAAAAAAACAAACAAAGAAATAAAAATTGCAAAAACTAAAAGACAAAAATTCAGATATGGATACAGAAGACATGTTTTTGGGTTTGAGTCTTTATTTTATCATATTTATTATTGTTTTTAAACAAACTTAATATTAATATCAGATTTTAAAAACGTTTTCACTCTTTTTATCACTTTTAATATGGCGCCTTTTGTTTTACTTTAATTAAGCTGTTAATCAGTGTTATCACTACAGAGTTCTTAGTTTCATTTCAACGATTTTATATTTATTTAAAGGTACTTATTAAAAGTTTTATGTTGTGTTTCTGTAAGCCAAAGAATTTCACTTTCACTCAAACAAAACCACCCAATTTAGTTTGTGTTGCGGAAACCAAACACAAAATTGAGTTCTTTTGATTGTATTTTCCATATAAATAGACAAGCAAGTGAAATCGTTTATCCTACAGAAACAGGTCAGGTATTTCGGGAACCAAATTTGTACGAACGTTAAAACGTAGTTATCTTCTCTAATAAAAGTAAAGTGGAATGCTTTTCGAACATTTTAATCAGTTAAAAATCTATAACTATATTTTTCTAATACGGTAGGACCTTGATTATCCGTGATTCGATTATCCGGCAACATCAATTATCCGAGATGGAAAAAGAAAATTTTTTGCATCGCCTTAATTTTATTTTGGATCGACTTAAATTTTTCTGCATCATTTAACCGTGATTACCTCTATTATCCGTGATTATAAGCAAAAATTATTTTCTATTATTTTGGACAAACAAGCGAAAAAGGGGAATTGCCTCTTTAGTATACGATGAGTCAGTATACTGTTCACTGTTTTCTGACAATATTATTTTTTTTATATTTTTGAAACATGTATGTATACAAAAAATCCTTGAATTATTTAATTATTGTTTATATAAATATGTACATATTCATTTATTAACTAATAAAAATATCTATTAAAAAACTAGCCAAAATTGGTACTCAGTTAACCGGGAAAATCGATTATCCGGAATGCTTCCGGTCCCGACCATCACGGATAATCAAGGTCCTACTGAATAAAATAAAAACAAACACTACCTACATAATGTAATACTAAAATAGTGTTTATTTTTATTTTAAATTATAAAAGTTAATAATGAAATAAATTATAATTTGGGTTTTTAAAATATGTGAAGTTTTATTTAAAAAGAATTCCACATACAGTCAAACATAACATACGTACGAAATGTAAATTCTGTTTATGATTTCAATTTTCAGTTTTGGTGGTTTTTAATATGGACATGTTGTTAACACTGCTAAACAGATGTCACGTAAAAATATAAGAAAATTCTATTTTTTACAGATTCTTACGTTCCGGTTACGTTACATTACATTTCTATAACTATTCGTATTGCTTTATACATAACAAAAACGATCAGCTGTTTCTTACTGTTGCGGTTACCTTCCGTTACGGTAGCATAACTGGGGCTTTAGCCGTAAATATTTAAAATTGAATAACTAAAAATACTTTCAAAAATTATTATTATGTTCTTGTTATCATGTAAAGTTGGCTATGTTATCATTACTTGAAGTTAGAATATCAATCTCATTATCCACATATTAAAAAAAAATGTTCGTAAAGACTTTCTGCATATGTTATATTCTGACGCGTTATGAGAAATATTGTTATAAAAATGGAAACGGTGTAATGAGCAAAAGCTATACAAACAAATACAACGAACTTGTTACAAGTATACCAGCAACATCAGTATGAAAAAAAAGAAAGGATGGACAAGTAAGCGAGAACGCAACAACAAGATATGTGAACAAAATACACAAACAACAATGAAGTCGCAATAGAGTTCTCAAGAAACCGAAAACACGAATTTTTGTCTTCAAAAACCTTCATTAGACTGTTTATTTGAGCATATAAAGACAAAGCAAGCAACGGGTAGTACGAAGTCAGTCAGTACATATTATGTGAAGACGCGTTGCGTGTAAAGAGTGGTTTGAGATCGCCATTGAAAAGATCTGCGTTGTAAGCAAAGAAGAATAGTGAACAAGGAATTATTGCTGTATTCGTCAAGTTGTAAACAGTGGCATACAAAAGTAGTGCGAACAATAAAGAATTTAATTGAAACTAACTAGTAATTTGTTTTTATTTTGTTTGCAATCAACGAACTCATATTTTAAATGTTTTAAAAAAGGTAAAAACGTAACAATAAAAAATGTATTGCAAGTAATTTAAATTTTAAAGAGTATGATTTTTTTATTTATTTGAATCCTGTGTACATGGTTATAATTTTTGCAAATAATCAAAGCACAGCAGCATAATTAAGTGAATAAATTGAATAAGAAAAAATGTATTGATTTTACTGGTGTTATAATAATTGATTTTAAATTTAAATGATTTTTATTGTAGAATAAAAGCAAAAAAAATATACGTATGTATTGAGAATATGTGTAATATTTGAATATTTTTTAGCTCGCTTTAATTCCGTTTTTATGTTTGTTTTGTAAATTTTTTATTTAAAGTTCTTGTTATAATTTTAACCCATCTGCACAAAAAGCCCAATTGAATTTTAATGATTTCACACGTTAACACTTTTTTGTGCAAATAAAGCTTATCAGACTGTGATGTGACAATTCGTGGCTTTAATTAAAATATTACAATTTTTAATTAAATTTATTAGACAAACTTCAACTGAAACGTTTTATGAAGGTTTGTAAGTTTAAAAAACAACAATAAAACACTTAAGGCCACTATTACAACTTGCCGTTAAACTTGGGTTTAGTTAAAGGTACCTTTAGCTAAAGTTAAAGTAAAGTTATCTTTAACTTATTTTCGTTATTACAACTTACAAATAAAATAAAATTAACTTATTCAAAAATATGGCAGTGCCGGAGTAATGTCGATAATACTACTCAAATTAAACGCAGTGGCAACGACGGGCTTCTTTTTATTTTGATTTTTTTGCTCATTCTGTTTATATTTGAGGTTGCCATATTGAAAATAATATGTAATAATGCAAGTTCTAACATAAACTTAACTTTAAAAGTTACCAGTAGGATATTCTTCCCTTTAGCTAAAAGTGCACTTCTACCTTATCGTCCACTTATAATAATAAAAAACAATTTATCTACCAGTTAAAATCCTATCTTTAGTTAACGGCAAGTTGTAATAATGGCCCTTAGTTATGCAAAATTTTATTCATTGCAGGTGTGATATTTCAGTATTGCATGTTAAATTTAATTGGTTTTTAACTGCTTTAGGGCTAAATGAACCGTTTAAATGAAATATTTAAAAAAATGTTAAAAGCTTTATTTTATTTCATCAAAGAACACTTCAATAAAACAATTATTTAAAAACCTTTATCCAGGCTTACATCCTAGCTTCTCACACCACTCATGTTGTGTATGTTAATTTTATACATAAGTAGCGGGAACTACAGTTTAAAGTCAGAGTTTTTGCCAGAAATCTGCTGAGAGGCAGTCGCCGAAGAAATATATAATAAGCCAACAAACTACCTACGACTACGACTTTTTGACTAGATTCAGTACCATTTTAATTGCTATCATTTTACAAAATCATGTATAAGGCATTTAAAACTCATGATCACATAAGACAGCTTCGTAAGCATATTATTACTGACTTTGTCTTTACTAGGAAATTACTTTGAATATTTCCAAACACGTAACTTATGACATATTGTATATTGCAAATCGGTTGTGTCACTACAAAAATTTTTTTATGTTGATTTTCAACATTAAATAATAGAGTTTTGTGATATTTAACTAAATCTGGAAGAGATTTACAAGCCCTACGCTGCAATCAATATTTTTACTCGGGTGTAGAAGCAAGATCTTCTCATGTAGGCATAGCTGCCAGATAAATAAAGCATCAAATCGTCAAATATTAAAAATATCGTCAAAATCGTTAAAGATGTTCATGGAAATCGTAAAAAAAAATTGCAACTATAAATAAATACATAAATTAAAAGTTAAAAAAAATTCTGGTGAAACATATAAAGTTAAGTCAATGTAAAGGGTGATTTTTATAAAGGTATAGAACTTTAAGTTGGCATTACTTTTCAACATGGCGACCGATTTAACAGCTGTCAAGTGATTTATTCTCAGTTTGGTTTGGCAATTCATCATGAATAGACTCACGCCTGAACAACGCTTGCAAATACTGCAATTTTATTTCGAAAATAATGGTTCCGTGCGGATAACGTATCGCGCACTACGTCCATTTTATCGTCGACAAAATCGTCCATCAGAGCAGTTAATTCGATTAACCATGGAACGTTTTCGCACCACGTTTACTCTTATTGATAACTCGCATCCCCAGAGACGCTGTACGGTACGTACAGAAGAAGCTATTGCTGCTGTAGAACGTAGCATTGAGGAAGACCCGAATGAGTCCATCCGCCATTGAGCACAGGAATTGGATCTGTGTCCATCCACTTTATGGAAGATTTTGCGGAAGGATCTTGGTTTGCGTGCTTACAAAATCCAACTCGTGCAAGATTTGAAGCCAAACGATCATCATGTAAGGCGTAGATTCGTCGAATGGGCCCAAAACGAGATTACCGTTGTTCCCGATTTTCATAAGCGAATTTTGTTTAGCGATGAAGCGCACTTCTGGTTGAATGGCTACGTCAACAAACAAAACTGCCGCATTTGGAGTGAAGGTAATCCTCAAGTGTATGTGGAAACACCGTTACATCCAGAAAAACTGACTGTTTGGTGCGCTTTATGGGCTGGTGGAATCAAAAACGATGGTGGCCAGAACGTTACAGTCAATGGTGATCGGTATAGAGCCATGATTACTAACTTTTTCATTCCTGAATTGAATAACCATGATGTCCAGGATATGTGGTTTCAACAAAACGGCGCAACATGTCACACAGCTCATGCCACAATAGATTTATTGAAAGACACGTTTGGTGACCGCCTAAATTCACGTTTTGGACCTGTGAATTGGCCTTCAAGATCTTGTGATTTAACACCGCTAGACTACTTTCTGTGGGGCTACGTAAAGTCATTGGTCTATGCGGTAAAGCCACTAACGCTTGACCATTTGGAAGACAACATTCGACGTATTATTGCCGATATACGGCCACAAATGTTGGAAAAAGTCATCGAAAATTGGACGTCCAGATTGGACTACATCCGCGCCAGCCGTGGCGGTCATATGCCAGAAATCATATTTAAAATGTAATGCCACAATCGAATAATCCATCGTTGTTTTATTGCAACTTAAAGTTCTACACCTCTATAAAAAAACACCCTTTACATATTTTAGTTAAAAAAAAAAAATAAAAAAAAAACATTTAACAAAAAAATTTAAGAAGTCCTTTTAACGCTTTAATTGTAAAAATAAACTTTAAAAACGAATGTTGTATACAATTTATTTGTGTGTTAAAAACATGTAGGTACATGGTTATATTTATAAATATTTTAATCAAGTCAGATACAATATTAAAGTAGAAGCAGTAACGATTGCTAAGTTTTAAATAATTTTTTCATATAATATTGCTTCTAAGGAATTTAGTTTAATTTAAATTAACTTAGCTTAATACTCTCTCTACATTAGCTGAAGACTGTGATAATACTAATATTTTTTAATAAATTTAGCCAATACTGGAAATTAAAAGCTACCATCCCTCATTTTAATTTCTTTTTTTTTTTTTCGAGAAGTTTTATATCATTTTCAGAAAAAATTTTGAAGGTTTAAACAGTCTATCCCAGGGTTGTATATTGACACATAAGAGCAGCAATAATATTGCATCATCTTAATCTATTGATGGTGTAAATATTAGAGAGTCAGAAGTTCTTGACGTTCTGAGCATGAAAATTCAATGTGATGTTCCCTGGAACCGACACATTTTTCAGTTCACGGTGCAAGAAGTATTTCACTTCATCTGATCTTCTTACTATTTTCACCGCTTCTGTCCGAAAGAGAATGGAATACAACTCTCATGTACAGGCCGGTGCCTCAACGTCTTATTTGAGACTTCTAGAGAGGGCGAAATTGCTCATTAACGACGGTAGTGTATCGAACTCTATTAATTCATTGAAGCATAATTGCAATGTGGCTTGTGTTTCATTGTTCTATCGCTATTACAAAGGATTTTGTTCGAACGAAATAATAGAACTTGTTCCCGAGAATCTTGTATTCCTACGTAACACTCGTCTTTTTCATACGTATGTGATCTATGGGCCAGGGGATCGCACACTGCATTACAGACAAAATTCGTTCTTTAGTCGAACTATTCATTTGTGGAACTCCCTTTGTGCAGAAGTTGTAATTTTTTGACTTTTAAGGGATAAAAATTCATCACAGATGTTCGCAAATAACTTTGTTTTTTAATAAGTTCTTTAGTCATTTCCAATCTGTCCACTTTCAGGACAACATGCAAATTTTATAACTTATATATTAAATAACAGGAGTTATGCAGCTCCAGTGTAATGCATAAACTAGGTACAATTAAGTTAACAATTATTTTAAATTAATTACTTATTTACAAGATAAGAAGATTTGCTTCTAAAAGGTAAATCTAAAATATATGCTCTTTTGAGTCTTCGAGTTTCAGTGCTGTCGTCCAATAGTGCAACAGCCAGAGGGTTTATGTTGTCACTCAATCTTTGAAGGTATTTTTCAGAAAAACTTTTAAGTTCATCCCTTACTGATAAAACATTAAGGTCTCTTCTAATACAATTGTTTGATACAAAGAAATAATTAGTCTTAAAGTTTTTGACTGATATCTTTCGAGAATATCTATATTTGATTTGCTTGATGTTCCCCATAACATAATTCCATATGTCCAAACCGGTTTTAAGATGGTTTTGTATATTCTCATTTTGTTGTTTAAAGTTAATTCAGATTTTGGTCCGAATAACCAACATAACTTACGAGTTTTCAACTTTAAATGAATTTGTTTAGCCTTAATGTGCGACTTATAAGTAATACTCAGATATTTAACTTCATTTTCATTTGGTTTTTGTTCACCATATAAAGCCACATTTGCACAATCTTCTCTCCTTAATGCGAAGGTAATGTGTCTGGATTTCTCAGGGTTTACTTTAATATTCCACCTAGTAAGCCATTTTTCAAGGAGGCTAATATGGCGCTGGACTATAGAGAAGCTTCTGTTGGATATTCGCTTGATGCTGCTTTTGCTGTGTCATCTGCATATGTTGCTACTATGACGTCGTTTGTTACCGGAATATCTGCTGTGAAAATTGAGTACAATACAGTTTCTGGTACACTGCCTTGTGGTATTCCCACTCTGATTTCGAATAAAGCTGATCTTTTGTCTTTACTTTGAACATAAAAATGTCTTTGAGAGGGATAGCTTTTAAAAAAGAAAAAGTATGGTGCCAGTAAAACTTTCTTTATTTTAAAAAGTAAGCCAAGGTACTCTATCAAATGCTTGCTGGATGTCAAGACAAACCGCAGAGCAATATCGTTTATTTGCTAAAGCATCAGTTATTACGTTTACAATTCTATGACATTGTTCGGAGGTTCCATGTTTATGACGAAACCCGAACTGATAATGTGGAATAATATTCTGTCTCTCCAGGACTGGCAATAATCTTCTAAGATATATTTTTTGAAATATTTTTGAAAATATCGTAAGTAGACTTATAGGCCTGTATGATGACAACATAACCTCATGTTTGTTAGGCTTAGGAATCATAATTATTTCTGCACATTTCCACTGCGACGGAAATTGAATTGAAGATCAGACTCAAGAATATTGTACTTTTTCGAGTTAATTTATTGACAACATTTGCAGAAATCAGGTCATATCCAGAAGATTTATTTTTATTCAACATTTAATTTCAGATTTAACTTCGTTAGATGTAAAATATTTTATTGGTAAATCCATTTGACACTGTGAATCTAAAAATTCCATTACTTCATCACAGGTAATCGTAAATAATTTTAAAATATTATACTTCACTCCTCGTTATTACTAACCCAAATTTTCAATTGTAACAATTGCAAGGCAAATACAAACTTAAAGTGTCTTTCAATTTACTAAAGTAAAGAATATGATATAAATTTGTAATTTCCAAAAATCGCCAAAATAAGGACGTAAATCGTCAGATCGTCAATATGATATTTTTCTAGATAAAAATCGTCAAATCAGGCAGCTATGCATGTTAGAGATACCAGCACCCTGCCGAGCCTTTTTTTGAGGATTCCTTAAGTCAAATTTTAAATTGAGAAGTTTTATTGTCACTATTTTCGAGATATATTTCCTGAGAAAATTATCTATTTTTTAAATTTTTAATCTGATGAATGATATGCAAAATAGATGCTTTAATGATAAATCGGTTTAAAAGTATATTTTTAAGGTTACATCTGGTATATATTAAGTGCTATCTAGACTACCTCATAATATTGCAGTTGTATATACGGAAATATGTATGTCTTGTATTTTATATTGGAAGCTAGCATGATTTAAAAAAAACATACGTAGAACAACTACCAGGTATTTAAAATACATTTACATACATATCTGAATTCATGCAGAAATATTTATTAATGGTCAGTCATAAGGCCATGAAACGAATGATTGATTGAATGGAAGGTTTTATGTGTCATTATTGTTTGGTTAAAGTCGCATGCAACATTTGAATATCTATTGTTTGAAATTGAAATATAACCAGAAACGCAAGCATACGTTTTAACAGTTTAACTGACATTTACAATTCAACGGACGTACACTGTCGGACAAAATATAGTGCGGTTTGAAATATTTTTTGTTTTTTGATTAAATCATATGTTTATTGCTTTCAAATGTTTATAAATTATAGTTTCGTTCTTAATTCGGTTAATATTTTATCTAAAAAGTATCTTAACATTTAATTCTTTCCTTATATTTTCTATTTATAATAGAAACTATATGGCACATAAGGAATTTCAAGTGACAAAATAAAGTAACACTTCACTAGAAAATATTATAAATAATTAAATAACTTCAAAATTTAGTACGAAATTGCTGCTCCTTTTTTATTTATGACTTCTCTTAATCTTTTCGGCATACTTAGCGCAAGGTTCTTCAAAGTACTTGTAGGAATTTCCCTCCATTCACTTTGCAGTTTTTCCCAAAATATTTGAATATTTGTTCTGGACTCCATCGGGTTTTTGTCATCTGAGATAGCCCAAAGATGCTCTATGAGGTTTAAATCTGGGCTTTGAACAGGCCATTCAAATTTTTCAACATTATTTTCTTCAAAATATGATTTACCGACCTTACTCGTGTGCTTGGGTTCGTTGTCTTGTTGAAAGATAAATTCCCCCAAGCCCATTTACTCCTCACTGCTGTAAAGATTTTCTTCCAAAATACTTACATAGTACTCTCCAGTCATTTTGGAATCAATTTTAACAAGTCTACCTACTCCTGAAGAGGAAAAACATCCCCACACCATGAGGCTGCCTCCACCATGTCTTCCAGTATGGATAAGGTTTTTCGATTTAAGCCTTTTACAGGCGCGTTTAATAGAACACTATCAAAATTTTAACAATAGGGCCGATGCAGAATCCGAGTATGGCGAAGCGGCATTAGTTGTCAGGCAGATTGAAGTTACTGAACAGCATGGGTCAACATTTTCTTTAAGGGATATAGAAGATACAATCTCGAAATTTTCAGGCGAGGGTCAGTGGCCAGTGGCTTGAAGATTTTGAAGATTGCGCATATACAGTGAAATGGAATGAATTGCAGAAATATATCTACGCCAGACAACTGCTAACAGGGGCTGCTAAAATTTTCATTAGAAGTCAGGGCAACGTTCGTGAGTGGAAATCGCTTAAGGATTCTTTAAAACGAGAGTTCGGAAATAAACTTTTCTCAAGGGATGTACATCGTTTATTGCAAAGTCGAAGAAAACGGGCTAACGAGAGTTTCCGCGAATATTTGTATAGCCTTATGGAGATTGGATCTCCAGTTGGTGTAGATTCTGAAAGCATAATCGGATATTTTATTGAGAGAATAGATGATGATAAATCGAATAAGTACGTTTTGTATGGTGCGAAGAAGGAAAATACTTCAATGAAGGACGTTAACACCGGAAATAGGAGAAATATTCATACAGTATTTAAAGATATCAACCCTCCACCTGGTCGAATTTTCAAGGATATCAAGATTATGGGAAAAACTGTTTCAGCTTTTGTGGATACTGGCAGTGATATTAGTGCTATCCGTTATGATGCACTTTCCTTTTTAGGCGATGTTGATCTTGGACCTGAGAAGGAAACAAAAAGAAAAAAATAGGTGGAAAGAGAATTACGACGATGGGTGATTTTACTGTTTGTGTCGGTGTAGATAATGTTGAATTGGATGTAACATTTCATGTTGTCAGGGAAGGTGATATTTTGTATTCAATTGTGTTGGGAAATGATATTTTTGAAAAGGCCGATATGCTAGTAAACTTGCTTGGAGCAAAGTTTATGTATAGAAATAACCCGTTGGAAGTTCGTGCTGCGCTGGACCATGGGGAGATTAGCTTAGTGGCTGAATTACAGAGGGAGTTTGGTAGTATTCTTCATAACGCTTCTGAACACTCTATTGAGGATCGACGGACCATCTCAGGGAGAATATAAAAGTAGAACTTGACGAATTAATTAGGACCTACAGACCGATTAGACCCCAGAATTATACGGTGAAAATGAAGATTGTCTTAAGTGACGATATTCTTGTAGCACATAGGCCAAGAAGAATATCATATGATGACCAGCTTGTAGTACAGAACCAATTAGAAGAGTGGTTAAAAGACGGTATAATTCAGCCAAGTTATTCGGAGTATGCTGCGCCAATAATTTTGGTATCCAAGAAAGATGGAACTAAACGTCTTTGTTGTGATTACCGTAAACTTAATCTCAAGATAGTGCGTGATAATTTTCCAATGACTGTTATCGATGATGTGGTGCAAGAACTTCAGGGCGCAAAAGTGTATACTACGTTAGACTTAAGAAATGGATTCTTTCATGTTCCAGTAGAGCCGGACTCAATGAAGTATACAGCTTTTGTAACACATAATGGAGTATACGAATTCTTGTATGTACCATTCGGTATTTCGAATTCTCCTGCAGTATTCTGTAGGTATATAACATCAGTGCTTAGGGATTTTATCAATGATGGTACTTTATTGATCTATATGGACGATATAATTATTCTTTCTGAAAATGAAGAGGAAGGAATCACGAAGTTAAGAAAGGTATTGGAAGTCGCGAGAATAAATGGACTGGATATCAAATGGTCAAAATGTCAATTTTTGAAGAAGAAGATTAATTTCTTGGGATACATAATAGAAAACTCTACGATAAAGCCTTCAGAGGAAAAAACTAAAACAGTGTCTACATATCCGTTGCCTCTTAATCAAAAGTAGCTTCAGAAATTTTTAGGATTAACACCATATTTTCGTCGATTTATACCTGATTATGCCATAATAGCAAAGCCATTGTCGGACCTTTTGAAGAAAAATGTGAAATTTGATTCATGATGAAGATTTGATTCATCTCGTAAAACCCAAGACTTAGTGGAGAAATCTTTTTATATACCTGAATTGAGGACAAAAGTAGAGAGCATAGTGAAGAGTTGTGTTGAATGTATAATATCGGAGGCTAAGAGAGGTTATAAGGAAGGATTTGCGAACCCCATAGATAAGAATGATAGACCTTTAGTAACATACCATCTAGATCATGTAGCAACGCATAAGAAATACAATCATATTTTAGTAGTAGTCTATGCTTTTTCTAAGTTTGTGTGGTTGTATCCAACAAAAAGCACAGGGACTGAAGAGGTAATAGAACGACTCAGAAGACAAGCTGCAGTGTTCGGAAACCCGGAGAGAATTATTACAGACAGAGGTTCGGCGTTTACATCAAGAGTTTTGTGAATCCGAAAATATGCAGCATCTTATGATTGCAAGAGGGAGTGCCAAGAGGGAACGGCCAAGTTAAAAGAATACATAGGATAATTATTCCTATGTTGACCAAGCTCTGTGTAGAGAAACCAGACCATTGGTACAAATACGTTGACCGTGTACAGAGGACTATTAATAGTACCGCACCACGGAGTACTGGCATTGAACCGTTTAAGATACTGACTGGACTGAACATGAGGAATAATAAAACTTTTATTAGATGAAATTTTCATGAAAGAGTTAAACGAGGAACGTGATGCATTGAGGAAGGAAAGTTTTTAGGTCCCTATAAGGTCGTGAGGAAACTTAAACATGGTCGTTATGAGGTAGAGAAAGATGGAGAATGTGAAGGGTCTAGGAGATGTAACACAGTGGCCGAGTACATAAAGCCGTGGAGCACATCATTCGGGACGAATGATTCATCAGGAGGGCCGAATGTGGGATCGCACTTGAAAAGCACATCATTCGGGTCGAATGATTCGTCAGGAGGGCCGAATGTGGCATCACACTTGAAGAGTATATCATTCGGGTCGAATGATGCGTCAGGAGGGCCGAATGTGGGATCGCACCCGAAAGGATTAAGGCTATCCCGTAGGGTTAAAGAAAAAAATTGAACTAAAATAAATATAGTAAGCGGACTGAAAACCTTAATACTCGATCGAGTTGGAAAAAATAATTTTTCATTATAAAAAAAACACAAATAAAAATTTATTATACCTTTGGCAGTCGAGCAGTTCGATTTTGTGTGTGTTTTTTTTTTTTTAAATAAGAATTGTTTTTTGATTTTAATTTGTTTAAAAATTAAATAAATATTTGTAATAATAATAATTTATATCGTCGAATATAAATTAATCTCTTTAAAACCTACATAATGTTGAAAAATTTGAATGGCCTGCTCAAAGCCCAGATTTAAACCTCATAGATCATCTTTGGGCTATCTCAAATGACAAAAACCCGATGGAGTCCAGAACAAATATTCAAATATTTTGGGAAAAACTGCAAAGTGAATGGAGGGAAATTCCTACAAGTACTTTGAAGAACCTTGCGCTAAGTATGCCGAAAAGATTAAGAGAAGTCATAAATAACAAAGGAGCAGCAATTTCGTACTAAATTTTGAAGTTATTTAATTATTTATAATATTTTCTAGTAAAGTGTTACTTTATTTTGTCACTTGAAATTCCTTATGTGCCATATAGTTTCTATTATAAATAGAAAATATAAGGAAAGAATTAAATGTTAAGATACTTTTTAGATAAAATATTAACCGAATTAAGAACGAAACTATAATTTATAAACATTTAAAAGCAATAAACATATGATTTAATCAAAAAACAAAAAATATTTCAAACCGCACTATATTTTGTCCGACAGTGTATGTACATGTCTACATGCAAACCACACAATATTAATTTCTGCAATGAGGCCTTGATGCGTTTAGCAGCTGTTATCAAGCATTTGCATGATAAATAACTTCGTTTTAAATTTCTTTCGCTAGAAAAAGAAAAATTATTGCTGACGACATGAACAGTTACGAGCTTGGCTGTGGTCAGTTTTTCCTTTTCCCTTTCGAAGGGAGTTGCTGCTAGCTTTGCGCTGGTTATGGAGAAAGTGTACCATCGTGTTATGTCGTCCCAGGCACTCCATACACCGATCTCTACACTCTACGGCAATTCTTCAAAAAGTGCGACTGTGCCAAATAACACAGCCCTGCATGGGGTTTGCAAATAAGATTGCTCCAGGTGTTTCCGAAGGTATTTTGTGCGCTAAACACGAATCTGGTTTCAAAAATTTTCCATCACGTCAGGTTTTCGAGAAAAAGGGGGTTGAAAACCTTAAAAATAGCGTTTCTGGCCATTTTTGAAACATTGTAGAGCTCGACACTGACGTGCTAGAACCATCGCTATTGTTAGAAATTGACAATTGATCTTTACTCTTTAAAATGAGCCCAAAGCCAAATTGTTTGCATACACCCTTAAAGTAGGGGGTGGGTTTATGTCAAGGGGTGGAAAAGAAAAAGAAGCACTTTACGGAAGTCCTTAAAAATTAATCAGATTACTTGAAAATTGTTACGCAGGGGTTTTTGGGGTCGTTGATTACAGATCTTCATTCAGATTTAAAAAATTCAAAATGGCGGCTCCAATATGGCGGTCAAGTAAATCTGATTAATTTTTATAAACCTCGACCGTCATATTGGATCCGCCATTTTGAATTTTTTAAATCTGAATGAAGATCTGTAATCAGCGGCCCCAAAAACCCCCGAGTAACAATTTTCAAGTAAATCTGATTAATTTTTAAGGTCCTCCGTAAAGTGCTTCTTTTTCTTTTCCACCCCTTGACATAAACCCACCCCCAACTTTAAGGGTGTATGCAAACAATTTGGCTTTGGGCTCATTTTCAAGAGCAAAGATAAGTTGTCAATTTCTAACAATAGCGATGGTTCTAGCACGTCAGTGTTGAGCTCTACAATGTTTCAAAAATGGCCAAAAACGCTATTTTTAGGGTTTTCAACCCCCTTTTTCTCGAAAACCTGACGTGATGGAAAATTTTTGAAACCAGATTCGTGTTTAGCGCGCCAAATGCCTTCGAAAACACCTGAAGCCATCTTATTTGCACAAAAAAGTTCAAATTTGCAGGGCTGTGTAATTAATGCAGTGTTTGAATTTCCTTACTACACCCAGTCGCTTGTGAGGATTAAAAGGGTGAAGTGTCGGAAATTTCTGTAGGAAGTGGGAACCTTTGCAGAGGCGACATTTGGATCCGGTATCAGCAATAATTTCGTCGAGAGTCTTGATTTCAGGGCGTTCGACGGTAAGTCTGCGAGGTGCTGTTTCAGACATCTATAACTAAAAGACAAACAAAAAAGGAAAAAAGGGGATACGAGTTAGTTCGCCAGGTCTGGTGCACTCCTTCCGGAATCTTCTTCAGTAGACTTGGGCAAGCCACTCGCCTCGGTCAAGCCGACGCCAACCTATCCTGAGTCAATGAGGAGTCCTGCTACACTGTTAGACTCACTTGGCCCCTGATGGATAAAAGGCGTACCAACCAGTTATTTGGACTTGGTTTTGGCATCACCTCAATCACAGTGGCCGTGCTTACAGGTCATCGTGTTGTGGGCAGACATGCGTGAAGGATGCGGCTCCTATTTAGCGACTTCTGCCGTGGATGCAAATGCTGAGGAAGAGGAGGCTGTTATCCACTTTCTTTGTCAGCGCCCATATCTTGTGAGGTGCAGGTTATTTGGCTCTACATTTCTTGTCAGCTTGACGGAGCTATCACCTATTGATGTCAAGGATATAGCTTCGTTTATGTAATTTTCTGGCTGGTTTTTCAGTATGGGGTAGTCGTTCTTTTGATGTGCAGCCCTTGCGCTTACCAACTTCATCCTCTTTCCTGATTTTTTTTTTGTGGAACTTGGTCAGTGCAGGAACTGCGTTTACCTCGTGGCATCACAACGGAACGCTATGCATGTTCAAGTGAGCTTTTTGATATCAGAGCTACCACTCCGACCTAACCTAACCTAGTTCTAATTTGGATTATGGACTAACACGAGTTTGAAATAGGCCTCGTTAGAATGCCATTGGCAGTTCGAACGTCAGCCACTTGTACTTTGGAGTCGGAACCGACGTAGATGAGAGAAATGCACCTGACTTTCCATTAGTTTGGAGGCAAGTTATCATGTCGAATGACAAGGAAGTCGTCTACTACGATATCGCGAGGGGGATTTTTCCATTTGTTGCGTTTATGGAGCTCGAACATCGACATCTATTGGCGTAGTTAGTAGATTGCAATGAGAAGTCAGGTTCAGGGAGTGAAAGTATGGCACTTCCAACAAGAAAATGACCTGGGGTCATGGGACAAAGAGAACGAGAGTTCAAGCCAGCTTCTATTTTTGCCAGCATAGTAGCAAACTCCTCAAAAGTGAATATTTGAGCATTCGATGTCTTCCGCAAATGTGTCTTGGAACTTTTCACACCGACTTCCAAGAGGCCGCCCATATATTGAGCTCGGGGGGAATGAAACATTTTCGATCACAATCCTATGTTTTGGTTCAGACAACGGTTCCATTGTCCGAATAAATATGTGCGGGGCAACATATTTCATTTTATATGTGGGTCGATATTTCAATGAATTGCTTTCGTCGCAAAGCACACAAACACCAGCACACATCCGTTAGTGATTCGGCAACCACGGCTAATATATGATTTAATTTCCAAAGGTACAGCAAAATCAAGACCAGTATGAGTGAAAGGGCGAGTTAACGTGGTTCTTTCTAGAGGCAGCGCAGCCATAATTTACTGACCCAAATTCTTGCGTTAGATCGTATAGGTCTTATAGTTCTATATGACGGTTGGAATAAGTGTTTTAAGTTTAAGGACTCAAAACTCTTGCCGCATGAGGCGCAGCATTAGAGTCGGGTAAATTGTCCATTGTAGGGGAGTAATTGGCGTTCACTTGAACCAAACGTGTTTCAAGCTGGGTACAGGGCTTCAACGATGATCTTGGCCCTTTTGAACGTGAACGAAGTAGCCAAATAGGCCCTTTCCATCAAATGTCAGAATTGAAGAGTTCCTTGGCTATCATATCTCGACAAGCCAGATCAGCAGGGTTACTATGAGACTCTACATGATTCCAATTATCAACGTCCATAGTATCCAAAACATACGAAACTCTATTCGCCACAAAGGTTGGCCAATGGCACGGGGGTTTTTGAAGCCAGGAGAGAACTATTGTCGAGATTGACCAAATGTTTTGGGGAAGTAACGATGTGGACCAAAAATAAAAAATTTAAACAGAGTTGGGGAAAATATTAAATAAAATTCAAAGGTACAAAAATGTTTCAATATTAGGGAGTTGATAACGAATAAAAACTCTCTTTTCATTTGTTACACAATCCACAATTCACAGTAAAAAAAATTAGCCGTATTTACATACTAAACAGAGATCAGCAATGAATCGTTTTTTCGCTACTCATAAGCACTCATGAAATTTTGAATATAAGTGAGTCAACAGTATTGAAATTCAACTACTCTGATTCATTCGTACTCAGTACAACGTTGACTTATAAGTATGAGTACAATGAGTATGAGTACAACGTTGACATCGAACTCATACCATTCGAAATATGTTTGATTCATATACTTATAATACTCAGAAATGATTCGAGTGATTTCAATCATTTATCAAAATTTACAGTCTTAGTTGTTGTTGCATTTACAAACAAAGAAGAAAGAAAAAGTTAAAGACAGCAAGCGAAGCAAACACACAACCTTCTAGTGAGTACTGTAGTGCTTGTACGCGAATCATACTTATTTTGTGATTCTTGTAAATGTTGAGTCATGGAGAGTCGTAATCAATAACATCATGCGTATTGTTAAGTATGAGTACGATGACAAACTTTGAATATGAGTAGTAGTAGTATAATATTAAAATAAGTACGAATGCGTATAAGTATCAGAAATTTTGAGCATGATTCGATTCCACTCATCTTTTTGAATACTCTTGCATTGCTGATCTCTAATACTAAACTTACAACTAAGGTGACCAGCGTAAAAACAAAACTTTTTGATTTTTAGGAAAAAGTTTGCTTAAAAGAGGTAGATTTTCTTTTCTTAGAAGTATAATTTACGTTGGATACTCAGATTTTAATAAAAACAAGCTATGTTCTTCATATAGTCACCATAGAGGCATTTCTTTAGATTGAGAAGTAGGAAATAATTTTGTTTATTCTCTGAATAAAAAAAACCCACTAAGGACTACTACTATAAGTGGACGATAAGATACAAGTGAGCGTTAAACTAAAGGGAGGATCATCCTGCCGGTAACTTTTAAATTTAAGTTTATATTTGAACTTGCCATATTATATATTTTCAATACGGCAGCTTCAAATATAAACAAAGTGAGCAAACACAACAAAAAAAAAGAAGCACGTCTTTGCCACTGAGTTTAAAAAAAATTTGTTTAATTAAGCAGTGTTAGCGATTTTGCTCCGGCACTGCCACTTTTTTGAAAAAATTAACTTTATACTATCTCTAGCTTGCAATAACGAAAAGTTAAAGTTGACTTTAAAGTTCACTTTAGCTAAAGTTACCTTTAACTAAACCCAACTATAAGGACAATTTGTAATAATGGCCTTTAGGTTAATTTAAACTAAACTTTATTTTCGCTTGTTTAATTTGAGCAGTATTATCGACATTGCTCCACCACTGCCATATTTTTGAAAAAGTTATCTTTATTTTATCTGTAAGTTGTAATAACAAAAATAAGTTAAAGGTAACTTTACCTTTGAAGTTGTTGTAGTTTAGTAAGTGGTGTGTTGGCTTATTAGACGTACAACCAGGGTTCAAACCCCAGGGCAGACATCAAAACGAAAATATGAAAACATTTCTTCGGCAACTTCCTCTCAGCAATTAACAACACATTACTTACTAGACCACGGCGCTTTCAGAAATTAATAGAATATTCAGCGTAGTGTGTTTTGGTTTGTTATACTATGTTCAGATATGCACTTTTATTGTGTCAATATTCGGTTTATTGAGTACAATATTTTAAGTGTTCAGACATAATAATATTCGCAGTTAAGCTGGTAAACAAAACAGCTGGTTGTTTCAACAAATTCGTTTTATATTGTTTTTTGTTTTGTTGTTTTTTTGTTTTGGTTTTTTTTTTGTCGTTGTTGACATTTGAGTTGTCAAATACCAACAGAAAGTGTTTGGATAATTGTAATATGCGCACTGAACATACTTATGACAGTGCTGCATTTCAAGTTTTACTCAATATTATAACAATTTAGGTATTTGTTGCGCAATTATTAATTGAAACTTTATATGAAAACCGTATTAACCCGCGGTGCAATGCCTGACTCAGACGTCTTGTATATAGCGAATATGAAAAAAATATTCTTTTCGGCAACATCCTCTCAGCAGTCTTCTGGCAAAAACTCTGAGGATAAATAAAATTGTTCTTGAAAAGTTGTTCTCAAATCTGTCGTTCGGAGTCGGATTTATGGATAAACACGACATAACATAAGTGGTGTGAGAAACTAGGTCATAATCCTGGCTGAATGATTGCAATGACCAATTAAGTAAGTATTTTCTTTCGAATTCTTACAGTCTACATGATAAAAACCATGATTCAAAGGTTACGATATTTTCCAATCCCTTGGGTAATACAAAAAACTATTCTAAAGGAAGATATCATCATAAAGGCATTGCATTTGGAAAATTGAGAATTTGATCTGAAGTGAATTAACCAAAATAAAAAATATTTTAAAGTAATCTAATCTTGTAAAAATTAGGCCATGTCCAATTAAGACAAAATCATTGCAATTTCTTTGAGCCAATAAAGATTTTTTGTTCTACTTTATGTTCGCATACGTTTTTTTTTGTTTTTTGATCATTTATCGTAAACATGCCTATAATTTTAAGAATAGTCAATTTCATTAGTTATTTTTTTCCAGCTAAAAAAGATAGATCAGGACTGCCTAGGTAACCTATTATTAAAAACAACAACTTACCTACTACATGGTAAAAAAATCTTTATTAGCTAATTATTGCTTAAATCTCAGTTTTTAGTATAATTTGACATAATTTTTGCTTTAATTCAGATTACATCTTCATTCGTTACTTTTTAAAATCCATAAAATTCTTACAATTTCATTCTTCATTTTAAACTGTTGGCTTTTACGAGCATCGGCAGATGTTGTATTTGTAAAACACGTGCATTTGATTTCGAATTTTGTTTAATACAATTATTTGGCCACAAATTTATTTGTTATGGCTTGTTAAAATCGCCCATTATAAGAATTAATGTACATCGTAATAAAAACTTGAAAATTTTTTTGCTTATGTTGTTACTCTTACTTCTACCATACACTCTTAATACTATTTTTAATGTATTTCAATACAAGAGCTGAGATATTTATACAACAGATTCAAGCAGTTGTTATTGCTTTTTGATTATGATTATTGTTGTTGTTTTGGCAACGTCTTTGAACTAGAGATGAGCTATCCAGTGATTTCTGAAGAACGTTGTTCTCAGTGAACGTGATTTGTTAATCATTGTTCTTTAAAACAGTGATTGTGATCACAGTATTCCAAAAGAAAACAGTAATGACAATAACGTATTTTATTAAGTCGTAAGAAAGAGACAACTAGATACATACTACGAAAAGACTATTAAACAAAATCAAAGTGGTGTCATCAATGTTATTATTTTTAATGTAATTGTTTTTATATGAAGTTTGACAATTAAGTTTCAAAGAATGTTTATGTATAAAAGACAAAAGTAAATAATCAGCATCATCTAATAGTAATTCTGCCTCGCTCAAAATAAAATGAAATAAATTTGAGTATGTAACAATTTTGAAATAACGACATTATTAGTAACTGTTATTTGGCAATTTCAATCACTGTAGTTACCAGTGAATTAATCACACATTAATCACCGTGATTAAATCACAGTTTTGAAAATATCGCTCATCTCTACTTTGAACATAAGAAATGCTGATGTGTACGACAGTTTTGTTGAACAACCTTAACCCTCCGACAACCATAAATTTTTATAATGTTCAATAATTAAGAAGTGTTCTAAAAGACTTTTTGTGTTAATTCAATAAAAGTGAATTTTTTTGTTAATTTTTGTTGTAGATTTAATTCTTATATTTATTTATTCATAATATTTATATTTTCATTTAGTAGGTAGTTATCTACTAAATTACATATTTCAGAGTTTTTATTTTCCAGCTTAATAATAGGTATACACCCATACTTCGCTTTGCGTCGGTTCTTGTTGCGTTTTTTCGAAGTTGCGTCGCTGCTGAATTTATACTAATTTTCATTGTGCGTCGTTAGATTTTCAAAGTTGCGTTCTTTTGGGTTCGATTTTTTTTTTTTGATATTTTTTGAAATTTCCGTTTTTTTTTCTAAAAGATGGCACGACTTTTGTTTCTAATTGCGCCATGATATCAAAACTTGGGGATTCCCTTTCTAACTGAAAATAATACAGATTTATACTCACTTCGTTTTTCTAATTTTAGAGTTCAATTTCAAGTAGTGTGTTAAAAATTAAGTGAATTTTTTATATTAATTGAATTTGTTTTTTTTTTGTATTTTTAAAATTTTATATTATTTTGTAAACGTTTACTTTGTTCCATTTTCTTTTCAAAATGTAGTATTTTTGTAACCCTGGAACCTATCTCTGACCTTTACATGGAAGAAAATCATTTTTCACTTTGCATATTTGCAATTTGCGTCGTGTTTTTTGGAATGTAAACACGACGCAAAGTGAGTTATGGATGTATATGTATATATTTAAAAATTTCTATATACATATAGGGGACAGCAATAGTCTACCAATTTCATGAATTTTTGTAATGAATTCGTAATGGTTATTACTTCCATCTAGTCATTGAACCCAATTATACCTCTGCTGTAATGAAGACATGATTTGTTACCATAGTCCCCATAGGCTTAATAATCTCGCACAAAGTCTCGATATGAATCCAAGAAAGTATTTATTAGATTATTTGGAAGAACGGTTAGGTAGTCGCTAAACCTCAAACAAAAATTAACTGAAACACTTGCTTCTGAGTGCATGTCTGCAAATATCAACAGAAAACGCTAAACAAAGCTAGTGCATTCAATGACAAATGGATTAAATGAAGTGCTTGACCATAAGGGATATCCTACTAAATATTGGTTCTAACATTTAAATATATTGGCTTTTGAATTTGAAATTTACTCTGAGTTCTTCTTACGGATACCTACACTTTGCTGCGTAAAAATATGGAGTCACTAGAAAGTTTCCCTTATTTTTATTATTGTTTGTGAGAATCGTTAAAATATTTTCTTTTATAATAAAATAGAAATAAATAAATAAAATAAATATAAGAAATATCTATTATTTGTACATATTATTAATTGATATTCTTGAAATATCTTACACACATTGGAGTACATAGACTTTTGCTGTCCACTATATGCGAATACTACGGCTAATTAAAAATTGAAATAATTGTAAGTATTTATTCCGAATGCCTCTTATATTCCAAGTTATTATATTAATTGAGGTTTATAATTAACTCCAAAGTATAATTCTTTATTTCTTCAAAAAATAATAATTAATTAATTCTCTTATTAGCGTTTTTACTGCTCCTGTTGTTAATAATATCTCTTTGTGCTTGCCAGTCACTAGTCTTAGTTGGAACACTTTGGCGCTGTGTGTTAGGAAAGTTGCTGGTATAATTTCCTACATTCGTGAATTCTAGTCGCCTATGTGCTGGCTGGGCAGGTAGTCTAAATTTGTAGCACCCCGCAACTCTTTTAAAAACGCCAAAAAACAGGATACAAAAAAATACATAAAATGGAGAATTTTATGTTTTACCACTGCATTTTTGTCTTCGAGACTGCAGTATTGTCATTGTCATTCCTATTAGTCTCGGACATGATTATATGTGCTATTTTATCAGTTACAATTAACTTCTATACTAACAATGGGCGGGAAGCAAGTTTAATAGCTGGCACTAGCCCGTGCTCTGTACTATTTACAATAAGAAGTTAATAAGTGCTACCAGGAATTGATGAATTAACATTTCATTTACTAAATTAAACTAAGGGAGTCCAAACGAGGAATTAGTTGTAGAATCTTCTGCAAACTTTTCAACAAAAGACTTTGACTTTATTGCAATTTGAACATTGAGTACGAATTCGAATCTTAGTCTTCGCACTCATCTAAACACAAAACAAGGTTTCCTTTATCATTCAGTTTCCTGATCATTCGCGTTCATGTACTGAAAACGATAGATATGCTGTGCCTATTGCTTATTGTCTGTAATTGTAATGGCTCTTCAGAGTCTGTGAAAATTTATTTTTCTTCCTGTCTCATTCACTTACAAATATTTGTAGTACTGCTTAAATTTTTCTTTCAATTTTCAATCATCAAAGGGTTAATTGGTTTTTTTTATTTACATTTTATACTGCCATGTTGTTAGCCTCACTTGTTTTTTTTTTACCACTATTTCAATTTTCACTTAATTGCTTACCTCAATAGAAACCATTTATATGTTTTTTCTAAATAAAATAATTTTTTTTTTGGCTCCATTTTGCAAACATGAACGTTTTACTGCCATTTTACGAAAAATACACAATTTTTTTTTTTATTTTTGTTCGCTGTAGCGCTGAAAATAGGTCAATTGCACTCATTCATTGCAGACGTACATTCACTTGCATTTTCATAGACAAAATGCAAATATTCCGTTTTATTTCCTTTACAAAAAAAATTTTTTTCTTATATTTTCCAACAGTCTTTAATATTTGCTTTCCATTTAGTTTTTCGTTCAACTTAACCGTAGATCGAGCCTTAAAAATTTTCATAATTCTAGCTTATTTATCACTTTTGATATATACTTGTAGTACATGGAATTGTCACGATTATTGATAGATTTCGGTAAAAAAAATTTAATATTTTAATTCATTTTAATGAAACTATTTATTTACTATTATTACATTTTATTATCACTTTTATGAAATTTGCTCCAAATTTTTTGACATGATGTACATTGGCATGGTTTTTTATATAAAAATCAAGCACTTCATATCAGCTTGGTTTTATTTCTTTCTAAATGGTAATGATTTAACATCTAGCACCCTGTTTTGTGGCGATTTATAAGTTTCCAATTGTTTAGATAGGACAGCTTTTTGTCACTTGCATCAGTAACACTCTCAGTTGAGGGCTGGCTGACACCTGATGGTACAAACCATTCCTGTGATTCGTTAGAAATATTTGTTGTCAACGTCATGTGAGGTAAAAAATTTCCCGTTGCAATAGAACATCGATTATGTCAATAACAATGCTCTCTCTTTGTTTCTTCTCTGGTTTCCCGGATACGGGTTTCCCCAAATTCTGCTGTAAGTAGTTGCTACGCACATAGCATGTACTTGAATCTAAAACTGCTAATTCGACTTAGGTGGACCACGAAATTTATAACAACCAAACTAAACATGGGTTGAAAAGGTAATAAAACAAAACCAAATGAAAGAAAACATAAATCAATACCAAGCGTTACTCCGTATATCTCTTTATGAAGCTTGATTTATATAAATCTCCTTAAATTAATTACTCTAACAATCACTGTAAGTATTCCATCATTAAGTATCAAATTTGAATTAAAATCACTGGAGGTAATTTTCATTTTCCACAATAAAACTAAAAAGTTTTTGAATTCTGTTACTATAAACTTTAATTTGAAATGAAAATATACCAAAAAAGGAACATAAAGACATAAGCATCATTATTTAAATGTATTTTCTTTAATTTTCTTACCGTTCAGGCGAACAAAAAATTAAATATTAAAAAATCTTAAAAAAAGGATATATGGGCTGCTCTGAAAGTATGTTAGCTAGTCCCAAACTATTTCTACAGTAATATTCCTTACATAAAACTACAAATTGTGTGATAAAAGTTTTATGAAAGTGGTTAAAATTTTCTAACAAAAAATTAAGATAAATATACAATTTTTTTAGAAAAAAAATCCTTTTCATTCGAGTTTCGAAAAAAGGCTTTGAGCATGATTATTAAAGGCTGGAAGACTTTCAGCTCATTTTTCGAAAAGGCGTAATAGGTGTAAATATGTATATCATTATCAAAGCGAATGATTCTGTTATATCATACGTACGTTGTTGACCGAAATATTATCCTTCTGTAATATCTATGAAATAAAACATAGGACGAAACACATTTTTCTAATGTTTGTCTGTCACGTGAGATAAATATGAGAAGAGCAGTAGGAAAGACTGTACAACATTTCAGGAAACAGCTGCTACCAATCTGCTCGTAAATTGATAATATTTTTTCATCCCAAACTACTAAAGGCATACGGTTCTCTGTTTCCATTAGTTCCATCTTTGGCGATAAACATCCTGTTGTCGTGTTTGTTGCTGCCAATACTTTCTTCAGTTCATAAGACGAGCTTCTATTTTCTTCTTCTTCAAAGTCTTTAGCAGCAGGAATATTACATATATAATTAATATATAATCGGTCATTACAACCTTTCGTTATAAATTTAAAATGTCTGACCTGAGCTTTGTACCTTGGTCTGACATTTAATAAGGTAACACGCTACATATTAGACTACGACTACTTCAATCAATATCAAGAACATATCAAGAATAGAAAATTCAACTTTTTCACTTTCATCCAACACTTAACTTTCAATTAAAAAAAAAAAAATAAATATTGTATTATTTACGATAAAACTTTACAAAATCTTTGAAATTTTAAAAAATTACATACACGACACCAAAAAATCTCCAGGAAAGTCGTATGTATCAAAAATAATAAATAAGATAGAATTATAAAGTTTTTGAATTTTTTAATTCCTGATTGAAATTTTCTTATTTTATTTGTTTTAAAATAATGGCAATAACAGTACTAACTAATTATAAAAAGATCAGGCAACTAACTTTTTCTTAATTAAACTTACATGTTCTCACAAATTGAAACGTATCATTTTTGATGCAAAGGTCGATCTACGGTTAAATGATTTCGTTTTTTCATAGTCTATTCTCGTTTTGTTTCTGATATACCTCATCAATTAGAGAGTTTTACTTTCGGAACTGAGTTCTTTCAATCGTTTTATTCAACTTTAAAAGATTTGCTACTGTCGTCCCCACAGCATTGTTTGCCGTTCAGCTCACTTACGCCAACATAAAATTATTACCTTAATTGCATTATTATCTTTACTGTATAGTATATGTACATATGTAGTTATTCTTGTTGTTATTATTAATGCAGCGAGAATTCTACACTCGTAGGGAATTAAATATTATAAGAGAGGCCTCAATGTTTACATGTTTACAGGCCGTAACTTTGACTCCCCATAAAATATGTACACATACAGAAACTTCTGTAATAAAAAAAAAACAGAAACTTTGCGGCTGTAAAAAGCAACGAGAGAAATATTCTTTGAATTTTAAACATTTAATTTCACATTGGAAGAGAAAATAAAAATAAAACGTTGCAAATGTCAACGCTGTGCAGTGTTGCAAAACTGAAATTTTGAAATGGTACTGAACTATAACTGAAAAAGTACTTTTTTGCATTAAATGGTACTTTTGTAAAAGATACATACATACATAAATGATCATTATAACCCTTCAATCAGGATTACGACCTAACTTCTCACACCACTTATTTTGTGCCCTTAAATTTTATACATGAGTGGCGGGACCTACTGATTAACGAAGGAACTCGCCGAAGAAATATTTTTTCATATTTCGTTTTGATGGAGATGTCTGCCATGGTGTTTGCAGCGCAATACCTACTAGACTATTTATTTATTTATATTTAATACACATACAGAACAAAAACAGCTGATCCGGAACGTAACAAAACGTAAAAGCCCCGTTTAGTCAAACGTCGATGGAACGTAATGGTACACGCAGGGTCAGTGTTGAAAAAATCAGTACTTTAGTACTTTTTTATTTCAAAAATAAACAGAATCCCCGCGACGCTTTCAGTACTTTTTTTATTATTGCATACATTATTTCCTGCGCTTTTCAACTATTAACGCATTAGCAATATGTTCAACGCAATGCTAAAGGTAGAATTTGGCTTTAGTCCCGGTTAGCTAAATGTCCGTGGAACGTACGTTCGTTTTTGGAATACGAAAAGCAATGAAAACGCTTGCCAAACCGTAATGTAATTTCGGTAAGCATTTGTATTGCTCTTCATATGCTAAAAACGAACGTATGAAAAGTCGCCGTAGTCTAGTAGGTAGTGTGTCGGCTTATTAGACGTAAGACCACTGTTCAAATCCGAGGTCAGAAATCAAAAACGAAAATATGAAAAAAATATTTCTTCGGCGACTGTCTCTCAGCAGATTTCTGTCAAAAACTCTGAGAGTAAATAAAATTGCCAAGAAGAGTTTCTCAAAATCTGTCGTCGCAATAATATTGCATCATTTAAAACTATTGGTGGTGTACATATTAGGGAGTCAGAAGTTCTTGACGTTCTGGGCATGAAAATTCTGTGTGATGTTCACTGGAACCGATATATTTTTCATGGCCTTAGCGTTTTAAGACGGTGCAAGAAATACTTCACTTCATATGATCTTCTTACTATTTACACCATTTATAACCGACCGAGAATGGAATACAACTCTCATGTATGGGTCGGTGCCTCAACGTCTATTTTGAGGTTTATCGACCGTGTATATGAGAGGCTGTAGTAGCTCGTTAATGACGGTAGTATATTTGGATATCCATTTAATCATTGGAGCATCGTTGCAATGTGGTTTCTGTTTCACTGTTCTATCGCTACTACAAAAGGATTTTGCTCGAACGAAATAGGAATCATATATTCCTACGTAACATTCGTCTTTCTCGGCCAGCACATCCGTATGTGGTCGATTGGCCAGTAGATCGAACACTGCATTACAGAAAAAATACGTTTTTTAGTCGGATTATTAGTATGTAGAACTCAATTCCTGTAGAGGTCTTTCCTGTTACTTATGGTATAAAAATATACAAGCCTAGTATCCATAAACACCGTTTTATCTTTCCTCTTTCCCATAAGTTTCGGATGCGGAAATCATCGCCAACTCGCACTGGACCGAAGATATTCTGTAGGACTTTTCTCTCGAATACTCTCATCAGTGCTTAATAGGGTCCATGCCTCTTCGCCATAAAGAAGCACGGGTAGGATGAGCGTCTTGTAGAGGTCTTTGCTACTCAATTACCTATTGAGACCATTGTAGCACCTGTTGGCCAGAGTGATCCTGCGCTTGATCTACAGACTGGCATAATTTTTGGTGGTAACAGCGAAGCCAAGATAAATAAATTACTTGACTGTATCAAAAGTATAGTTATCGGCCGTAATCTGAGAATCAATACCCCGCACGTCTCTACATGTCGATAACATATACTTTGTTTTGCCTTCTTTTACTGTCAGATCCATCTTAGTAGACTCCCGTTCAATAGCACTAAAGGCAGCAGTAACATCTCGCTTGGTACGTCCAATGATGTCAATGTCGTCAGCGAACGCTAGCAACTGGGCACTTTTTTAAATAATTGAGCCATTGCGATGCACTCACGCCTTTCTCAGAACAGTCTCCGCAAGTATACCGAGCTCAGACAATGCGGCAAAAACACGACCCCTTATGGGGCTATCGAAGTCAGCCTTAGACGCATAATCGCGAATTTGACCTCTTCATGGCTAGGCGGCGGAATATCCACGCTGTCATTATCAATCGGGTTCGGGACATCATCTCTAAAGGCGGTATTGGTGTCGTCATCGCCTTGTAGCAGAGTAGAGAAGTGTTTCCTCCATAACCTCAGCATCCCCTGCGGATCTGTTACCAAGTTTCCATTCTCATCTTTGCAGATTTATTTTATTTTAATACAGTAGATTGGCTTGCCTTAGTGTGTGATAGGACTTAAGAAATTAGTATAAAAAATTAAAAAATTACAAATTTTACGACATCTGAAATTGTGATATATTAAGGCGACTGCTGAACCTAACTATTGTTTGGAAATAATTTTTGCCTGAGATACGGGATGAATTGTATTTAAAAAAAAAACACGTGTAAGGTTGCCTAATATCTGCCATCAATAAATATAATGATACGGCGATATTGTGTCTTGCTTTTATTCATATTTTCGAAGACATTCTCTCTATTCGAAAAGTTTTAGACGTCCATTGCATAACTTACTTCAACATCATTGGCTTCTGACTCATCAGCAATCATTATGTCTAATTCTAGCTGAATATAATTTACCAACGATCTAGTGGGCAGTGTGCTAGACTGTTAGCGTAAGGGTCGTGGATTCGATTCCCAATAGAATATGATTTGTAATTGTATTCTAATAAATAAATAAAATAAATAAATTTACTAACGAATTTTTCTTAAAAAACAGTGTAGATCGTTGCAAAGACAATTTTTCTAGTGTCAGCTCAGACTTAAAGTATTGACAATAATATCATTAAGAAAATAATTATTCAATAATTAGGATTGTATTGAATACAATGAATTATATTTTCCTACTTAATATAATATATAAAAAGCGAAAAAAAATTGAACTTTGGGTACCACCATCGCACCAGGCAAAAAAATTAATACAGCGTTTATTATAACAAACCTCGTATAGCGCACATATTAAAAATTAAAAACAAAAGCGCATCCATTTAAACTGAGACCAGTCTAGTGCACATACATTCATACTGCGTTGGCTTGTGTGTAACACGGTTATTTCTTGCAAAAAAGCATATTTCAATTTCCTTTTTGCTAAAGTGTGCGATATAATGCCACAAACACGAACAATATCCTTAAAACGTAAATCAGCACATAATGAAACCAATGCTATGAAGGTCCTTGTGCGTACCTACTGCGTTGTGGTCATACTGGGTATCCTTAAAAACGTGTTCCCATAGATTATTGATCGTTATATTGAAAGGTGGATTTATTTATATTACTTCCTGTACACTGAACAAAGACAATATTTATGTGACTTAAGAACAAAGAAAACATATTTAATCTTAGAAAGGTAAAGAAAAACCACATAACATGTGGTTCCAATTCGTTTCATCTGAAAAACGAAATGAACAGTTATTAGTATAGATTTATCTATTTTCGGTGTTTGTTTATACTTCGTGGCACCATAAATTAACTTAAGTGTCATTATAACGTTATAATGGTTTTAATAATGCTTTTATTGTTTACACTTAACTAATGACAAAGACTGGCTTTGTCTTTTTGGCAAAGCCTAACGAACGAACCTACAACGAATTTTTTTTAGGTTATGATGAAAATAAAAGTGAAAAATAAAATCTTATGAGAAATCAAAAATTTTTCGTTGGGCTATTAACTGGCAAACCAAATAAACAAAATTAAAATTTTTTATAACATAAAAATTGGTACAGTGGCATCGTATAAGTAAAATTTTGAAGAGCACCCATTGTCAATATAAAGTGCTCCTTCAGTCTGTTGTGGTAGATTTCACAACGTATATAATGCGGAATCTTTTCGGAAAAGTGATCGATGCTATCTACTTTAATTTAGGTAAAGTCTAGCTGTTGTTCATCGAAATAATGGCTGATTCATGCTGTTTCCCTTACTTATCAAGAATATTTCTGTGGAGTTTGAAGAGAAGTTTAGAAAGATATACTCAACAAAAAGAAATAAACAGAGAGAAAAATACTCTTTTCAAAACAAATGGGTTTGAGGCAATAAAAGTTTTGTTGGAGAATTACACTAAGAGAAGATTTGAGCATCAGCCTGTGTAGAGGTAACCTGTAGTTAGTAACTGGTCCTTTGATAGGACATTGAAGACTCATAGTACACATGTTCAGAATGAATCCAACATTAAAACACCTTTTTGGAAACTTTGAGGTCTAAACGGAAGGGTTATTGGTAGAAAAACTTCAATTATTATAATTATTTCGTACGACTTATTGTAATAAAAGTTTTCGTATAATAAATAAAAAAGAGGAAAAATGTAAAAAGATCGTTTACTAACTTCGGGGGTCTAATTCTCGTAATCGTGATCGAAATTGCCTTCGACTAGAAAATAATTTCGATAGCGAGAAATTTTCTGATGATGTAACTCGATACGAAACGAATCGATTTGTTGCTTAGGTGTTGTGAAACGAGTTAATTATTTCGTTTTACAGCGCTGACTAAAATGCAAAATATGTAAACAAAAAATGTTTTCTTACAAAAATAAAAGAAATTTAATTAATCCAAAGAAGAAAAGTTTTATTAAAATTGTAATATTTCGTATGGATAATATATTTTGGTTTTACTTTCTTATTAGCTGAGGCTGAACTTTCTTCTGCAGTATCATCTTCAAATTCTATAAAAGAAGACATGGTAGGTTCCATTTTGTCTTCTTCATAATGCGACAAACAGCAGGGAGATACGTCAGGAATACTATTTTTGGGTGAAGTTGTTGGGGTAACATTTTCTTTGTCGCAATTCTCTTTTGGGCTGCCTTCTGATGTTTTTGAAGACCAAAAATTTGGACATTTTTTAGACCCTCAGCAGAATTTTAAACTAAACAAGAGTTTATTAAACCACCATGCGCTACATTTTTGAATCTTTGATTGGTGGGCCGGAAGCATTGAGCTTAGCTGTGAGCTGTTCCCATAGATAATTAGCTCTTGCCTTTCCCTGAAAAGTATTTGGTATAATACTCTTTGCCAATTCTGAATGCTTAATGTAATTAATTTTTAAAAGTTTTGAGGTACAAATACTGCAATTAATGTTTTATCCATAAATTATTATAAATTTGTTACTTACATTTTTTCATACTGTTCTTTACAGCAGAAAAACGTTAATTTGAAAGCTTTAGTGCTTACGAGTAAAAACTCGCAAGGTGGCATTCGAATGATCACACGTTATCGAAATGCCATTATTAGATATTTCGATATACTTTACTATAGAATAGAACAGAGAATCCCAAAACTAAAAAAGCTCGCACGTTCGAATAAAAATTCGTTGGTATACGACTGCCAGAATTAGCCCCCAGGTTATCCTCAATCAGTTTGTTGTATGATTCAAACCTTCTCTTATTATAACTTCCCAACAAAAGTTTTGATTGCCTCAAATCCATTAGATTTAAAAAGAAACTTTGACTCTTTGTATGTTTTCTTTAGTTGAGTATATCTTTCCAAACATCTGTTTCCACTCCATTCTGGAACATTGATCGGTGTGGGGATATTTTATTCTGGGGCCTACATATATACATACATAATTAGTCATTACAACCCTTCAGTCAGGATTACAATCTATCTTCTTACAACACTTATATTGTGTGTCTTAGTTTTATACATGAGTAGCGGGACCTATAGTTTAAAGTCGCCTCTGGATGGCAGATTCTTGAGAAACTACTCATGGCAACTTTATTTACTCTTATAGTTTTTTTTTCAGAAACCTGCTGAGAGGAGATCGCCGAAGAAATATTTTTCATATTTCGTTACATTTTTACGATAGCATTAGGCTAAATCAACGACAAAGGCATGAATTCAATTTCATGCATTTTATGCATGAGGTACTGAGGTCATTTATTGACGTTAAATGTAATGCTATTGGCTATGGTGATATGCATCCAAAATTTATTAGACTTACGCTCCCTTATACACATATTTATTTTAATCATTTCTTCAATACAATTGCCACCACCTCCACATACCCATCTGTATGGAAACATGCTAAAATCGTACCAATTTTAAAACAAGATAAATGTTTTCGGCCTATTGCTAAGTTGCCTTACTTATCGAAGGTCTTTGAAAAATTAGTTTATTTACAAATTATTTATATTAATTTATATTTATATTATTTATATTAACTCGTTACTGCCGAGATAGCAATCCGGATTTAGACCACAACACAGCTGTCTTAGTGTGTTTGTTGATGTAACCGACGAAATTAGGAACCAGATTGATAAACGTCACACTTTGTCATTTCTTGTGCTACTGGATCACTCCATTTGCCACTGTCCGTCATTCTATCTTGAAACTTAAACTGATATATATGTATGTTCAATTTTTCCTCAACTATATTAAAACTAATCTCCTCGTACCTAAGCGACAGAAAACAAAGTGTTGGCCATAATTCGGTTATATCCAGAAGCTGTTCAATACCAAGAGATGTGCCACAGGGCTCTATACTTGGCCCATTGTTGTACTCGGTTTATGCTAATGACCTACCTTTGCAAGTAAAACATTGCCAATTAAGCTGGATTCACCAATTCAGTTTACCCGAAACAATTTTTTTATATGTAGTTTGATGTTTCTCTTTTTGAGAGAGAGAGTGAAAGAGAGTAAGCTTGCTTCGGAAAATTTTCAGCTCGAATTGCTTTAATTTTAATTTTTGTTCCGAAACAATCGAACTGTGCTGCCAGCTACTTCAATTTTTTAAGTAAAGTTGAACTGAGCTGCCACATTATATTATATGTACATTTGTATGTGTCTATTTATGTACGAATAATATCCATTATTATCCATTTTTTTCACTTCAACAATTTCAGATTTGTTTTCATTTACAATTTCTTTGTAACACAATAAAAAAATATGATCACACTCAAGCCAAGAAAACAAACGAATTGCAATCATCTGCTACTGTGCTGCGCAATTGTAAAACTAACACCCATTGTTTCCAAAAATATTTCTATGGTAGCCTTGTTTTTACAGAACAATTGTTCGAAGTGGGTGAATCGTTTCGGAACAAACTCTCAAAAAACTGAATTTGTTCCAGAACAAGCATTTTGTTCCGAAACAATGGGTGAATCCAGCTTTACACATGTATGCTAATGACTTACAGCTATACATAAGTTGTTGTGTTAGTGATGCCCCCAACTGCATTCATATAATGAACCAGGATTTGAATCAAATTTATTTATGGGCGTCTGCAAACGGTCTAAGTATAAACCCCAACAAATCAATGGCGTTACTGGTAAGAGCACCTGAAAATTTGATCGCCACCACCAATTCAAATTAATGGATCAAATACAGGGTTCGTTAAAACAGCTAAGAATCTTGAGGTAACACGGAATAGGGAACTAAATTAAGCGAATCACGTTAAAATGAACTGTGGAAAATCTTTTGCGATGCTTTGAAATCTCTGGATGTTACACGATTTCACACCAACTAATATTCGAATGCTATTAACGAAGACATATTTACTACCGACTCTAATGTACGGATGTGAGCTGTTTGTTAGCTGCGTTGCAGTTAGTAGACGAAGACCGAACGTAACTTACAATGCTATAGCACGATATATTTTTGGCATTAGGAAAAATAGGAGCTTATCCCATTTCGCCCGTCTAATTAATTAAATTGTCAAATTTCCGGACTCTGCTATTTTTGCACAATATTTATGTGAGAGATTAATTTTTTCTAGATCAAAGGAAACAAGATAAATTCTATAAAATATAACAATCTTCTCTAATTTTGTAAATGTTTTTTCCCCTTTCTTTTTTTATTATTATTGTGATAATAATGTTTCTTTTTTTCCTTTCTTAACTTAATTTTCCTTTCGTTTTCTTAAATTTTAAGTTTATTTTATTTTTAAATTAATTTTTTTTAATAAATTTGTTAAGTTAGTTAAAATAAATGATTCAAAATTAATGTTAGTAACAATTGCTAAGCAATACTATAATATAATATTTATTCTTGTTGTATTCTTTTGAACAAATAAATAAATAAAAAAAAGTAATAAACAAATGATACAATTGTTGCAGGAGGATAGAAGCTGGCCTTTTTTTCTTTTCTGTGATCATTTAGGAAAAGTTTTTGGCGCAAAAAAATATCAATTTAAATATTCATAGTATTCTAAAATGTTTTTGATTTTTTTATGTAAATTACATTTATTTCGTAACTTTTTAAACAAATTTTTTTGTACAAATTGAGCTATAAAAACAATTTTATTTAATCCCAAATTGGTAGGTATGTATGCAGTTTTTGAAATATTGTGCAAATAGTTTCCGCCTGCATGGTAGACGAACAATTGTTTGAGTGAGTGTACATATATGCATTTCCTAAATGATATTTATTTATTGTGAATCAATTACTACCTTTTGTATGGTAATTACTTTGTTTGTCTGTATACGAGTATGAAATTTAAACAATATAAAATTACAGCTTTGGCATTCTGTTACATACATACTTATTGATATTTTTCCTCTTGTTTTGTCGAGTGGTTGCCTGTAAGTCTTAAAGGGTTAACAAATTTTCGTCGATACAATGTAGAGTTACCTTAATATACAAAAATGAAGAGTAACCTTCCAAGGTTAATAGTGTATAATTTATTTGTATTGAATTGAACTGCATGAATTTATGAAAATGTTATTTATTGTTGACATAAATTTAATTTTATTTCGTTTTGAAATTTATATATATTTTATGTTTATTGTCAAAATGAAATTGTAAACAAATGCATTATCAATCATACTTTTATTTATTGTTTTTATTTGTTTTTATTTGTTTGTAAATGCCTCTGGGGATTCATTTAATATTTTTGTTGCTTATATACACACAACAATACACGTAGATTTTAAAAATTTTGGGGCCATTATTACAATTTGCCATTAAACTTGGTTTTAGTTAAAGATAAATTTAGCTAAAGGGAACTGTAAAGTTACCTTTAACATATTTTGGTTATTAAACTTACAGATAAAATAATGTTAACTTTTTCAAAAATATGGTAGTGTCGGCGCAATGTCGATAAAACTGCTCACTTAAACAAGTTTATTTTCAACGCAGTGGCAACGACGGGCTTCTTTTTTATTGTATTTGCTGATTTTGTTTATATTTAAAGTTGCTGTATTGAAAATAATAACACAACATTTAATTTTATTTTATCTGTAAGTTGTAATAACGCAAAAAAGTTAAAGGTGGCTTTATAAAGTTCACTTTAGCTAAATTTACCTTTAACTAAACCCAACTTTCACGACAAGATGTAATAATGGCCCTAAAATCCTTCAAGGCGCCTCTGCTTCTGGCGCGCCTACGCCAGTTGGTCACACCAATCGATGACAGGGATTTGGTCCTTCCAACGGATACAAGGTCGTCCTCTTCGCCGACTTCCGCAGATCCCCGCATCAAATACGCGTCTCGCCGGTTAATACGTCTATGTCGTTGAGGAGCTTATACAACTTACTGTTCTATTGGATGCGGAAATCATCGCCAACTCGCACTAGACCGAAGATCTTACGTAGGACTTTTCTCTCGAACACTCTCAAGGCTGCTGCATCATTGCTTAATAGGGTCCATGCATCTGCGTCATAAAGAAGCACGGGTAGGATGAGTGTCTTGTAGAGTATAAGTTTTGTCGTACGAGAGAGGTATTTGCTACTCAATTATCTATTGAGACCATAGTAGCACCTGTTGGCAAGAGTGATCCTGCGCTTGATCTCCAGACTTACGTCATTTTTTGTGGTAACGGCGGAGCTAAGATAAATAAATTCCTTGATTATATCTAAAGTATAGTTATCGGCCGTAATCTGAGAATCAATAAGCCGCACGTCTACTTGTCGATAACATATACTTTGTGTTGTCATCATTTACAGCCATACCCATCTTAGTAAACTCCCATTCAATAGCACTAAAGGCAGCAGTAACATCTCGCTTGGTACGCCCTATGATGTCAATGTCGTCAGCGTACGCAAGCAACTGGACACTTTTTTTGAAAAATCGTGCCGTTGCGATGCGCACCCGCCTTTCACAGAACACTCTCCACGACGAAGTTGAAGAGGTCGCATGATAAGGGGTCGCCTTGTCTGAAACCTCGCCTGGTGTCTTTTAACTCCGAACGACAGATGTTTGAGAATACTTTTCATGGTAACTTTATTTAACTCTCAGAGTTTTTGCCAGAAATCTGCGGAGAGGAAATCGCTGAAGAAATATTTTTTTATATTTTGTTCTGTTGAAGATGTCTGACCAGGAATTTAAACTGCGGCCTTACGCCTAATAAGCCAACAAACTACGACACCATTCATTCATACATAATTGTTCATTACAACCCTTCAGTCAGGATTGCGACCTAGTTTCTCTCACCACTTATGTTGTGTGTGTTAATTTTTATACATGAGTGGTGGGATCTACAGTTTTAAAGTCGACTCCGAACGACAGATTATTGAGAAACTTTTCATGGAAATTTTATTTACTTTCAGAGTTTTTGCCAGAAATCTGCTGAGAGGAAGTCGCCGAAGAAAGACTTTTTGTATTTTGTTTGATGTCTGGCCTGTGGTTTGAACCCTGGCTTTACGTCTAATAAGCCAACACACTACCTACTAGACTACGGCGACTTCAACGACACCATTCTACTTTGCAAAAAAAGTGAAATGATTTAATTCTTGCATGAATAGTCATGCATCAAGGCGTCCTGTAGGAAAGAATAGTCACAACATATATGGGTTTGTACCGGTTTCTACTCTTCTTATGATAACAACTCCTTTAAAAGTTATAATATGAGTTACCTATACATTCAGCTGTTCACCCACGATGTTCTAAAAATCAAAGACTCTTCCCCCTTTCCATTGACAGAAAAGCAGGAGAAATTGTGTAAGAGTTGATATAAGCCCATACGAATTTCATCTTTCCCTATGACCATCCATCCAAGTCAAATTCGTAAGCGTCAGAGAGAGATATACGTACATATTCACAAAGAATATTTATTCCACAAAAAAATAAAGCAAAAGTTTAGCACACATAAACACTTTCTTTCTATTCACAAGTGTGAATAAAGTTGAGCATTAATATCGCCCTTTGGTTATTTTGGTTTATTGTATGGAAGACAAAGTTTTTCTGACTCTATTCTGTACACGAGCTGTTGTGATGTGTGAATGTGTACCATGTCCTGGCACAGGTGTTCTCTACCTCTATTCTATTTTATAAAAACAACTGTAAAGAAGAAATTGTGTTAAGATTTTTTAAATTTATTCTTTCTGTTCAAACGGTTGTGTTTATTTACTAAAGCGTAAGACTATACTACTATATAAGCGTAAGAGTTGTGCATAGTTTGTAGTTTGATACTCCGTTGATTGCATATAACATGCGAAAATATATTTCACTTTGCAAGTTAGATATTTGTTATTGGCAAGAAATTCAATATGAATTCAATAAAACTTTTATCGTGTTAAGGTATACCGTTGATTGCCTTAAACTGTTTAAAGTTTTTATGGGGAACTGGCATTTACTGGAAATCTAATCAAGAAGAAGAAATTTAAATAACAAAGTTGGTTGATATGAATACTATTGAATACCACAAAATTGGATTTAAATTTCAGAATAATATATTCACTTTACAGTTATGGTTATGTATACCGTTTGAAAGGCTAATCTCATCCCCTTCTAAAAAGCTTTGGATTTTGGATAGGTTCAAACATATTTGTGTAATCAATAATTTTGTCTGAAAAGAACAAAAAAAAAACAGTTTTTGTCAAATAAAACAAGTTTGGGGGTTCGAGTAAGATAAAAAAGCATTTTTGAATGCTACTCAACTAACTGAATGACTTAGACTAGGTAGTTATTCGGGTGTATTTAATTTTTTGTATTTTGTCGCATTGTGTAACCATTCTCATGTATTGAAGAAAAATATTCCAGAAGCATTTTTTCTTTCTAATCTTCAAAATTAAATGTCAAAGGGAGCAACATGTGTATTCATATGGATTTTAAATTGTACTAAACTCAAGAAAATACAATAAAAGTAGAAAAAACTTTAAAGAAAGGTTAAAGCACAACATACCACAGCTGCTACCTTGATACTATAAATCTTGATTTAATGAAACAAATCTAAGATAAACAATTACGTGTAAATTGTAATTTATTTTAAACAAATTTATTCGATTGATCTTCATGGTATTTCCAAAATTTTATATTCAATTTTGTTTCGAAATTAAAAATTAATCATTGTATGAGTGGCTCTCAGAAACTGTGTACAATCCATATATATTGAAGCCAAAACTCCGCCACAGTAATAGAATAAATAAATCAGATATCAATAGTACACTATTGATGCAGCTCTTTTCGTGCAGAATCATTAAAGTCTCCATTGTTGTGTTAACACAGAAAAAGTGAATTGCTTCACTATTTTTTTGTTTTAAATTTCTGAATTATAATGTTTTTTAATATTTCTAAAATACAGAAATGTTAATAACAGTGTGGCACAAATACTTTGCCAATTTCTTGAGAAGATTTTTAAATTTTCGTCCGATTAGAACTCATTAATCACTTTTTTAAAAGTACTTTTTGTTTTGTCAAGCACTGTATAACGTCCACTACTACCGCGTAATGGTGTGACTATATCCTATGCGTATGCTTTATTTTAATTGAAATATTCATTAGGTGCACACCTGATGTACGGTATTGGGTTACTTAGTGTAGAATAAAATAATAAAAGAAAAAACGAAGTGATCGCATTTCCCTGTAACAGAAAATTTTGTATGAACGTTTTAAATTAAATGAGTAACAGTTTCCATATTCCCATATATATTGGTTTCTCAACAATGTTCGTTTAGAAATTCCAAAAATGAAATAGTTATACCTGAATGGGGGTTCATTAAAATATTGATATGAAAATGGAGCACAACATATGTATGTACATTGTTTTACAATATAGTTACGTTTTTAACTTTTTAAAAACGTTTAAAATATGAGTTCTTTGATTGCAAACAAAAATAAAAACAAATATGTGTTTAGCTTCAATTAAACTCTTTATTGTTCGCACTACTTTTGTGTGCCACAGTTTACAACTGCTTCTTTGCTTACAACGCACATCTTTTCAACGGCGATCTTGAAACCAAGACCGTTTTTCACACGCAACGCGTCTTCACACAAGACTGACTGAATTCTAACTGTTCGTTGCCTGCTTTGTTCTTGAATTCGAAAATTCTGGGTTTCTCCTTCTCGAGATCTCTATCGCGACTTCATTGTTGTTTGTGTATTTTGTTCCTATTGCTTGTTGTTGCGTTCTCGCTTCCTTGTCTATCCCCTTTTCTTTCATACTGATGTTGTTGGTTTACTTGTAACATGTTCATTGTATTCGTTTGTGTAACTTTTGCTCATTTTAATGTTAAACGATGCTACACTGTTTCCATTTTATTTATCGATTCATTTTTAGATTGAATTTTTGGGAAGTATACAGAGAATTGCAGAAGTCGCCGTAGTCTATGCAAGACCTGACGTCTTTTGATTTGACAAAAATCTCCGCCTGAAAAAGGCTGGCTTGGTGAGGTAAACTGTAACATTATTATCGATAGGAAACGAACAGCTTCTTATATTTTTTATAGAATATTTTGTAATGTTTCTTGTGTCTGCAGGTATATCCCAAAAATTTTTACTGCATAAATCTGAATATATATAGCACAACACATATAAAATAAGTTTAAAAAAAAAATTTTTAAAGTTAAACCTCCTAGTGGTTACTTCCGTATAAGTCAGATGACATAAAAAAAGCCACTAAGTATTAGTATAGTTATTGGCCAAATGTTTAAATACTATTGCATGCTCTGAATTCTCTGTATACTTACTTAATTGGTCATTACAACCCTTCAGTCAGGATTACGACCTAGTTTTTCACACCACTTATGTTGTGTGTGTTAATTTTATACATCAGTGGTGGGACCTACAGTTTAAAGTCGACTCCGAACGACAGATTTTTGAGAAACTTTTCATGGCAATTTTATTTACTCTCAGATTTGTTGTCAGAAATCTGCTGAGAGGAAGTCGCCGAAGAAATACTTTTTGTATTTTGTCTTGATGTCTGGCCTGGGTTAAATTATGCCCTGAATTAAATTATGCATCAGGTTTATTTCTTCCGTTGCAAGTTTTCCATTTTAATTTTGTTGAAAAATAACTATTTTAGTTTGTTCAAAATTAAAAGAAATATTTAAGGAAATTATTGAAGTCAATATATTTTAATTGTTATAAAACATGTAAACTTTTTTAACTATTAGACCAGGCTTAAGGCAAAGGCCTCAGTTACTAGTTGCCGGAACTTGAAGTTCAAAAATTTTTGAGGGATCGTGATTGTTTATCGGAAAATGTATCAATTTCACGTTTACACGACTACCAGAAATCGGCTAATATCTGTTTTTTTGCAAATATTATTATTTCACTTTGTGCAAACTTTGGCCAATTTCTGGTGGTCGCTCAAACGTAAAATTGACATATTTTCCGATAAACAGTCAAGATCCATCAAAAATTCTGAAAATTTTTGAACGAAAAGTTCATTTCTGAAAATATATACATATATGAAAATATAACACGACTATCATACTATTTAAATAATAACTACGGTAATTTTTGTCCGATTTGATCAAACGAAGTGTTAATCTCTTCACAAGATAATGCACTTTAAGAATTTCGCCACTTATTTTATATTTTTTAATAAAAGTTTGCTACTATGAATGGACAAACTTCAAAAAAAATATGAAAAAATTAGCATTAGCCAAGTTTAACTCATCAAACCTCATAGAATATTAAGTCGAATAATACATATAAGTATGTATGTACTGTTTGCCAAAAAATCTTTGCACATAGAGAAAAATAAAAAACACTTCGAAAACTTCATTGATTTCTAATATAAATAACCAACTTTTTCATTTTTTTCAAACAGGATTTTATAAACATATGTTTTGTTAATATAATAAATAAAAAAACTTTTATAACTATGAAAATATTCTAATGTAAAATATAGTTACGTTTTTACCTTTTTAAAACGTTTAAATATGAGTTCGTTCATTGCAAACCAAGTAAAAACAAATATGTGTTTAATTTCAGTTAAACTCTCTTTATTATTTACACTTCTTTTGTGTGCCACCGTATACAACTTAACGATACAACAATAATAGTAATATGTTTATTTACTTTACTAGTTCACACAATTATTCGCTTTACAACCACGACTTGTTTTGTTCACGCGCAAGTTCACTCAAGGCTGACTGAATTCTTACTGACTAACTGATTGCCTTGTCTTGCCCTTTTATATACGCACTTAATCAGTATGATGAACGGTCTCGACGTGGAAGGTTCTTGTTATCGCCTTCTCGAGAATTATATTGCTAGTACAATATTGTTTGTGTACCTTGCTTAAGTTGTCCTTGCTTAAGTTGTCACATACAAGTTGTTGTTGGTACCAGGCGCAAACAGGTTCGTTGTACATATGTGTGTGCAGCTTTAGATAATCAACACATTCATTGTATTGTTAGTGTGTATTTGTGTCGTGCGTATTGTGCTTGTGTAGCTGGTAGCTTTTGTTTATCGTTTTTATTGTTAAACGATATTAGGTCGTTTCGATTTATGTAAAAATATTAGAAAACAAAAACAGTTCAATTTTACTGCTGTCGAAAAATGTTTGCACACTTGATAAAATATTAAGACATGAAATTTTTTAAAATTATAGTGCTAATATCTTATGTGTCCACCTTGGGCATCAATCACCGATTGCAGACACCTTCTCATGGATTGAATGAGCTTCGGAATGTCTCTTTGATGAACTTTATCAATTCGTTTTTATTTGTAGGCGATCTTTTTCCTACCTTTTTTTTATATGACCACACAAATTTTCGATATGGTTAATATCAGGACTTTGGCCAGGAGTATCAATAACTTTAGTGCAGTTGTAATGTAACCTGGACTTACATAAATAAGATTTATGTTTAGGATCATTATCTTGATAGTACTTGTAATTAAATTTATTCGGACCAACCGGGGCAATAAGACCAAATTTCTTAATGCTGGCGGTCAGTTCATTTTTTAAAATATCAAGATATACTTCCTTAGTCATTATTTCATCTAAAATCATGATTACACCAACTCCCTCGCTGGATATTCAGCCCCATACAATTACAGACAGTTTTCCAAACTTTACTGTAGGAATAAGATTTTTATTTTCTAGTGCTGTCAGAGGCTTACGCCAAACTCTTTGCGGTCCGTCATGATAATAAAGCATTATTTTCATCTCATCTGAGAAAATAACATCGTCCCAGTACTCCGGAGGAAGTGAAATGTATTCGGTGGGAAATCTTAATCTCTTTTCTACATTTTGTGCTGACAGCACACCAAAGTCTTTTTGTACTTGAACAGCTAATCATCTCTTACTGGATTGTGGACTATCATACACGATTCTAATAATTTTTCTTTCAACTCGCTGCGTCACCTTTTTTGGACTGCCTGTAAATCCTTTTAAGTCTCGTCCTCCTTCTTTTCAGCACGGGATATAATATTATATACAGTCCTGATGTTCAGGGAGAATATATCGGCGATTTCCTTGGCAGATTTGCCTTTGTAGTAGTTGAAATAGACCAATTGTATAATATTTTTTTAAACTCGTTTTCCTGTCATTTTTTGTATTCAAATATAAGGACACTTGTTACATAAAAAACAATCACTTCATTACTAAAACGTTGTTTACCCCTTTCACATTCCATCTCATTTGTAAAAAACCCAAAATGCACAACATTTTTGGGAAATAACGGCATTTTTTTTGTCATTTTTATATTATCTTCATTCAATATGCAAAGATTTTTTTGACACTTTTTATACTGTGTAAAGTTCTTTTGTGACGATTTTTGTCAAATTAAACAAGTTTGGAGGGTTCGAGAAAAATAAAAAAAAGTATTTTTGAGTTCTATTCGCCGTGTTATTATAAGCACAAATTGAGCTTTTAACCCAATTTTTTTTTCCAAATCTGATAATAATTTTTTTAAATATTATGAAACTTTCTCCGTCTGCTTTGTGTACGAACTAATATGTTCTGAGTTTAAATCAAGTAAAATTAGGAAATACGCCTTTTTTCATTATTTTGACATTTGATTTGTCAAATATCAACAGAAAGCGTTCGCTTATTGTATTATGCTCACTAAACACACTTATGATAGTGCTGTATTTTAAGTTTTACTCAATAATATTATAACAATTTGCGTATTTATTGCGCAATAATTAACTGAAACTTTATATGAAATATTGAGCTCAATAACGGCGTTTATTGCGATTTACGCAATAAAGGTGCATATCTTAACACCATATTACGTTATCGCAAACATTATAATTTAAAACCAAAAATATTTTTCATTCTGTCGCTAATTAGAGTAATTAAGGGGGCGCCGGTAAATAGTAGCTGAGACCTTTGCTTTAAGCCTGGTCTAATAGTTAAAAAGTTTACAAGTTTTATCACAATTAAAACATATTGACTTCAATAATTTCCTTAAATATTTCTTTTAATTTTGAACAAACCAAAATAGTTCTTTCTCAACAAAATTAAAATTGAAAACTTGCAACGGAAGAAATAAACCTGATGCATAATTTAATTCAGGCCATAATTTAACCCAGGCCAGACATCAAGACAAAATACAAAGAGTATTTCTTCGGCGACTTCCTCTCAGCAGATCTGACAACAAATCTGAGAGTAAATAAATATGCCATGAAAAGTTTCTCAAAAATCTGTCGTGCGAAATCGAAGTTAAACAGTAGGTCCCACCACTCATGTATAAAATTAACACACACAACATCAGTGGTGTGAGAAACTAGGTCGTAGTCCTGACTGAAGGGTTGTAATGACCAATTATGTATGTATGTAAAGTTTTTTGTTTTTGTTATTATTGTAATGTGTGTGACTATTAGAAAACTATTGGCGCCTTGTGGTCGTAAACAAGTACAGTTATAGAATGTGTGCAAAAATAAAAAAGTATGTAAAGATTTTGTTGTTGGAATTCTTGAATGAAGATCACATTTTAAATTTTTTTGTTCTGTGCAAAATTTTTTTTGACAAACTGTATATCGTTTAAAAGGCCCATCCCTCCCCTTTCTAAAAAACTTTAAATTTATGACGTTAGTTCAGAAATGTTGGTGTAATCAATAAATTTGTGTGTAATGTTCAAAGAAACAGATCTTGTCAAATAAAAGAAGTTTGGAGGGTTCAAGATATATAAAAAAATTGTTGAGTTCTACTCGACAAAACTCACAACATACACTATGGGTGTATTTTGACTATCGCATCGTGTAATTAATAAATAAAACTATGTGAAAGAGAAAACACCATAAATCAAATATAATAAGGCAAAGGACAAAAAAATTTCGATAAAAATTTATGAAAGTATGTAGTGTCTAATGCAATAAAAAGTTATGGTCAAAGTACAAAAGTCCTTTACGATATGACTGTGTGAAATTTTACATTATAATAAATAAATTTTATAGTACATATACGCTCATGAGGAATATGATTTTGTGGCCATAAAGACGCAAAGAAAAATAAAAGACAAGGAAAAGACCAATTTAAGCACACATAACGAATATGGATGGCCGGAAATGGATGCCATAAAAAAGTAATAAAAATTTCTATTTTAAAAATAAAATTTTAGTACGCCTTTAAGACTTTCCACAGCCACAATCTTTAAATAACTTTTTTTAATTTATTTTGCTAGTTATTGTTGCTAAAGAAAATACTATGCTGACCGGAAATCGATTTTAGCTTTTATTTTTGTTAACTTTGCTATTAAGTTAAAGGAGGAACTTTTGAAGACATTTGCTTGTCTATCCTTGTTACATTTATTGCTAGAGTATAGTGGAGTAAAGACGTATAGCGTACTCTTTAAGGATAGCGAAACATTGCTGTGTCCTTTCGGCGAAGTATCGGGTAGACGGGCTTTGATGTTTATTTAGGGAGAGAGAAATATTAACACAGTTTCTGTTAAAAAGGGTGCTGTCAGGACACTGGATTCTTACTATATGACTTCTATGGCTGTTTTCGTCATCCGCAAGTTACAACTTTAGAATTACTAAGCCCTAAGTGGTATTAATAACTGTATAACTGCATAAATAACTGTCACCGTAGTCTAGTAGGTAGTGTGTTGGCTTAGAGGGCTAAGACGAGAGGCTACAGTTCAAGCCCCTCGTTGGACATTTCTAACAAAACTAAAAACGAAAAAATATTTCTCTCATCAAGAAATTCGAATAGAAATTAAAAATTTGTTACTCAATCATTCAAATCATATAGCATTTTTCCTATTTCTTTTGTTCAAATACTCAAATGTATTAATTTTGTATTAGAAAATTTTGTAAAATTTTCAATGGTTTGCTAAGGCCGTAATAATAATGCTATATTGGTGCGATAGAAAGGAATTTAATCGTATTATACTTTCGAAGCTAACATATCTAGTTATCATTTTTAATTTCATTTGAAATTCATTCAATGCTCGTGTAAAATAGAATACAAAATAAAACTAAGCTTCCGGTATTAAAAAATTTTAATAATACTATAGACTGGAAATTGGATGAAACGAATGAATGGGGTGTTTAAGTAGGATAATTTAATGTCTTTAGACAAAATTTACAATATTTTTCTTTGCGATAACGAGAAGATTGCATAATGGAGTAAGGCATTGAACTAACGTAAAAATTCACATAAAAAATGTTTAATGTATCCCCGAAGAAGTATATAAAATATATCAGAATGAATTTTGAATTAAGTGTTGCAAACATTCAAATACGCACATTTATGAAAAAGTTTACATAACCTTACTGAACCATATTCGATTACATACTTTCTTACTTAATTGGCCATTAACAACCTGATTAACGGATTTCGGCCTGACTTAATACATTATCTGACAAGACAGACACTATTAAGATAAAGGCGTATTGAATCTTCGTTGGGCGCCTGAAGTTTTTCTAAAGGTTTTCACTCATTTTTATTATTATCCTATACGCAGGCGGCCAATAGTGGTTTGGTTTCATCCCCATTTGTGCAAATAAATTTAAGGCGCAGAACTAGATCATTGAAGGAGGGCATTGAGTGATTTATTTATCAAATTAGGAAAAAAGTGGAATTTTGTAAAATTAACCATGCCTTTCGCCCATTTCCATACAATTCTATTTGGCAATTTCGCGTAAAATTGTTCATAATGCGGTACAACTTTGCAAATTTGATAGACATACTTCTGGAACAAACAAAAGATGCGTGCATTGTCATTATATTATGGCCACTCTCATCGTTCAACGGTCATACAGTTCAAAACAATTTTTTCGCGTAAAATCTAAATGAAAACTTTCAGAAAATTCTGAATGGTTGTAATAACCAATAATGTATGTATGTATCTATTTAATTATGTATGTATATATTTATATGTATATGTATGTATTTAATTTTAATTTTAAAATAGCGCTGAAAAGTTATCAGTCACATTCATTTCTTACTGGGTTTCATGAAAATTTTCTGTCTTAATATTAAGTGTAACAATAATTGTGTAACTTAAATAGATTGTTCCTCATATACAATTTTACTTTTCTCAATAATAATTTTATTTCAATGAATTAAAATACGATCGTGCGGCTTGACAGTATCCGCAACAATTACTCATTAAGTCCTATTGTTTTCTCAAGAGGCGGCGCTGGTCGCATTCCCTAAAGGTTATTCAAAAGAATCCCAACTAAGTATTATTTAGCAATAAATTGTTAGGAGAGTTTAGAAACCCTTTCAAACAATATCCATAATATATTTCAAAAATATTCGCTGTTCTTTTTTAATTCCTACACTTTCCACAGTAATTTTGCTTTTCACTGCATTTATATTTGCAACAAAACAAATCAACATATTTTTATAAATACCAACCAGAGATCAGCAATGAGTATTCAAAAAGATGAGTAGATTGGAATCATACTCATAATTTCTGATACTTATACGCATTCATACTTATTTTAATATCATACTCAAACTACTCATATTAAAAGTTTGAAGTACTCATAGTACTCATACTTAACAATACGCATGATGTTGTTGATTTCGGCTCTCCTTTGCTCAACATTTACAAGAATCACAAAATAAGTATGATTGACGTACGAAGACTGCAATACTCACTACAAGGTTATGTGTTTGCTGTCTTTGTCTTTTTCTTTGTTCTTTGCTTGTAAATGCAACAAAAACTAAGACTGTAAATTTTGATGAATTATTCAAATCACTCGAATCATTTATGAGTATTATAAGTACTTTTGTAAATTTATGACTCTGAATGAGTAAGCGTATGAATCAAACATATTTCGAATGCTGTGAGTTTGATGTCAACGTTGTACTCATACTTATTGCAACCTGTATTTGTAAATCAATATCGAAGTGAGTACGAATGAACCAGTCAATACTGTTGACTCACTCATACTCCCAGAGTGTACTTTTAAACATCAACAAATAAAATATGGATTTACAGTTGTATTGATAACGAGTGTGTTAGTAAGTATATGCAGTATTTCAAATGGGTTGTTTGTATAACGAAGATAAACGTAAAGTGGCTAACGAATGAAATAAATAAAAAGTAATAAATAAACTTATAAATGAAAACTGTATACATTTGATGTTTTGTTTTTACAACAACAGCAAATAGAAAATTGAAAAAGAACCAAGATTGAATTTATTGTAACAATAAATAAAACTTTAACAGCTACATGCAGTGCAGTTTAATTCAAAAATACTGGTGAATACAGTAGCCATACAGAGAGAAACAGAGAAAGTTGTTTGCGTGTGAATTTTTTTAGAACCGAAAAAATGCCAAAACAAAATCTGTCCCTATTTTCCACCACCTCATATGTACATACGTATGTTTTCGGTATTTTATACAATTACAAACAGAAACAAAATGCTCACGTTCGTACGATGCATGTATACACACATACATAAGTACGAACATATGTGTACATATGTGTACATACATATGTGTATGTACATATATTGTATATGATGTAATAATTTATGTAAAATAAATACTTTTTTTCATACCATCAGTGGAACCATATTTTTATTTTACAGAGACTAACAATTTCAAAAGTTTGTGAAAAAAACTTTTCCTAAAAATGTTGGAACCATATTTCAGTCATAAAAAAAAACATAAAAGAAAGAAAAATAAAAATGTTTATATCATATTAAATAAAAAGAAGTGCAAATGAATATTTTGTGAATCCTCTATAAAGTGAGCAAAGTTTAAAGGCCATAAATAGTGAACAATTATGGAATTTTTCTTGGGATCAATTAATAAAAAAAGTAGAAATATAATATAGTTCTCGATGTCGTCGTAGTCCAGTAGGTGGAGTGTTGGTTTATTAGACGTAAAGCCAGAACTCGAGCCCCAGGCCAGACATCAAAATAAAATACAAAAAGTATTCCTTCAACGACTTCTTCCCAACAGATTTTTGGTAAAAACTTTGAGAATAAACAAAATTGCTGTGAAAAGTTTCTCAAAATTCTGGATTTCGAAGTGAACTTTAAACTGTAGGCCCTGCCACTCATATATACAATTAACGCACACAACATAAGTGGTGTGAGAAACGAAGTGGAAATCCTGCCTGAAGGATTGTAATAACGAAATTTTTGAGAGATTCCGAAATAACGAAGCTATATGTTATGGACCACAACAACGAAAATCGATTTAAATATTATAGCTTTCAATAACTGAAAAAACTCTATTCATGTGGTGTACGAACGCGCAAAATTTAAACCCTTGGTAGATGGAACTGTAATGAAGATATGTATTGAAATGTCATTTATTAAAAACTTCTCGCTTAAATACTAACAATGAGAATTTTTATTTTCTAAATTTAAACATATACACATAAACATATTTTCTTATCGAACGACAGAATTTTTGGAGAAATTTTTCATGGCAATTTTATTTATTCTCAGAGTTTCTGCTAGAAATCTGTTGAGAGAAAGTTGCGGAAGGAATATTTTTTTCATATTTCGTTTTATAGGCGATGCCTGACTTGGGGTTTGAACCCAGGCCTCATGTCTAATAAGCGAAAATAGTACTCTAGACTACAACTTCAATTATGATCAATACTTGATTCCAATGGGAGGAAAAAAATTGAACTATGAAGAGTGAGTAAAAATAATTTAAAAAAATTTAATTTCTACTGCTGAAAATTTTGTTAAAACTGTTAAAAAATAGAAAAAATTAGCATTTATTACTAAGAATTGAATGAAAAATTAGATTTAAATTTCAAAAATACTAATTTTTGCAATAACATTAAAGAGCATTTTATGCAAACAGTTGGAATTGTTACCAACAATTTAAAAGTTCATGGGTGCTCCAGTATAAGTATTGAAACATTTCAATTTACTAACGTTATTATGTCGCACAAACGCTCTTTAGCAAATATTTAACCCCAGTCAATTTATCAGTTTTACTTTATACTGAAAATGTAAATTCAAACAATGCTGTGCTGAAGCCATATTTCGCTTTTATTTGAAATTCCATTTGAATTCATTTCACATTCAGTTTTTTTTATTCTCTGTGTGTTAATTTATATCACGCATTTTTAATCACTTTCAACGAACAATCTATCAACTCACTTTCACATCACACTTGAATATTTAATTGGCCAGTATTCGTGGCCAAAAGATAAACAAACAATTGAGGGGAAACGGAAAAACAGTACGCGTCTCACATTTTCATTTTAATAAATAAATAAATTCCTAGTGTTTTTTTGAAGAATTGTTTATTGAAATTTGATGTGGAATGAGTTGCTGGCGCATGAAAGCTGAAAATGGAAATGGTGTTACATCGTTTAACATTAAAATGATATTTAACATTTATAGAGATTTCGCGGAGGCAAAGTCATTCTCCTTCAAGAGCATTCATCAGACTGTTCACCCTGCGATATAAAAGGCAAGACAAAGTAGGCAACGGGATCAGAAAGAATTCAGTCAGTCTTGTGTGAAAACGCGTTGTGTGTGAAGAGAATAATCGTGGTTTGAAAATCTTCGTTGTAAAGATCTATTGAACAATTGGTGGTGTTTACGGAAAAGAGTGAAGAGAAGAGTAACCAATAAAGCAATTGTTGTTGTTTACATCAAGTTGTGAACAGTGGCACACTGAATTGTGCGAACAATAAAGGATTTATCTAAAACTAAACACAAATTTATTTTTATTTGCAACCTACGAACTCATACTTTATTATTAATATATTCTTTTAAGATAAAAACTCGTGTAAAACATTCAATCCAAGCGGGCTTAAAAAATATATTGAAATTAAGGAAGGGTATGTTAAAACATAACAGACAATGCGACTCCGTTCTGCACAGCTAGTACACAAGAAGCTTCCTAAACATGTATTGTTGTCCACTGCTACTTATGTTTAGACTTTGTTACTTATAATTTTGTAGTCTTCATGTTATTCAATATTTTTCAATAAAACTTCATTGCTTATACGTACTGTAAGTAATGAAAACTTTTATATGTTCTATGCACAACAAAATGTATTTTTAAAAATATTATCCAATATAAAAACAAAAAATAAAAAACGCGTACACAAAGAGTGATATTTAGTAGATATTGAGATTCATCTTATTAAAAAATATCTTATCAAATAGTTCAATTCAAATTTAAAATATTATACCCAATATTTGGTACGACAACCTTTATACTATGTTCAGCTATGCACTTTTATTCAGTCAATATTCGGTGAATTGAGTACAATATTTTAAGTGTTCTGGCATAATAATATACGTAGTTCAGCTGCTTATTTAGTCTTCAATTGACAGCTGGTAAACAAAACACCTGGTTGTTTCAACAACAATGTTTTTTTTTGTTCTGTTGGTTTTTATTTTGTTTTTTTTTTTTTTTTGTTTGTCGTTATTGAATTTGAGTTGTCAAATAACAACAAAAGGCGTTCGGTTAATTGTAATAAGCGCATTGAACATACTTATGACAGTGCTGTATTTTAAGTTTTACTCAATATTATAACAATTTGCGTATTTATTGCGCAATTCTCAATTGGAATTGAATATATGAAATATTGAGCTCAATAATGGCGTTTATTGCGATTTACTCAATTAAGGTGCATATCGGAACACCGTATTAAAGGCAAGCACTCCATTTAACGTATTTGTCATTCAATGTATCAGTTTTTTTCTTGTGTTTTCTGTTAATATTTGCCGCCATTCACTCATGAGCAAGTTATTAAGTTCCTCCCAAAATTATTATTATAAATTATTATTTCTTCCAAATTATTTCCTAAGTACTATCTTCGAGTCATATCGGGACTTTGTACAAGAATATTTAGTCTGTGGGGACTTTGGAAAGCAAGTCACATAGCGGTAATATGACTGAGTTCATTGACTTGTTAAATTTGTGCTGACACCAGGTATGGACAGTTTGGAATTTGTTGAGGAAATAATTATTAAGAGAGAGTATTTAAACGTACTAAAGAGCTAATTCTCCAAAAGTTCGGAAGAGTTAAGAATTCGTAATAGTAATTCCTTCCAACAATATACTATATAATGCCTATAGACGGGAAACTGTATATAGAAAAAAATATTTTTATACTCACGGGTTTGTTAACATCTTGTAGTAATTTGGTAACGAAAAAAAATAATACCAAATAATATTAAAATTAAATATTTTTGTTGTTGAATTCTATAAAAAGTAAAAAGTTTACCAACATTTTGTGGAACGCTTCAGGAAAATACAAAATATACTGCTGTTGTTATGTTAACCATCAAGAAACGAAAAGTTTTAATCTGTGGGGGATTGAGGGAATGACGATTTAAAATCTCTTAAATTGTTAGAAAACTAAAGAAGAAAATATTTTTAATTTATTTATTATTATATAAATATGAATGTAAAGAATACTATAGAAACCAATATATTTAATTTAACTTCTCCTAAAAAGTATATAATTTTGCTTAGGAGTATCATTTTTGTTAGAATCATTTACATTCAACTAACTATACAGTGCGACCGTGAAAATACACCCAAGTAAGTTGTGTATTTAGTTGAGCAGAGGTCAATAATATTTTGCGTCTTTCTTGATAAGCTGGTAATAAATGTAAGGATCCATTATTACATAAAGTCGCCGTAGTCTAGTACGTAGTGTGTTGGCTTGTTAGACGTAAGGCCACAGTTTAAACCCCAGGTCAGACATCAAAACGAAAATGTGAAAAAAATATTTCTTCGGTGAGTTCCGTTCAGCAGATTTCTGGCAAAAACTCTGAGAGTAAATAAAAAAATTCCCATGAAAAGTTTCTCAAAAATCTGTAGTTCGGAATCGACTTAAAACTGTAGGTCCCGCCACTCACGTATAAAATTAACACACACAACATAAGTGATTTGAGAAACTAGGTCGTAGTGCTGTCTGAAGGGTTGTAATGACCATGTAACCATTATTAATACCATGGTTACAAAAGAATTACATTTAATTTGACAAGTAATTTTAAAGTAATTTTTAAATTACCAGAAAAATGTAAATTTGACCAAATTAGGCCTGGTATTAGAAAATGCCTTCTTTGAAATATAGGGTGATGAAAAAACTACATTTAAAAATTAAAGTTTTAAGTTAACAAAAACAATTGTTAAAGAGCATAACAAAGTCAAACATGAACAATGAAACTATTTTGGTAACTTTTTACTTCAGTTGCATTGTAGATTCTTGCGAATGCGTTGAAAAAAAAGCGAATTTCTAATGCCTTCACATTCACATTTCTCGGCATGATATGCTTTTGGTTATCAAAGTGTAAAATTGCTGCAATTCATATGAATGAAAGGAAATAACAGCGTGAAACTCTATTTAGTCGACATGAATCATAAAACAATGAACTTTAATTACTTCAGGCGATTTTCGTTGTCAGTTTACGAATGACGGCAGCAAGTGTACTACAATAAAAGGAAGAAGATGACAAATTAGTCATAATTTTAAACAAGATAGCTTCAAAGAGTTAGAATGTTAAGTTGTGCTTGGCTTTATTTGTCTGATTTGTGTGTTTTTTTCTTTTTTTTCTGATTTAAACCAGTTACTCTTACAATGCGGTTATATTAACGTGATAATTGAACTTATGTGCAGTAGTTTTCAGTGCTAAGATTTATAAAAATGACATGGGTTTGAATATAAATTGTATACATACACTTATTCGTATAGAACAGAATACAAAGAATTTGTAGATCTATTACCGTGAATCGTAATCAATTAATCTGCTCACAATATCAACTGAAAATATAAAAGAATTTAAACATAGGATCATGCTTGTGTATGCTGCTTTAATTCAATGTTTGTATCTCACAAAAACGGTTTTTAAAATAATCCAATTTACTGGATATCTTTAGTCGGAAATGAACAAGAACATTAGCTCCAGATTATTTAAGGTTTTAGAATTTTATAGAATCTACATGGCAATTCGACTCCTTACTTATACTATAGACAAGCAGCTCTAAATGCCTTGGATGATGATTAAGATGGTTAAAGGTGCTAAAAATCTGTTAATGACATGGTGATATATTCTAATGTTACCCTTACCTAACTTACTTAATTCAACATTACAACCCTTCAGTCAGTACTACAATCTAGTTACTCACACCACTTATGTTGTGTGTGTTAATTTTATTCATAAGTAGCGGGACCTACAGTTTAAAGTCGACTCCGAATGACAGATTTGTTTTTTTTTTTGAGAAGCTTTTTATGGCAATTTTATTTTACTCCCAGAGCTTTTGCCAAAAATATGTTGGAAACTTTCTGGTGATTGCATATTTTTGCACAACTAAAGTGTTGGTGCTACAAAAAGAACTCTAAGGCTCAATGCGTGAAAACATAATATGGTATCCCCTAAGGTCAATCGTATTTGCCATTAAATGTACCTGTTTTTTCTTGTATTTCCTGCTGATATTCGCCGCCATTCACTCATGAGCAAATTTTTCAGTTGACGTTTGTTTGAAGTTTAGCGACTGCGCAAACGTTGTTGCAGATGATGTTCTAACTGTTCTCTTGGAGTCATACCGGGACTTTGTGAAATTTCAAACTGCCAACGCAGTTAATTCAAATCGTATAGTTAAGAATGTTAAGTCCTGGAATCAAAATATTTTATACAACATATTAGCATACTACATCTCACAGTCCCACAGGTGGGTAGAAGAATAAAACGGGTTCTGCGTCCAGATAAACAAAAAATTTTCCCTCCAAATAAAACAAGTATGGAAAATATTTCAGGAAGCGAAATTGATAGCTGAATACCTCAAATACCTTACAAATTAGTTACTGATTTGCAAAATAAAGGATATTCTATTAATTGTTAAAATATGTAAAAAAATTTAATAAAAAATTACATGAGTTGCTTTAGTTTTTGCCATTTATATGTAAAACACTTAAATTTATTTCATATTTTCTTGGACTAGAATTTTTTTCAATAATTTATATATTTTTTTAATTAATAGGACCCTAAAGGATTGTTTTTCAAAATTAAAGTAAACATATTAAAGAAGTTCGCTAAATATAAAGTTCTTCTCTTAACCCATTAGAAGTCTCCGTACTCAACTGAGTACAGTTGTATTTTTACGTGTATCCAAGCAAAACGAACGAAAAAATAATCGTTGTACCGTTATTTAGTTTCACAACAAGAACAATAAGAGCTCCAGAAAAAGAATTTGTATGTAGTTTCTGTTGTTTATGCAGAACTATCAGTCTGTAATGTGACGCGAATAAAGTGTATGGTTTAGTAAACTATTTTGAAAATATTTGAAACAATACTAAAATTTGTTTAGTAATCTTGCATTATTTTTATAAAAATAATAGCAACGAAACATACAGGCTTCAAAGAATACTTAAAAATAAAAAATAAATAAAATAGAAAGGTATAAAGTTGGCTGTACTCGTTTGAGTACAATGACAGCATCCATTAGTAAGAATATTTTATTTTTTGTTAGATTTAAATATGAGTGGTATACGTTTAAAGGGCCAGCAGAGTTTCAAAGGGCCCCAAGAGGCCGTTAATAGCATTTTAGCTGATAGTGAAGATGAAGAAATTGATATGGCAATCATACCACCTAATCCCATTGAACTAACTGACGAAGAGGAAGGTGTTGATGGTAAGAAGTGGTGGTGGGTATCCTTTACATACATGCATGATATGACAATTTATAACGCTTGGAGGCTACAAGCAGTGAGAGTCCCATGAATCAACTTTTGTTTCGCCGAAACATTGCGCGTTATTATTTCCGCCAAGGTGGACAAACAAATCACGGCAGTCTGGGTCAATAGTTGAAGGTTTACCTCAAGATGGAGTTGGCACTATCCCGCAAAAATATAAAAACAGTTACGGTGCGTAATTTGCCATGCCCGAGTACGTTGGCAGTGCAAGAAATGCTGTAAAACACTTTAAGTCGAAAAAGAATGTTTCGAAAAATTTCATACTTAAAAAGTCGGTGTACTCATTTGAGTACACCCCTAAAACTCGTTTCCAAATAAAAAATATATAATTTTTCTTTCATTTTATGTTTTTTTATGCTTGTTTTTATCAATAAATAAATCTTAAATCAAAAACTTTAAGCCGGTTTTCATTTGACCTCTAATGGATTAAGCTGACCAGAAGTAAATTTCTAAAGTCAAAGAGAAATAATATCGTTAACTTCATTTGCAATATTGTTTCATTTCTGTATATTACAGCTATTGTACATTGACTATGTAATACGGTGTTCATATATGCACATTTATTGCGTAAACGCCATTATTGAGCTCAATATTTCATATAAAATTTCAATTAATTATTGCGCAATAAATACGCAAATTGTTGTAATATTGAGCAAAACTTGTCATAAGTGAGTTTAGTGAGCAATTAACCGAACACTTTTTGTTGATATTCGACAACTCAAATGTCAACAACGACAAATAAAAAACAACAAAATAAAATAAAAACAATGTTGTTGAAACAACCAGCTGTTTTGTTTACCAGCTGCCAAATGAATATTAAATAAGCAGCTGAACTGCGTATATTGTTATGCTTGAACACTTAAAATATCGTACTCAATTAACCGAATATTGACTCAATAAAAGTGAATGTCTGAACATAGTATAAAAAAGCGTTTTCATTGTTTTGAAGCGTTATTATTGAAAAGAAGGATTACCATCTCTTCAACTCAGTTGCCAAAAAACGCGAAATGAAGTAACAATAACACCACAGGGTAAACAAAAGAAGAGGAATAAAAATACAACAAAATTAAAATTTTCAATTCTTAGCGTTAGAGGCTATTACATACTATAGATACATAATTGGCCAATACAACCATTCAGTCAGGATTACAGTCACTCATGTTGTGTGTGTTATTTTATACATGAGTGGCGGGACCTACAGTTTAAAGCCGACTCCGAACGACAGATTTTTGAGAAATTTTTCATGGCATTTTTATTCACTCTCAGAGTTTTTGCCAAAAATCTGCTGAGTGGAAGTCGCCGAAGAATGTTTTTTCATATCGGTTAGATGTCTGACCTGGGGTTTGAAACGTGGCCTTGCGCCTAATAAGCCAACACACTTCCTACAAGACTACGACGACTCTTAGAGGCTATTAATAAAGAAAAAAATAAAACGAAGAAGAAAAGATAAGGCATGTTAAAAACTAATAGAAATAAAAACTTCATAAAACTATAAAAACTGCTAGGAAACTCTGCTAGAAACCATTGTTTAAAAAGTCTGTTGATGTGGGTATCTGCAGTAACTTATTCCACAAAGTTTTACTGATGTTTGCTTATTTCAAAACTGCTTAAATTCTTTTGAGTTATGAAGAGGAAAAATTTAAAATAGAAAAGTTTGATGAAAGGCTAATATTTCTTTTGGTCGATTCAAGGTAAGGTTAAGGTAATTTCAAGGAATTCTTGCTTTACGAGTCAGTAAACAACTTTGAGTCTTTCGCCCATTAAAAAAATGTCATTTGTACGTCCGAATCGGAGAATATCTATAGATTGGGTGCAACTGGGAAGAGCTTTGCTGCAATCTGCAAATAAATATGCTAAGCAGCTTAGACTGCATGGGTGCCATGGTAGTCTAGTGGGTAGTGTGCTAAACTATTAGCATGAGGGTCGTGGGTTCGATTCCCACCAGAGACTCTTGTCTGTGACACTACACCGAGCATATGGTCAAAGTTATTCAGCTATATATATATATATATATAATTAGAATATAATTTGTAATTGTATTGTAATGAATAAATAAATAAAATAAAATAAATAAAGCTTAGACTGCATAGTCTTCTTTGTAAGTAATATCTAGACGCTTTTGTAGAAAAACCTTGTAAAGGGTATCTATCCTGTGTTGAGTTGGAACCACTGCATGTGAGCTGTTTACAGCTCTATTGCAATTAAGATATTTGAAGTAATTTTATAACGGGATTGTTGCGTTATGTTCTCGTGTTTTTAGTGATAGATTTGTCTCGTGAATATAAACGTTGCTTGAACACTCTTCGGTTGATTTACATTCAATTCCCACTTTATTTACTCATTTCTGTAGCTTAGTATGATTTTAAATCTGCTTTTAAATCTACGTTGGGGTAGATTCTGTTAAGTATTTAGTTCAGTGCCTTGAGAGACGTACGTATTAATGTCGCCTGTTGCGGAAACTTGCTCATTTGAACATATTTTAAATATTCTTTTAAGAAGTTCGTATGTATTGTTGGGAAGAAGTCCCATTCAAATTAATGAACAGCGCCTTATCCCAAAGGCCATTGAATGACCGGAAGATATCAGTAAAAGAGCTAATAAATTTTTTAATTCCTTTTCAACCGTCAACCTAATGGTGGATATTCTTTGAAGTAGCTATGTAGTACCACGTTTAGATCGATAAGCAAACTTATCCTTGAGTCATCGTATGTAGCTCATCAAGAAGAGCTTTTGATTGTTGGTTGAGTATTTTCTTGCTTACAAAGTTATAAATGCATTTGGCCAATTCACACGACTTTGTATCGTGTATGTTGTATTGAATACGCTTTTTCTTTGTGAACGCTCAAAGCTATGCTGTATTGTGTATTACGTATTCCAAACGTCCAAAAGCGATAAGAAGAAGAACACCAGTATTCATAATCTGATTTTCAAGCAATAAAATGAAAAATATTACGGAAAAAAGTGAATTAATTATTTGTGCGAACAATTATAATTTTGAGATGTTAATTGTTGACTCAAGTTGCATAGAAAATATTTTGTATTTTTATTCTTGTTCTGGATTACTTGCATTTACATAAAATGATAGCACGAAACTAATACAACTTCCAAAAACATATGAAAAAGTGTATAAGCGTATCGGATTGTTATATGAAAGTTATCAACAACAAGCATACACTGTTGTATATTCGTCCAACAATACACGCCATACAACGATACAAGGGCTTGTGTGAATTGCCCAATTGTTTTATTTGTGTCTGTTATTCTTTTTAATTAAAATTTTATTTAACATGTACAAGATAAATTTATTTATTATTGGATTAACGCAACGTTTGTATCTTTTCTACGACAATTTAAATTAAAAAATGTGTTGAAATTTGTTAATGAATTCGCTAAAGCGAAAGTACTACATTTTAGAAACTTTTTGTCTAAACTGTTTTCATGTTGAGGACATTATCATATTTCATGCAAAAATCCAGATGTTTTACATTTTTAAAAATGTGCAAAATAAAGACGAAGCAAAAAAGGAGAATTATAATTAAATTTTACAAAATTTCTTCACACAATATCGTTAATGTCCTGGAAGACATAAATGTTGATGATAATGAATGTAATTTATGCATAATGGTCACACAACACACGTTATATCACATACACGTACGTGTAAACATATACAAATCCAAATACTTAAAATCTAAAAAAGGAACATCTGAGAAAAGTACATTATACGCAAAGAAGATGTCAAAATAACAATACAAATGATTATGGCAATACTAAAAGAGAAATAAAGGAATATTTTCTTATTTATTGAAACACTAGCAAATTATTTTTACAGTGTAAACCATATGTCAACAATATTATTTTGTCAAGTGAACATTAGTACGTCTAGTTTAGGGTCTTATTTGATACTATTATAATAAACCAACTCAAGTAAAATATTCACTGAGTTCTGTTCTAGCTTGTTTTATTTTAAATGTAGACAAGACATTCAATTCTTACTGCTTAAGAAAGTCTTTAAAAATAAATGACTTTTCAACGCAGCAGTCATTGCATATTTTCAATATGTATGAAATGTTAAAGATATTTTCTGATTCTAGTTTGTATAGTATTGTTTAGATTTGCTGATTATAATACTATACAGCCACAAAGTTTCTCTATAACGTCTTCTTTTCTGAAAACTAACGCAAGAGGGCCAAATAGTGTCTGGCAAAGGCTACATGTCGGGCCAATACAAAACATGACACGAATATTCTTACTCTTACAGCGGTAAAATATGGCTGTGGTAACATTGTTGTATTGAAGTAATTTTCATACTGTGGTTTTAGGTCACAATATCGTAGGCAGTTAGAATAACTGATAATGATGTAATTCGCCGATATTTCATGTTACATTATGTCGAAGAGAAATATTTTACTACGTTACGTGTTCCATCAGGATAATGACGCTTATTTTCCGTAAAACGATTCGAAGATTACAATATTAATGTATTAGACTGGTCAGCCAAATCTCCATCTCCAAATATGATCGAGTAGAAACGTAACAAAGCATAGCTTAGCAATAGTATAGTATAGCATAGCAATAGTATAGTATAGTATAGTATAGTATAGTATAGTATAGTATAGTATAGTATAGTATAGTATAGTATAGTATAGTATAGTATAGTATAGTATAGTATAGTAAAGTATAGTATAGTATAGTATAGTATAGTATAGTATAGTATAGTATAGTATAGTATAGTATAGTATAGTATAGTATAGTATAGTATAGTATAGTATAGTATAGTATAGTATAGTATAGTATAGTATAGTATAGTATAGTATAGTATAGTATAGTATAGTATAGTATAGTATAGTATAGTATAGTATAGTATAGTATAGTATAGTATAGTATAGTATAGTATAGTATAGTATAGTATAGTATAGTATAGTATAGTATAGTATAGTATAGTATAGTATAGTATAGTATAGTATAGTATAGTATAGTATAGTATAGTAAAGTATAGTATAGTATAGTATAGTATAGTATAGTATAGTATAGTATAGTATAGTATAGTATAGTATAGTATAGTATAGTATAGTATAGTATAGTATAGTATAGTATAGTATAGTATAGTATAGTATAGTATAGTATAGTATAGTATAGTATAGTATAGTATAGTATAGTATAGTATAGTATAGTATAGTATAGTATAGTATAGTATAGTATAGTATAGTATAGTATAGTATAGTATAGTATAGTATAGTATAGTATAGTATAGTATAGTATAGTATAGTATAGTATAGTATAGTATAGTATAGTATAGTATAGTATAGTATAGTATAGTATAGTATAGTATAGTATAGTATAGTATAGTATAGTATAGTATAGTATAGTATAGTATAGTATAGTATAGTATAGTATAGTATAGTATAGTATAGTATAGTATAGTATAGTATAGTATAGTATAGTATAGTATAGTATAGTATAGTATAGTATAGTATAGTATAGTATAGTATAGTATAGTATAGTATAGTATAGTATAGTATAGTATAGTATAGTATAGTATAGTATAGTATAGTATAGTATAGTATAGTATAGTATAGTATAGTATAGTATAGTATAGTATAGTATAGTATAGTATAGTATAGTATAGTATAGTATAGTATAGTATAGTATAGTATAGTATAGTATAGTATAGTATAGTATAGTATAGTATAGTATAGTATAGTATAGTATAGTATAGTATAGTATAGTATAGTATAGTATAGTATAGTATAGTATAGTATAGTATAGTATAGTATAGTATAGTATAGTATAGTATATTATAGTATAGTATAGTTTAGTACAGTATAGTATAGTTTAGTACAGTATAGTATAGTATAGTATAGTATAGCATAGTATAGTATAGTATAGTATAGTATAGTATAGTATAGTATAGTATAGTATAGTATAGTATAGTATAGTATAGCATATTATAGTATAGTATAGTATAGTATAGTATAGTATAGTATAGTATAGTATAGTATAGTATAGTATAGTATAGTATAGTATAGTATAGTATTTTGCTTTCTTGTTTTTTAAGGTACAAGTTTCGACTACTTATTGTATTGTAAGTTCAATGAGAAAGTGTGACATTCTATACAGTACAAATAAAATTTATATACTAGAGTTATAATTGCTATACAAATTACAGAATGGCATGTTGGTAATTTACTTTTAAATACTTCTTTATTGTGGTCTAATAATAAGTAACAATAAAAATGCAATAACTCTAATCTTTATTTGCGGTACACAATTTGTATGAAAATTTGTTTCATACACCCTTCACTAAACGAAAATCATTTTAATTTATATGGCAGTTAAAATTTGCAATAATAATGTTATATTATTGGATAATAATTATAAAATAAAAAATTACTCTTTAAGTAAAGTTGTGTTGCGCTCAAATCTGATCTTTGCTTCCATACAATTTTAAGGATTCATAACCCAAGTAAATATCAAGAAAAGCAGAACATAACAATTAAAAATTTAAATTCGAAACTCTGTGTAACATCCGACTTGCTTATGAAGATATTGTTTTTGTGTTGTAAACATAATTTACAACAATTGCAACGTTATGCTTTAACATCCAATAACAAAAATATTTTCTTTGCCACAGTAACTGAAATATACGAGAGAAAAGATTTTCAACATCGCATTCCATACAACCCAATTAAAGTTGAGGATGGTTGAGCTTATTAAATATGTCAGACAAGCAACAACTAAATTTTCGTCAAGAGAAGTTAAATTAGACATGCCGAGTTAATTTAAATAAATTAAATGTTGAACATGCATATTTTCCAGTGTCTTCGAAGTTTTTTGAAATTTATTTCTCTTGACAGATTCTTTGTTTTCCTTTTAAAAAGCATCCGGTAGTAAGTGCGATTGTACCACTTCAAATCGAAGGACTTTATTTAGGCTCTAATAAAAAGTTAAGACACAAAGTTTAATTCAACTTAAAATATATGATAAATTAGACAACCTTTTCTTTGACATTAAGACATTAAGTGCAGCTGGGCTTATCTGCAATAAACACTTGGCGAATTTTTTTGTTCCTTTAAAGTTTTCTGTGTGCAATTAGTATTATAAATGAAGTCGTTATCTTTTTTAATTATTTGAACAAGTTCGCAAAATTTCGACACTTGGTTTACAACTGCACCTAAGTCTAATATATCGTGTCTTCTGTAAATTAAGATGAGTAAAACAATGGTTATACTTACTACAGCCGACTCTTCTGAGGTAAGAAATGTTGAAGTTGATGATTTTGTTACCAATATCGGCACCATAATATCCAGAACTGTCTACCTACGAAACGATATTATGATCTGCAAAGCTCAGATATTTTATATACAATGTAAATTCCACACTTTTATTTATTTATTTATTTATTAATTACAATACAATTACAAATTATATTCCAATTATATACGAGCTGAGTAACTTTGACCATATGCTCGGTATAGTGTCACAGACCAGAGTCTCTGGTAGGAATCGAACCCATGACTCTCACGCTAATAGTCTAGCACACTACCCTCTAGACTACCAGGGCACCCGCTTACACTTTTATACGGTTGTAAAACTTGGAAATGGCATATATTCACGGTAAACATTTATTTATTGCTGTTGCTGATAAATCTTTCATTATAGCGCTTTAGAACCAATCGGGGGAACTACCTATCAGCAACAAAATCACAACAATAGAGCTGAATCGACTATATTTTGAAGCAACCTCAGTATAATGTATCCATGATGGTGATTGATTTATCAATTTAAGTTAGTCAAAGAACGTCTACCTATACCTGAAAAAGATGGTTTGAACCTCAGTTTAATGGAATATGATTAACTTGATCGGAAATACAATTAATGGCTTAAGATAAAACGGGATGGAAGAATAGGTATCCTTGTAGAAATTCCACACTATAATTGTGTCTGGAAACATAGGCTCTTTAAACAGGTTACATAAAGTGAAGAATAAAATTTAATCCACACAATTAAATAATTGCTAACATATGTAAGTTAAATAGTGAAATATAGCACGCATGAAAATTAGTCTATGTGTCGAATTATATAATATGTAAGAACATTTTATTCGTAAAACTGTAAGGGCCATATTACAACTTGCCGTTAAACTTGGGTTTAGTTCGAGGTACCTTTAGCTAAAGGGAACTGTAAAGTTACCTCAAATTAAATTAAACGCAATGGCAACGACGGGTTTCTTTTTTTTTTTTTTTTGTTGCATTTGCTCACATTATTTATATTTGAAGTTTACGTATTGAAAATAATATATAATATGGCAAGTTCAAACATAAACTTAACTTTAAAAGCTACCAGTGGGATGATCTTCCTTTTAGCTTAACGCTCACTTCTACCATATTGTCCACTTAAAATAATGAAAAGCAATTTATCTGCCCGTTAAAATCCTCCCTTTAGTCAACCGCAATTTGTAATAATGGCCCTAAGACTTGCAAATGCTATACTTTTATAAAAATTAGTGTACTGCCACACTGCTTCTATAATTTAAAACAGCCTTAAATGAGTTTCTATTTCATACATAATGATAAGTGTCAAGTATTATGTGTTGGGTGCCCTGATAGTCTAGTCAGTAGTGTGCTATACTATTGGCGTGAGGATCGTGGGTTCGATTCCCACCAGAGACTCTGGTCTCTTGCACTGCACTGAGCATAAGGTTTCAGCTATTCAGCTCATAATGATTAGATACAATTTGTAATTGTATTGTAATTAAAAGATAAATAAATAAATAAAAATATTCTCTTAACCAAAACTTTATATAAATTTTACATATGAGATAGACCATGTAATTAGGAAAGCTGGAAGGACAAACAAATACAGAAGAACCAATACAATTAAAGTAAAAGTTATTAATGAAGTCCACGAAATTTATACGGTAGCAAGGTATGTCGGTTATAAAAATAACATACATATGTACGCATTACGAGTGCCGGCAGTATATCAATCTGTTTCACAAGAAACTGATTTTGTAATTGACGGTGGAAATTAAGAAAATTGTAGGAGAATAGGAATAAATCCAAAATAGACAAATGGTCAGAAAAATAAATAATAAATATACATACATAACATAATTGGTCATTACAACCCTTCAGTCAGGATTACGACCAAGTTTCTCACAAAACTTGTGTGTGGGTTAATTTTATGCATAAGTGATGGGGCCTATAGTTTAAAGTCGACCCCGAAAGACAGATTTTTGAGAAACTTTTCATGGCAATCTAATTTACTCTCAGAGTTTTTGCCAGAAATCTGCTGAGAGAAAGTCGCCAAAGGAATATTTTTTGTATATTGTTTTGATGTCTGGCCTGGGGCTCGAAACATGGTTTTACGTCTAATAATCCAACACACTACCTACTAGACTATGGCGACTTCATAAATAAAATAAATAATAAATATACTGCTACGTTTTTAGCTCTTTAAAAACGTTTAAAATATGAGTTCGTAGATTGCAAATAAAAATAAATTGTTGCTTATTTTTAATTAAATCCTTTATTGATCGCACAATTCTGTGTGTCACTGTTCACAACTTGATGTAAACAACAACAATTGCTTTATTGGTTATTCTTCTTTTCACTCTTTTGCGTAAAAAATAACAATTGTTCAATAGTTCTTATAACGGAGATCTTCAAACCACGATTATTCTATCCACATGCAAAGCCTCTTCACGTTTAATGCTTTAACTTGCCTTTTATATCGCTGGGTAAACAGACTGATGAATGCTCTTGAAGGAGAATGACTCGCCTTTGCGAAATCTCTGTATATGTAAACATGTTGTTTACGTTGTTGTTCTTTGTGTATTTTGTTTACGTTTCTCCTTGCAGTGTCGTTGTTGCCTGTTTGTTTACTTGATCATTCCTTTTTTGTATTCATGTTGTTGCTATATTTTTGTTTATTTGTTGTTTTTGTTGTTGTAGCTATTGTTTATCATTTTATAATTTTTGTTAAACGATGTAACACTATTTCCATTTTCGTAATACTAACACCAAATACTGTCGGATCACAGCAATTTACAGATGCGTATGTCGTCAAAATTTAGCAAATATTTGTGTATTTTAAAGTATCTAACCTAAGAATATTACTTTAATAATGAGCTGCACAAACAATTCAACCATATATACTTTTTTATATTGCTAAAAATTACTTGATGTAACGTTTAAGTGGTTTGTCGATTTCAATTGCACTTCCATCAACAATTCGCAGATCTATCACACTCGTAGATTTAAATTAACCGCAAACGTCAGTTACACTGGCATTCACTACTACGATTCATGCATGTGTTATACGCGGTAAAATGCTAGTCTAATGTGGTTCTGCAACAAGAAATTACTTTTAGGTTGGCACTACTATTACAGTGCAATGTGTCACAGTGGAAATTCCTCAACTAATTTTCACAATGTCGCGTTGACAATACACACTTCGACGTAACCAAAATTTAATTTTACACATAGCATTTGCACAAAAATTAGCATTTTAAGTAATAGTTGTTCAGGATATCCCTCATCATGCGCATGTAGTCACACAAATTTACAAACTTCTTTACAGTTGTAAACTAAATTTATTGTTTCCTTTCCCGTACATAAAAGACAAATCTTGCAATCAAATAAAAGTAAAACACATTCGCTATGGTGGTATAAATTAAAATGTATGTAACCAAACTGTCAAAATGTTAAATTCAGTTTTCTACGCATATTGTAGGAAGGCACAGATGAGAAGTTAGATCATAATTCTGACTGAAGGATTGTAAAAACAAACAAAGAAAACTAAACTGCGTAACTAAGCACACCTATCGTCGTTATGGTGAGGATTATGGTGGGTTTTAAACAAGTACGTTGTCGTTGTGTTTATAAAGATATGTAATTATTTTAACAAACTACTTTAGTTGCCAGATTTTTTCCTTGAGGATATTTGTGATACAAATTAATTAATGGTAATTATTACTCTTTAGTCAGGAATCAACCTAGTTTCTCACACTACTCATAAGTATGTACTCATGAAATTTTGTGTATGAGTGAGTCAAAAGTATTGAAGTTCAACTACTTTGATTCATTCGTACTCACTACAACATTGATTTATAAGTACAGGTTGCAATGACTATGAGTATAACGTTGACATCAAATTCACAAAATTACGAACATGTTTGATACATACGCCTACTCCTTCAGATTCATAAATTTAGAAAAATACTTACAACGCTCATAACTGATTCGAGTGATAAGCCTTCTCAAGGCTTATACCCCTGGACTCGGCAAGTCCAACATCGACCAGATTTGTACACTACGCCAAATTCTGGAAAAGACGCACGAAAAACAAGTCGACACACACCATATTTTTGTCGACTATAAGGCAGTCTTCGATAACCCCATAAGGGATCGTGTTTTTGCCGCAATGCTCGGTATACCTGCGAAAATGATAAAGCTATGCAGAATGACGTTGAGCAATTCCTGCACGCTCCGTCAAGGTAGAAATGAACCTCTCCGAACCTTTTGATACCGTGCGAGGTTTCAGAGAAGGCGGTCCCCTATCATGCGATCTCTTCAACTTCGTCATGGAGAGTGTTCTGCGAAAGACGGGAGTGCATCGCAATGGCACTATTTTTCAGAAAAGCGTCCAGTTGCTTGCGTACGCTGAAGACATTGATATCATAGGGCGTACCAAGCAAGATGTTACTGCTGCCTTTAGTGCTATTGAACACGAGTCTACTAAGATGGGTCTGGCAGTAAATGAGGGCAAAACAAAGTATATGTTAACAACAAGTAGAGACGTGCAGCGTATTGATTCTCAGATTAGGGCCAATAACTATACTTTTGATACACCACAACTGATGTCAGTCTGCAGATCAAACGCAGGATCACTCTTGCCAACAGGTGCTACTATGGTCGCAATAGGTAATTGAGTAGCAGAGACCTCTCTCGTATGACAAAACTAATACTCTACAAGACGCTCATTCTACTCGTGCTTCTTTATGGCGCAGAGGCATGGACTCTATTAAGCACTGATGCAGCAGTCTTGAAAGTATTCAAGAGAAAAGTTCTATGTAAGATCTTCGGTCCAGTGCGAGTTGGTGATGATTTCCGCATCCGATCCAACAGTGAGCTGTATGAGCTCCTCAACGACATAGACGTTGTACAGTGTATTAGCATCCAGCGGCTGCGCTGGCTCAGCCATGTCGTTCGAATGGATCTGGAGAATTCGGTGAAGAGGCCGACATTGTATGCGTTGGAAGGACCAAATCCCTGTCATCGATTGCGGTGACCAACTGGCGTAGGTGCGCAAGAAGCAGTGGCACCTGGTAGGATGTGTTGCGGCAGGCCGAAATCCGTTAATGGGATTATTAATAGCCAATTAAGTAGGTAAGTAATAACAAATGAGAATTAAGAAGTTTTGTATCAGTATTAAATAATTTTCCTGTACCATTTTGAAGTAGTTCTATAGCAAATGCTCAGAGAGCAATTATTTCTCGTTCGGTTTCTCTGGGTGGAGCGCATCCGAAATGTCCATAAATCAGACTGAACTTAACTAATGATATGGGCTATGTTGGGTTTGAGAATGACAGTGACTTTTACTGGTTGAGATCGCATATGGATTGACATCGTTCCAAGATCAACGATTTTATTTCTTCACTCCCCCATTCATTTAGAAATAGGTCTCATCTCAATATCCGACCATGATGATTTGGCAAAACAGATTGAGTAAATGACAACTAATTTGACAGATGATGAAACGATAAAGTAATGTAATTAAATGTTTGAAATTATGCTATTTTATTCATTTATATTATCTATTTATTTTGGTTATACCGTGGTGTAGTAGGTAGTGTGTTGGCTTACTATTCGTAAAGCCCGGGTTCGTATCCCAGGTCAGACATCAAAAATGAAATATGAAAAAAGAAATATTTCTTCGGCGACTTCCTCTCGCAGCAGATTTCTGGCAAAAACTCTGAGAGTAAAATATAAACTGCCATGAAAAAGTTTCTCAAAAATTCTGTCGTTCGGAGTCGACGTTAAACTGTAGGTCCCGCCACTCACGTATAAAATTAACGCACACAACATGAGTGGTGTGAGAAGCTAGGCCGTAATCCTGACTATAGGGTTGTAATGGCCAATTATGTATGTATGTATGTATTTGTTTTATAATTACACAATAGTGATACATATTACACTGTAATTACTACAACTCATTTCCATTACAGAGAGACAGTATGCTGAGTTCACTGTAAGACTGCGGCGAAAAAGTCGCATTTAATATATTATATTTGGGTAATTATTAGAATTAAATTAATGAAATCTTTGTTGTTGTATATTGGCAAGTTGTAAATTTAAATACCAGGATTGTATAAATAAACCAAAATATGAGAATTAAATATTTAATTTAAATAATCTAAAGTTAATTTGGCGGAAATGTTCACATTAGCAATCATTATTTGTAATTGCTGTTTTATTACTTAAAGCACTATTCTTTAAAATGTTCATCTCTTTTTAAGGAATCAATTGCAGAACAAAAATATTGTTACGAAAATGGAAACGATGTAACATCAAAATGAGCAAAAGCCACACAAACAAATACAACGAACTTGTTGCAAGTAAACCAACAACATCAGTATGAAAGAAAAGGGGATAGACAAACAATAATGAAGTCGCGATAGAGTTCTCGAGAAGGCGAAACCCCGAACGTTCGATTTCAAGCACCTTCATCAGATTGGTTACGTGGACATATAAAAAGGCAATACAAAGCAGGCAACGAGTGGTAAGAATTCAACCAGTCTTGTGTGAAGTCGCGTTGCGTGTGAAGAAAACAGTCTTGGTTTGAAGATTTTCGCTGTAAATATCTAAGGTGTAGGCAAAGAAGAATAGCGAAGAAGAAATTATTGTTGTATACGTTTACAACTTAACCTTGGCACACAAAAGTAGTGCGAACAAGAATTTAATTGAAACTAATCACATATTTGTTTTTATTTTTGTTTTGCGATCAACGAACGCATATTTTAAACGTTTTTAAAACGGTCAAAATATAATACCACATTATTTATTAATCAATTCATAAAGTAAGGGGTGGGGTATGCAACCACATTTTATTCAGTACGGAATAATCTATTATACAAATACAATATTTTTATTGTGTTTTGTACAATACATTTAAATTGATAATGATGAGGTATTATTTGTCTGTTTGGAAGTGCCATTATTTTGTTTTCTTCGATCTTACTTTTTATCTTTAAATCTTACTAAAATGTAAAAATGATCCTTCAATTACGTTTCATAACTAATAAAGACAACAACGCAGTTGGGAGGAAAACAAACATAATGACTTTCACGACAGAATAAAACTGTTTTTAAATAATTTTTGCTTTCTATAAAATACATTTCAGAATTTAGCTCCAGATGCTGAAAATATGTTCAGTTCCTTATCGCACATAAATAGTACAAATATTATGAAACTAAGTAAGCTCTTGCATTGAAATTTTTTCAATGACATTTTGGTAATGAAAGTAATTTTTTTGTATATGCAATATGGTCTTATGGTCTTGATTTAGTTTTCCCCGAAAAGGAAGAAGAAATATTGTTAACATTTTCACGGTAATGACATTTAACAGTTATTTTGAAAACTAAAAGGAAAGAAAATAGTAAAACTTGTTCACCATCAGAATGACAGAAACTTATTTAATTTTAGATATTACAGAGAGCGTTTAAGTTAAGCAATATGTTACCAAATGAAGTATTTAACGTTGATATCATTGGCCAAAGATGTTTTAAAACAGGGATTACCAAAAATTTTTTGGTTGCAATTAGTGTTTTTCACGGGAAATCCCGGGACGGGAATTCCCGGGAATTCCGCAAATTTTTCAATCCCGAAATCCCGGGAAATTTGTTCGGGAATTCCCGGGAATTATTGTGAATGAAAAATTTTTACTACTTGCCAACATTTATAATTTACAAATTGGTATTAGACCAAACTCGTCGTGTTATTAAATTGTTTAGAAAGAGTCCAGCAAAAAATTGTTTTACAAAAAGATGTATTGGCCGAATATAATAAGGAAATCTGCCTTGTATTGGATATAGTAACTAGATGGAATTCTCTAGTTCAAATGATCGATAAACTTTTACTTACAAAAATGCAATAAAGAATCCAATATAAATAATTTGCAGAAGCTTTTGGACGTTTTAAACCCAATAATATTAGCTGTGGAAGCTTTATGACGTCGAGAAGTTAATATTATAACAGCTGATGTGATAGTCAATACTTTATGCCAACAAATTTCTTCAATTAATATTTCACTAGGAAAGACAATGTTTGAATCTCTTATATACCGAATTGGAGAAAGAAGAGATATAAAATTGTATACCTCCACCAAATGCTTGAAAGATCCTGAAAATTTTAATAAAAATAATAAATTTTTTTCGAATGCTTCAAAACACTCAATTATTTTATATGCAGAACAAATTTATAACCATCTTTTTACTGAAAAAAAAAATATAGAATTAGAAGAAATAGAAAGCAACGATAATGATATTTTAGAAGATAAAAATTTTGAGGACATTTTAAACGATGCAAAAATAACATTTAAATAACATTTAAATTAAATTAACTATTAAGCCAACATCTGTTGAAAGCGAGAGAGTTTTCTAAAAACTCATTTTAAAGGTATTAATTAAATATATTAATAGATATATAGTTTTTTATGTTTCATGTATATATTTTTAACTAGTATTTAAAATATATTTAATTATTTATTTTTTTAAAAAAACTTTACCTTTTATATGTTTCTATTGTTATTTTTTTATGTTTTTGATCTCATTAATATCAATTTAAAATAAAAAATACATACTTAACAATGTAAATATATGGCTTTATGTTCTAGGCGGGAATTCACGGGATCCCGGGAAATTTCAAAATCAATCCCGATTTACCGGGAAATGAATAAGTCCGTTAAATGAAAAACACTAGTTGCAATATATCCTATTTTGATTTTCATTTCATCAACATACATAAAGTTATACATCTCTGACTGAATAATTAGGGAATGTTTTTTAGATATTTGCTGGGATCTAATTTTGGTTCATAAATTTCCTCTCTTACTAATAACCAACCTTTTAATTTTTCCAAAATATTACTATATGTCTATAAAAGTTGTTCTCTTTCCATATCATTTAAATTATTTAATCGATTACACTATGAGACAAAATAAAAAAAAAATAAATACACCCACCTAATGACATAGTGTAGGTTATGAGTTTTGTTGAGTAGAACTCCAAACTTCTATTATTTGACAAAAACGGTTTTCTTGGATTTTACGCTCAAATTTAGTAAGTTTTATCTTTATTAGGAAGGAAAGGGATGGGTCTTTAAAACGACATATACTTGTATATTCTTTGACTTAATATTCTATGAAGTTTGATGAAGTAAACTTGACAAATGCGAATTTTTTTCATATTTTTTCAAGTTTGTCCGTTCATATTAGCAAACTTTAATTACAAATATGAAATAAGTTATGATATTCTTAAAGTGCATTATATTGTGAAGAGATAGACAATTCCATTGACACTTCGTTTGATCAAATCGGACAAAACTTACCGTAGTTATTATTTAAAGAGTTTAACAGTCGTGTTATATTTTTCATATATAGTATATTTTTTTAAATAAACTTTTGAAATTGGAATTTTCATAGTTTTTGATAGATCTTGATTGTTTATCGCAAAATGTGTCAATTTCACGTTTGTGCGACAACCAGAAGTTGGCCAATGCTTGCGCAAAGAAATATAATAATATTTGCAAACAACATAAATATTTCCCGACTTCTGGTAGTCGTGCAAACGTAAATTGACACATTTTGCGATAAACAAACAAGATTTTGAAAATTTTTGTACTGAAAGCTCATTTTATAAGATTGATATATATAAATAATAACTACTGTTATTTTTGTCCGATTTGATCAAACGAAGTGTCAATCTCTTCACAAAATAAAGCCTTTTCAGAGTGTCACCACTTATTTCATATTTTCTAATTAAATTTTGCAATTAAGAATAGCTAAACTTTAAAAAATCATATTTTCCAAGTTTACGGGATCAGAACTCATAACAAGTTTGAATAATATGTTTATTGTATACCATTTTAAAAGCTCATCTCTCCCCTTTTCAAAAAACTACGAATTTTAAAAATAGGTTAAAAAATATTTGTGTAGTCAATAAATTTGTGTGAAAAGATTAAAAATACAGTTTTTGACAAATAGAAGAAGTTTGGAGGGTTCGAGAAATATAAAAAAAATGTTTTTGAGTTCTACTCAACAAAACTCACAACTCACAGCTGGGTGTATTTTGACTGTCACACCGTGTTATTAAAACAGTCAAATTGTGTTTTAAGAACATATAAAACATTGAATTTTAAAACAAAAATTTTTTAACATAAAATATTTTTTGAGTGTGCTTGTCGCAGTCTGATCGACAACTAAATAAAGAGCGTAAGCAATATGTGTGAATTTTCTCTGCACAATTGTGCTATTAAATGGTAAACACTGTTTTAAAAACTTTTTTCATCAGGGACTTTAATTTAACTTGATAGTTTTTCAATAATCAACGCTATGAAGTTGTTGTTGGTGTGTCTGTGATGTATTTTGTACTACATGCTGCTGTAGTTTATGTAGCCCATTGAATAAGATAATAGATATAATAGATAATAGAATAAGATTTTATTATATGTATGCCTTTAAAGAAGAATATTTCAATGAAAATGAAAAGTTTCTCAAAAAATCTGTCAGCCGAAGTCAATTTTTAACTGTATGTCCCGCCACTCAACATAAGTGTTGTGAGAAGCTAGGTCGTAATCCTGACTGAAGGGTTGCTAATTATGTATGTATGTATGTATGTATGTGTATAAGGTATTTGCCATTTGAAATCTAAACGATTCAGTGAGTAAAAAGTTTCAGTTGTTTCCATAAAATAATTTCGCTAAAAAACAGATTATAAAATTATATAAATTTTTGGATACAATTTTTGGAACTAAATTAATTAATAAAATTCACTTAGAAGAAAAAATTAGGATAAAAAGGCAAGAATTGGAGTTTAAAATTTGGTTTCTAAACTACAGAAATCGAAGCTGAATGTCGTATGAAACATTCCATGTACAAAATCTAAAATACTAAAGACAAACTTGAAAATACTTTTGGCCCAAAAAATCTGTACATTTTGTTTACAAAACAATACTAAATTACGATAAAAGTTCTTAGTGTTTCATTTTTGAAAACAAAACCACTTTATAAAAAAAGAAATATTTTCGAAAATTTCGAAACCAGCTTCCCAATATGGGTAGTATACTAGAAAAGGAAACTGTTTAATAGCTTTGGTGAAAACAAAACTAACCCCAGGCTCAAGGTAAGGAAGAACAAATATTTCACCGCTTGTTTGGAGATGCAAGAAATTGTATTTTCATCTCTGGCTTTGTAGCAACTGTAAGAAGATTTCATTGAAATCCTACCATCACTTTAAGCAAAATTGGTATAACAAGCCCAGTAGAATCAGTAGAGGCTAACGAAAGTCGGATTAACTTGGTGTGTTTGAATACATTTAATTGTCCAAATTATTTTTAAATTTTATGTCATTTAATTTAAAACTAGTTGTTCAGTATCAGCATTTTAGACCAGAGATCAGCAATGAGTATTCAAAAAGATGAGTGGATTCGAATCATACTCATAATTTCTGATACTTATACGCATTCATACTTATTTTAATATCATACTCATACTTCTCATATTCAAAGTTTGAAGTACTCATCGTACTCATACTTAACAATACGCATGATGTTGTTGATTTCAACTCTCCATATCTCAACATTTACAAGAATCACAAAATAAATATGATTCGAGTACGAACACTACAATACTCACTAGAAGCTTGTATGTTTGCTTTGCTTGCTGTCTTTGTCTTTGTCTTTCTTCTTTTCTTGTAAATGCAACAACAACTAAGGCTGTAAATTTTGATGCATGGTTCAAATCATTTATGAGTATTATAAGTATTTATCTAAATTTATGAATCTGATTGAGTAGGCGTATGAATCAAACATATTTCGTTATGAGTTATGAGTTTGATGGCAACATTGTACTCATACTAATTGCAACCTGTGCTTATAAATTAATGTTATAGTGAGTAGGAGTGAATCAGAGTAGTTGAATTTCAATACTGTTGATTCACTCATACTCGAAATTTCATGAGTACTTATGAGTAGCGAAAAACATTGCTGATCTCTGTTTTAGACCATTTATGGCCTTTAATGTTGTTCAAATCTTTACGTTATGAGTAATTAATTTATTCTTAAGGAAAGCAAAAAATAAAACAATTTTGATGCGAATAAATTTACGTAAATCCATTAATAGCTTCTTTTCATTATGAACACTGAACATAGCCATAAGATTTCTATTAAGCTGTCAGTCTTTATGTAAAAAATCGATAGCAATTAAGTAGAATGACAGGAGAGATTAACGATAATGTTTGATTAAATCGACAGTTGTTTTTATGTGATGTGTCACTCGGTATATATTTCTGACAAACTGTTGCTCATCTTATAATCTTATTAAACTCATTTTATGTCGCACATTAATATTAATGAAATATTTTTTAGAGGCAAGTCTCGTTAATTGCTCATGCACGCTGTTGGCAATTTATGTGTATGATTAGAACTTGCGCAGTGTTACTTTCCTATTGCTTGTCAGCATTGACTTATAATGTAATCCATTATGTAATCGGAAATCAAAATTTTGCGACTACCAACCAATGTGGCAACTGGTATTACTTAAAAAACTATAAGGAAACTATGAAATAAATTGATTACCTGCAGTGTAACTTTTGTTTAATTTATTTGTAATTTGCCATCAGATTTCTGGCAAATAGTTAAAGTTAATAAAATTGCCTTGAAAATAATCTCAAAAATATCTTTCTTTCAGAGTTGGTTGCAGGTTTCCCCAACACAACATAAGTGGTGTGAGAAGCAAAGTCGTAATCCGTACTGAAGGGTTATAATGACCAACTATGTAGGTATGTCTGAAGGATATTAAAATTAATACATAATCGCAATTTAACAGGTATGTAAGAAAAAGACTAGAAAACTAAAAACTTTTCAGTCAACCTGTCGTTAGAATTCAATTTCAAAGTCAATCATTTCCTTCTGGCAACCTTCAGCCACATATCAGTATAGCAAATTGCTTTTAAGATGAAGAAGGCAGCAGCGTTTGTAATTGCGAGTAATTTTTTTTCCTTTTCTTAATCGATAAAAATATTGTGGTGATTGTCTCGTTATGCCATGTTCTTGAAATGAAATTTTTCTATACCAGCCAGTACTTAGTAAACAATATAATGAAAAAAGAGAAAATAAATCAAAAAGCCAAAGTTGAATTTGTAAAAAAAAATAAGAAAAAAAGAAAACAAAAAAGAAATTTTTTTTGTGGTATTTTGCTGCATCATGTTTACATAATGTGGCTACTAATCTTCAGTTCGTTCACAAAGTTTAAAAGTAATCGAAAAACGGCAAAATATCGATTATATATTTAGCCTACTCATCGCTAACATTTAACCGAGAAAAAGGAACAATAGCATTAATAATATTAATAAGAGTTTCTAACGCCGACCAGCATACCATAAAAACAACAGAAGCAAAATAAATGCATGAGTCGTAATTAAAAAATAAATATAACAATTAAAACAATAATAACACAATGGTGCCTCAAATCATAAAAATGATTTCTTTTACAAACACTGTTTTTAAGTCACAAATTACACAGCCCTGCAAATTTGAACTTTTTTTGTGCGAATAAGATGGCTCCAGGTGTTTCCGAAGGGGTCGCTGATTACAGATCTTCATTCAGATTTAAAAAATTCAAAATGGCGGATCCAATATGGCGGTCAAGTAAATCTGCTTAATTTTTATAAACCTCGACCGCAATATTGGATCCGCCATTTTGAATTTTTTAAATCTGAATGAAGATCTGTAAACAGCGACCACAAAAACCGCCGAGTAACAATTTTCAAGTAAATGTGATTAATTTTTAAAGACATCAGTAATGTGTGTCTTTTCTCTTGCACCCCTTGACATAAACCCACCCCCTACTTTAAGCGTGCATGCAAACAATTTGGCTTTGGGCTCATTTTAAAGAGCAAAGATCAGTTGTCAATTTCTGCTAATAGCGATGGTTCTAGCACGTCATTATTTAGCTCTACAATTTTTCAAAAATGACCAAAAACGCTATTTTAGCGTCTCGAAAATCTGACGTGATGGAAAGTTTTTGAACCGAGATTCGTAATCAGCGCGCAAAATGCCTTCGGAAACACCTAGAGCTCATGCAGGGCTGTTTTATTAACCGTTAATTTTTAAAATACATATAATGTCCTTTCACAGATGGTGAGGTATAAGTTTATACCTTTCTGTCAATAATTTTTCTCACACAGGATCTGAAGAACATCACGCCAGTAAATTGGAATTGGAAATCTGCAGGTCTAGCAGATGAATGTCGAGTCTTTCGGAATGCCTACCAAAAGGACAGTGGACTGAAAAAATCGTTGTTGTGCAATGAATGACCATGCAATTGAAACACAGAAGTGAGTCGGTCATCTTCTTCTCCATACGTGTCCAACAGAGTCTAACAGTATTCTACGTATGATGCTACCGGAATTGAGCTTCCCTACAATAAGTGTGGATAATATCCAAATTAACTAAGGCCCTGTAACATGTCCGAGAGTGCGAGCTCAGTACCGGCTCTTGCCAGCTCATCAATAATACAATTCGACGCCTCCATTCTATAACGTTCTCAGTGTACTTAGAACGTTTTTAATGTTTTTGCATTTTTAAATTCTAAGTTCTCTAACTTTGATACTGTCAAAATTTGGTTAAGATGCGCCGATCCGTTCCGAAGTTATAGGTAAAAATCTACTTAGAATACACATATAGTCGTATATCGCGTGAAAACTTTGAGAGCTCATAACTCAAAACACACTTTTTCGACCTAGAATGTTATAGAACGGAGGCGTCGAGTTTTCAACAATATCCGGATATGATCCGAATTTTGCCTGAGAAACTCTCGGAATCCATGAACAGGGATAGACTATGTCGTTAGGTTCTTAACAACAGTCTGGCTATCCGAGTCAATAAAGTGGTTTCTCATCAAAACGATGATTATTAGACTTTCGGGCTGTCTCTCGGTTTAATTCTAATGGAATATGATAATAACAGCTCCAAAGCATAGCTTCATATAGTACAGCAATGGACCGTTTTATATGATCAAAAAGGCTTTGATTTCAGTAAAGTAGTACTTTTATGTCTTATAAAAGATGTATCATATCTTATATAAGATAACATCATATAAAATAACTGAACTGAAGAGAACTTATAACATATAGCAAGAATTATATTTTAATATCTCATTCTAGATAAATAGAATTGTTGTGGATTAATAAGCCTTTAAGAATCAGAGTTGTTTTTTGTTAATGTATGTTTTTGTACCTACCCTGTGTGTAATCTGCGCAAGTTTTTGAATTGATAATCGCTTGGTTTCTTTAACTACGCGGTTAAAGCATTTGTTTGATAATTGCATCGGTCACCACGGAGGTCAGAATAAAGTAAGTAAATTTCTTTTAAAAAATAAATTTTATTCTACTTGGAATATTGTTTTTAGATAATAAAACACGCCAAATTAAATAGAAACATTTGTTTTATTATTCTTCGAGATCGGCATACGTTGCTGCCGCAACATTTTTTGTTGTTTTATTTTGAAATCAAATGCCACGCCTAAACACAAGACTTCACAAGAAAACTATGGCAACTGAAATGGGAGACTCCTTTACATCTTCTCCAGATGAGAGCGAGGACGAGCCAATTGACAGCCGTACAGAATGCCTTGCCACCAAATACAACGAGAGAATATGCTCAACTGCTAACTGGAACACCAACACCATCAGCAGCTGCGCCATCCGCCACAGCAAATGACAATGCCTATTCAATAACAGGTATGAAAATAGCACCAGCAGGATTCACACTACAGCCAAGAGTAAGTACAAGTGAGTACATATTCAACAAATTTTCAATTTCATACGCCATATACCACGTCGCAGTCGATTATATCGAGAATGAATTACTTGCCCCGAACATTTGTTCCCACAATGACTCCTTCGCCGCACATTTCACGGTCTCCCATGCTTACAACTTCTGCCTTTTATAATATTTCGCCACCATTTGCACAAACGGCGATACCATCAAATTCTTTACCAGCACCGCTTGATTTTATTCGAGAACGTCCAGGTCAGATACGTACATCGACCCAACCGCACATAGCTGCGTCTACCTCTACGCATCTACCAATATATTCATCTGCTTCTTTTTTCAACATGCCCGTATCACAAGCCACGAATGATTGCCGTCCACTCCGTAAACTTCATGATTTGACTCAATTTTCGGGCCTTCCTGAGCAATGGCCGATGTTTATCGTCGCGCACAGGGAAACAACGGCAAACTATAATTACTCAAACTTGGAGAACTTAATTTGACTGCAGAAATCTTTGACAGGGGATGCTAGGTCTAAAGTGGAAGCATTTTTAGTCCACCCAGATAGTGTTAGCCAGGTAGTAAGTACCCTAGAATTTCATTATGGCCGCCCCCAAGTTTTGATAAGAAGCTAGATCGCGAAGGTTAGAGCATTTCCGCCAATATCTGCGAGAAAAATGTACGAATTAATAAATTTCAGTAGCATGGTGTCAAATCTAAGGGTATTTTTAATCAATGCGAACGCACTTCTACCTACACTTCTGGATGAACTGGTTAGCAAATTGCCGCTGCAGAAACGCGAAGAATGGACGAAATATTATATGACACATCTTGTTCCTAATCCCACTGTGCAGGATTTTAGTTGTTGGCTGCAGGAAGTTGCCATGTACATTTACATTTCTGTTGAGGCCGATTCGAGTAAAACTGGTGCTACGCCTATTAAGAGGGAAAGGATGAATCCGTCATTTACCATCAGACCAGACAACGACAAGCCTCTCAAATTTCCAATGTGCCACCAAGATCATCCGTTATATCAGTGCGGCAAATTTAAGAAAAGCACAACAAATCAGAGGTGGACCTTTGTAAAAAGTAATCGCTTTTGCTTTGGTTGCCTTCGTGCCGGTCATAACACAACTGATTGTAAGAGTAGACGCCAGTGTGGAGTATCGAAATGTATTAAAAATACCATAATAAATTGTTACACGAAGACAAAACATCAAATGAACGTGAAGTTGACAACAGATACAAATGTGAGAGTATTAACAAACATAAACGTATAAATGACAACCAAAGCAAAGATAATACAAATTACATTACTGAAATGGGAGATGATAAGAGCTCGGTGAATACGATAGTTGATAATTCTTTAAATAAGAAACCCCTGTTTAAGTACCTGCCAGTTGAACTGAAGGACCCGAAAGGTTCATTGAAAGTTTTGGCCTTTATTGATTAGGGTTCGAAAATTACTCTATTGGAGGAAGATATAGCAAATAAAATAGGATTAGACGGTACCTCGAACAACTTACGTTTAGGGTGGATAGGCGGCAAGCCAACTGACGAAATATCAAGGAAAGTAAATTTGGAAATTAGTGCCGTTGGCGAAAATGACAGTTTTCAAATGAGAAATGTTTGGACGATAATGAATTCGAGACTACCGAGACAAAATTTACAGCTGGCAAAATTTAGGAAAAGTTTTCCGATTTTAGATAAAATTATTATTGATGAATATATTGACGACCAGCCCAAACTACTCATTGGTCTTCCCCGCATAAGACTTGTGCGCCCAATTAGAATATTTAATCTGAATGGATATTTTTCAGTTCATCAGACTAGTTTGGGCAACGTCCTGTTCGGATCGAATGAAGGTTCTAATGGAGCAACGGCCTGTACAATTGATTTCGACATATTAAGTGAAATACAGGAACAAGTAATGGAGTATTTCACTCTTGAAAATTTAGGAGTGAGAACATTAGAACCGGTAACATCGAACGAAGACAAGCGCGCAGAGGAGATTGTGTACAGTACAACGAAGAAGAAAGATTGTTGTTATGAAACGGGCCTTTTATGAAAAACCGATTATTTTGATAGGAAGGATAGCTATTCAATGGCTATAAAACGTCTTTGCAATATGGAGACTAAAATGAACAAGGATATTGATTTTGCTATGTGGTACAAGGAAAAAATAAAAGATTACATTTGTATGCCCGAAAGTTGTCACCAAAGGAAGCCGCTGTTAAAAATAGCCTTACCTGGTATTTGTCACACTTTGTTGTTACGAACATCAACAAAGGAAACAAGAGAAGTCTAGTTGTTGATGCCGCCGCAAGCGTAGATGGTGAAACCTTTAACTCGAGGCTGCTTAAAGGTCCCAGTAAGTACCAACCTAAGTCGTTGCTGGCAATATTGTTTAAATTTCGCCAAAGGGAGATAGGTGTTTGCGCTGACATTAAAGAGATGTTTCATCGCGTTAGAATTCGCAAGCCGGACCAGACAGCTCAGTGGTTCCTATGGCGAGATGGAAAGTCTAAAGAGCCTTCTGCAAAGTACGTGATGCAAGTTATGATGTTTGGTTCAGCCAGCTCTCCATGCTCTGCTCAGTTTGTAAAAGATATCAACGCTGAGATTTATAAAAGTAGTCATCCAGAGGCGTTTCGGGCAATTGTCGAAAACCACTACGTTGACGATTATGTTGAATGTTTTGACACTGTGAGGGAAGCTATAAGTGTTGCCAGGGATGTAGTTAACATTCATAATGAAGCCGGCTTCGAATTACGAGGTTTTGCGGAGTTTTTAGCTGCAATGGGTGAAAACGAGCAAATAAATGACGGCTTACCATTGGCGAATTTGGGCGTTGGCGAAGCTAGTACTGAAAAAATCTTAGGAATGCATTGGAGGCCCTCTGATGATATTTTTTGTTTCGCGTTAAAGTTCACCCGAGTTCCAGAGGCGGTGTTAAATGGGGATCGAAAGCCAACTAAGTGCGAAATGTTAAGCCTCAACTTGTCAATCTTTGACCCATTCGGCTTTCTAGCAAATATAGTCATTAAATCAAAGATATTGCTTCAAGAATTGTGGCGCTGTAAGGTTAAATGGAAATCCCCTATTCCGGATGACATTTATGCGGAATGGTACGAATGGTATAAAAGTCTGCAGCACATAGAAGTAATAAAAATTCCCAGATGCTGTGGATGAAATTTTGTTCGTCAAGAAGCAGTGATTGACTTACATATCTTCGTAGATGCAAGTGAGGTGGCAATTGCGACAGTAGCCTACTGGAGAATATACTGCAACAATAAGGTTAACGTTGTTTTTATTGCCGGCAAATCCAGATGCGCACCCTTAAAGCCCCTGTCCATACCGCGCCTTGAATTACAGGCCGCAGTGCTTGGCATAAGATTAAAGGAGTCGATTACCGCATTTCATGAAATAAAGCCAGGAAACATAATATTTTGGTCGGACTCGAAAACGGTTATAAAATGGATCCAATCCGACAGCAGGACCTATAAACAGTTTGTGGCGCATCGAATAGCTGAAATTCTTGAATCGTTAAAGGTGGAACAATGGAGGTGGGTACCTGGTGCCCTGAACCCTGCAGATGACGCCACAAGGCCACAAAATTTTACTGATGAATCAAGACATATATCTCGATGGCTCAGCGATCCAACGTTTTTGAAGGATGATGAAAGGAATTGGCCAGAACTTCCAAACGACATAAATGAATATGACTGTCAAGCGGAAAGAAGATCAAAATTTTTATTTGCCATTGCCGAAGAGCCATTTATTTCATTTGACAGACACTCAAACTTCAAAAAACTAGCCAGGGCAATGTGTTGGATTCAATGTGCGGTAAGAGCATTTAAATCAGGCGGCTAAGGACAGCGGAATACCGCGGAAATATACGGTTCCCAATTAAGTGTCAAGGAGCTTGTTGAATCGACTAATTATTTGTGTAAGCTTGCCCAGCGTGATCTTTGTTTTTTCGTTGAATATAGAAGATTAGGGGAAAATAACCCTGTACTCAAGTCGAGCCCAATTTATAATATTAACCCATTCATTCGGCAAGACGGTTTAATATGCTTGTCTGGCCGCATCAATAAGGCTATGTGTATTGACTACGCTACAAGACAACCTATTATATTGCCGAAAGAACACAAGCTGACCAAACTTATCGTTAAGTAGGTTCACGAAGATTTCAAACACCAAAATCAAGAATCCATTTGCGCAGCTATAAGGTTAAAATATTGGATACCATGCTTGAGGCAGTTAGTAAGGTCAGCAAATCGAAACTGCCAAGAACAAGTCAGCCGTGCCAAAACCCCCCTAATGGGACAACATTCAGAGGCTTACCCCATATGTACGACCATTTTCCTACACGGGAATAGACTATATTGGCCCATTTACTATCTCTATTTGCCGACGACAGGATAAAAGATGGGTGGCTATCTTCACCTGTCTGACGACACGGCGATTCATTTGGAAATTTCAAGATATTTGCCGACTGATGCGGTAATATTATGTATCAGAAATTTCATTAATCAAAGAGGGTTACCTATACGTATAAGGAGTGATAGAGGTACCAATTTCGTAGGAGCAAGCAAAGAGGACATAGTTTTCGACGGTGTAAAGGTGTTCAACGAAATGAATGGCTCTTTAACGCTCCGACAAATCCATCAGCCGGCGGTGTAGGGGAACGCATGGTGCGTTCGGTGAGGAATGTACTATCATTTACATTAAAGGAAAGGTCTCCTCAGGTGGAAACATTTTACAGTCTGTTGATAGAGCCGGAAAATCTAATAAATTCGAGACCTCTAACGCACCTCCCAATTGAGAGCTCTGACTCGGATCCGTTAACACCCAATCATTTTTTGCTTGGGTGTCCAAATATTCTGCAAACACCTGGTGTACGTGAGGGAAAATGCCTTAGGAAGCAATGGCAAATATTGCAACAGTTGAAACAGACTTTTTGGAAGAGATGGGTACTGGAATATCTCCCGGAGCTTACCTGGAGAACGAAATGGTATCGGCCGGTAGAGCCTATAAAGGTGGGAGACGTATTGATAATTTGCGACGACAACGAAACGCGTGGGCAATGGAAACGTGGCGTGGTGGAGGAAGTTTTTCCGGCAGCAGATGGGCAAGTTCGTTCGGCGATGGTGAGAACAACAGTTGGAAAGTTAAAGCGACCGGCATCAAAGTTAGCAGTTCTCGATGTTGGTGGTGAGTCTCCCTTCTCGACTCACGGGGGCCAGGATGTTGTGGATTAATTAGCCTTTAAGAATCAGAGTTGTTTTTTGTTAATGTATGTTTTTGTACCTACCCTGTGAGTAATCGGTGCAAGTTTTTGAATTGATAATCGCTTGGCTTCTTTAACTACGCGGTTAAAGCATTTGTTTGATAATTGCGCCGGTCACTACGGAGGTCAGAATAAAGTAAATAAATTTCTTTTAAAAAATAAATTTTATTCTACTTGGAATATTATTTTTAGATAATAAAACGCGCCAAATTAAATAGAAACATTTGTTTTATTATTGTTCGAGATCGGCATACATTGCTGCCGCAACAAGAATCTTCATACAAATTTTGCTGGGCTTACGAGTGTTTAGCCATTATTTTAAGCGAATTGTGTATGTATTTCTTAATTAAATTTTTAATTTCAAAAATTCTGTTGCTTACTTCTTACTTCTGCGTAGTGCCAAAAAAATTTCCAATATCTTCTGCCAATCATTTTCTATAAAAATTGTAAAAAAAGTGAGATTGACTGGTGAACAAATTAACTGTTTTAATTTCATGAACTGCTTATCTCAGAAAAACCTGTAATTAACCACACATTTTCTACCGCAGCAGTGTGCATATTTTTTTTACAACCATTTGTAGATAAAGGGTAGTTTATACGATAAGAGTTTACGGATGTAAAATCGAAGAAAGAGAGTAAAGACCTTAAGGGCCATTATTACAACTTGCCGTTAAACTTGGATTTAGTTAAATGTATCTTTAGCTAAAAGGAACTGTAAAGTTACCTTTAACTTATTATCTTTATTACAACTCGTGGATAAAATAAAGTTAACTGTTTTCAAAAATATGGCAGTGCTGGAGCAATGTCTATAAAACTGCTCAATTAAACACATTTTTTTAACGCAGTGGCAATGATGGGCTTCGTTTTTTTTTGTTGAAGTTGCCATATTGAAAATAATATATAATATGGCAAGTTCAAACTTAAATTTAAAGGTTACCGGCAGGATGATAGTCCCTTTAGCTAAACGCTCACTTCTATCTTATTGTCCACATATAATAATGAAAAACAATTTATCTGCCCGTTAAAACCCTTCCTTTAGTTAACGGCAAGTTGTAATAAGGGCCCTAAGACAGGTTTTTTCCGTTTACTGGATTAGTAAAACATCAAAACAAAGTAGAATTAAAACAACCATTTCTCTGTATACGTATGAGTTTGCACAAAAATTCTTGCCTGATTAATGGACACTTCATGATTTTTAAAAAATTTCAAATTTTCGTCCATATTTTCTCCCAACGTCGTGCGCTCTCATTACATGTTGGGGTTACACGATACTATCCGCTTTCTTCTGCACAAGAACTTTCTTAAGACTAGTGTGACTAATGTAAATCCCTCTTTAGCAACAACACGCGTTTATAATTTCTAATTACGTCGCTTTGGTTTTTGTGATCTACGTGGTACAATATTTAAAAATGCTTTGTGTATTGCATTTTTAGACCTGGCAAGGCAAGCATCAATATCTGAATCAAAAAATGGGTAATTTTTTACATACTAAAGCAAAAAACTTACTCCTAAAATACGACACTTAAGGGGAGATTAATTATGATGTATGGAAACAAATCACCCTGCGTTTATATTGCTGTCCGATTTGCTCTTCGTAATGAACATTCAACTTATTCTGTTTCGTTGTTTCTCTCACCGTTGCTGCAGATTAATATTCCATTGTTTCGAGTTTCTTTTGTGCAGGAAGTTTTTGAACACGAATAATGAGATTTTTGCAACAAAAAAAATTTACTACGAACCACAATTAACTTTACAACAGGTATATATGTACAGACATATACACACATGATGTCTGGTTCACACAATGAAATAACTGCTCACATACTTACATATTCTGCATGGTATGCTAAAAGGAAAATCTCGTAATCGAATAAAAGGATCAGAGGAAAAAAACATAAACATTAGCTGAAAGTTCATGCAGCGTAAAGAAATGTACTTGCTTTTATAACATATGAAAATCTAGCAAATGCATACCGAAATTTCATTACGGTTAGCTAATCGTAGTCATTTCCTTTCACATGCCAGAAATGAACGTACGTTCCGTGAACGAAACTGTGCATTTAATCAAAATCACCTTTTGCTAGAAATATTCTGTCAATAAATTCGGGGTGTGAAAAAATCCATCATCATAAGCAATGACAGCTTATATGTTTTACCTCTCCTAGACGTGCATACGTATTGCAATGAAGATCGGCAGAATAGTATATTAAAACAGTAAACAGCGGTGTAATATGTTTCTCAAGTAGGTAAACGCATGCTGGCATTTGTGAAGTCGTCGTAGTCTAGTAGGTAGTATGTTTGTTAATTAGACTTAAAGCCCGGGTTCGTATCCCAGGTCAGACATCAAAACGAAATATGAAAAAATATTTCTTCGGCGACTTCCTCTCAGCAGATTTCTTGCAAAAACTCTGAGAGTAAATAAACCTGCCATAAAAAACTTTCTCAAAAATTGTTCAGAGGCGACGTTAAAGTGTAGGTCCCGGCACTCACCTATAAAATTAGCGCACACAACATCAGTGGTGTGAGAAGCTAGGCCGTAATCCTGACTGAAGGGTTGTAATGGCCAATTATGTATTGTGTATGCTTTTTAACGCCATTTGAGTAGTAGGACTGCGCGTTTTGATCATAAAAAATTGGCAACACTGGACGTCTGGCTATAACATCTTTTATAATTTAATAAAAAGCAGCATACCCGGCGTTAAAAAGCGCCGTAAAAACGCGCTAAATAATAAAAAAATGGAAAAATGTAATGGAATTGTTAAAAAAATATTTTTATTACGTATATAGTACATACATACATACATACATACATTTCAATTTTTAAAAGATTTTTTTATAAAATTTTAAATAATTGTTAAAAAAAAATAAAATTAACAACTATTTGAAACAAAACAGTGACTTAAAACTTTTTTTCATTTTTATGTACAATATGAAGAAAATAGGTACTTTCATTTGTACATTTTTAACAGGAGCCCATTTTTCAGCACTTATACATGCTTGGACTTTACAAGAATTAATAGAAAAACAACATTAAGGGCCATTATTACAACTTGCCATTAACTAAAGGGAGGATTTTAACGGGCAGATAAATTGTTTTTCATTATTATAAATGGACGATAAGGTAGAACTGAGCGTTAAGCTAAAGGGAAGATCATCCAACTGGTAACTTTTAAAGTTAAGTTTATGTTTGAACTTGTCATATTACATATTATTTTCAACATGGCAACATCAAATATAAACAAAATGAGCATATACAACAAAAAACGAAGCCCGTTGCCACTGTGTTTTTTAAACGTTGTTAAATTGAGCAGTGTTATCGACATTGTCCAGCACTGCCATATTTTTGAAAAAGTTAACTTTATTTTATCTGTAAGTTGTAATAACGAAAATAAGTTAAAGGTGACTTTAAAGTTCACTTTAGCTAAAATTACTTTTAATTAAACCCAACTTTAACGGAAAGTTGTAATAAGTTGTAATAATCAACACAACCACACCACAGTAACCAAAAATTAATTAAAACTTTTCTTACGTGTGTGTGTGTGTGTGATGGAAATGCTCATGTTATACAAACACATGAAGAGTAACTTATTCGTTAGAGTTTTCGTTGCTGCAGGTGTCAACAAATCTTCGTTCAGCAGTGTTTAATTTTTAAACATGGTCCCATGACCTCCACTTGTCTTGTTTATGAAAAATAAACGCATGCATAAATGCCTATAGGAAAGACAAAGTGAAGTTACAATTTTTGTGATGTTTTCCGCTATACCCTTAAGCAAACTGGTGGTTGTTTGCAGCATCGCTTAGGGTATAAAAACATGAGAACTTCGTTTAAAAGTTTAAAACCTAAATATTGTTTTGCTTAAAAGATACAACCATCCGAATATGGGTCACAACGATGGATGGTTATTGTATAGTTCTCTTTTTAAATTATGTTTTTATGTGCCAACTGGTTCACAGGTTTAAAATAAGGCTTAAAATCCAAAAAAAAAAAAATGAAATAACTTAACAGGACTCTAACTGACAATTTATTTGCTTTCGTTTGATTTGATATATTTGATATGTAGCTTAAATGGCAAAATTTTATTTCTCTATTAATTATTCTAATAATTTCAATTTCAGTACAATATACTGTTTCGAAAATTGAAATGGTGTTACATCGTTTAACATTAAAATGATAAGCAAAAGTTACAAAAACAATGGACTTGTTTACATGATCAACAAATCGAAATCATCGAAACAGTGTAAATCGAATTTCAAATCGCTTAAAAGTACTGTATGGTATTTTTTAAAAAGAATTTAAAAAAGTTATAAATTCAGTTTTATAAAATAAAATTCGCATTCATTAATAAAAAAGTGAAAAAAAATAAAAAAATTATTAAAATTTTAATGTAGGCATGAATATATATATATTTCTCTTAGGATTACAAAGCTTACATAAAAGTTTTGAAGTCGCCGTAGTCTAGTAGGTAGTGTGTTGGCTTATTAGACGTGAAACCACGGTATAAACCTCAGACATCTCCAACGAAACGAAATGTAAAAAAAAAAAATTTTCTTCGGCGACTTCCTCTCTCAGCAGTCTTCTGGCAAAAACTCTAAGAGTAAATAAAAAGTTCTTCAAAATCTCATCGATTTTAAACTGTAGGTCCAACCACTCATGTATAAAATCAACGTACACGACTTAAGTGGCGTCAGAAGCTAGTTCGTAATCTTAACTGAAGGTTGTAATGATGTATGATCATATCTGTATCAGATCTATACAAAGTTTTACAGTGTCATCACCTATGTTTATCATATCGAGGCATAAAAGACGTATCAATTCGCTTTTGTAATAAGGATAATTTATTTTTCTTCGCACTTACATATATCGTTACTACTTAAGATTGGAATTAACACTGGTCCTTGCCGCCTCAGCTCTTTCTTATTCTATTCAATTTCTTCAAGAAATTTCTTCAGCATTTTTTATGCAGTCAAAGGTTTCAGACTGCTTTGCCAATGGAATCTGCATCCATAAGTCTCGTTATTAAATTTCCAACTCCATCTTATAGTCTGCTCCCGCTTTCTTCCACAGGTATTTTAGACCATCACTATTAGACTCACAAACAGTCCATTAACTGCTTATGTAATTAGATTTAATTTACAAAAATGGTAGAGCTAGGGCAAATAAAGAAGAGCATATGAATTTGAATGTAGTCAGCACGATAAACATACAATTCTACATGATTTGTTGTTTATACATATGTATGTATGTAAATCAGTGACGCTCAAAATCTAAATTTCCTATCACATGTGATAGGCAAAGAAAATTCTGCTGACGCTGCGTTGATACACCTCACTATAAGCTTACTTGTGTGGTTTCTTATAATGATCGTGTGTTTGTTGCTTTGTTTGTTGTTTTGTGTTGAACTCAGAGAACAAAATCAATTCAGTTGATGTTTAGCACTTGATGAAGCAAGATCTCACTACACAACTCTTCTGAATGAGTTTTTGTTTTTTGCAAATACACGCAGCAATATGTTTGATGAAAATTGGGAATATGGGTTCTTTTTTATAGAGAATATGGAAGGTAATGCACAATGTATTGTGTGTTATTGCACTTTTTGTCGTAATTCTTTTTTTTTATAAAAAGACATTACGAGGCTAGCCATGCATACATACATACATACATACATCAATATATTCATCAATACAGATATACATACACACATACATACATCAATATATTCATCAATACATATATACATACATACATACATAAGTTCATTATGTAATAACATACACGCAACACAATAAACCAATTTTTTATTTTTTTTATTTTCCCAGTGTACGATTCTCAAAAATTAAGTTGAATTTTGTTCTACGCTGCTTTACCAAACAACCAAAACTATGATAGTATGTGTTTGAGCACCACTGATGTAAATACGAACTTAAGTTTTTAAGTAGCTTATGTTTTGTGGTCGAATAGAACAAAACATAAGTGATTTTTATACACACTCAAAGTCCTTTTTAATACCTTTCAAGTAGCAAAGCCTCTTTGCTTTCCTTTATGACAACTGGTATTTAGCATACCACCAGTGGGTAAAAAAAGTTATTGCTGGCCATACAACAAGTAATAAAACATATCCACATAAACTGTCAAACAGTCAATAAAACCTAAAAAGTGAAACAGCAAAATATTTTAGCATTCATTGCTGTTGTAAGGCATGAAATGCCTTTAGATTATTCACCTAATCACCTAATCTCTCTTTTCAGTGTCCTCATACCACACATATGTATGTAGGTGCCCTTTGGGGAAAGCTAAGTTGATTCCTATCATGCAATGACTCTTTAAGGATTAAGGTAAAGTATTTATTCTGCAATAAGTAGAAGACAAACCATCAACAATAAATATAGAAAAACTGAGGATAATAAAGATTTACAATAACAAAAACAAAAATTATATTGGAAGAATGGTGACAATGGGCCACAAAAGATAGAAATAAAAATAACAAGTCTACAATAAGTTCTTGAAGTTACCACACTGAAAATAAATGAAATTAAGCACATGTTCAAATGCTCAATCTAGCCGGACAAAAGTTATAAATCGCTTTTGCAAAGTCGTACCAAAATGAAACTTGGTACGTTTATAGATTTCATCAATATAAACAATTAGAGAGAAAAAATCAAATGTATATGTGTGTGTATGTACGTAAATTTGTTTTTTTTTTGGTCTGTTTGAAGCCTAAAGACGACAAAACGACTGAACCGATTTTCATAAAATTTCCATACCCATTTCTGTATAAATGGGTGAAGTGCCACGCCTACCTTAAGAATTAAGTATTAAAAGTCTTATATCATGGAAACTGCAACAGCTAGAATCGTATCTATTTGATCTTTCATATTATCTATCTCTTTCATAGCTAGCGACTTGCTTCCTTTTCAAATATAATTTTTAATGGCCTACAAAATCTCGTAGAAGATAGACGTGGATTCTGCCAAATTAGTTTGTTATCGTCTTTTAGTTCAAATGGAACCATACAAATTGTAAATAAATGTTCATCTGTTACATCTACATTGTTTTCATTGAATACCATTTATAGAACAAAGTAAGCTCTACAGATTAACATTGCTGCAAAATTTCTTTTTGTTGTATTAAGAGGCTTTTAGTAGTGTGATCTACTAAACTTTGAAGAGCTATCTCTGCCGATATTTCAGTAATTCTAAGATCACCACTCGGATAACATTCTTCTTTGGCAGCCAAAACTTTCTAGTATGAAGGGTACATATCAGCGTTATGATTTTGGTATCTGTACGTAATAGAATATAAATGTATCTTGTATATCCACCATCGACATACAAAGCTAACGCCTCCTCCTGTGTAAGGGATTGGTTGTGGAGGAGAAAAGCTCATTTTTTATTTCTAATGCTTTAGAGGGAGAAGAATCTATAGTTTTGACTATGCTTGCAGCACTTCGTTTCCCGGAGTTATAAAGACTTGTTCCAGCAGCAAAAGTCGGTTCTTCTGCCGACCAAGTTTCTAATAAGCAACATTTCTTCGCTTTGTTTCTGTAAGTTTTACATACAAATTCCTTAGAAGACCTGCCATAATTGGAGGTCGAAGATCCATCCAATATTTATTTTTATCTTCGAACCTGAGCCTTGTTCGACTGGCTTGCGCCCACTTTTTCGTTAAAAAACATACAAACATTCGAGCTGATTGCCTTACTTTTCTGTAATAGCCATCCGTTTCATCATTCTTAATACCAATCTTAGCAACAACGTGTTTAACAACAGCATCAGTTTTCTTAGTTAGTTGTTTTTCATTACGCCATACGTATTATACAGCTCTTTTTTTGTAATGGATATGTTAAATTCTAAATGAAATAAAAATCGTTTGGGCAAAATCCGGCAGCTAATTTTTTAAACATTAAAAAGCTACATATATATAGATGACGACAACATAAAAACTAAAGCTTAAGTACGATAAATTACCATTTGAAATTCTAATTGAATTCGGACATTAAACAAAAATTTCACATTTAAAACACACATGTACATAATTGCATTTTATTTATAAACAAAACACATTTTATGAAAAATTTAAACAGTATTTTTTTACTCATACCTTTGTTATATTAATTACAGGAACAAATTTTTTTTAATTGTTATTATTTTTTCACGACAATTTCACTTGCACTGGTAAATGTCACTTGAGATATTAATTTTTTTAGCAAAGAAGCAATTATTTGTATTTGAAGCAATATATCAATGCTAATGTAGCTGTTTAAAGAAAAAAAAATACGCCGTTATGTACTTTAGACACTTGTCAACGTATTACCATACAAAACATTTACTTTTTAAATATTTTAAAAAATGACTTTTGTCCGGCTAGATTAGGGTTTTGGACCACAGTGCAGCGACTTCTACCTTTAAAGTTATCTTAACAAAATAATTTAATTATTTAAAATCCTTAATATCACTTATAACCGTTATGGTCCATGTACAGATACACCAGCGATGGAGCACTTTGGACTCTTATTATGAAACATTCGAAGATTCCCACCGCAAGTTCAGAAAAAATATACATAAATTAGGAGAAAGAAATTAATTGGATTGAAATTTCCTTTGCGATTCACTACTAATATATGAAATCGATGCAAATGATTTGGGGGAATGAAAAATGCGGTAATGTGCAAAAATGAGTGAGGTAAGCCGATAAGAGTTAGCAAAGCCAATTGTGTTGTTCATTATAATAACGCCAGCCCTTACACATCTGTGATCACCCAGCTGAAACTGAAAGTTTTCACATTTTCACTAGGGTTATTATTCGTTTGGATCTTTGCAAATATTTCTTAATGATATAAATTGAAATTTCATACAGATAGTATGATGTACGTAAATAATTAACTTTTGGCTTCGAAAATCTCAGATATTTTGTGGTGGTGGAATAGTATCGAAATATTATCCATCGAAATGTGAAATTTCTAACCAACCATTTTTGAACACCCAGCGATTATGCTCACTTTTTTGTTTTTTTAACCGTTATTCTAGGCACTTCATATCATTAAGTTAGAAACATTGAACAGTTGCCATTTAACAAAAGTTTTTTTGTTTTTTAAAATTTTCTCGTACATTAAAAATATAGTTTTCATTAATTTTCTATAGGTGACTCCACCTTTTTTCAATTTTTTTTTGGTTCCTCTCCTATTTTTCTTTTTTTTACTAGTAGTCTCATTTCTTATTTCCTTTTATGATGCTGCAAGAAGCAGCCCCTGTAACTGCACCTGGCCTACGGGCGTATACTTTATTTGTAATTGGAATATTCATCAAGCTAGTCTCGACACATTTTCTTCGTTGTTTACAGCGAAGTATACAACTTCTTTGAATCAATGCTGAATGCTATTGCCGTAAATTAATCTTATTTCATTAAAATAAATGAAAAAGAGACCTGTTCATACATCTCTGTAAAAAAAGAGATTGTGTTAAATTCCGCAATTAATTCAAAATAAGAACACTGATTGTTCGGTAAAAATTTTAAAATATTGTAATATTTGGCGATAAAGCCATTATGTGTTTGGATATGTAGAGCAGAGATCAGGAATGAGAATCAAAAAGATGAGTAGATTCGAATCATACTGATTTCTGATACTTATACGGATTTATACTTATTTTAATATAATTACTGATAATACTCATAATCAAAGTTTGAAGTACTCATCGTACTCATACTTAACAATACGCATGATGTTGTTGATTTCGACTCTCCCTGACTCACCATTTTCAAGAATCACAAAATAAGTATGATTCGCATTCGAACACAACAATACTTACTAGAAGGCGTTGTGTTTGCATTGCTTGCTGTCTTTGTCTTTTTCTTTCCTCCTTTTTTGTAAATGCATTAGCAACTGAGACTATATATTTTGATAAATAATTCGAGTCACTCGAATCATTTATGAGTATTATAAGTATTTTTCTAAAGTTATGAATCTGAATGAGTAGGCTTATGAATCAAACATATTTCGAATGTTATGAGTTTGATGTCAACGTTGTACTCATACTCATTGCAACCTATATTTATAAATCAATGTTGTAGTGAGTGCGAATGAATCAGAATAGTTAAATTTCAATATTGTTGACTCACTCATACTCGAAATTTCATTAGTACTTACATATGAGTAGCGAAAAAAACGATTCATTGCTGATCTCTGTTATAGAGATTCAAGGAAAACTAACGCAGTTTTGTTTTGCATGCCTTTGCGGAATTTAAATTCTCATCACTGACTGATTTCTTCAGAAACCGAAACAATTGATAATTTGAGAATGTTAGGTGCGTCCTTTATGGTGAATGGAGTTTCCTCCACTGAAACACAAAACCTTGTCAGTTAATAAATTCTGACCCTTGGATTACTCCTTTCTATTATGCTGATAATAGGAATTAGAAAAAATTCTTTTAAAAAGGTTGGCACTCCTGCTTTTGCCAACATCTACGATATTATTTTTCTCACTGAAAACTGTCACTATCTTTATATATCCAGTTTAATACAAATGTTTGCTTACCGGTTGATGAAGCATATTCAGTTTGTTTTTATGACTTCCTCTACTTTTTAGTTAAGCTTCGATCAGCGAAAATCAAAATTATAACAACGAAAACGAGCAATTCATTACACTGGTTAATATCTAGTCATAACATTGTCTTTGGTTTTTCCGTTTTTTTATGTTTTTTTTGTTATCTTTTATCTTACGGCACATTCTTATTCGAGATTTTTATTTTGGCTAATTGAGTTTTTCGTATACTCCGTGCGAAATTTGAACAGGGTGCCTCTTTAGATTCCGAACTTGAGAAGTTATATTAATAATACAAGACGGAAATAGGATATTGTCGAAATGAAACTGTATAAATTTATAAACAATAACTAATAGGGGCTCTAGTCTGTTACACTACACCGAGCATAAAGTTTAATTTATATTATGTTCAGTGTAGTGTTTGCATATTGTAGAGTACAAATGCATACTCCGATTTAGTTCAGGTGCATGCATACAGTGTATTGGGTTACATCAAAATTATTAAAAAGTGTTACTTTGAACCAACCGCATATTTGTTTACATTTGTGTGTGTTGTTTGTGTAGTAATACTTCCAGTTTCTGAAGTGTGTCGCTATTGTAAACTGACCTAAGAGATGGGAATGCGGAACATGTGCTATCTAGAACAATTTTGGTGTATGTTTAATTCAAGTGCAACAAAATTACATTGAGTGTATTTTATTTTAATTATTTTGAGTAGAGTTTAATTTATTGAGTGAGTTTAGAAAGTCACTCATAGAATTAGAAAATGTACTAGTATATAAGACACAATTTAAATAAAGAGAACATCATCTTACTTTGATCACTGAACTATACAACTGGTTCTTTATTTCTTACATCAGGCATGAATTTTAATTAAGTCAATATTCGTTTAATTGACAAAATTATTTTAAGTGTTCAGGCATACGCTGGAAAGCAACAAAATTTTTTATTTTTTTTATAACAATTCATAAATTTAACACTAATTCCATTGTGACGGGAAAAAATACTCATTTAAGATTTTTTTTATCAAAATTTCTTGACTTCTATTAAAAAATACATCGAATATATTTTTGAAGATTTACTACTATCTTGTACTTTTTTTACTGAAGAATGCATGAAACCTACCCTAACTACTGCGGGAAGTTATTTGCCGTGAGCACAGGTTCTGTATCTTGATTCGCATATTTTATAATGTTTTGAACATTTTTGGCATTGCGTGGTATATTGAGGCATATTGTTTGTGTTCTGGCACAAGGACATTCACTCTATTCCAAGCAAGTATTACAGTAAAAATTTCCAGTGCTATTTTGTTAATAAAAATTCTTATTTCATTGTTTTGTTACAGTCCTTGTCCCCAAAATTTTGAAGCAGTCAAAATATTTTAAATCATTAGAAATTTTAAATAATGTATAGTAAAAAGAGAATGGAATAGGAATAGAAATACAAGAAGTATCGGTAGATTTAGTGTTAATATAAATATACTTACCTTCCACCTTACTCGCCATTTTTATTTGACGTTGTTGATATTTTTATTTTCAAATTTCAACAAAATTTGTTCGCATAATTTGTAACGTTCGCACTGAACATAAGTACTTAGGACAGTACTGCATTTTAAGTTTCACTCAATATTATAACAATTTGCGTATTTATTGTGCAATTATTAATTGAAACTTCATATGAAATATTGAGCTCAATAATGGCATTTACTGCGATTTACGCAATAAAGGTGCATATCTGAACACCGTATTACAAAGACATGAAGAAAGATTTATTCAGTCATTCAAAAACTTAAAAATAATATGAACTATTTTATGTGAGCCTCTGAGGCTCATGTCAGTAGTTAACATTACTATTTTATATCGTTCCCACGACAATCAGATCTACGCTCCGGAGCGACCCGACTCAACATCGGCCAAGTATTGTCAACCCAGCGAAAGCTGTATCAACCGGAAGTTTTTTCCCAAGGTGAGCAAATCATGCCAGCGCATTTGCTTTGTACCCTACTAATAAGAGCTGGCATTGAACAGAATCGAGGTCCTGAATGGATTTGTTCAGTGTGCCATACGATCATCAGGAGAAACATAACATCAGTGAGATGTAACAGCTGTGGCAACTGGTGCCACCTCAGGAGATGCTCAGGCCTCTCCTCTCAGCGGGAGTGGTCTGTGAACTTCAGAGCTCACTGCTGTAATACTCAACAGGACACTGACCCAACGGACACCCGTATGGACCCACAACACGAGACACATGCAATAATTACACAACGACGCAACCGGCAGGAACCCACCACAAACACAAACATAAATTCACAACCCATACCATCCATCCACCCATCCATAACCCCCATAGTTCATCAACCCACCATCCACCATAGCCCACACTTTAATTTCAGCATCTTACAGCTAAACTGTAACGGACTTAGAAATAAAATAGCAGATATTACCAACTTCATGTACGACAACAACATCAAAATAGCCGCCATACAGGAGACCAAGCTACCCAGGGAGTGCACCATTACATCTGCGGGCAACTATAACATATTAAGGAAAGACCGGGAAAGGGATAACGGAGGAGGACTTGCTTTCATCCTCGAACGGAACGTGAAATACAAAGTAACTAATGTTCCAGCCCCCACCAATCCAGATAACATCATCGAGGCGATGTCAATATCGGTAAGGTCGGAGGAAACCGATATCGAAATCACAAACGTTCACATTCCACCAGTAAATAGTATAGGAACCCACTACCACCCGAACATCATGCATCTCCTCCAGGGTGAAAATAAGATCATTCTAGGTGATTTCAACGCACATCATGAGAGCTGGTATTCCCTCCTTCTAAACGAGCCAGAGCCGACCAGGGTCACTGCAAGATGCTCTAGCTCCCCAGACCTCACCATTGCTAGTCGGTCACTTTTAGCCTTTACCACCTGGCAGACGTATACTGCCCTTAGCTCCGACCACTTACCCATAGTGGTCAACATAGAAAAACGCAGCGACTTTATGGAACCTGACCGACAGACGTACGTGAACTACAATAAGGCCAACTGGGAAGGTTTCAGGATCTTCATTGAGGATAACCTTGAACATATACTCCCTCCCGCGTGCGTTAGAAGTGGTGAGAGGCAATTCCGAACAATTGTTCAAAATGCGACGAAGCGTTTTATTCCCGCCGGCAGAATTAACAACACCAGGCCGAACTACCCTTCAGATGCCGCGCGCCTGGCTCAACAGTGGGATAACATTAGAGCGGCAAACCCAGCGGACGAGAGGCTAGAATCTTTGAACATAAGAATAAACAAATTGGTGAACGGGAACAGACGTTCCAAATGGCTGGAACACCTAGAACGCTGCTCCTTAGCTCCCAAGAAACTGTGGAAGACCATCAGAAACCTATCTGGTTCTAAAATGAACAACAACCTCACCGCCATTGAATTTGAAGGTAGGCAATATATTGAGGGCAAAAAGTGCGCCAAAGCATTCTGCAAGCAATTTGTCGAACACCCAACTGAGCAGAATAAGAACAAGAGAGCAACACTGAGGCTGCTAAGGAACCTGTGTAGAGACCAACAAGCACAGTCATTTGAGGAATCCGCGGTGGCCTACATCATCACCAACGCCAAACCATCAAAGGCATTGGGACACGACGGACTGTCCATGCTTATGCTGAAGAAGCTGGGCGAGAGGGCTTTGAGGTTCCTTACCAGATTAATAAACCTGTCATTGCACAGCCTGGTGATACCTGACATCTGGAAGGTCGCTAGGATCATCCCGATCCTGAAACCGAACAAACCAGCGACCAAAGGAGAATCATACAGGCCGATCTCCTTACTATCACCAATGGTAAAGATCCTCGAAGCCCTGCTTTCAAACAGCACTTCCCACTGGCAGAACACCAACATGGCTTCAGGGAAGGGCGAAGCACCACCACGGCTCTCACCGAAATAACAACTAGGATAGCTGACGGACTCAACCAACAATGACCGTGTCAACGAACTGTCGTTGCGGCCCTTGACCTTTCAAAGGCCTTTGACACGGTCGAACACCCCACACTCCTGAGAGATATACTAAATTCAACCTTGCCCAACGACCTGAAACGCTGGACCTCCAATTACCTTGGAGGTAGGCAGGCATACGTTGAGTTTAGGGGACAAAAGTCCTCTCACAGGAGAATAAAGATGGGTGTCCCACAGGGGGGAGTCCTGTCGCCTATCCTGTTTAACATCTACCTCACCTCACTCCCAACGCCACCTCCGAACATCTCCTTGGTCTCTTACGCGGACGACTGTACGGTCTTTTCCTCGGGCATTAACGTCGACGAAGTCAGCTCCAACATAACCACCTACCTCTCGTCCCTGGTGGAATTCTTTCGGGAAAGAAAATTACGAATATCTGCACCAAAATCAACGGTATCCCTCTTCACGACATGGATGAAGGAAGTAAGAATTACGTTAAACGTCGCAGTGTAAGGAAACATCATTCCCACAGTTAGGTACCCAAAGATCCTCGGGGTCACCTTCGACAACTTGCTTCACTTCGCCGCACATGCGACTAACATCAACGCCAGCGTGAAGAGAAGAAACAAGGTCCTAAAGGCTCTGGCTGGCACCACATGGGGAATGGACAAGGAAACCATCCTCTCCACCTATAAGGCTATCGGACGGTCTCTCCTCAATTATGCTGCTCCAATCTGGACATCATTCCTGAGTGACACACAGTGGAGGGCACTACAGACGTCGCAGAACAACGCCCTGCGAATAGCCACAGGATGCGTGAGGATGACCATCTCCATGATGAGACGAAGATGCTGACGGTCAAAAGACACAACGAGCTGCTCACAAAACAATTCCTCATAGCCTGCTACCAACCTTCCCATCCAAACCACCACATAGTCTTAAATGTTCCCCCTCCTCGTCGCATAAGACAAGACCTCACCACATACAACTCAGACATTGTACACCTCATACCCTCAATAACCGACACACTGTCCGTCAGGGAGGCACAAAATACTCTTCACAATGCCATCGTCGCGACGGCCAGAGACGAGCTCAGCCATAACAAGGTCATAAATCAGCACCCACCACCCATAGCCGATTCGGAAAGGCAGCTACCAAGAGTAACGAGGACTATTCTGGCCCAGCTCAGATCAGGATGGTCAAACTTCCTGAATAGCTACAGGGCTAGAATTATCCCGGGAACCCAAGATAGCTGCCCATCATGCAACCAAACACCGACAACCGACAGCCCTGCGGCCAGTAGACCTATGGCTGAACCCTACGATGACAGCTAACTTCCTCGGACTACGTACCACATGACGTTAACAACACGCACATATAACCAACAACAACAATCCCTTCTCAAACCCTTGCCATCCCCATCAAATTACACGGCACACAACAAATAGAACACATAAACTAAAATTATCTTTATATTACATACAGGGAAAAGCTTCCGGAGACAACAGCCGAACTGTTACAACAACAACAACTATTTTATATTATGGTCTATATTTCTATTTTTTCTTTACTATTTTTTTTACTGAATTTTAAAACCATTTATTTTATATATTTATTATATATATTATATAATTTTCATATATAAAATAAAAGTCATGAAATTTGTTTGCAGTATGTTAAATATACATAACGACGCCTCCATTCTATAACGTTCTAAGTACACGTTTTTAATGTTCTTGCATTTTTAAATTATACGTTCTCTAACTTAAATACTGTCAAAATTTGGTTAAGATGCGCCGATCCGTTCGGAAGTTATAGGGAAAAATCTGCTTAAAATACACTTAAAGTCATATGTCGCGTGAAAACTTTGAGAGCTCATAACTCAAAACACACTTTTTCGACTTAGGATGTTATAGAACGGAGGCGTCGATATGTCGTCTTGCATTGATTTTATCGTCAAAATGAGCCTCACAGGCTAATGTCAGTAAGATTAAGGGTTAAGAAATTGCATTTCTAAATTTAAAAAAACGATTGAAATATGCTTTTACCAACAATTTAAGTTTAATTTTGATTGCTTATAAGTATGTACACTAAACACCGATAATTTTGTTTGCTTCTGTATCAATTTTCCTTTAAGTATCTTTTCGTCCTCTTTCTCTGTTAAATTTTTCTAATTAAACTGATAATGTGCATTTCTGCTCACATAAAGAATATTTGTCAAACGTTTGATTAAATGGTTTCCACATTTGAATTATTGGTTGTATTAGTAAACTGTTTTCTTTGTTCAGATATAATAGGACAAAAATGGAAAAGGAGAAAATAAATGAAGTAGTATAGGGATTAGTCCTTGAGGGAATAGAAAAATTTATATCGATACAGAAGTCCAATTATGAAGTTAAAATTTTTCTTTCAAAATTTTATCTTTTTTTAGCACATTCAAATAAAAACTTTTTTTATTCTTTATAAATAGCTTCATTCAAAGAATTTGAAAAGTTGATAAAGATTACAACTGCCTTTTGGGATGCAAAATGAGTTGTAAAATGTTAGAATAAAAAGTAAAACAGTCATTGAATATTATTGGAGTATTGATACACGAGGAAGTGAAATGAAAATTCAACAGTAAATTGAATTCAACGTACGTAATTACACTGGTGGCATATACACTAAAGCAACTGACTTAATATTTAGACGTTTCCATTACAGTATCTTGTAAACCAAAACAAATAACACGGTGCGACAGTTATTCACTATGTTGGATAGAACTCATAAAATTTTTTTTTATTTTTCTCGAACCCTTCAAACTTGTATTATTTGACAAAAACGGTTTTTTGATCTTTTCATGCAAAATTATTGATTACCCAATATTTTTGAACCTATTTTCCAAATCCAAAGTTTTTTAGAAAGGAAAGAGATGGGCCTTCGGTCATCGAAACCAACCTCTTATACGGTGTTGCTTTCTGGTGAACTGCTGTGGACAGACAACACAACGTCAGACTTCTTGACAAGGTCAGAAGGTCTGCCGCCATTTATATAACTGGCGCTCTGCGCACCACCCCCACGAAAGCCTTGTTCACAATGCTCAACTGGCTTCCTTCTGTGCTTCTCGCTAAGCAGGCGGCTAAGTTTGCTGCGACTAGACTTAATGCCCTGTCTCGTTGGCACATTGTACTTCTGGTCACTCCACTATTCTGGAGGATGATCCACTGGCCCCCGTGAACATGGACTATCTCCCTGCTGAATATTGTCTCGATAGGGGTTTCCACTTTCTGATTCCGAGTACGGACGACTGGAATCCTAATACGGTTGTCCCCCCGGAATTCCTGGATATATATACCGACGACTCTAAACTCGATAATGGGGTTGGAAACTGGACCTGAACATTTCTCTCCGTCTGCCGGACTGCTGCAGCGTGTTTCAGGCGGATGTGACGGCAATTTACCGGGCCGCATCCTCGTCAACGGTGCTCCTTTCACTCGCGTCTCGGTCTTTTCTGATAGTGAGGCCGCGATAAGATCTCTATCGGGTTTCGTGAATAACTCTAGGATCTTTTGGGAATGTCGCCGCAGTCTCGACCTTCTTTCTGGGCGCTTCACCTGTGTCTAACTGGTGTGGGTCCCCGGGCACAGTAATATTCCGGGAAACTGTAGGGCCGACGAGCTCGCCAGAGCTGGTGCGCTCCTTTCGGAATCTGCTTCAATTGAATTGGGTATGCCACTTGCCTCGGTCAAGTTGGACATTTCGCAGAAATTCTTTCGGAACGCCAACCTATCCTGGGTCAATGAGGAGGGAGGGTCGATGGATAGATGGCGTACCAACCAATTACTTGGACTTGGTCGTAACGTCATCTGAACCACATTGGCCTTGCTCACAGGTTATTGCGTTATGGGTAGATACGCGGAGAGAATGAGGCTCCCATTTAACGACTTCTGCTTTGGATGCAGATCTGCTGAGGAGGACGAGACTGTTATACACTTTCTTTGTCAATGCCCATCTCTTGCGAGGTGTAATTATAGGTTATTTGGCTCTTCATTTCTTGTCATCTTGACGGAGCTATCATCTATTGATATCAAGGCTACAGCTTCGTTCATCAAACTTTCTGGCTGGTTTTCCAGTGTGCTTTTGATATGCAGCCCTTGCGCTGACCAACTTCTTCCTCTTTCCTGATTTTGGTGGAACTTGGTCAGTACAGGGACTGCGTTCACTCGTGGCATAACAACGGGCCGCTATGCGTGCTCAAGTGAGCTTTGTGATATCAGAGCCATCACTCCGACATAACCTAACCTATAAATAACAAGCATACACTATTGTATTTTCTAACAATACACTCAATACAACAATACTAACAATACACTCAATACAATGAATGTGAATTGCCCAAATTATGAACATGCACACATACGTAAACGTGCTTAATGTCTTCTTATCGGTTATTGATTAAATATCTTATATCAACATATTCATAATAATTGTGTTTTAGTTTTAATTTGATTTCAATTATATTGAACGTACACAGAAATCCATATTCATATAGGGTTAGGTTTGGTCTATTTGAATAGCACATGTGAGATGGAGTTTGTTTATAAATATTTATTATTTATTTTATTGAATCTCATACAGAAATACTTTTTCGTTCTCTTAAACTTTCGTTAAGCGTATTCACTTAAACCATCACATCCGTTTGTATGAATATTGTTTGCTTACGTAGGCTGCAAAGTGTTATTGGATGCAAGAGTTCGTAAACATGTTTCCGGTGTTATATTTGAGGAAGTAACAGGTGGTAAATTTTTGGTAAATATTTATATATAAACACACACACCTTTGCTTATGCCATTTTTCAGAGGTAAACTATCGTAGATATTTACTTGTGTAAACAATTGACAATAACACGTCCGGTACTTTTACTGTTTTTGTTGCCAAAGTCACTCTAATGACTTGAGTTTCTTTGTCCTGGTGTTTACAATGCTTCAATCCAGGTAACATATTGTTACGTTTAAAATTAAAATAATCAACAAAAGCTACAAAAACAATGGAATTGTTTACATGATCAACGAATAAACAAATATATAGCAACAACAACAGTATACAAAAGGGGATAAGCAAGTAAACAAACAGGCGACAACAACCCTGCAAGGAAAAACGTTAACCAAAACACAAACAACAATAACGTAAACATGTTTACATTTATAGAGATTTCACGAAGGGAAAGTCATTCTCCTTCAAGAGCATTCATCAGACTGTTTACCCAGCGATATAAAGGGCAAGACAAAGAAGGCAACGGAATCAGAAAGTATTCAGCCAGCCTTGCGTGTGAAGAGAATAATCGTGGCTTGAAGATCTCCGTTGTAAAGATCTGTGGAACAATTGTTAGTGTTTACGCGGAAGAGTGTAAAGAAGAATAACAAATAAACCAAATTGTTGTTGTTTAAATCAAGTTGCGAACAGAGGCACACGGAATTGTGCGAACAATAAAGGATTTATTTAAAACTAAGCACAAATTTTTTTTATTTGCAATCTACGAAACGTTTTTAAAAGGGTAAAAACGTAACAATATATTTAAGAAAATCTTTGTCACTTGTTGCTGTTTCCATAACTGAATAAATCCATCCAAAGATGGAAGCTTGGAGCGTCACTTCAGATATGATTACCTCTTCTAGTTCAGTGTGCTCTGAGTTTGTTAGATAGATCCTTACCATTCTTAAAACCTATGCGCAGATTTTGCTCGCAGAGATTTTCTCAGCACTCCTGAGGTGTTTCATGAACCAACAGGCTATGATGATCAGGCTAATCCCTTTCCCATATATCTAGATATCTGTTGTTTGCTCCGTGGATCTACTATTACACCAGGCGATGGCACCCTTCCTTTAATTAAAACTTAAACTGCAATGGACTTTATTCCTACCCTTTGACGCAATATTTCAAAGCTGAACGTTTGAATTGAGTTGAGTCAACGAGCCAATTGTCTTTTCGGGTTACTTTCCTGTTAATGCTCTTGAACGCATCTTCAGTTGTTGGCAAGCTTTTTCTTTTGGCATTACCAACGGTAGACTTCTTGTTTCAGAAGCTATGCCTCTTTCGTCACAGAGCTCATACTCCATTCGATCCGAGTGATTTTGTTTGTTTTTATTGGGTCTTTTTGAAGCACTTTCTTTTCTTTTTTAAGCACTTTCTGTCTTTAAATTTAACTAAAAAATGTGAATTTTTCACTCATTTAAAGGAGTTGTGAATGACATTTTAAGTTAAATATATCACCGTTCAAATGTCCTCTGCGACTTCTCTAGATAGAGTGCATTTGAAATGTAAAAATTCCCGTGGCTCTAGCAAATAACTTAGATTGAATTTGACCGATAGCACAGTGTGTGACTCATCTGCGGCTAATGAAAACTACCCGTGAACAAGTCTAGTGTCGTAGAATCACACGATCTCAGTAGTCACATCACTTTACTTCCGCCTGAGATGATCACGCCTTCAAACCGGTCATGAGGAATACCCAATGTGGCAGAAGCTTGATAGCACTTAGCGCCGTCCTGTTGAAACTACATGTCGGTTGTGTCCAGACTATTAAATTCAGGCCAAAAAGAAAACAGTCTTCGGTATCGTCCCCATTCCGTTGTTTGTCTACGTAGCCATTCATTCAGAAATGGGCCTCAGAAGTGAAAATGATGACGACACGTTGTCCGGAACGAACACCCATTTTGATGAAACAATTTTTTTATTTGCCCGTATTGTTGAACACTTTGCAGCTTCATACCAACTCAAAGTAAGTACGACTTCGTAAAGATCTACTTGTATAAATTTTATCAAAGTTGTAAAACCTATACAGTGTTCAGATATGCACCTTTATTGCGTAAATCGCAATAAACGCCATTATTGAGCTGAATATTGCATATAAAGTTTCAATTAATTATTGCACAATATATACGCAAATTGTTATAATATTCAGTGAAACTTAAAATGCAGCACTGTCATAAGAATGTTTATATTAACACTTAATCTACCAATACTTCTTGTATTTCTATTCCTACTCCATTCTCTTTCTACAATATATTATTTAAAATTTCTAATGATTTAAAATAGTTTGAATGTTTCGATATTTTGGGGATAAGGACTACAACAAAACAATGAAATACGAAACAAAACCACACTAGAAAATTTTTACTGTAATGATCGCTTGGAGTAGAGTGAATATCCATCTGCCAGAAAACTAACAAACTACCTCAATATACTGAATCATATCAGACAATCATCAAGATACAGAAACTGTGCTCAGGGCAAATAACTTCCCGCAGTAGTCAGGGCAGATTACATGCATTCCTCGATGTATTTTTTAATAGAAGTCGTAAAGGCAAATAGCGGTGTTATAATGTTATATTCAAGATATTCTGATAAAAAGAAATCTTAAATGAGTCACGGTAGGTTTAGTGTTAAATTTATGAATTGTTATAAAAAAAAATAAAAAAAAATGTATTCGTTTTCAAGCCGTCAAATGATTTTTGAATTAGCTGATTTGTGTATGTCTGAACACTTAAAATAATTTTGCCAATTAAACGAATATTGGACGCAATTAAAATTCATGCCTAAACATAGTACCATGTGTGGCTTAAATAAGAAACCACAAACGGTAAATATGTTCATTTTATCCAAATTTGAGTATCCACAACGAAACTCTAGCGATTCTTCTGTAGACTCCTTAATATCATCATATACAATTTCCTCCCATAGTTCACATGGTTTACCCTGAGTAACTGTAATGTTATGAGATTATATATTCGGTATTAAAGAGTAAAGTCGGAATGAAATCAGAATAATGGATATCCATTAATATGCATTAATTGAAAGACTTTTACATGAAAATCCTTCATGCCCATGTATGAAATTCACATTTAAAGCCACATTCAATCAGTTCTTACCATTTAATTTAAAATTAATTGCTCTGATTCGGCAGTTGAATAATTTTTTTTATTTATTGTGCATCTCTTGATAACTCATTCAATTTAAATTTAATGAAAGGAAAAAAATTAATGCCAGTTTATTCACGGAAATTTATCAACAGATTCCATTTTATTAACTGCGAACGAGTAATTACATTTCATTACGCAGTGAAATTTCAATTAATCTGTCAATATGAAAAGAAAATATTTTAAATCTGTTTTTAAGTTTACAAAAGAGATTTGTTGAATATAAATTTAAGGAAAATAATAACTTTTTTATTATAAACTGTTAAAATTTTTTGGATATGTTCGTTACCTAAAAATCACTGGCGGAAATTACAGTGCTTCTATATTTATTTTAAAAATCGCTATCAGAAACTAATCTGTTATAGAGACAACGCTAAATGATGACAGAGTGAGTGAAAGTTTCATTACCCTCCTAGGAGTTGGTGGCCCTATAGCGAGTGAGGCAAAGATCTACAATGTTTCTAATCACTGTGCATACTTCAAATAAATGCCCTCAGATTTGCGTCAACTTTGATCGCGCTCGTTTCACCTCAGTTTTTAACGACAAGAAAGGAACACCAATCGAGGTTGACTTATTCTAGTAGGTAGTCTGCTGGCTTATTATACGTCAGCCCACGGTTTAAACTCTAGGTCAGACATTTCCAACAGAACGAAATATGAAGACAATATTTCTTCGGCGACTTTCAGCAGATTTTTGGCAAAAAAGTTTGAGAGCAAATAAAATTACCATGAAAAGTTTCTCAAAAATCTGTCGTTCGGAGTGGAATTTAAACTGTAGGTCTCGCCACTTATTGTTAAAATTATTACACACAACATGAGTGGTGTGAGAAACTAGATTGTAGACCTGACAGAAGGTTTGTAATGTTCAATTAAGTAAGAATATCTCACCATATCATTAAGAGATGTTTGGCATCTTTAACCAACATAATCATCATCAAGGCTTCTAGAGCTGCTTGTTAATCAGTAAGGATTCGAATTGTGTAGATTGTATAAGCTTCTAAAACCTTAAATAATCTGGAGCTAATGTTCCAAACGTACATTTCTGACTAAAGGCATTCATTAAATTGGATTTTTATGAGAACAAGCATTGAATTAAAGCAGCATACATTTTTATAAATCTTAGCACTGAAAACTACTGCACATAAGTTCAATTACCACGTTAATATAACAGCATTGCAAGAGTAACTGGTTTAAATCAGAAAAAGAAGAAAAAACACACAAAGCAGACAAATAAAGACAAGCACAACTTAACATTCTAACTCTTTGAAGCTATTTTGTCTAAAATTATGACTAATTTGTCATCATTCTTCTTTTTATTGTAGTACACTTGTTGTCATTCGTAAACTGACAACGAAAATCGCCTAAAGTAATTTAAGTTCATTGTTTTATGATTCATGTCGACTATATAGAGATTCACGCTGTTATTTCATTTAATTCATATGAATTGCAGCAATTTTACGTTTTGATAAGCATAAGTATTTCACGCTTAGGATGCCGAGAAATCTGAATGTGAAGAGATGTGAAATTCGCGCTTTTCAACTCATTCACAAGAATTACAATGCAACTGAAATAAAAAGTTAATAAAATAGTTAAATTGTTCATGTTGGATCAAAACTTTGTTATGCTCTTTAAGACTTGCTTTTATTAACTTAAAACTTTAATTTTAAAATGTAGTTTATTAATCAGCCTACATTTTAAAGAAGGGATTTTATAATACCAGGCTTAATTTGGTCAGATTTACATTTTTCTGGTAATTTAAAGAAAATAAATTACTCTAACAAAAATGATACTCTTAAGCAAAATTATATACTTTTTAGGAGAATCAAAATTAAGTATAACGGTTTCTATAGTACTCTTTACATTCATATTTATATAATAATAAATTAATAAAAATATTTTCTTCTTTAGTTTTCTAACAATTTAACAGATTTTATGTAGTCATTCCCTCATTCCCCATTGAAACTTTACTGTATACGTGTAAATTCCCCACAGATGAAAACTTTTCGTTTCGTATATTTTGTAGTCTCCGGAAGCGTTCCACAAAATGTTGGTAAATTTTTTTTCTTCTTTTATCTTTTAACAAATAAAATATTTATTTTTAATATTATCTAGTAGTTTTTTTCTTACCAGTGAGTTTAAAATTTTTTTTCTATACACAGTTTCCCATCCCAGTTAAAAAGCTTGTAGTGTTTCTACCTCTGTATTGCTGATTTATGTATTTTTGATGTATGATGCTTATTTGCAAACCAAATATACTGTAGAAAAGAGTGAATTATTTAAAAACAAATCATATCGAATGAAATTTTTATCACAAATCTATCATAGCTTTTCCCAAGAATTCTTATTCAAAGAAACTGTTTCTATCAAAATTTACACAATGCTTGTGGCATTAATTAAATACACCCATGTATGTGTTGGGTTTCAATGAAACTCTTTATTGTTCACACTACTTTTGTGTGCCACCGTTTACAACTTGACGAATATAACAATAATTGCTATTCTTCTTTCCTTACAACGCAGATCTTTTCAATGGCGATCTTCTAACCACGACTGTTATCTTCACACGCAACGCGCCTTCACACAAGACTGACTGCATTCTTACTACTCGTTGTCTGCTTTGTCTTGCCTTTTTATATGCCCATGTAATCAATCTGATGAAGGTTCTTGAAGTCGAACGCTTGGGGTCTCGCCTTCTTGAGAAGTCTATAACGACTTCATTGTTGTTTGTGTATTTTATTCACATTGTTTGTTGTTGCGTTCTCGCTTACTTGTCTACGCTCTTTTTTTTCATACTTAAGTTGTAAACAGACCCAAATCCAAAACCAATTAAATTAGAAACGAACTTAAACCCAGAAGAAAGTAAACCATTATTCCTATTACCCATCCCCTTTCGCAGCTCGTATATTAAGTAATAAAATCCACGTAATAGTAATCACATTAAAACTACTTGAAAAGGTACAAAACTCTTTAATATTCATACATTTTCAGTTCAGTTCTCGCATAGACTGAGCATTTGCATATAATAACTGTAAGTGAACAACAAGTCAACAACAGAAACATACGGTTGTGGTAGTAAATTAATTAAAACTTCCTGTAATTGGGTATACGGGAGAATAAGTGACAGCATGAAATGTAACAGTGTGCTCGTATGTAGGACTAAAGCTTGAAACTCTGAACTGGAAGCTTGAACATGGTTGTGTTCACAATATTAAAATCTCATGTTTAATATAATAAAATAAGAAAACAACAACATAGAGTGCTAAAGTATTACTCAAACAGTAAAAACAATGCAGAATACATTCGACAAATAAAAAAACAGTTTTGCACAAGTTATCATATTTCAATCAGATCTAGAAAACTAACTATAAAGCCAGCATAAAAACTGACTGTTCCAATTGCTAAATACATATTTAATCGTAAATCGAGCTTTGTATCAAAAATGAAACATTCCAATTTTTGAAACAATATAACTTTAATTCAGGAAATGTTAGATGTCTGATAAATTTTTTAATTCGTTAGTATTGTTATTGCCATTATTTTAAACCAAATAAAAAAGAAAATTTCAAAAAATTTCAGGACTTAAAAAATTCAAAAACTTCATAATTCTGGCTTATGATACATACGACTTTCCTAGTGATCCTTTGGTGTTGTGCTTTTTTTAAGTTTTCAATGATTTTTTTAAGTTTTCAAAGATCTTGTAAAGTTTTATCGTAAATAATACGTTATTTATGGTATCTGAGAAGGAGTTGATAGTTAAGTATTGAATGAAAATGATCAGGTTCAGTTATCTGTTCTTGATATTGATGAAGTAATTGAAGTCTAGTATGTAGCGTGTTAAGTTATTAGACTTCAGATCAGAGTTCAAACCTCAGGTCAGACATTTCCAATTTATAATGAAAGGTTGTAATGGTCGGCTATGTATGTATATTAGGGTGGCCCCAAAATAAAAGTTGCGAATGTTCCCGACTAAAATAAAAGTTTGATTCATTCTAAGACAACGTTTCTCAAAATTTTTGTCCTGGGGTCTATTTGGTGAGCTGGATCAAAGGATAAAAAGGTCCTTTTTTGAGGTTTTTTGGACTTTTTTCATATTTCTTCCAAAGGAACTATATAAAAATTTGGTATCATATGAAAGGTCTTTAAGAGGCGCTACCAATAGGTTATCAGAAATTTTAAAAAAAATTTTGAAAATTCAAAAATTTTGAAAATTTCGGAAAAAATTTTTGTTTTTTTTTAATTTTTCATAGAATTTATTTAACTAAATTGTTGAAATTTCTTGATTATAAAGACCATGTAATTTAACCAAAATGGTTTTTTCCGTTTTTCAAAATTCAATCTAGTTCAATTTTTTTTTTTAATTTTTTAAACCTAATTTCTTCTCTATCTGATAATCTCTGTTAACTCAATTCATATATGTAATGGGCATCAAAATAACGCAAATTTTATAAGCTTCCCATTGATGTATAATTTCTTATACTTTTATTTGGTTATACAAGGAATATTTCAATTTAAACCAAAACATTTGCTATACATCCCTATATAATGTAATTTTCTTGTTATTCCTTAAGAATGTGGTTGTTTATTTTAAGTAGCAAATGAAAAACTGTTTATTACATATATTTTGACATTGTATTAGTATATTATTTGCTTAATGATAAATATTGGTTAATAGTTGTAACTAAAAAATACAAATTCATAGAAAATATTTTAATATTAACATAAGATTTTTCATTTACATTTATTAACAAATGCGTTTACATGAGTTTATTCTGTTAGCAATATGAGAAGATCGATTTTTTCCGATTACTCAAAGCATGGATTGACTGACAAAATGATTTTTTTTTTGTAAAAAATAAAGAAGAGATTTTTTGGCTTTAAATTTTACTAGTTATCATTGGTTTAATACAATTTCTTCATTACTTTAAAAATAAACAACAAAAAACATCAACATTAAAAAATTATTATTATTATTACGGAATAACACGAAAATTACATTATAGTATCGCAAATGTTTTGGTTTAAATTGAAATATTCGTTGTATAACAAAATAAATTATACATGAATGGAAAGCTTATAAAATTTGCGTTACTTTGATGTCCATTACATATATGAATTGAGTTAACAGAGATTGTCAGATAGAGAAGAAATTAGGTTTAAAAAATTTAAAAAAAAATTTAACTAGATTGAATTTTGAAAAACGGAAAAAACCATTTTGGTTAAATTACATGGTCTTTATAATCAAGAAATTTCAACAATTTAGTTAAATAAATTCTATGAAAAATTAAAAAAAAAACAAAAATTTTGTCCGAAATTTTCAAAATTTTTGAATTTTCAAAATTTTTTTTAAAATTTCTGATAACCTATTGAAAGCGCCTCTTAAAGACCTTTCATATGATACCAAATTTATATATAGTTCCTTTGGAAGAAATATGATAAAAACCCAAAAAACCTCAAAGAAGGACCTTTTTATCCTTTGATCCAGCTCACCAAATATTGACCCCAGGACGAAAAAATTGAGAAACGTAGTCTTAGAATGAATCAAACTTTCATTTTAGTTGGGAACATCTATACCTTATTTTTTCTCCATACAAACGGGGCCACCCTAATGTATATATGTAATATTCCTGCTGTTGAAGACTCAGAAGAAGATGAAAACAGCCGCTTGTCTTATGAACTGATGAAAGTATTGGCAGCAACAAACATGACAACAGGATATTTATCGCCAAACATGGTACTACTTGGAACAGACAAACAAACAAAAAAAGTGTTTTGTCCTAAGTTTTATTTCATAGATATTACAGAAGGATAATATTTCGGTTAACTACGTACGTATGGGATAACAGAATTATTCGCTTTGATAATGTCCTACTCGGAAATGATGATAAATATACACCTATTGCGCCTTTTCGAAAAATGAGCTGAAAGTCTTTCAGCTTTTAATAATCCTAATAATATTGCCGCTATAGATGAGTAACTAATTGAATTTTATGGTCGTTATAAATTTCGTGGTCCACCGAAATCGAATTCGTATTTTTAGGGTCAAGTACATGCTACGTGCTTAGCAACTCGTTACAGCCGTATTTAGAAAGCTTGTATGCGGGAAATCAGAGAGGAATCAAAGTGAGAGCATTGTTATTGACATAATTGATGTTCTGTTGCAAAGGGGAATTTTTTTTACCTCACATGACGTTGATAACAAATATTTCTAACGAAATCTAACTATGGTTTGTACCATCAGGTTTCATCAGTCTTACTGATGCGAATGACAGTACAGCGGCCCCATCTGAACAATTGGAAAAACAAATTATTACCATTTAGAAAAAAATAAAACTAAACTGACATGAAGTGTTTGACTTTTACGTAAAAAACAGCAATGTATATCATGTGAAAAATTTTGGAGTAAATTTCATAAAAGTGATAATAAAATGTTATAATATAAAATAGTTTTATTAAAACAAATTAAAATAAATCGAATTATATAAATTTTTTAACAAAATCTATCAATAATCGTGACAATTCTATGTAGTACTACTGTGTATCAAACGTGATATATTACTAGATTTATGAAATTTTTTTAAGGCTCGATCTACGGTTAAAAAATAAAAAAATTACTGTGCCGAGGATGAGCTGTATTGCTTACAAAGATAATCAGCGCTCCATGTTACCAGAATTTGAGAAGCACTATATTAAAGTTGCACCCTCAAAGCGCACTTATATCAATTAAAATATTATAGAAGCAGAGATCAGTGCAATCGAGTCAATTTTTATTTTAAAAATTCCAAACTGACATACACTTGGTTTAATAAAGCTAATTACACATATTAGTACCGGAAGCTTCATTTTTGCTAAATTTTCTATCCAAACTTTTTCGAACACTAACATAATTTATACAACAAAATATAGAAGTAGATATTTCAAGTACTTACGCACGGTATTGCAATTTTCTTATTATTATTATTATTATTTTCTTTTTTTTTGTAAAACATATTTACTTGTATTCATGAAAAAGCCTGCATAAATTTATTTCATGGGCCTAGCTTTAGTTATGTAAACAATATTCAGTTCACAAAACTGTTGACTCAATGCTGAAATTGTACTCAGTTGAGTGTTCACAATAACGGTGATGTAGCCGTAGTAAGTTATTGTTCGTCACCTTCAGACTTATTAGCCCTTTTACTAAGAAATATTTAAATTTGTTTGTTTGTTTTCCAAATACTCGCAATATTTATCAATAAATGCGGTTGAAATATTTTAATAAAATTTTATGATATTTTAATGTTTATTTACTTGTTTTTACAATTCACACAATATTCGTAAACAAATACACTCAGAAATATTATTTTTCGGTGTTTGCTTAAAGTAAGTAAGTATACTCACAGGTGCTAGAGGTGGATACGAAGTGTTGGATTGCTTAATGTACAATGCAAATATGTATATTGTTACGAAAATGGAAATGGTGTTACATCGTTTAACATTAAAATGATAAACAAAAGCTACACAAACAAATACAATGAACTTGTTTACATGATCAACAAATAAACAAAAATATAGCAACAACAAGAAAAAACAGACAACAATAACACTGCAATTACAAACGCAAACAAAATACACAAACAACAATAATGTAAGCAACATGTTTATATTTATAGAGATTTCGCGAAGGCGAAGTCATTCTCCTGTTTACCCTCCAATATAGAAGGCAAGACAAAGAAGGGAACGGAGTCGGAAAGAATTCAGTCAGTCTTGTGTGAAGACGTGTTGCCCGTAAAGAGAATAATCGTGGGTTGAAGATCTCCGCCTAAAAGATCTATTGAACAATTGTTACTTTTTACGCAAAACAGTGAAAAGAAGAATAACGAATAAAGAAATTGTTGTTGTTTACTTCAAGTTGTGAACAGTGGCACACAGAATTGTACGAACAATAAAGGATTTATTTAAAACTAAACACAAATTATTTTTATTTTTTATTTACAATCTACGAACTCATATTTCTAAAAGGTAAAAACGTAACAATACAAATTGTTTCTTAAAATTGCAAAGAAAACGGGTACTTTAAGCATCGAATTGAATATACCAGAATTTTTTGTGTTCTTCGTTGGTATTTGCCGCCATTCACCCATGACCAAGTTTTTATATTGACTTTTCTTTGAGGATTAGCGACAACGCAACTGTTCTTCCAAACGATCTCCTAAACAGAAATTTAGGCAGTCAAATATAAGATACAGTTTGAGTCTTTGCAAACTAAGTCTTTAACTTTTAATGATGCTGCGGGGTTCTGACAACTAGAAAATTTAACAAAAGACTGCAGATATGTTATTCCACTCACATCTTATATCTTCTTTCAATTGCTTTACTAATTTTAGAGTGTATTTATGCTGTAGTTTTTGGTTAAAGCAACGGAAATTATAACCCAATTTAAATGCGTTCCACGAATTAAAACCATTCAATAAGTAACATAAACATAAAGGAAAAGTACCAAGTCATAAATTTCTAAATGTACCTGATCGATTTTTAATCAATAATTGGAGTGAATGCATTATGCTCATAGTTAATCACCCTTATTCTGGTTGTCGTCGTCGACGCAAGACGACGTCGACTTAGTATTGACAGTTTGTCGTTATTGACAGTTATCGATGACTGTCGACACACATTTGGTATTCTGTAAGTCAATACTTAGTCGATATTGTGTTGTGTCGACTTTGATTTTGTCGACGTCATTTTTGGTAACGACAAGCATTAAAAAACTAACTCTTATGGTGAATTGTTATTGCCATACGTTAATCTTCCTTAGCCCAATAGCGGTATGGCTCGCCTTGATATCCATAATACAGTTACACGTCGCCAAATGATTTCTCATAAAACATTCGGCATTCTGCCCACAGGTACCAGGTTTTTACATTTCTCATTAACACATGCCCTGTCCGACAGGCAGTCGGAATCAAACATTCCGGTCGACAACCTTCATAAGGATTGCCAAACATTGACAAGATGCAATGCCATTTTGTTAGCGACATTAATCATAGGGTCCACAAGGTTATGGATTGCAAGGGTCGAACACTTCAGGTGGATTTTGTTGTATGGGAGAGCATTGTGCAAATGGATTACCAGTATAGCCAGACTCACAATAACACATTGGAGTGTGGCTATTAACACGACAAACTGCACTTTGGCCACAACGTCCTGAGCAGGGGTCCTTACGTTTCTAATTAATACAAGTTTGTTGCGAGGGACATTCAGAGTGTGTAACGCATTCAGAGCGGCAATTAGGTAGTTGTCCTGTATACTCTGGTAAGCAAGTACATGAAGGTGTTGTCCCTACATCTTTACAGATGCTATTCGGAACACACGGTGAAGGTTGACGAGGATTCGAAGCAAAAACATCCTTTTGAGGTTCAACTACAGACATTCAAAATCGTATTAATAGCTAAGTTTTCTCAGCAATTGTAATCCTATCAAACTTACTCACTCTTTGGCACTGAACAAATGGATTTCCTGTATAGCCTTGAATACAAGTACAGAACGGACTGTGGTTTACAACATTGCAAAGCGCAAAACAGCCACATATTCCTGGACATGGATCAATACATCGCTGATTTTGACAGGCCTGATGATAAAAAACTTTTTTTTTTAATAAACCATAAAATGAATCGGATGACTTAAGTATTAGAGATGTGTTTTGTGTTATTACAATATGTAAAATTCATAATTACAAATACGTAGCGTATGAGTGATATTTAATTCCTTTAGTTTCATATACGACATGATAAAAATAATTTTATTGCATACTTTACAGCGTAATTATTCATGCACAAGTAATATGATGCGTATAAGTAATATAATTCAAATTCAATTAAATATAAAGTATACCGTTAACATGGAATTAATAATTTTAGTGGAATTTTTAAAATTTAAAATTTTTAAATTTGTGCCATCGGTTATTCCGAATGGAATCATATCTGGACTTTGTGTAACAGTATCAAGCCTATTACACCTTTTGTAGGCAAATCACATCTTTAGATTAGTAACAGTATGGTTGGGATTATTTACTTCTTGGGGTGCAAAATATGGAGTCACCAGAAAGTTTTCATTATTTTCTCATGGTTTGTAAAAAAATAATAAAAATTATTTTGTTTTATATAAAATAGAAAAAAATTTATAAAATAAATATAAAAAACATTAATTATTCTTACAAATTATTACTTAAAATTCATATAAATTAAAGTACATGGACCTTTGATATGCACTGTATAATTATCCCTTTAGCAAAACTGTTGACAGTTAAGAATTCTGACTTTTTGGTCCATATGTGATGCATACATACATACATACATAACATAATTGGTCATTACAATCCATCAATATTATGGACCTAGTTTCTCTCACCACTTATGTTGTGTGTGTTAATTTTATACACGAGTGGTGGGACCTACAGTTTAAAGTCGACTCCGAACGACATATTTTTGAGAAACTTTTTCATGGCAATTTTTATTTACTCTCAGAGTTTTTGCCAGAAATGTATTTTGTTTTGATGTCTGGCCTGGGGTTCTAGCCCTGGCTTTACATCTAATAAGCCAACACACTACGACTAGACTACTACCATAGGTGATACATTACGGTTTTATGAATGAATTTTAATTAAAACCTAAATTTCATATAATTTTTACAGTACGTTGCTGCTTTAAAATCTCTCCATAACTTCATTTGTAGTACAGTACGCTGTTTATATTTTAATATTTGCTGTAATATTTGCATATATAATCAATTCCTCTAATGTCCATAGGACTCCTATGCGTAGAAGTATAAGGCGAGTTAAGAATTTGATAACAATGTGTGTTGCCAACCGTCGCTTCTTAAACACTTGATAGGGCTATTATCAAAGTGCCCTTTAATTCCACAATATGGCCATATTTCATTGGGTTACTCATAAATACCTACTTCTAATGGAGTTTTTAGAGTTTTATACAATAGACCTGTAGATACTTGATGTAAGAGCAGAAGTAGTTGGTTGATTAAACAGTTCAGTTAAATCTCAAGCTTATAAAATTCTGGATCCACCGCGCCATTGGTCATTGGTCCAGTTTGATTAAACGATATAAGTTGGCCCTGATGTAATCTAAAATAAATTATAATTAAACTTCGTATATATTTTTTTGTAATAATAAATAACGTTGTATTTGGACTTTCCATTTTCATTATTTTTATAAAAATATTGAAATTTGGTAATTGTAAAGGAGCTATATTCGTTAGACGCTTTCTGCAAATTAAATGTTTACATTGACAACATACATTTTAATATTAATATAACATTAATAACAATGACTGCGATTGCAGACTCTGCAAAATCAAATTTAAAGTTTAAAGATGCAAAAGGCGTATTGAATTAAAAATTTCCAATCGTTTGTTTTTTCAAACTTTAATACATATCCTTGCATCACCTCTGTATGTGTGACGACAAAAGGCAATAAGTGTCAGTTCGCCGACCATTTGAACATCCATTATCACTTTCTTTGTTCGTTGATGTAGAAATTGGTGTTGTTGCAGTTGTTGATTTGAGTTGAAACGAAAGCAGACGAAAAATATATTCAAAATTAACTCTAAAATGGAAGGAATACATGAGCAAATAAAGTAAAGACTGAAGTGAAGTAACCATAAGAAAATACCAAAAATTTTCTTTAATGAAGTATTTCTATTTTTTTAATTTAAATCAAATCGTATGTGTTATATCATCGAATTTTTGTATTCATTTAAAAGGTCTATTGCGGCAATTATTATGGAATATAACAGTTCAACAATGCCCACCACGACTTCTCTGTATGGAGCGCATCAGAAGTGTTCAATTTCCTGTGACTCTAGTCGTTAATCAGGCTGAATTTGGCCGATAGCATAGATCGAAAAAGGTTTAACGAGGTCAAATCGCAAGATTTCAGTTTACTGGTTCGGTTAGTTCACATTACCTCCATACCTTCAAAACACTCGTGCAAAATGTCTAATGCAGCATAAGCTGATTTGCATATCGTGACGTCCTGCTGAAACCGATAATCATCTATCTGTAGAGCAAAGATCTCGAAGTTATATGGACCTGTGGCGCAGTCAGCTCCAAGTCTGCAAAAAGTAGGCACACATTGGACTCTCTTGAATTTCATGAGGATTTGTATCATTTTAAATTCGACAATTTTGTTTGTTCAAATACCCATTCATCCTGACATGAAACTCGTCGCTGAAGACAATTATTAAATTAAAATTAAGAACAATTGCCAACCGCTCTGGAGACCATGCTGTAAAAATATTACAGAAATTTATTTTTTAATTCGACGACTTGTTTTTTTATTTTTCTACAATGTATTAACTACGAAGATAGAATTGACACTACTACTAGCTCCTACACATTCTCAAAGGACTTCATCCAGATGTCCACATATACATGCCTAGTGAGATAGTCAGATGAGGAATCTTTGCGATAGTTTAATCCTAAATCGGCTACTGTCGTACAATTTAGGGTAAAATAGTTGAAATAAAGATTATCAACAATATTGCGAATCCAATATCAAAATATATTGAACGAAAATATATTATTACGTTTTTACCCTTTTAAAAACGTTTGAAATATGAGTTCGTAGATTGCAAATAAAAATAAAGCTAAATTTGTGTTTAGTTTTAAATAAATCCTTTATTGTTCGCACAATTCTGTGTGCCACTGTTCACAACTTGATTTGTATAACAACAATTTGCTTTATTTATTATTCTTCTTTACATTCTTCCGCGTACACACTAACAATTGTTCGTTAAATCTTTACAACGGAGTTCTTCAAACCACGACTATTCTTTTCACACGCAACACATCTTCACACAAGACTAACTGAATTCTTCCTGACTTCGTTGCCTGCTTTGTCTTGCCTTTTATATCGCTAAACATGTTGTTTACGTTATTGTTGTTTGTGTATTTTGTATACGTTTGTCCTTGCGGTGTTGTTGTTGCTTCTTTGTTTACTTGTTTATCCCTTTTTTATGCTAATGTTGTTGCTATATTTTTGTTTATTCGTTAATCATGTAGACAAGTCCATTTTTGTAGCTTTTGTTCATCATTTTAACGTTAAACGATGTAAGACCATTTCTATTTTCGTAACAGTATGTATATTTACATATGTACATATATATTTATATATCATTTAAGATCCAATTGCATCCCAAGGAAGTATGTATACAACATCGAATATTGTCCTAGAAGGACGGTTATCTCTCGAGGAGAAACATTCGACTGTAAACTTCACATGTTTCTGACGCTGACGCCCGTGCAAAGGCTGGTATAATTTAAAATTCGAATTAATTCACGTTTTTTTCTGCGGAGCGACAAACAAATGTAATCACTTAATTGGAAAAAAATGGGATAATGAACACACATGCACACAGACTAGATAAATCTGCCTTGATGTGGATACACACAGAAACACAGTTTTCATAACAAGTATACTGGAGAGAGTTTATTAGCAGAAAGCGTATGGAGTACAGACTGCCATAAAAATATCGGTATGGTTGGGAAATGGCAGACAGAAATTATAGTTGAATGACGGGAAAGATGCTATCGAAGTTTTTATGACGACTGCTAATTTAAACCAAACTAACGTAAGTGATAGAATTGAGAACGAAAAATTTTAATATTTAATATGCACGCAAGGTATGTATGGACGACGAAGGGGTATTTATCTTCGCACCCATAATTTCTAAGATCTTGCAGAGCCATTGATAAGAGTAAATTTTTACGTTATTCACCGTTATATAGTTCAATACATTCATTGAAGGGACTTGGTTCACCTAATGTTAAAGCCGAACTAAATTCTACTTCTGAACCTGTACCTTATTTACGATATTTCTTATACTATAGTGTTTGAGTTATTAAGGCATTAGCAGCGGCCAAATAAATTGTTTTAAGATGATCGTTGGTTTAAGTCATACATTACAATAAAGTCTTGTGCATCATAGAACAGAGTTCCATATATAAGCTAGGTATGGTTACAGATACGTGCACGTGCAAAATAACTTTTATTGATTATCTTAAAAAAATAAAGCAACTAACGCGAATTAATTGTGAAGGCCAAAATCTATAATTAAAAATTGAAACTCTTTACCAAGAACAATATTTATCTCAGATGAATTGAAAATATTGTACAACAATGGAAAAGTAGACGATTGTATTAAGAAGCTCGACAATTGTTACGATAAACAGCGTATAGGAGCAATGAAATACTGCTAGATAAATTGTATCAGCATAAAGATAGGTTGTCTTAAGAAATGAAGAACATTTTTCCCACTTGAGATCAATTTTCTTTTCTAGATGAAGACCGTCGTCGTATATTGCTCATCGAATTTGAACACCAGATTAAAATTTTATTTCATAATAGTTTAGTAAAACATGCTTAATTTACTGAATATTAAAAATATTATGTAGACTCTACATTCTTCAATTATATTAATGAATTTTTCTTAATTTTTTTAGTTTTATTTTTAATTCCATTCTTTCAGGAAATTCAATTATTCATTTATACACATTTGATTTCACCACGACGTATAATTGATTTGGATCTAACGCATGAACTTAATTGAAGCTTAAATTAAACGATAGAATCATAAAACACCCCAGGTCAGACATCAAAACGAAATTATGAAAAAATATTTCTTCGGGACTGCAAAGATTTCTGGCAAAAACTCTGAAAGTAAATAAAATTGCTATGAAAGGTTTCTCAATAATCTGTCGTTCGGAGTCGACGTTAAACTGGAGGTCCTGCCACTCATGTATGAAAAGTAACGCACACAACATATGTGGTGTGACAAACTAGGTCGTAATCCTGACTAAAGGGTTGTAATGACCAATTATGTATGAAGCACATACATATCCCAGGAGTATATTCTTGGGAACATACCAGGTGCGGGGCAGGGAATTGTACTTGTTGTAACAGTGCAACGTCGTCAACTTTACCAGGAAGAGACATTAAAGGGATACCAAATATTGCCATACTAAGGGGAGTACAATAAATCATATGATCATAGTACTATGGGTCCTTTTCTCATTAATAATAATAGAATAGAAATATTTCTTTGGTTCTATTCTATCAACCATTACCGCCTATGCAAGGTCATGTGACATGTTGAACAGCAATTTATTTTTTTCTTTTTAAGGCGTAATAAACAACTAACAAAAGGACATAAGTGCTACATTTTTGTCTATTAAAACGTTTGTAGACATTTGCCTTAAAGAGAAAAAGTGCAAAAAGTATGAAACACAATCTCTTTCAAAGGGAGAGTTTTTAAAGCATTTATTGCACATGCGCTTAAATAATGGCTGTTAAAGAGCGACGCAATTTTTGAGAATTTTTTTTTATAAAAAAATCAGTTATGCGACAGAGAACGTTTTATGGAGTTTATAGACATTTATAAATTGATAGAAAATGTTTGTATGAGTTCAGGAGATTTATTTTTTTATGCGTCCGGATATTGCATGGAAACGGTGCATTTTCTAGTCTTGCAAAAGCCTCTTACTTTTCGAATACATACATACATACATAATAATGACATACCTTTCAATCAGGATTACGACCCAGTTTCTCACACCACTTATGTTGTGTGCATTAATTTCTATACATGAGTGGCGGGACCTACAGTTAAAAGGCGACTTTTAACGACACATTTTTGTGAAACTTTTTCATGCCAATTTTTTTAGAGTCAGAGTTTTTGCCAGAAATCTGCTGAGAGGAAGTCGGCGAAGAAATATTTTTTTATATTTCGTTGAGTTGGAAATGCCTGACCTGGGGTTTGAACCGAGGCCTCACTTCTAATAAGTCAATACACTACCTACTGGACCACAGCAACTTTTCGAATAATCTTGTTTATATTCAACTTCATACTCTTTAGTGGCTTCACTATATGGTGAAAGTATGTTTGAATCTCTCTCTAAGTAATCTAGACGTTACGTTTTTAAATATTTTATAACTACAAAATCGTACGCATGTTTACATATGTTCCGTTTTTATGACTTCTACTTTTGGCTAAGCAAGATTTAAATGAGAAAATTTTTAAGCAGTTTACATCCAATTTAATAACCTACCACATGTCCGCTGTAAACCAATCGCACGCTTAATAGGAAAAAACATAGTTAAGTAGAAACAATACTAAAACAATATATAGAAAGTGGTGTAGATGCTTTCTGAACCTCGGTTAGCCAAACATCCGCGGAACATAACGGAACGAACGTTTGTTTTCAGATTTCGAACAGCAATGAGAGCTATTACCGAACCGTAATGTAATTCGGGGAGTCGCCGTAGTCTAGTAGGTAGTGTGTTGGCTTATAAGACGCAAGGACATGGTTCAAACTCCAGATCAGAGATCAGAACGAAATATGAAAAATATTTCTACGGCGACTTCCTCTCAGCAGATTTCTGGCAAAAACTCTGAGAGTAAATGAAATTGCCATGAAATGTGTCTCAAAAATCTGTCGTTCGGAGTCGACTTTAAACTGTAGGTCCCGCCACTCATGTATAAAAATTAACACACACAACATAAGTGGTGTGAGAAAATAGGTCGTAATCCAGATTGAAGGGTTCTATGTTTGTGTTAGGTGAATGTAATTTCGGGAAGCACTTGCATCGTACCGTTACGCTCAGCAGACGTTTGGGGTTAAAAGTCTTGACAGTGTTCTTTATAGAAATGAAAAGTAGTTTTAATTTAATTTAAATTTTATTTTAATATTAAAATAAAATAGTAGAAAAAATTATAATTTTTAACATTTTCTTGTTTTATTTGAAAATCCGCTTCTTAAGAAAACGAACTCTCTTAAAAAATTCTGTACAATATGATAACACATGAAAAGAGCTTAAATTTTTGTTGGCCGAACTTGTTGCAGAAAATTGTAAACAAAAACATTTTGATAACCACAGATTATAAAAAAACCAAAAGCCGGTAACAAAACTAACAGAATCAACAAACATCTATCCGTTAAGGCATTTACCATTTACCAGAGGGTAAAGGAAAGTTCTAAACTATAAGAGCAATGAAAATTCAAGGCTGTTACGTGTAACATGATGAAAGTATGTTAATGCTATTCTAACGTTACCTAAAGTGGCCTACATTGTTAGAGAATCTATTAAAAAGAAACTAAAGACATTTCATTAAAGAAATTCAAAATAACATTCAGTCAAAGGACAGCGTCCTTTACTGTGCGAACATGTTAGTGCTTTATTTATGAGTAAATCATTGAGCAATTCACACAAGCTCTTGTATCGTTGTTTGGCGTGTTCTGTTGAACGAAAATACAACAGTGTATGCTTGTTGTTGATAATTTGCATATAAAAATACGATACACTTATACACATTTTTTTCATATGTTTTTTGAGGTTGTATTAGTTTCGGGGTATCAGTTGGAAATGCCAGTAATCAAGAAGAAGAATAAAAATACAAAATATTTTCTATGTAATTTGAGTCAACAATTAACATTTCAAAATTAAATTGTTCGTACAGATAATTAATTAATTTACTTTTTTCTGCAATATTTTTCATTTTTCTGCTTGGAAATCAAATTGTGAATACTGGTCTTCTTCTTATCGCTTTTTGACGTTTGGAATAGGAAACACACAATACAACACAACATTGAGCGTTCACAACCTAAAAGTGTATTCAATACAACCTACTCGATACCAAGTCGTGTGAATTGCCCACATGTTTAAAAAAATTATTACCAAAAATGCGAAAATAAAAACGAAATGAGCACTCTTTTTACATGCGCATTATAATGCTGTAAAATTTGATTGCAGTACCTTATGGCCCATTCTCATTACTTTATGATCATTTTTTGCTGGTAGCGATTTGTATCAACGGTTTCACAGGTTTTAGGAGCACCACAACTTTTTGAAGACGCGAAATTGCAAACAATGTTGGATGAAAAAGACAATTTCTGACTGTTTAAAAGCTATTTGAAAGTCTGGAATATGTGTGCCAAATGGATTACAAGCATATGCTAAATCGAAAAATCATTTGTGAAATTTTCCTTTAAAGACACGATAGAAGATTAGTGTTGCATTGTATTGTTACAGATAATGAAAAATTTATTTATTTTCAGAATCCTAAACAGAAAAATTCATGGGGTAATCGGAAAACCAAATTGCTGTGCGTGTTAAATACATTTCGCTATCGACAACAAATGATCAATCTGAACCATGCATTGATCGAAAACCATCAAAAATGGGACGCAAGGCACAGCAAAGCTAGTTTTCGAATTGCGTACCAAGTAAAACCGGTACAGGATACAATCAAAACATTAGGCTGAGAGCTGCTGCCCTACTCGCAGTATTCTATTCAATAATAACAAAAGTTTGGAGTGTTCAAGAAATATAAAAAAAAATATTTTTGAGTTCTACTGAACAAAACTCACAACTTAGAGTATGTCATCAGGTGGGTGTATTTATTTTTTTTTTATTTCGTCGCATAGTGTTATGTATTATTAATTTATTTATTTAATTGTTATTTCTGTAGCTACATATATTATATATTGAGGAAGATCTACAAACTAATTTAGTTTTTTGTTTGTATTTGATCAAAGTAAAGTCGCAAGCATGGTATGTACTAGATTTTAACACACTTTAACGCCACTAATGCCTTTCCAATGACTGCATAAAAAACATTGAATAAGTTTTCACTATAACCGTCTATGCTCTACAAAATTTTAAATAAACGAAATTTTAAAAATTTTCTCCATCAATCTTTTTGGGGGAGTTCACTCCAACTGGGATCAAACCAAGTAAAAAAAAATTAAAAATTATTTAAGAGATCTTTGACAAAAAACATGTTCCCATGGTATCATCTATATTGTCTAGAAAGATATGAATCATATCTGTTATTAGAAATAAATTTCGAATAAATCAATTTAAGTGTCCATTATTGAAGGGATAAATAAATTTTTAGTTACCATTTGGAATTGTTTTTAGAGTTTTTTTTATATAATAAATAAATGCAACATTTTAATTAAAAAGGTTTTTTAAATTTTATTTTAATTATCATCAATACAATTAAAATATTTAAAATATTTACAATAATTACATTTTTTGAGATCTTATTTAAATAAGTATTGCAACAAATAAAAACTAAATTTATTGTATAAAAATAGCTATAGTTTAGTATTTACATTAATGCAGAGTTAGAAGTTGATGTTACAAATTCCTTATTATATCATAATTTGAGGCTCTATTTTGAACTTCAAATCTGTGTATTAAAGTAGATATTACTGATTTAAATAAAACTTGTTGAAAATGTTAATGCAATCTACTTGTTGAGTATCTTCTAGGTAAATTAAAAATAAGTTTCAAATTTTTATTCTGGATTATTTATAGCTTCTTTAGATAGGTTTTGGCACATCTATTTGACCAAATTGGCGTACCAACCAGTTACGTGGACTTGGTCGTGGTATCATGTCAATCACGGTAGCCATGCTTACATATCATTGTGTTATGGGTAGACACGCGGGAAGGATGCGGCTCCCAGATCCACTGAGGAAGAGGAGACTGTTATCCACTTTCTTGGTCGGAGCCCATCTCTTACGAGGTACAGATATATGTTATTTGACTATCCATTTCTTGTCAGCTTGACGGAGCTATTGATGTCAAGGTTATAGCTTCTTTTATCAAACTTTCCGGCTGGTTTTCCAGTGTAGGGTAGTCGTGCTTTTGATGTGCAGCCTTTGTGCTGACCAACTTCTTCCTCTTCCCTGTTTTTGGTGGAACTTGTTCACTACAGAGACTGCGTTCACCCACAGCATCCCAACAGGCGTGTGCTCAAGTAAGCTTCTTTATATCAGAACTACCTCTCTGACCTAATAATATGACCAAATTTGACATCCGTATGTCATAATAGGCCGTATGCAGATTTTGTATAATAAGATTTTATTTTTATAATTCAAAGTTGATTTTCGATTTAATAATGGAATAATGGAAAAAGGGCTCTTTCCCAGTTAATTGCCTTTTAACAGAGTTTTAGAACATGATGTCTGAAAGTCAATTTATTATCTAACACAATTCCAAGATATTTAATGGTATTAAGAAGAGGAATTTCAGCTCCTTCTACAGATAGTGGTATCGAAGGTATCCTTTTCGGAGATTTATTGAAAGGAAATATTATTGCTTTTTTTCGCTTATTTTTATTTTCCAAATTTGAAAGTATTTTTGTGCATGTAAAAGAACTTTTTCCATCCTTTTGACTTGGCATTTGAAACTTAACATTTTGTTATAATGGCAGTAACTGACTGATCTTTGAGTATTTCAAAGTCCGATGTATAAACTGAATACAGAACTGTTGACAACACTGTACCGTGGGGAACTCCCGCTGGGATATTGCGCAGCGAGGAGTATTTAGTATCAATATTCATTACTATGAGGTGCCGTAGTTTAGTTGGTAGTGTTTTGGTTTATTAAACGTAAAGCCAGTGTTCGAGCACCAGGCTAGACATCAAGACAAAATACAAAAAATATTTCTTCGGCGACTTCCTCTCAACAGATTTCTGGCAAAATCTCTGAGAGTAAATAAAATTGTCATGAAAAGTTTCTCAAAAATCTGTCGTTCGGCGTCGTCTTTAAACTGTAGGTTCCGCCTCTCATGTATTAAATTAACACACGCAACAGAAGTGGCGTGGTCGTGGCGTGGACTGAAATTACAAATTATCAAAAAAGTTTGTACAATTTTTTGTAAATATATTGCATAACCAAACTTATGGAGTTTAAAAACTAGGCCGTCGTACCATATAGAATAAAAGGATTTTTCTGCGTCTAACAGCACTATTTCAATACTTTTTCGATTACTTTTGTTATTTGAGATAAAGTTTACAATTTTCTTTACTTGATGCACTATTGAATGTTCTTTTCGAAAACCAAATTGCTCACTTTGTATTATATTTTTAGTTTCGGTGCATTCATTTATTTTCTGTAGCAGCACGATTTTATCGAAGACTATTTTAGCAATTCAACATGCTTATGGGACGATAACTTGTAGGTGACTTTGCGTCCTTTCCCGGTTTTAATATTGGGACTAATTTCACTGTTTTAAAAAATAAAAAGATTTTGTATTTAAGACTTATAAGCACGATTTGAACTTATAAAACAATTTTATGGTAATTAAATCTCCCCAAAAGAGCAATGAATCAATTTTATAAGTTTCTATTAAAGGTATTGAAGTTGATTTCAAATGGAATAAATTTAATTTAATAATTAATTAATTTAGCATTGAATATATAACATGGGCTTATAAAATATAAAGAAGAAGAAAGAACGAAAATTAGATTTATATTCACATTTAAATAAACATCATGAAATTGAATTTGTTTTAAGTTAAAATTATAGATTTTAAATAATTTGTATGCGTTTCTTTATGTATGTGTGTAAATAATTGATTAACTTTATTAAAAATCGTATAAATGAATTGCATTTGCATGTGTAATGTACATAAATATTCCGTTTGCGTATTCCTTAATGGGCAAGTAGTATGTGTAAAAGCGAATAAGGATCAATAAAATCATATCGCGTTATCCATATAGGGGTTTCCAAATCGCTGGTTTTATAAGGTTTATTTATTAAATAAAATGTATACCATTTGCGAAGTACTACACGTGTTTACTTACATAATATAACATAAATGATCATTACAACTCTTTGGTCAATATTATGACCTAGTTTCTCACACCACTTTTGTTGTGTGTCTTAATTTTTATACATGAGTGGGGGACCTACAATATAAAGTCGAATCCGAACGACAGATTTTTTTGAGAAACTTTTCATGGCAGCCAGAAATCTACTGAGAGGAAGTCGCTGAAGAAATTTTTTTTATATTTCGTTCAGTTGGAGATGCCTGACCAAGGGTTTGAACCGAGGCCTCACATCTAATAAGCCAACACACTACCTATTAGACCAGGGCGACTTCAACATACAAGGACGGTACACAGGAGCTTACATATCAATACTATTTGACTGTCAAACTAGACTAGACTCCTGTGAGGTTAAATCTACGACTGCATGGGTTTGTCTGAGGAAGATGACTCGAATAGTTAGGAAAAATAGAGTTTCTTCCTAGGTCAATGAGCTTGTTTACTTACTTTAAGATATTTAAATCTTACTACAAATTACGAAATTGGCAATACAAGTGTCGTCAAGCCTCTGCATCATGGCAATGTACGCTCAGCTGAAAATTTGTTAAAGAAAATGTGGCGAATATTTTAAATTTGTTAATACCAAGTTTTTTTCAACCGTTGGATCTACCTTTTGGATCATTATGGATTTGGATTTGCTCACAGTCATAAAGGTGCCTGGAGACGATCAAATTAATTTATAAATGTCTTATGATTTTATGTCGCCTTATTGCGTCGGCATTGATTGATGAAAAGCAAAGAATTCTGGTATTTTCATGTCTTGTTATCTTTTCATTTGATCGTCTCCAATTGTGATTAACAAGCATTATCTCAGTTGCCTCGATATTGTAGTAATGAACTCATAAGCTGATAAAAAAATAATAAATATGTTGTCGTCATGCAGTAATATGCAGATAAAAAAACAAAATTGTTACGAACATGGAAACGGTGTAATATCATTTCACATTGAAACAATAAGCAAAAGCTACAAAACAAAGACCATGAGTTAGAAAGAGAAGGGGATAGATAACGAAAAGCAACATAAGCGAACGCAACAACAATGCAGTCGCGATAGAATTCTCGAGAAGGCGAAAACAAGAACCATCTACTTCAAGAACATTCATCAGACTGATTTTCTGGACATATGAAAAGGCAAGACAAAGCATACAACCAGTAGTAAGAATTCAGTCATTATTTTGTGAAGACTCGTTTCTTGCGAAGTAGACAGTCATGGTTTGAAGACCTCCGCTATATAGATCTAACGTACAAGTGTTGTTGCTTACGCAAAGGGTGTGAGCAGAGAATAATAATAACAGGTGTATACGGTGGCACATAAAAGTAGTGCGAACAGTAAAGAGTTTAATTGAAACTAAACACAAATTTATTTTTATTTTGTTTGCAATCAACGGAATCATATTTTAAACGTTTTTAAAAAGGTAAAAACATAACAATTTGAATGAAACAAATCACCAACCGTAGAAGATATTTTTGCATCCAAACGCCATGAAATTAAAATTCAAATAATGAAATAAAGAAACGCTATTCATACATATGTATTATTTGATAAATTTATTTTATCCTCTCCAGGGCGTTTAAGATAAAACCTAATGCAGACTAACGACTCACCGCCATAGATCGTCTATGTAGATGCTATAGTAACAGACATTGAATCAATGAATTTTTGTTTGATATTTTCATTCACGTGTTTTATGTCATCAATTAACAAGCTCGGAGAACCAACGAGTGACCATGGAAAACTTACTTCATGCGCAAAATGTGGCTGAAGGTATCACTATTCCATGCAATTTTGAAAATGAAATTTCGTCAGAACCATATGTGTGTTTTATTTACCATTACGTTTGAAACAGAAAAATGGAGAACCCTTTACGAATATAAGCTTTATATAATTGTATGAGATATATCGTCATCTGAAAACTAAATCATTCTAAAGTCATCCTAAGTTTATTTATTTATTAATTACAATACAGTTACAAATTATATTCTAATTATATACGAGCGGAGTAACTTGATCGTATGCTCGGTGTAGTGTCACAAACCAGAGTCTCTAGTGGGAATCGAACCCACTAGACTACCAGGGCACCCGTCCGTCTTAAGGTTAATATTCAATTAATGTTCGTTGTTCAGAGTTTTATTAAAAATATCTCCAAAAACTACGACTCTATTCACTAACAATATTTTTTATTTTTTTTTTTTTTTTATCATAATCTCAAATAAAAAATTGTATACATTTCGATGATTTCATTTTCAGGTAACGTAATCTTGGTTTATTGGTTTACATTATGAAGCTGATATTCCTTTAATACATATTTTTTAATTAATAAATGTAGAAGCAAACAGCCATGAACAATTATACGACATGTAAGCGCTGACATTACACTAAAAATTAAAAAAAAAAATATTGTACATATGCACATATACAGTGGACAGCAAAAGTCTTAGTGCGGCAATTTCATGAATTTTAGCCAAAAGTTTGTAGACAAGTTAATAGTTTATATATTTATTTTATTAATTTATTTCTGTTTTATTATAAAACAAACAATTTTTTAATTTTTTTCATAAAACAAGAGAAAAATTAGGAAAAGTTTCAGATGACTCCATAGGTACCCCTAAGGAGAACCTTGAGCAAATTTAAAATTCAAAGGCCTAATATATGAAAACGTTATCCATTGTATTTAGTAGAATACACCTTAAGGTCAAGCACTCCATTTAACCCATTTGGAATTGAATGCACAGGGTTTGTTTAGTGTTTTCTGGTGGCACCATAAGCAAGTTTTTCACTTGGCTTTTGTTTGAGGTTTAGCGATTACGTAACCGTTCTTTCAAATGATCTCCTAAATATTCTCTTGAAGTCATATCGGGACTTTGTGCAAGAGTATTAAGCCTGTGGGAACCATTTTTTGTCAAAATATATTGCCGTACTAAGACTTTTGCTGTCCACTGTATTTAAGTATGTAATGTAATGCATACATAGCATATTTCACTTTAAAATATTTCATATTTATATATATGTTGTATAAGCAGCAACGCCTTCATTTTGATTACGATCCATCTGAATTTGAGCAAATGGCTCATTATTTTAGAAATTACAGAAAATTTATAAAAACAGATGCATTTTTAATGAAGTTATATACCTTCGAATGGTTTTCAATATCGGCATTGTAATCGACAAATTAGTCATTTAATATATCAGACAAGTGGCCGTGGTACAAACCCCAGCCCAGGCATCTCTAACAAAACGAGAGCAAATAAAATTGCTATAAAAAGTATCCCAGAATCTGTCGTTCGGGGTCGACTTTAAACTGTAGGTCCCGGTACTCATGAGTAAAATAAACACACCCACATCATGGATAGTGTGAGAAGCTAGGTCGTAATTCTGACTAAAGTGTTGTAATGATCAACTGAGAGAGTAAGAGTTTTGTTTTCCTTGGTTATATACAGATTTTTGTGGAGTCCAGTGAAATTCAATAGAATTTTATTTTTGAAACAACTTCGGCTTTATTCATACCATCAATGTTAACGTGTCATGCAACCTTTGTGTGGAGAAGGCCGGCATCTCTGTAATTGACATCATATGCGTCAAATCTTACATATGTCTCCTTTTATATTGTTACGAAAATGGAAACGGTGTATATCGTTTAACATTAAAATGAGCAAAAGCTACACAAACAAATACAACGAATTTGTTTCAAGTGAACCAACAACATCAGTATGATAGAAAAGAGGAGAGCGAGAACGCAACAATAAGCAATGTGAACAAGATACACAAACAACAATAAAGTCACAATAAGGCGAAACGCCGAAAGTCCGACTTCACGAACCTTCATCAGACTGTTTACGCGAGCTTATAAAAAGGCAAGACAAAGCAGGCAACGAGCAGAAAGAATTCAGGCAGTCTTATTTGAAGACGCGTTGCGTGTGAAGAAAACAGTCGTGGTTTAAAGATCGCCGTTGTAAAGATCTACCAAACAGTTGTTAGTGCTTACGAAAACAGAAGTGCCAAGAAGAATAACGAACTAATCCAATTGCTGTTGTATCATCAAGCTGAACAGTGGCACATAAAATAGTGCGAACAATAATGAATTTATCTATAACTAAACACAAATTTATTTTTATTTTGTTTGCAATCAACGAACTCATATTCTAAACGTTTTTAAAAAGCTTAAAACGTAGCAATATGTACACTGGAGAGTACAATGAAACTCGAATTAATGGCATTCATTTTTCTAACTTTGTTATTTTGAAGCAAGGGTATTAACTTTCGACTTAAATCTAGTGGATTCAACACCGTTATTTTCTCTTGGTATCGATATTGTGTACTTTTAATACCAAGCGTTTGGTGGAAAGTTTTTCCCAGATTCTCGGCCATGAAACTTTATCGTCTCTATAGGAAAAAATTCATTTTTGGCATTTATTAAAGAGTTGCGTTTAGTAATAAATCATATTTCTGATTAAATGGCTAACTCAAGCGAATTACCATTACATCTATCACAATTGAATCAGTAATGTACCGGCATTGTCTGCTTCTATTTCTTTTGTAACGAGCAAGCTGAGTAGAAAGTGTTACACAGCCCTGCAAATTTGGACTTTTTTTGTGCAAATAAGATGGCTTCAGGTATTTTCGAAGGCATTTGGCGCGCTAAACACGAATCTGGTTTCATAAACTTTCCATCACGTCAGGTTTTCGAGAAAAAGGGGGTTGAAACCCCTAAAAATAGCGTTTTTTGGCCATTTTTGAGTCATTGTAGATGTAAACACTGACGTGCTAGAACCATCGCTGTTGTCATAAATTGACAATTGATCTTTGCTATTTAAAATGAGCCCAAAGCCAAATTGTTTGCATGCACCCTTAAAGTAGGGGTGGGTTTATGTCAAGGGGTGCAAGGGAAAAAGAAACACATTACGAAGGTCCTTAAAAATTAATCAGATTTACTTGAAAATTGTTACTCAGAGGTTTTTGGGGTCGCTGATTACATATCTTCATTCAGATTTAAAAAACTCAAAATTGCGGATCCAATATGGCGGTCGAGGTTTATAAAAATTAATCAGGTTTATTTGACCGCCATATTTTGAAACCAGATTCGTGTTCAGCGCACAAAATGCCTTCGGAACACCTGGAGCAATCTTATTTGCAAAACCCATACAGGGCTGTGTGCTTAATGAATGTTTCAATTACAAATAAAATATACGCATGAAGGCCAGCTGCAGTTGCCAGAGAGCAGACCATAATAAGCAATAAAAAACAAAACAATTTCTATTCAGATTTAAAAAATTCAAAATGGCGGATCCAATATTGCGGTCGAGGTTTATAAAAATTAATCAGATTTACTTGACCGCCCTTCGGAAACACCTGGAGCCTTCTTATTTGCACAAAAAAAGTTCAAATTTGCAGGGCTGTGTAATTTGTGACTTAAAAACAGTGTTTGTAAAAGAAATCATTTTTATGATTTGAGGCACCACTGTGTTATTATTGTTTTAATTGTTATATTTATTTTTTAATTACGACTCATGCATTTATTTTGCTTCTGTTTTTTTTATGGTATGCTGGTCGGCGTTAGAAACTCTTATTAATATTATTAATGTTATTGTTCCTTTTTCTCGGTTAAATGTTAGCGATGAGTAGGCTAAAAGTATAATCGATATTTTGCCGTTTTTCGATTACTTTTAAACTTTGTGAACGAGTACAAGCCTGAAAATAAGATTAAAAGCCACATTATGTAAAACATGTTTTCTTTTTTTCTTATTTTTTTTACAAATTCAACGTTGGCTTTTTGATTTATTTTCTCTTTTTTCATTATATTGTTTACTAAGTACTGGCTGGTATAGAAAAATTTCATTTCAAGAACAAGACAACCACCACAATATTTTTATCGATTAAGAAAAGCAAAAAAAAAAAATTACTCGCAATTACAAACGCTGCTGCCTTCTTCATCTTAAAAACAATTTGCTATACTGATATGTGGTTGAAGGTTTCCAGAAGGAAATGATTGAATTTGAAATTGAATTCTAACGACAGGTTGACTGAAAAATTTTTAGTTTTCTAGTCTTTTTCTTCTTTACATACCTGTTAAATTGCGATTATGTATTAATTTTAATATCCTTCAGACATACCAACATAGTTGGTCATTATAACCCTTCAGTACGGATTACGTCTTTGCTTCTCACACAACTTACATATGTTGTGTTGGGGAAACCTGCAACCAACTCTGAAAGAAAGTTTTTTTTGAGATAATTTTCAAGACAATTTTTTTAACTTTAACTATTTGCCAGAAATCTGATGGCAAATATACTATAATATAAATTAAACAAAAGTTATACCGCAGCTAATCAATTTATTTCATAGTTTCCTTATAGTTTTTTAAGTAATACCAGTTGCCATATTGGTTGGTAGTCGCAAAATTTTGATTTCTGATTACATAATGGATTACATTATAAGTCAATGCTGACAAGCAATAGGAAAATAACACTGCGCAAGTTCTAATCATACACATAAATTGCCAACAGCGTGCGTGACCAATTAACGAGTCATCATTATATGATGAGCAACAGTTTGTCAGAAATACATATAGAGTGACATCGCATAAAAACAACTGTCGATTTAATCAAACATTATCATTAATCTCTCGTGTCATTCTACTTAATTACTATTGATTTTTTACATAAAGACTGACAGCTTAATAGAAATCGTATGGCTATGTTCAGTGTTCATAATGAAAAGAAGCTTTTAATGGATTTACGTAAATTTATTCGCATTAAAATTGTTTTATTTTTTTACTACGTTGCTTGATTTCCTTAAGAATAAATTAAGTACTCATAACTTAAAAATGTGAACAACATTAAAGGCCATAAATGCTCTAAAACAGAGGTCAGCAATCAATCGTTTTTTCGCTACCCATAAATACTTATGAAATTTCGAGTATGAGTGAGTCAACAGTATTGAAATGCAACTACTCTGATTCATTCGTACTCACTACAACATTGATTTATAAGTACAGGTTGCAATGAGTATGAGTACAACGTTGACATCAAACTCATAACATTCGAAATATGTTTGATTCATACGTCTACTCATTCAGATTCATAAATTTAGACAAATACTTATAATACTCATAAATGATTCGAGTGATTTGAATCATGCATCAAAATTTACAGCCTTAGTTGTTGTTGCAAGCAAACACACAACCTTCTAGTGAGTATTGTAGTGTAAAGTAAATGTTGAGTCATGGAGAGTCGAAATCAACAACATCATGCGTATTGTTATGTATGAGTACGATGAGTACTTCAAACTTTGCATATGAGTAGTATGAGTATGATATTAAAATAAGTGAATGCGAATAAGTATCAGAAATTATGAGTAAGATTCGAATCTACTCATCTTTTAGAATATTAATTGCTGATCTCTGGTCTAAAATGCTGATACTGAACAACTAGTTTTAAATTAAATGACATAAAATTTAAAAATTCTTTGGACAATTAAATGTATTCCAACACACCAAGTTAATCCTCTACTGATTCTACTGGGCTTGTTATACCAATTTTGCTTAAAGTGATGGTAGGATTTCATTGAAATCTTCCTACAGTTGCTACAAAGCCAGAGATGAAAATACAATTTCTTGCATCTCCAAACAAGCGGTGAAATATTTGTTTTTCTTTACCTTGATCCTGGGGTTAGTTTTGTTTTCACCAAAGCTATTAAAAAGTTTTCCTTCCCATATTGGGAAGCTGATTTCGAAATTTTCGAAAATATTTCTTTTTTTTATAAATTGGTTTTGTTTTCAAAAATGGAACACTAAGAACTTTTATCGTAATTTAGTATTGTTTTGTAAACAAAATGTACAGATTTTTTGGGCCAAACGTATTTTAAAGCTTGTCTGTAGTATTTTGGATTTTGTACATGGATTTTGTACGACATTCAGCTTCGATTTCTGTAGTTTAGAAACCAAAATTTAAATAATTCTTGCCTTTTTATCCTAATTTTTTCTTCTAAGTGAATTTTATTAATTAATTTAGTTGCAAAAATTTTATCCAATAATTTAATATAATTTTATAATCTGTTTTTAAGCGAAATTATTTTATGGAAACAACTGAAACTTTTTACTCACTGAATCGTTTATATTTCAGGATTACGACCTAGCTTCTCACACCACTTATGTTGAGTGGCTGACAGATTTTTTGTGAAACTTTTCATTTGCATTTAAATATTCTTCTTCAAAGGCATACAAATAATAAAATTATCCTATTCAATGGACTACATAAATTACAGCTGCATGTAATACAAAATACGTCACAGACACACCAACAACAACTTCATAGCTCTGATTATTGAAAAACTATCAAGTAAAATCAAAGTCATTGATGAAAAATGTTTTTAAAACACACATGCGACAAGCACACACAAAAAATATTTTATGTTAAAAAAATTTTGTTTTAAAATTCAAAGTTTTATATGTTCTTAAAGCACAATTTGATTGTTTTAATAACACGGTGCGACAGTCAATATATAGCCAGCTAATGACATAGTGAGTTTTGTTGAGTAGAACTCAAAAATATTTTTTTTATATTTCTCGAACCCTCCAAACTTATTCTATTCAAAAACTGTATTTTTAATCTTTTCACACAAATTTATTGATTACACAAATAGTTTTTAAACCTATTTTTAAAATTCAAAGTTTTTTGAAAAGGGGAGAGATGAGCCTTTAAAATGATATACATAAACGTATGGTTCAAACTTAGATGTTATCAGTTTTGATGGAGTAAACTTGGAAAATATGATTTTTTTCTAAAATTTTAAAGTTTAGCTATTCCTAATTGCAAAATTTAATTAAAATATACATATGAAATAAGTGGTGACACTCTGAAAGTACATTATCTTGCACTTCGTTTGATCAAATCGGACAAAAATTACCGTACTGATTATTTATATAGTATAACAATCGTGTTATATTTTTTTATATATGTCATCTTGTCAAATGAACTTTCTGTTCAAAAGTTACGTTACCAGAAGTCGGCTAATATTTGTGTTTATGCAAATATTATTATTTCGCTTTGCGCAAACATTGTTCAACTTCTGATGGTCGCACAAACGTGAATTGACACATTTTCCGATAAACAATCAAGATCTATCAAATTCTGAAAAATTTGGACTAAAAGTTCATTTGATAAGATGACATATATGAAAAATATAACTCGACTGTTAGACTCTTTAAATAATAACTACGGTAAGTTTTGTCCGATTTGATCAAACGAAGTGTCAATGGAGTTGTCAATCTCTTCACAATATAATGCAATTTAAGAATGTCATCACTTATTTTATATTTTTGACTTAAAGTTTGCTAATATGAACGGACAAACTTGAAAAAATATTAAAAAAAGTTCGCATTTGTCAAGTTTACTTCATCAAACTTCATAGAATATTAAGTCAAAGAATATACATGTACGTATATTTCGTTTTAAAGACCCATCCCTTTCCTTCCAAATAAATATTAAACTTTTTACATTGGTTCAGAAATGTTTGTGTAATTAATAAATTTGTGCGTAAAATCCAAGAAAACCGTTTTTGTCAAATAATACAAGTTTGGAGGTTTCAAGAAATATAAAAAAAATTTGTTGATTTCTACTCAAGAAAACTCATAACCGACACTATGTCATTAGGTGGGTGTTTTTAATTTTTTTATTTTGTCTCATAGTGTAATCAAGTAAATAATTTAAATTATGTGGAAAGAGAACAATTTTTTATAGACATAATATAATATTTTGGAAAAATTAAAAGGTTGGTTATTAGTAAGAGTGGAAATTTATAAACCAAAATTAGATCCCAGCAAATATCTAAAAACATTCCCTAATTATTCAGTCAGAGATGTATAACTTTAGGTATGTTGATGAAATGAAAATCAAAATACGATATATTGCAACCAAACAATTTTTGGTAATCCCTGTTTTAAAACATCTTTGGCCAATGACATCAAAGTAAAATACTTCATTTGGTAACATATTGTTTAACTTAAACGCTCTCTTAGAAAAATTAAATAAGTTTCTGTCACTCTGACGTTGAACAAGTTTTACTATTTTCTTTCCTTTTACTTTTTATGATAAATGATAAACCATGAAAATGTTTACTATATTTGTTCTTCCTTTCCGGGGAAAACTAAATCAAGACTATAAGGTATATTGCATATATATATATGCAAAAAAATTACTTTCATTACCAAAATGTCGTACAAAAAAATTTCAATGCAAGAGTTTGCTTAGTTTCATAATATTTGTACTATTTAGGTGCGATAGAGGACTCAACATGTTTTCAGCATCTGGAAACATTATTTAAATAACAGTTTAGTTTTTTGTGTGAAAATCATTATGTTTGGTTTCCTCCCAACTGCGTTGTTGTCTTTATTAGTTATGAAACGTAATTGAAGGATCATTATGTTAAATTTTTTACATTTTAGTAAGATTTAAAGATAAAAAGTAAGATCGAAGAAAACAAATTAATGGCACTTCCAAACAGACAAATAATACCTCATCATTATCAATTTAAATGTATTGTACAAAATACAGAAAAATATTGTATTGGTATAATAGATTATTCCGTACTGAATAAAATGTGGTTGCATACCCCACCCCTTACTTTATGAATTGATTAATAAATAATCTGGTATTATATTTTGACCTTTTTAAAAACGTTTAAAATCTGAGTTCGTTGATCGCAAAACAAAAATAAAAACAAATATGTGTTTAGTTTCAATTAAACTCTTTATTGTTCGCACTACTTTTGTGTGCCACCATTTACAACTTGATGAATACAACAATAATTTCTAGTTCCCTATTCTTCTTCTTACAACGCAGATATTTACAGCGGAAATCTTCAAACCACGACTGTTTTCTTCACATGCAACGCGTCTTCACACAATGTTGACTAGATTCTTACTACTCGTTGCCTGCTTTGTCTTGCCTTTTTTATGTCCACATAAACAGTCTGACGAAGGTTCTGAAGTCGAACGTTCGGGGTTTTGCTTTCTGAAGAATTCTATCGCTACTTTGACATTGTTGTTTGTGTATTTTGTTCACATTGGTTGTTGTTGCGTTCTCGCTTGCTTGTGTATCGCCTTTTCTTTCATACTGATGGTTTACTTGCAACAAGTTCGTTGTATTTGTTTGTGTGGCTTTTGCTCATTTTGATGTTACATCGTTTCCGTTTTCGTAACAATATTTTTGTTCTGCAATTGGTTCCTTAAAAAAAGATGAACATTTTAATGAATAGTGCATTAAGTAATAAAAGAATAATTACATATAATGATTGCTAATGTTAATATTTCTGCCAAATTAACTTTATTTAAATTAAGTATTTAGTTCTCATATTTTATTGGTTTAATTATACAATCATGGTATTTAAATTTACAACTTGTCAATGAACAACATTGATTTCGTTAATTTAATTTTAATAATTGCCCCAAATATGAGAGATTAAATGTGCCTTTTTCGCCACAGTCTGTGGGGTCTTACAGTGAACTCAGCATATTGTCTCTTTGTAATGGAAATGAGTTGTAGTAATTACAGTGTAATATGTATCACTATTGTGTAATTATAAAACAAATAACCAAAATAAATAGATCATATAAATGAATAAAATAGCATAACTTCAAACATTTAATTTCCTTACTTTATCGCTTCATCATTTGTCAGATAAGTTGTCATTTACTCAATCTGTTTTGCCAAATCATCATGGTCGGGTATATAGATGAGACCTATTTTTAAATGAATGGGTGCGTGAAGCAATAAAATTGTTGATCTTGGAACGATATCAATCCATATGCGATTTCAAAAAGAAAAAGTCACTGTTTTGTATAGAATTTGGGCTGGACTTTTTCTTGTGGTGTTATCTTAAGTCGCCACAGTGATTCTCAAAGCCAACAAAGTTCAGTCGGATTTATGGACATTTCGGATGCGCTTCACCCAGAGGAACCGAACGAGAATGAATTGCTCTCTGAGCATTTGCTACAGAACTGCTTTAATATGGTACAGGAAAATTTTTTAATACTGATACAAATACTTCTTAATTCTCATTTTTAGTATATGTTATTACTTACCTACTTAATTGACCATTAATAATCCGATTAACGGATTGCGGCCTGCCGCAACACATCCTTCCAGTCGCATTTGCTTCTTGCGCGCCTACGCCAGTTAGTCACACCAATCGATGACGAGGATTTGGTCCTTCCAACGCATATAATGTCGTCCTCTTCATCGGCTTCTGCAGATCCCCGCATCAAATACCCGTCTCACTAAAATAGTGCCATTGCGATGCACTCCCGCCTTCCGCAGAACACTCTCCATGACGAAGTTGAAGATATTGCATGATAGGGGACCGCCTTGTCTGAAACCTCGCACGGTAGCAAAAGGTTCGGAGAGGTTCATTCCTACCTTGACGGAGCTGCAGGAATTGCTCAACGTCATTCTGCATTGCCTTATCAGTTTCGCAGGTATACCGAGCTAAGACATTGCGGCAAAAACACGATCCCTTATGGGGCTATCGAAGGCTGCCTTATAGTCGACAAAAATATGGTGTGTGTCGAATTGTTTTTCGTGGGTCTTATCTAGAATTTGGCGTCGTATGCAAATCTAGTCGATGGTGGACTTGCCAGCAGCACTGATAAGGTCCAATCAGCGTTTTAATGAGTGGCTTCAGTCGTTCACACAATTCCCCTGAAAGAACCTTTTATGCGATAGGGGGAAGGCTTATATACCTGTAGTTGCCGCATAACTTAGGGTCTCCCTTTTTCAAGGAGATGTAATTATGTATTTCTAAAAAATATTGACAATCAAAAAGTTACAAAGAATTTAGTTAAGAGGAAAATATAAGTGTCGTATTTTTCTTAATTACATGTCAGGCTTCGAAAACACGCAAGTGTTGATTTTGAGGTATTGGCAGCAGATGGCTTAATCTTCGCTGTAGACTACTATGTATTATATTATAAGATTAGAGCCTGTGGTTCAAATCCTGGCTCACTCCTCTCAGCAGTCTTCTGGCAACATTGTGAGAATATAACTTTTCCAAAAAAAGTTTGTCAAATTTGTCATTCGTAATCGACATTAAACCGCAGGTTCCGCCACTCATGGATAAAGTTAACACACACAACATAAGTGGTATGAGAAGCTAGGTTGTAATCCGGGCTGAGAGGTGGTAATGACCAATTAAGTAAGTAATTAAAAGGCTTATAAAACGCTAATGGACAAACTTTTCGTTCAGAAAACCAAAAAACATTACAGCGCATATTTGGCTCCAAAATGAGTATAACACGTGTATGAATAATATCCCATGGAAGTCCAAATAGGTCTACTAGTTTTAATTTTCAATGTCGATTGGACAGACCTAACGTTGACTCCAAGAAAAGTGCAGTTTCCATACAAATTCCCACTTTTTCCAAAATTTTCTAAGAAAAGAGTGTCCTACAATTGTCTAAGACCGGGTAATATACCAGAGATCAGCAATGAGTATTCATAAAGATGAGTAGAATCGAATCATACTCATAATTTCTGATACTTATACGCATTCGTACCAATTTTAATATCATACTCATACTATTCATATTCAAAGTTTGAAGTAGTCATCATATTCATACTTAACAATACGCATGGTGTTGTTGATTTCGACTCTCCTTTACTCAATATTTACAAGAATCACAAAATAAGTATGATTCGCGTACGAACACAAGAATACTTACTAAAAGGTTGTTTGTTGCCTTGCTTCCTGCTTGACCACACAGTGGTCTTGCTAGCATGGACACCTACTTTAGCCTTAATTTTGTCAACAGAATCGTGCGAATTTGAAGCTTCTCTTAAAAAAACTCTCTTATATGTTTGGGGATGGCTGGCCAGAAAAGTTTACGGGTCTAAAAAACAATTTTCAACCAAAGCAGAACTGATTGAGGCCATTCAACGGGCATGGACTTCAATTTCTCTCGACTATTTGAAAAAATTTTACGAGTCAATGCCTAATAGGATATACGAGGTTATTCTGAACAAGGGAGGCCCAACACACTACTAGAAATCCATAGTTAAATCTTAGTTTTTATATAAAAATAAATAAAAAATAAGAACAAAATTAAAAACCTTTATAAAAAGTAATTTTCCTACATTTATTAAAATATGTGCTATTCTAGTGAAACGGAATTTGATTGTTATTTCTTGAGTATTTTTCTTTTTTATGTTGTATTTTGAAAACAACTTGATATATCGAAATATTTTTTTATTTTATAATAAAAGCTATAAATAACACTACAATTGCAATCCAAAATCAATCCGCTATCTTTATTTTTTACAAAGATATAGGGGGGAGAATTTCAATTTGTACGGTGTGCTATTCAAGTGAAACGCAGTGTATATTGATATACATTTTTTTATGTATAATAAAATAAGAAGTCTGGATTTTAAAATATTTATTTTGTTACTGATATTTACAATGTTTCATAATAATTATTTCTTATTCTCTGATATTATATTTTGAATATTTATATTTCATATCGATAAGAGCAGCGAAGCACACCGGGTTTTAGCTAATACTTAATAAATATTTCAATTACAAATAAAGTATACGAATGTGGGCCAGTTACAAATATGTACATACATACATATGTATGTACCCGTAAGTGAAACGTGCAATTAAACAGATTATAAAAACACACTTCCAATTAAAGTTTTAAATCAAAGAAAATTCTAAAAATAATAAACAAAACCTCTTAATTTGTTGTTGTAATGGCCTACAGCAATAAAAAATAGAAAAAAACGTATAAACAAGCCCACGATTTGTATTGAAATGACTTGCCACATAGATTAGAGTGGCTGTGGTTACTGAGATTATAAGAGTCACTTCAAAAGAGAAATGTAAGAAAGGCAAGAAAACTTACTCTCTGTTGCATTTGTTAAATTCTCTTTAGTGTTATTGTTTTGACAATTCTCTCTTTCGATGTTATTAATCATTGCTATGCAATTATGTTTGAAATAGAAAAGATAGATTTTGCTACATCAATAACCTTTGATTTCTGCAAAACGTAACCTGTGCTGTTACTTCTGTTTACAAAAGGAAGCGAGTGTGCTTTACTTTGCTGAGAGAGCTATGAGCTTTGTAACCATTAAGAGCTGTTTTGCAAATATAATACAAAGGCAACAATTGACTGACGGTACGTATAAGTAGCAGCTACACTAGTAAAACTTTTTATGCTCAACAAAGCGGCAGTGTGAAGTCACTCGGCCTTTTTTTGTTTGCAAACCAATGCTGTTCAGTTTGAATGTAAAGAAGGAGCTCATTATTTACGGGAGTACAGAAGCAAAAAGAGCCTGATATAAAAATATGAAAACATTTGCAGTGAAAAGTAAAACAAATTTAAATTAAAAAAAAAAATGAAATCTATAAAAAAAAAATTTTTCATATTGAAGATGTTTTTTAAAAACGTGGCTATTAAAAATTAAAAAAAATAAGAATTTAGCATTGAAAAACTATTTTTTTATAAAGAGGCAAGTAATTTGGACGAATAAAAGTGTAAATTTAAAAAGATATCACAAAAAATGAAAAATTTTGTGTTTTCCATAAAATGGCAATAAAAGAAACACATTTTAGCAAATGGAGCGTGAAAAATTAGTTTTTTTAATATGGGTGGGTTAAACATACTAGTGGAATTAATGTAAAAATGAAAACTTAATAACAAGCCTGTCGGTGCTAAAAAAGAAAAATAACATAAAATAATAACAACAATAACAATGTAATAAGAAAAGATGAAAAAGTATGCTGCAATCATAACAGTTTCATATGTTTGTTCAAATACATTAGAAATCTTAAAATTATAACAAATAACACTATGCGGCAAAATGCAAAAAATTAAATACTTCCGAGTAACTACCCAGTCTAAGTTGTTTAATTAGTTGAGTAGAATTCAAAAATACTTTTTTTTATTTTTCTCGAACTCTTCAAACTTGTTTTATTTGACAAAAACTGTATTATTGGACCTTACGCACGAAATTATTGATTACACAAACATTTCTGACCCGATGTCCAAAATTTAAATCATATTAGAAAGGAGATAGGCCTTTAAAACGATATACATATATATATGTATTATTCGGCTTAATATGCTATGGGGTTTGATGAGGTAAACTTGACAAATGCGAATTTTTTTCATATGTTTTCAAGTTCAAGTCCGTTCATAGTAGCAAACTAAATATAATTAAAAAATATGTAATAAGTGATAATATTCTGAAAGTGTGTTATCTTGTAAAGAGATTGACACTTTCGTTTGATCAAATCGGACAAAAATTTCCGTAGTTATTATTTAAAGAGTCTAACAGTCGATTTATATTTTTCATATATATATTGTTTCAAATGAACTATTAATTCAAACATTTTCAGAATTTTTAAGGGATCTTGATTTTTCATGGGAAAATGTGACAATTTAACGTTAAAGCGACCACCAGAAGTTGAACAATGTTTACGCAAAGCGAAATAATAATATTTGCAAAAAAACCGATTAGCCGACTTCTGGTAGTCGTGCAAACGTGGAATTGACACATTTTGCGATAACCAATCAAGATCCATTAAAACTTTTGAAAATTTTTGAACTGATAAAATAAGATGACATATATAAAAAATATCACATGACTGTTGTACTATCTAAATAATAAATACGGTAATTTTTGTCGCATTTGATCAAACGAAAGTGTCAATCTTATTATTATTATTAATTAATCTCACAAGATTATGCATTTTGAGAATGTCATCAACATAAAACGCTTGCAAAAAAGAAATGGGAGGCAGAGTTATCATATAAAATAAAATAAAATTTAAAGAACATATTTGAAAGACTTTTATTTCTAAAAAGTCTTTTAACAATTTCTCATACCATATGTTGAATTGATAATAAACTACATTTTGATGAATTTAATTAAACGATAAATGTAATCCTTTTATTTATTTATAGGGGACTATACCTTTAAAATGAAGTACATACAGTGGACAGACAGACAAAAGGTGCGGCAATATTTTGTAGCAATTTCATGAATTTTAACCAAAAGTTTGAATAAAAACTTATAGTTTATATATTTATTTTATTAATTTATTTCTGTTTTATTATAAAACAAGAGAAAAATTAGTTAAAGTTTCAGATGACTCCATAGTTATCCCCAAGGAGAAACCTGAGTAAATTTAAAATTCAAAGGCCGAATATATAAAGATTTTATCACTTGTATTTAGTAGAATATCACGGTTGACTTTTGTTTGCGATTACGTAACCGTTCTTTCAAATGATCTCCTAAATAAATACTCTCTGGAAGTCATATCGGGACTTTGTGCAAGAGTATTAAGCCTGTGGGGACTTTTTTTGTCAAAATATATTGCCGTACTAAGACTTTTGCTGTCCACTGTATATATATAGGCAGTTCTGAAAATGACAAGATTTTAAATCACTTGTGCTTTTGAAATCACAATTGTGGTTTAAGAGTGTTCTGAAAACCACAAATTTTTTAACTTTTCGGTGTGATTTGCCTTTTCGAAAACACAAGGAAACAGCTGATTTTTTGTTTAGACAACTAAAAAGTAAATACAAAATCACAAAACCAAGTAACAAAATTTCTTGAAATTTGAAGTGTCTTGAATTTTTTCATAATTTTATGTAGAATCGTTTTACAACGAAGCAGCTTATTCCAAGCGTATTTATCTCACCGTAAACTTACACATACATTCGTTCCATCGAAACATTCGTTTTTGCTTTTCTATTCTGTTTCTCTTCTATTTCGGCTGCTAGATTACATATCCTTCAGCTAATCTCAATTGAAATATTCCTTATTACAATTGTAAAAAAAGAGCTGTATTCCATACCACAATGATATATTCTCTTCCAAGCTATTGTTTTATGTTTATTGTCAAAATTAACTTTACAACAAAATAGTTGCAATAAGATTTTTCTTTTAAAGCTTGCTCTCACAAACACACCTTAGATTTTCTCGAATGCATTGTAGAAAACGTACAAACGTACTTATGACAGTTCCTTAAAAGGTATATTTGCCTGTACGAACAAATTAAAATCTAAAACGCCCATGACTAGAATAGAGTGTGGCACGTGGACAAATACAAAATATAGATTCAGTATTCCATAAGCAACGGAATTTTTTGCTGGAATATTATAAAAAAAAATATACAGAAATTTATTAAGTCATTAATCATTTATCATTAATCATTTAAATATTTCTTTGCACAGTGTTTTAAATGTGAAATTAGAAGGTTAAAATAAAATTATTTTGAAACACAGAGTTAATTCTCTCACGCTTTTTCACGTTTTTAGTATAACTTATACGTGACGTTAATTTTAATTTAAAAAAAAATTGTAGTTCTTCCAAAATACACACATATCATATAAAATTCTAATTGAAACATATTTATTTAAACTTTAATAATTAGCAGATCCACTATAGAAACGTAGTAGTCAGCAGCTTCGCGAAATATTGTCGGTGAATACAGAGAGAGGAGAATAGGAAAGAAACACCCTTTCAGACGCGAGAATAGATATTAGGAATCAAACCCAATCGATGATGATATCGTTGAGATACCCCTGCTTAGCAATGAAAACGTCAAAGACGCGATTATGCGCCCTAGGAACAATAAAACTACTGGCCCTGATAGCCTGTCCGCTGAATTGCTTAAGACCGGAGGTAATGAGCTGGTAGGGTGCATTAAAATATGACTATAAAAAATTGTGCCCAATGGCTGGAGCTTCAGTATTCTCTGCCCTGTCGTAAAAAAGGGAGACCACACGATAAATGCCGCCTTTATACATTTTTATATAATTGGTCATTATAACCCTTTAGTCAGGATTACGACTTGGCATTTCTCACTACTTATATTGATTTTATGCATGAGTGGCGGGACCAATAGTTTGAAGTCGACTCCGAAAGACAGAAAATGTTCATGGCAATTTTTATTTACTCCCAGAGTTTTTGCCAGAAATCTGCTGAGAGGAATTCGGCGAAGAAAAATTTTTTCATATTTCGTTTTGTTGGAGATGTCTGACCTGGGGTTTGAAACAACACACTACCTACTAGGCTACGGCGACTATCTGCCAACTACTCCGGAATAAACCTTTACGCTTGCGTATCTTAGGAGCGTATTATTGGAACGGTTGAAACTATTCGACAAAACACTAAATAATAACTATTATAATTTTTGTCCAATTTGATCAAACGAAGTGCCAATCTCTTTACAAGATAATACATTTTCAGAATGTCATCACTTATTTCATATTTTTTAATTGAAGTTTGCTACTTTGAACGAACAAACTTGAGAAAATATAAAAAAATTAGCATTTGTCAAGTTTACCGCATCGAACCCCATAGCATATTAAGTCAAATAATATATACAGTGGCTCCATCGCATAATCGGACAAAGAAGAGCACCATTGCTAAAAATGACGAAAGAGAACAACTAATAGTGTGTGGCATATCCTTTGTTCTCAAGAACGGCCTATAAACGTTTTGGAATTGATTTTACCAAATTGTAGCATATCTCAGGTTCTAAAGAGTTCCACGCTTCCAGTAAAGCCGCCTTAAGCTGATTCAAATTTTTAAATTGTTGTTGGTATACTCTTCGAGCTAATTCTTCCCAAAGATGTTCAATTACTTTGAGATCTGTGCTCTGTGCAGGGGTTTCGATAAGTTTGGGGCATTTATGGATCAACCAAAGCTTTTCAACACCCGAAGTTTGCTTGGGATCATTGTCCTGGTAAAAAGCAATCTAGTACTACTAAACAAAACTTACAACATGCACTATGCCATTAGCTGGGTGTATTTAATTTTTTTTATTTCGTCGCATGGTATTATTACTTAAAATTTATAAAATTGTTTATTGGACAGCTGTCCACTGTGTTGTCCATTTTATAAAATATTAACATTTTTATAATTTATCCTTCTCCAGTTATTATATCTTTTGTTTATGTGTGAAAACATGCTTTTGTTTAAAAATTGTTTGCATTTTATTCAAATAATTACACAGCACTTACGCAACAATTATAATATCGTCAAAAAATACTTCGTTATCGAATTCTTTCTTTATTTTTGGTCAAACCAGAAGTGTTACATTTATCTTGTAATTATTATTTTTAATATTTTTTTAATATAATAAAAGAGAGTAATCGAAGATAGAACAGCTTTATAATTTTTGAATGGAGTAACTGAAGTTAACAAAAAACATACTAATCTAATATTAACTACCACTTAGAATATATCTTCTCATAATACCATTGTGGGTTTAACTCCTTTTGAAATTGTATTAAAAAACCCAAAAATTCAAGTAAAATAAGAATGAAATAAGGGTAGATGTAGAACCAACATAATCCTTTTTCTTATAGTTGACGTTGCTTTTATTCTTTATAAATTTAATCATGAATAAACACAAAATGTTCTTGTTTTCGTGTTTTAGTTTTAATAAAATATGGCTGGTAATTAATATTCGCAGTATTATACATCGTTGACAAAGTTTGGATAAAAGGATAAAATTCTTAACATATAACAAACACAGTATAGCACAGCGTAAAATGAAATAATAAAGGCAGTAAGAATGTTAAGAAAAATAAGATTAATTTTACACCAGCACAATAAGGCTAATTTTATTACAAACTTATTCCGGTCTATTTAACCATACATACATATATAAAAATATAAGACAAGCTCTGTTGCACATCAGTTCTTAACAAATTCTAAACTGTAATTAAATGTTACACAAAACTTCCAGCTAGAATATTGTTACGTTTTTACCTTCTTAAAAACCTTTAGAATTTGAGTTCGTTGGTTGCAAGTAATATAAAAATAAATCTGTGTTTAATTTCATTTAAACTCTTTATTGGTCGCACTATTTTATGTGCCACTGTTCAGAACTTGATGAAACAACAACAATTTGTTTACACTTCAGTTGGCGTATGCACTAACAACTATTCGGTAAATTTTTACAACGGCGATCTGACTGAATTCTCACTACTCGTTGCCTGCTTTGTGTTGCCTTTTTATAGGCCCACGTAATCAGTCTGTTGAAGATTCTTGAAGTCGAACGTTCGAGGTTTCACCTTCTAGAGAACTCTGTCGCGACTCCATTGTTGTTTGTGTGTTTTGTTCACATTGCTTGTTGTTGCGTTCTCGCTTACGTTTGTCTTTCACTTGTAACTAGTTCGTTGTATATGTTTGTGTAGCTGTTGCTCATTTTAATGTTAAACGATGACGGTGTACATCCATTTTGTAACAATATTGTTTGGTATTGTCATCGTCAGGATAGCATTTCCTAAAAATCATTTATTTTTGCAGATTTTTAAATCAAATCGTGTCTAAGTAAAGAAAATTTACATCAAATGTTACGCGATATTAAAACTCAGATGGAATCTCAGCGAAATGTACCCAAAATACTTATGAGTTTCAGCAAAATTAGTTACGTACTTCGTTTAATCTACATCAAGTGTAATAATAAAAGTGTTAAAAACAGTTCTACAAACCGTATGTTCCAAAATAAGTTTTTAACAAAACTATGATAATAACAAAAAAAAAGCAAGGGCCAGTCAAATGCATTTGGCTTAACATAATAGACTTTAAAACATCAAAAATAGTGCCTATCCCAAGAAAATAAAAAATTATATGAATGTAACCTACATGTACGACGACGAGTGAAAAAACCAAGACTCTTTCAATTATACTGTGGTTTTGATAAAAAAAATTGTTTTATTTTTAAATATAGGCTCCTTTGAATTCTGTAAATTCTACATAATACTTCTCAAATATGTTTATTAATTCCAGAATTCAATTTCTCTTCAGCAGCATGAAAATTACATACATACATACAATATCGATAATTACAACCTTCGCTGTAAATTGGAAATGTCTGACCTAAGGTTTGAACCTTGGTCTGAGGTCTAATTATTTAACACGCTACATACTAGGCTAAGACTACTTCAACTTTAATTCTAAGGAATTAAAAAATATCAGGCATCTAACTTTTTCTCAATTAAAGTTATATCGTCTCAAAAATTCAAATGTATCATTTTTGATACAAAGCTCGATCCACGGTTCCTACATAGTGCCTTCATAGTACCTTTACCTATTACCTATTGAAGCGACAAAATCGGCATTGAAATAATCTTATACCTAGTGTCCAATTATATGCAATCGGTCTAACTGCACAGCTTTAATGAATTGAGCGAAAATTATAGACCATTGGAAGAAAAATAGTTTCAAACTGCTGACTTATAATTTGAGAGTTATTAAGGCTTCACTTATTGACCCCTATTTCCGTATTGTTTAGTAGGTAAAATATTCACCAGGTAAGGAAATGTTATGAAATCAAACTATTCCAATATTTCGTCAATAATGCCATCGATTTTCTGACAAGAAGTTGCCATAGAAATGTGATTGAGATTAAGTCATAAACTTTAAACAAAATTTGTTATAATTTTCACTACGCTTTTTCCCAACAATAAGCAAACATATATAAATTAAAAATTAAAATTAGTCGCCGTAGTCTAGTAGGTAGTGTGTTGGCTTATTAGACATAAGGCCTCCGTTCAAACCCCCAGGTCAGACATCTTCAACTAAACGAAATATGAAATATTTGAAATATTTCTGCGACGACTTCCTCTCAGCAGATTTGTGGCAAAAACTCTGAGTGTAAATAAAATCACCATGCAAAGTTTCTCAAACATCTGTCGTTCGGAGTCGACATTAAACTGTAGGTCCTGCCACTCATAATAATAATCCTGACTGAAAGGTTGTAATGACCAATTATGTGTTTATGTATGCATGTATAAAAATTAAAATTAAAAAACATGAATTAACAATAACTGGTTTAATTTTTTTTTGATTTTTGGAAAACACAACCAATGGCTTAAAATGTACAAGTATGTTACGGAATTCCCACATACCATCTCTATTAGGTTTTGAGCTACAGAATGCCATTGAAATGCCATAAACAACAAGAATACTTGAAGACAGGGAAGAGATAAAATGGCTCACATCAATTACGACTATAATGAAAAGAAATAATGAAAGAAATAAGAAAATAATAAATTACCAAACGTAGATCAAAAGACGAGAAGGAAGAAATAACGAAAGAAAAGCAAAGAAACCTTCAAGATGCCTTTAATGATTGCAATATTTTACAAACAAATGAATGGGGATGTGTAGTTTGAAGAAAATCGTTAAAGCCATATGGAAGAAACATTGGCGGAGATGCATTTTTAATAGCATTAAACGCCAAACAGGTAACTCAATCTGTTGACCATTATTGCTGTAAGATGTAATATTCACGTTTATTGATGTACAAAAAAATATTTATGTATGTTTTTTGATTGATTTTAAAAATTGACTGGTTTTAAATGGCAATAAACTGTGTTTCCCTCAAAATATTAAGTTTTAAAGTTTATATATCCGCAACATGAACGCAAATGTGAATCTATACGAATCAAGTAAAAATTATTTTCTGAATTTTGCCCTAAACTATACGAAAATAGTTACTGCAGATTCATTTATAAATTTTACCAATTAATTAGTAAAATTCGTATTATTAACGACTCTTGAAGTAAATGTTCAACTTTAATATCCAACCCTTTGGTAATAATTAATTAATATTTTACAATAAAAGTAATTTTCTGATGAGACACAATTCATATTTTTTGGCCAAAGCTGTCAGTGTTGACAGGGCGGCTGTTTCTTATAAACTAGTCGCCAGATAAGAGCTTGACTTTAAATCTCTGGCAGTAACACTAAATGCCTGCAAAATATTTCTAACCTTTAATTATGCAATCGACATTCGGATAAAAGGTGTGATACTGTAATTGGCAAAAATAAAATTACACACGATTGGCGGCCACAATTTTCGGACCAACAATGCATTCTAAATTCAATTAAATATAAACGTTTTTCTAACTGTTTCTATCTAAATGTGTTCGATTATTGTAACAAAGTTCTAGGGGATCATGCGGTTACATGGTATATTGTTGATCATAGGCATGATAACGGTTTTCCAGCTCACTCATTGTAATTTTTAAATATATTATATTAATTACAATTTTTAAACTACTTAGAGCTTTTTCCATTTACAAAATGAAAGAAAATTGAATGATTTTCAGCCTTGTAGTGGAAGAACCTTTATAATAAATCTTTCAATGGTTACAGAGGTGTTGGCATAAATATGTATTCTATCTGAGACCAATTCATAAAAACTTAAAATGCCTTATTATTGGGTTGTTCGGAAAGTAATTTCGTTTTTCCCGACAGAGGAATATTTGTTTTTTTTTTGCACCAACACACTTAACCCGTATATATTATTATATGCTTTGAGAGCTCATATAGTAAGGCTTCAGTGTGAAAAATTCCAATTAATTCTACGCAGACGTTTTTGGTTGGTGCCCTTTTTAATATTGTAAGCAATAAGCAGCATTTTCGACATACTCGTATCTTACTGTTTTACTACAGAAAGGGAAAAAATGCTGTTCAAGCCAGAAAGAAATTGAACGATGTGTATGGTGAATGTGTGTTGACAGGAGCCAGTGCCAGAGCTGGTTCGCTAAGTTTCGATCCGACAATTTTAATGTCGAAGATGCACCACGTTCGGGAATTCCGGTTGAAGCTGATAAAAACGCCATAAAGGCATTAGTTGATGCGAACCGACGAATAACAACACGTGAGATCGGATTGAAGTTAATTTTATCATATTAAATATAATTTAATAAAGTATTTGTTAATTATACGAAAACTGTTTTCACAAAAAAAAAAACGAAATTACTTTCGCATCAACCCAATAGAGTGAATGAAAATTCCAAAAAATTTTCCTCAAAAAAGAACTTTCTTTACATTTACTTGTGCATCAACATGAAGTGAAAAATTTTGCAAAATCAAATTGCAATTCAGCAGTAGAATACAAATATACGCTGATTAAACGGAAGGTTTTAGAAGGTAAAAAAAATTGAAGGAAATCTTTCAATACGTGACAGTACGTCTACGGGAATCATTGGCACAGCAAAGCAAATACTTCACGCCAAAATAAATCTGTAGATGGTAACAATTTTTAAATTTCTTATAGAGATACACCCATACCTCACTTTGCGTCGTGGTTACGTTTCAAAAAACACGACGCAAATTGAAACCACGCAAACTGAATTATGTATAATTCTCTATAGCTAACCATGTAAAGATCAAAGATAGGTTCCAGGGTTACGAAAATACTACTTTCTAAAAAGAAAATTGAACAAAGTAAACGTTTAAAAAAATATCGTGCCATTTTTTAGAAAAAAATAGGAAATTACAAAAAAAAAATTAAAAACTCGTAAAAATTCGAAAAATTCGTAACAATTCAGCAGCGACGCAAAGCAAAAAAAAAAATGCAAAACGAGGTATGTGTGTAAACGAAATAGAGGTGTAGTATAACAATGCATTGCACTGTACTGCAGAAAATCCGAATTTTCTCCAAGAAAAAGGAAAAAAAAGCGTAAGATTGAGGATTCTTCACTCAGAGAATATTGCTTGTTTGCTATTATTTGCTTCGACTGTATAGCCGTATTGAAGTTTATTTTTTTTTTCTTATTAGAAAATCTTCGCAAAGATTTGTTTATACATCAGTTGTCACAAAAGATTTGCACCGATATTTTAATGGGATCAAGTTTTCAAATGACTTGTATACGTCATACTACTTAAGCTCTTGCAAAGAAATTACATTCGTTATAAATATAGGTTTTATGCTAAAAAAAAATAAAAAATTAATAACCTATGATTGAAGTCAATATTAAAACAATTTGCGAATTCCAGTTGTTATATAAATGACTTCATTTTAGACAATTTTTCAACATGTCCCTATGATAAGCAAGCACATTTTGTATTATTCCTCTTAATATTTGTTAGTTCAAAGAAAGTTTAGTTTAACTTAACCGTAGTCTAGTAGGTAGTGTGTTGGCTTATTAGACGTAAAGCCAGGGTTCGAGCCCCAGGCCAGACATCAATACAAAATACAAAAAGTATTTCTTCGGCGACTTCCTCTCAGCAGATTTCTGGCAAAAACTTTGAGAGAAAATAAAATTGCAATGAAAAAATTTTTCTCAAAAAATCTGTCGTTCGGAGTCGACTTTAAACTGTAGGTCCCACCACTCATGTATAAAATTAACACACACATTGCGTTGAACGCAATAAACGCCATTATTGAGCTCAATACTTCATATAAAGATTCAATTAATAATTGCGCGATAAATACGCAAATTGTTATAATATTGAGTAAAAATTAAAATGCAGCACTGTCATAAGTATGTTCAGTGAGAATGTTATAAATTATGCGAACAAATAAAAATGGCGAGTGAGGTGGAAGGTAAGTTTATTTATATTAACACTAAGTCTACCCATACTTCTTGTATTTCTATTCCTATTCCATTCTCTTTCTAGTATACATATATTTATTAAAATTTCTTATGATTTAAAATATTTTGAATGTTTTGAAACTTTGGGGATAAGGACTATCACAAAACATTGAAATAAGAATTTTTATTAACAAAATAGCAGAAGAAATGTTTACTGCAGTACTCGCTTGGAGTAGAGTGAATATCCATCTGCCAGAAAATAAACTATATATCTCAATATATCGGGAATCATACCAGTGGTTTTATATCACAAAATATGCAAATCAAGATATAGAACCTGTGATCAAAGCAGATAATTTCCCGCAGTAGTTAGGGCAGATTAAATGCATTCCTCAGTAAAAAAAGACACATGATAGGAGCAAATCTTCAAAAACATATTCGATGTATTTTTTAATAGAAGTCGTAAAGGCAAATAGCGGTGTTATAATATTATATTCAAGAAATTCTGATAAAATATCTTAAATAAGTAATTTTTCCCGTTACGGTAGGTTTAGTGTTAAATTTATGAAGTGTTATAAAAAAAAAAATATTGTTGTTTACCTGCTGTCAAATGATTATTGAATTAGCTGATTTGCTTATGCCTGAACACTTAAAATAATTTTTCAATTAAACGAATATTGACTCAATTGACACAAAATTCATGCCTGAACCTAGTATTAGGGTTTATTAAAAATCAAGGGTTTCTCATTGATCACGTAAATAAAAGAATTCTACTGACCACGAACTAAATCAAATTTACTAACGGGTGATATTTCGATCATTTAAAAAGTTTAAAAAGTTTAAAAGTTTAAAAAGTTTATTTAAGTTAATAACACAAGCCTTCACCTTTGCTACTGATTCCCAAAGAATACATATGTGTTTCTCAGTGTTTTTTAAACTCAGCTTGTTGTAGTCGTATTGGAATGTGTAAAGAGGAGATCAAGTGGAACAAAATTTACGAAGATAAATTCCATATTCATACTTTTTAACCTATCAAATATAGCAAGTTATACTTATATACTGCAGTGGTGGCCTTATAATTAGAAAAGACTTAACAACATGCATGTTTGTTATGTATGTTTGTTGTCCTTACAAACAGCTTAAAAATATCTTAATATATTCACATTTAATGGGCATATTTTTTAATATTTTTTCGGATAGCCCTTGTTTTGAACAACATCTGCAAGTCTTTTCGGCAAACTTTGTATCAAACGTTGGATTGTTTGTACTGACATGTTTTGTCAGCTTTGTTGCACCAGCTGAAACAATTCATCGAGGGCTTTTGTCCTTAAGATCTCTTTTAATAATTGCCCATAAATTTTCAATTGAGTTGAGATCAAGCCTTTGGGGTGACTAGTCTAGAACATCAATATTTTGACCCGAAAGCCAACACTTCACTAACCTTGAAGTGTGCTTTGGGTCATTGTCATGCTGAAAAATGTAATTGACGGACATACTCTCAAAGGAATACGGTTCCATTACATTTTCCAAAATGCTTTTATATTGATATTAGTCCGTTATTCCTTAAATTCTTACAATTAGACCCCCACCACGTCAAGAAAAAGCACCGCTGATCATAATAGAGCCGCCACCGTGTTTTACAGTTTTCACTTTGTATCTGGGATCAAGGGCTTTGTTTGGAGGACGTCTTACATAAGTTTTTCCATCAGATTGGAACAAATTAAACTTGGATTCGTCACTTCAGAGAACACTGTTTCAGAAACGCGGATCTTTTTTAAGCATTTCCCTTGCAAACTGTAACCGCTTATTAATATTTTTTTTTGAGACGTGCGGTTTTTTCTGCGCAATGCACCCACGAATTCCCAACTCCTGTAAATGCCTCCTTATTGTCCGTGTGGATATTTCTGACGTTATATTTTACCCAATTTCAGCCTTTATTCCACGAGAAGGCAGGAAAGAGTTTCTCTTACTGGCCCTACAAATAATTCTGTATTCTGCTGGAGTGGTTTTTCTGGCTCTAGCCTTCCTGGCTGAGGTTTCAAACTTTTTCGTTTTATTGTACAAATGAATTGCTCCAAATACCATTTTTTTGGAGCAGGAAAATCTTTCCTCCTGGTCACAACGCACAATTAACTCTCGAAGTTTTGGAGTACAAGACTTATTTTTTCCCCATTTTAAAAATTATTACAAGGTGACTTATTGCTCTTTAAATTATACTCACTTTATTACTAATAACAAAACAAAATAAATTCAGAAATTAAAAGTAAACTGAACGTTTCTAATTACGTGGCCAGCCAAAAGAAACTACTTGGGAAATATATTTTTTATTTTTAATAACAAAACTTAAAACTCCACTTGTTTTGCATTGACAACAATGATGGTGGTATACACGTGGAATAACGGTACTTATAAATTACGCAGTAGGTTTTAAAAAAAGTTGAGCTTCTATTTTATTTTTTAAAACATCGTTTGTAATTATAAGGCCACCACGTATACTATATATGTATATGAATGTATGTGTGGTACTTGTTCTTTAAAAGTAAGAGTCTAACTTTAGTTCAACTTCCTTCCTAATCTTTTCTTTTTTTCTATTATTAGTGAATTTAACCCTTGTTCTTCTACAATAAAGCAGACAGTTGTCGCTAACACTTGATATTAATAAATTACTTTCTTAACTCTCCCTTTGAGTATGATTATTTTTTAGAACTTTAAATAGTCCAGTAATTTTTTTCTTTTGTGCTTCTTGGTTTCTAATTTTTGTTTTCTGGTTTATTTTAATTAGAACAACACAATTGCACTTGTTTTTTTAACATCCTATCCTTATTTCCCCATATGCCCACTTTTTTCGAAACCACGACTGTTCTCTTCACACGCAACGTGTCTTCACACAAGACTGACTGAAATCTTACTACTGTTGCCTGCTTTGTCTTGCCCACGTAATCAGTCTGATGAAGATTCTTGAAGTCGAACATTCTGGGCTTTCGCCTTCTCGAGAACTCTATTGCGACTTCATTGTTGTTTGTGTATTTTGTTCACATTGCTTGTTGTTACGTTCTCACTTACTTATCTATCCCCTCTTCTTTCTGACAGATGTTGTTGGTTTACTTGTAACAAGTTCGTTGTATTTGTTTGTGTACCTTTTGCTCATTTTAATGTTAAACGATGTACATCGTTTCCATTTTCGTAACAATACAATTGGTGATTCATTACTTACATCATTGTAACATTTATTTATTGTTTTTTATGGATTTGGTTTGAGTTGAATACAATGACTTAAATTTTATTTTATTATTTAGATATGTTTTCCCTCAAATAGAGTGTCAACATAAATCACCAAACCAACTGCGGTAATAACAATTTATGGAACAACTCGAAAAAGCATTGTGAAAGTGTCGAATAGGCGACGAACTGGCACTTACATTTGATTGTCATATATATTGCAGTGATTCAAGATATCCATTATGAGTGTCAAGTTTCATCACATCTGTTGTTAGTCTACTTAACTGTAATTGGTTATTTTCTCTATTAATGAAGGCACAAAATCACATACACACACAGCTACGTGCATATATACCTGCTAACTTATATATCATATTATCACTTTATTCAAATCATTCTTCCTTTCGGAAGTACTTGTTATTCCTACGAACAGACATTCTTACATAAGATTCATAGAAGCGATAAACGAACGTTTATGTTTGACAGACAGATGTGTAAAGACAAGAAATACTCGTACAGAAGTGCACTTTTTTTACGTTTAAATCTAATAAATCTTATTCATTATTATGAAGTTTAGTGCGATAATATATGCTTTTAAAAATTTTGTATAATATACTCGAGTTCGATAATCTTATTGGTAAATATGAGTAAATACCTATTTCGTAGACAAAACCCATACCAAAGAAGAAATGTATCATCTGAGACGTAAAAATTTGTTTAATTTAAAACAGTTTAAGTTTTTTAAGTTCACTACCAATGTAATCTCAAAGCACTCTTGGTGAGGTCCGCTAACTATACAACATGTAATCAACATATTGTTACGAAAATAGTGTTATTGAAATGATAAATAAAAGCTACAAAAACAAAACAATGGACTTGTTCACATGATCAACGAATAAGCAAAAATATAGCAACAACATACATACATTGATTTTCAAAATGAAAAATAATACGGAAAACAGTAAATTAATTAATCATCTTTATTAATATATTTTGATCAATATAATTTTGAAATGTGAATTATTGACTCAAGTTACATAGAAAATATTTTGTATTTTTATTCTTCTTCTTGATGACTGGCATTTACATAAACTGATAACACGAAACCAATACAACTTCCAAACACATATGAAAAGAATGTGTATAAGTGTATCGGATTTTTATATGCAAATTATCAACAACAAGCATACACTGTTGTATTTTTGTTCAACAATACACGCCAAATAACGATACAAGGACTTGTGTGAATTGCCCAAATATTTTGCGTAAACTGAAAGAGCACTTTGTATTTCGCCACTGAAAAAATATATACGAACGCATATGACATGTTACAAACTTGTGGGTGCGTATTTTCAAATAAAATATCTTTTCTTACACGTTATTATCCCGTCTCTCCTTGGTTAATGTAACCAATTAAATGGCTACACTTCATTGTACAGTTCATTCTGTGACCACAAGTAAGCAGTGACTTTAATGCAGGGATTATCCTTTCATAGCACAATTCTGGAAAGTGAACTTACATGCATTCTTGTGTTCTTTGATTTAGTTGAATAACACTTAAAAAATATTTTATGTTAAAAATGTTCTATGTCATTAGCTTGGCGTATTTCATATTTTTTTTTGTCACATGGTATAATTTTTTTAAATGCTTTGGAATGCTCGCTTTTTTCTTTTAATAAAAAATGGGATTTTGTACTTTTTATTTGTCTAAAAAACATGGCCTAATTTTTAAGCCAAAGATGTTCTTTTTAAATAAAAATTGATTTTTTATTTTATTTTTATTTATCTAAAATTATTAAGCCAAAGATGGATAGCTTTACATATGTATGTTGATTAAATGAAAATCAAAATAGCGTACATTTCTAACACGTACATACATAAATAGCGTACATTTCTCTCAACATATTTTCTCTCTCTTACTCACTAATACACAAACAAAAAAATTTTGCCAAAAACCTAAACGTTTTATTTGCAGATTTTCACTTAAAAGTTTTGAATTACAGAAATTTTTTCTTTTCGTATGTTTTTTTTTTAACTTTAAATTTAAGTTAAGCAACATGACAGATGTCCCTATAGGGATGTAAAATAACTTGAAATAGACTAAAGAAGAAGAAGACTTTGAATACGTAACAAAATTTAGTAAAAATTACGAAGAATTTCATATTTTTCTTATTCAACTTATTTTCTGAAGAGCGAATAATGCTTATCAGAGCATTTGTTGCATTTTTAAGAGTATCTATGTCTTCGGCGACTAGATCTCAGCAGATTTTTAGCAAACACTTTGGCATGAAAAATGTTCTTAAAAATCTGTCGTTTAAAGACGACTTTAAACTGGAAGTCTCGCTACTCATTTATAAAATTAACACACGCAGCATTAGTGGTGTGAGAAAATAGGTCTTAAACCTAACTGAATGGTTGTCATGACCAATTATGTATGTATGTATGTATGTAAGATGCTGGTTGATATTAACCCAGATATGCCCATTGCTTGATCATGATCATTTTAAAAGTAAAACAGTGCATTTAAAGGTTTTTAAAGATTTATTGAAAAAAAGTGGTTTTTAAAGGACATTGACACATGACTTATTGCGTGTGATACGACACAAAAAATTTTACATGTCCTATGTCACATTTTCGGCATCTAGTTAAGGTTTTTTGATGGCAGGCTCCAAATCTTGTTTGTTTTTCCTGTGAAATTACTTACTTGTAAATGTACAAAATGTTACTTACCGTATAAACGTGTCCTCATATTCAGTCATTATGAAAATATCACTATCACTCTATATAATATTCAATAAATCAATAACTAAATAATGCGATCACATAATTTCCCACGAGGTATTGATGAGTACTGGGTATGTCAACAAAAAAACGGTACTTTGATAAAGGTGACGTATCATGTAAGCAAGAATGTACTGGTGTACTACATAAAAGTCATTAGGCCTATCTGAGTTAAAAAAAAATCAGCAGATGAAAAACCTGCTAGGATGGCGTTTCCTATCTTTAAATAAAACAAAGTGTGTGTGAGATATCATCTAAATTTCTTACTCGCTTGAAAGATCTATTGACTTCCTTGGTAATCTTGGTATTCATTGTATTATAGTGAAGACCTAGCCAACATTGTTCTGAAATAAATAAGGACAGATAATGCCCAAAAGAGCCTAAAATCCACACAAAGCAGTGACTTTTTCAAAATGCATTGAACGCTCTTGCATCTCATTGCATTAGGATCGTCCCTAATGCCCATGCATCCCGGAGTGTGCCTTATAGCTTAACATAATTTGTCGATGAAAATTAGGGTCAGTCACCAACTGGTCCAAAGTCTATTCAGAAAACAAACGTTATGTGATCTTTGGAAAATACGATGAATAAACGACAGCCAATTTGAAAGATGTAGGATAGGAGGTCCTGACTGAAAATGCTTTGCAAACATGAGGTTCTCAAATTTACGAAAGTTAGGCTAAATGCATACAACTTTTTTAAAAATGTAACCAAGTAATCGATGCCAGTTTTTTTTATTTTTGAAAATAAAAATATGAATAAGCTGTTATACTCTTTAAACAATAATTACGGTAATTTGTGACCAATTTTATCAAACAAAGTGTCAATCTCTTTACAATATAATTCACTTTCAGAATTAATTAAATTTTGAAAACTTGAAAAAATAAGAAAAAAATGATATTTACCAAGTTTACTCTCTCAAAACTCATAACATATAAGTTTAAACAAAATGTTTGTTGTTGTGTTTGAAAGGCTAATCTCTCCCCTTTCCAAAAAAAACTGTGGATTTTTAAAATATATATAAACATATTTGGGTAATCAATAATTGTGTGTGAAAAGATCAAAAAACCGCTTCTGTCAAATAAAATAGGTTTGGAGTATATGAGAAAAATAAAAAAGTAGTTCTGAATTGAAGTCGGAACATAAGCGTTTTGTTTGCAATTGTTTGTTTGAAATATATGTTTTTGATTATTTTTATTTGAAGTCGCCGTGGTGTAGTAGGTAGTGTGTTGGCTTACTATTCGTAAAGCCCGGCTTCGTATCCCGGGTCAGACATCAAAAAATGAAATATGAAAAAAAAAAAATATTTCTTCGGCGACTTCCTCTCAGCAGATTTCTGGCAAAAACTCTGAGATTAAAATAAATTGCCATGAAAAAGTTTCTCAAAAATTCTGTCGTTCGGAGTCGACGTTAAACTGTAGGTCCCGCCACTCACGTATAAAATTAACGCACACAACATGAGTGGTGTGAGAAGCTAGGCCGTAATCCTGACTGAAGGGTTGTAATGGCCAATTATGTATGTATGTTCAATAAAGCATTCGACGAAGCTTTTCTTATCGTAAAAATATACGCAACTCTATAACTCCAGTTTAGAATATAAACGAAAAGGTAAATATGAATGAATACCAACGTAAACAGTTGACAGTCTATTTGCCCATATTAAATTACCTCTACAATGACTGGCTTATAAACAATATCAAATGACTCCATTGAAGTAAGAAAAGCTCTTTTTATCGGTGTTCAAAGATGTTTTCAACATTTCCTTTTTATTAAGATATCAGCTGTAAAAATATCCTTTGGACATAAAACATTTATCTGCTGCGACAGTGTTTATGTGTGATATATTGTGGTCATGCTGGAAACACTTAAATGGTGTTCAATACTTCTAAAGATTATTGATTGTTGTATTGATAGCTGGATTTATTTATGTTAATTCCTATGCACATACATACATACTTGTGATTATATGTGTTATACTACAAAGACAAAATTTATATGATTACAAGAAAAGCAAAAGAATAGAGAAACATCTTAGGGATCAACAGAATCCTGTAAAGCAATCTAGTATTTTATACAAATCCATTTAAGCCAAAAAGGTAAATTGCCGTGGATACAAATTTATCTGCTTTCAATATTTGTTCATACTATGTAATGTTGTACATTTACAGATAATACAAGGTATTCTTTTTCCTTTATTTTCTATTGTTTAGTCTTAAAGATGAAATCAAATTGTCAAATTTAGGTAAAAATGAAGGTTTAACGATGTATTCAAAATATAATAAATAAATTAAGGTATAGGTTAGGTTGGTTACGTAGATATGTGAAAAATTCACCAACGCTTAGAGACCGGAAAGCGCGCAAAGCAAATAAACCCAAAATAAATGCAAAAAACTTGGAAAGCGAGAAAAAGGAAACAAAAAATAAAATAAAAAATTAAAGCTTTATTTTAGTTCTAAGCATTTAAGACATTAACAAAGTGCTTTACGAAAGAACATTATTCATTCAAATAATTCGGGCAAATAAATTTTATAAATTGGATCAATTATGGACAGTAAGATTCCCGTATGCCAACATATCTATTAATCGTTTAAAATCATTGCAATATGACTATAAAATTTAGGTTGGTCAGGAACTCAAAGTAGATTCTTAAGGTAGAAGTTACAGCGACTCATGAAGTCACCGTATTCTCGTAGGTAGTCTGTTGACTTCTTAGACATGGTAAACGATGTTTTCATTTTCGTAACAATATAAACAAATATTTCTTTAGTGATTTAATCTCAACTGATTTTTTGCAAAAAATCTGAGATTAAATAAAATTGCCATGAAAAAGTTTCACAAAATCCGTCGTTCGGAGTCGCCTTTAAGCTGTAGGTCCCGCCACTCATGTATAAAATTAACACACGTAACATAAGTGGTGAAGAATCTAAGTTGTAGCCCTGATTGAAGGGCTGTAATGTCCAATTATGTTGTGTATGTATTATTTTTTGTGTCACAATGTAAAATTAAATTGTTGAGTTTTAATTTCTAAAATTTTTTATTGGCATCTTTCTCTATAAAAATAAGAAATTAAGTTCCTGTTTAAAGAAGTAAGCAAACACCTGTCTGTGCAGAATTGTTCTATTGTATAATCATATACTTTCGTTTTAAATTCTGTTTCCTTACTAAATACCAAAGAAAAATGGATTATTTCTTTTGGCTCACTATAACAAACGTTTAATCATCACCAAAAAAATATTTCAAAAAATAATTCAAAGAAATCATTCATTCAATGGTATTTTATATATCCCTGCACCCAGAACTTCCTGAAACAAAAATTTATTATTTCCATTATGAGTTAGATGTCTTAGGCTGCTTTTGTTTGTTTTTTACTTAAGTTTTATACTTTTAGTCTGCTGCATACTATAGTGCAGACCAATGCTTTGGAGACTAAAAACAACATAAGACAAGTCTAACATAACATACAAGATTTTGAACCCTACATACTCTTTCAAAAGAGGGACAATTTTATGCTACACGGAAGTGTTAAGGACGAATTGTGGAAAGAAGAGGAAGTTTTTTGGATAGACTTCTAACTTAGAATTTTACTTTGCAGCAAAATTCTCAGACGAAAAACTGTTTACAAACTACGAATAGTGAATATATTTATAATATAAACAACGCCTTTTATGTCTAATGGTTGAAGAGACAATATAACATTTAGAGCACCCGCGAAGCCCAATCATGCCAACCTTGTTTAGCATAGCGAGATATATCCTCTTTTGTATGGCCTCCTCCCATACTATTGCCCCGCTGTGTACATTAAGTAGATAATACGAAGCTGCAGGTCCCATCTACTGCGAAACATCTTTATACAGACTTTCAGGGCATTCATGGCCTTCTTCATCCTTTCCTTCGTGTTCGTCTTTCAGGACAGTTAGGGGTCCAGAATTGTAATTGCAGTCAAACTAAAACATGGATAGTAGAGTACAGTATAGTATATCGCTGTACCTACACATTTGTCCTCAATGTGATTCTTGTTATGCAACCAACATCATAATAATTTTTCGACAACGGCTTCAATTACAGACGAGTTTATAACTGCTTGGAGCCTATTAAGCACTGATGCAGCAGCCTTGAAAGTATTCTAGAGAATAGTCCTACGTAAAATCTTCGGTCCATTGCAAGTAAGCAATGATTTCCCCATACGATCCAACAGAGAGCTTTATGAGCTCTTCAAGGAAATAGACGTTGTGCAGCGTATTAACATCCAGCGTGTGCGCTGGCTCAGCCATGTCGTTCGAATGGAGGAGAATGCTCCAGCGAGACGGGTATTTGATGCGGGGATCTGCGGAAATCGGCGAAGAAGACGACCTTGTCTGCGTTGGAAGGACCAAATCGAGGAAACCATGTCTTCGATTAATGTGACCAATTGGTGTAGGCGCGCAAGGAGCAGAAGCGCCTGAAAGGATGTGTTAAGGCAGGCCGAAATCAGTTAATAGGGTTGTTAATGGCCACTTAAGTAAAAGAATAAGTTATAACTGCTTGCTGTGATGTTAAAAATATATACGTTGATGGAAGTAGATAAAAAACGTTTAAAGTAAAATCCGTAGTTTCCCTCTGATTAAAGAATATAAAAAAACAAATATTTTACGATCAATCCCCAAACCACATTTTAATTTAGTAAAAAATGTTGTAAATAAAAAAGTGAAGCATTGGGAAATAGAAACTATTAAAAGACCATGTTTTTCGGTAAACAAAAAGTGTAAAAAAAATTTCGACACAATATTGAAATCCATAAAAGTGAAAGTATTAAAAAACAATAACCCAAAAGAAAACTTATATTTTGTTATTGTGTCTCTGCCTTTTTTGCAGTTCATATATTTTTTTTGTTTGTTTCATTTTCTATGGAAACTTTTATCAAATTTTTTTACTCATACATACCAAAGAATATATGTAAGTTTGAATGTACCTACGCACATATGTACTGTTAATCACAGTCGCCATCTGTGCTTAATGCGCAGCAGCTATTATTCATGGGAATTTAGTGCAATTATGCATGTATGTAAGTATTAAATGAAATGCTATAATTTTTCAGACTTAAAAAAGTACAATAATTGCGTCATGTTATCATGTCTTGCTGAAGTCGCCCTAGTCTAGTAGGTAGTGTAAAGCCGCGGTTCAAACTCCCAGGTTAGCCATCAAAACGAAATTTAAAAAATATTTCTTTGGCGACTTCCTCTCAGCAGATTTCTGGCAAAAACTCTGAGAGTAAATAAAATTGCCATGAAAAAGTTTCTTCAAAATTTGTCGTTCGGAATCGACTTTAAACTGTAGGCCCCACCACTCATGTATGAAATTAACGGACACATTCATGTGCCAACAGTGTCTTGCAATATCCTTATTTAACAAAGCAAATCTCAATTCAATTTCATTTTGGGAAGGGAAGGTGCACATTAACTGTTTTTATGTGCACATTAACTGTGTTTGTAACTTACAGTTTAAAGTTCTTTATTATTCTTGAATCTGCACGACTGAACTAATTTCGTAATATTTTTAATGAATTACTTTCTCTTAAGTATTGTAATACATACATACATACATACATACATAATTGGTCATTACAACCCTTCAGTCAGGATTATAAGTATGTTAAAAATCTTCTTTTTAAATTAACATAAAAGCTTAAGAGTTTCTTTTTTAATGAAACGTTTCATTTCAAATGTCAAAATTTGTACAAAAACCTCATTTTAAAACATAAAATTCATGATTGATACATATTCCGTTTGCTGAAACCCAGCTCTGAATTTATACTAAATCACGAGAATCTAACCAAGAATTAATTTTTACGAGTACTAGTATAAAGCTGCACATCATAAGCATGCAAAACATGTGGTATTTACATACAAAATAACAGAGGTCCCAGTATTGACCCCTGGGGAGTACCTCTACTAATATTAATCGGATCTGAAATGTTGCCATTTAAATAAACTTTTTGATATCTGTTTATTAGATAAGAATAAATTAAACTATAGGCAGAATTAGAAAAGTAAAACAGTTTCTGGAGCTTTTTTAATACTTTACACTCAGAGTTTTACCAAAAATCTGTTGAGAGGAAGTCGCCGAAGAAATATTATTTTTCATATTTCGTTTTACTGGAGATTTCTGACCTGTCATTTGAACTATCGCCTCACGTCTAATAAGTCAACACACTATATAAATAAAGCATCAAATCGTCAAATATTAGAAAAAAATCGTCAAGATCGTCAAAGACGTTCATTTAAATCGTAAAAAAGGCTAAAGGATCGCACACTGCATTACAGACACAATTCGTTATTTAGTCGGATTATTTGTATGCGTAACTCCCTTTCTACAGATGTGTTTCATGTCACTAATGGTATAAAGGGTTTCAAATCTAGTGTCTACAAACACTACTCCCTCTTTCGTCCTTCCTATAACATATTTCCCTAATTTCAACACAATGCACTGCATGTATAGGGTCCATCCCATTAGTGTTGGTCGTACGAAAAACTAATATTGCTACTTGCGTTTGGTCTTCCTAGGGTAATATTAGAAGCTATATTCGAATCTTTAAAAATGCTCTTCAACTGCAAGTGGTAAGCTATGCTACGAAAAGTGCCGATCTTATTTCAAAATTCTTGGTATTGGTATTAATCGCTGTGTAATGCAGATATTTTTCTTTAAAGATCTGATTATTCCTTTTTAAGCTTCTTTTACTAATTGGCAATTTTATTTACTTCGGTTAGATTGGTATTATGTGGTATCATCACAGGCGTTCGTAAAGAATTTAAAAATATAATACTTTGTTGTTATTAACCTAAACTGCAAAGCAAATACAACACTTAAAGAGGCTTTTAATGTACTAAAGTAAAGAATATGATGTAAATTTTTAACTCCTAAAAATCGTCAAAATAAGGGCATAAATCGTCACATCGTCAATATGATAAAATCGTCAAAATGACGATAAATCATCAAATCTGGCAGCTATGTCCACTAGACTACGGCCGTCAATGCTAGCCTAAACAATTAATATTTACTAAACCACAAAACCATTGATAAATAATTGAAAAAGATCTGTCGACCAGAACAGTAAATGAAGAAATATGCCTCTGTTTCATCCATCCACTTTATTTCATAAAAAACAAGACTGTAGCAAATGGAAATGTAGAACTTTGAAAATTTAATTAATTAATCTTAAAGTTTACCAAACATATATTTTGGGTCATACGAAAATGGTTATTCAATCACAATCTTATTAATTTGAAACTTTAGTTGCTTTCTATCATAAAATAAATGAGCACTGCAACTTAAGGTAGAAGCACAGTCGGTAGTGAAGAAAATGAAAAAGATATCCAAAATGCAATGAACTCCAATTAAGTTATGGTAATTAACCACTTTAGTTACATTGTATTGTGGGGAAATCTGGCAATCCAGGCAAAGCAGAAAGTTTTCCTTGGCATTAAAAGTCTTAGTTCGATTCACTATCTCATCATTCATATTTTATTAAAGCACACAATCTTCACGGAAATCGAGTCGAATAGAAATAAATTGTAAGTCACAGACTTAACATGTCTCGCTTCTGCGTATAATGCTGACCATCTTCACATGGCTAGAAGTTCTCTAAGGTCTTTATAGTGGTCTAAATAAACGAAGAATATGAATATACACGTCATAGATATTATTTGAAAACATTTTTGTTCATTTTGCTTTATCTTCTATGTGCTAAACTTCTTTTCCAGCTGTAGGATGTAAGCCTGTACGTACCTATATGATTAATCAGGTTTCTCATGTAAGGTAGTGTTATAGTCGCCGTCAGTGAAGTTGCCGTAGTCTAGTAGGTAGTGTGTTGGCTTATTAGTTTAAACCCCAGGTCAGACATCAAAACGAAATATGAAAAAATATTTCTTCGGCGACTTCATCTCTGGTAAAAACTCTGTTTCACAAAAATCTGTCGTTCGCAGTCGACGTTTAACTGTAGGTCCCGCCACTCATGTATAATATTAACACACACACACTGAGTGATGTGAGAAACTAGGCCGTAATGGCCAATTATGTATGCGTGTATATGTGCGATCGGAAGTACGGGAGTAGCCTTAAACGCCTCATATTAGTAAATACAGATAATACAAGAAAATATGTTTTAGTGAAGTAAGACAACTGCTTATACTTAAATATTATTTGTCTCTGCAGAAGGCTATAAACTAGAGATGAGCGATATTATCAAAACTGTGATTTAATCACCGTGATTTATAATTCACTGGTAACTACAGTGATTGAAATTGCCAAATAACAGTTACTAATAATGTCGTTCTTTCAAAATTGTTACATACTCAAATTTATTTCGTTTTATTTTGAGCGAGGTAGAATTACTATTAGATGATGCTGATTATTTACTTTTGTCTTTTATACATGAACTTTCTGTGAAACTTAATTGGCAAACTTTCATATAAAAAAATTACATTAAAAATAATAACATTGATGACACCACTTTAATTTTGTTTAGTAATCTTTTCGTAGTATGTATCTAGTTGTCTCTTTCTTACGACTTAATAAAATAAGTTATTGTCATTATTGTTTTCTTTTGGAATACTGTGATCACAATCACTGTTTTAAAGAACAGTGATTAACAAATCACATTCACTGAGAACAACGTTCTACAAAAATCACTGGATCGCTCATCTCTACTATAAACCTTACCAAAAATAAATACAAATTCATCCTTTTTCTTCCATACGATATACTTCCTGAAAAAAGGTCATTCCTTTTATACTAAAAAAGGTCATATTCACTAATTAACATTTATCCCAAATTTCAATTTCAATTTCTCTTCCGTTACATATCTTACAAAATGTTCTCCAAATATTAAATTAAAGAAAAAAAATTGGGGAAAGGTTATTTAAGTTCAATGCCCAATAAATTTGTATAATTAATGGAAACTTTAACAAAATAAATTAAACAAACGGTTTCTTTTATTTCCCTTTCCTTTCTAGTTTTGGTGTTTCTATAAACATTTTCTCTTAAAAACGCACATTAAGTTTTTCACGTTAATATTGGGATTCCGAGTTGGTTATGTTCACTGTGTTTAGTTCTTTTTTATTTTCTGTGTTTAACCTTTTTTATATTTTATTTCGTTACTCAAAGGATGGAAAGGAACGAAAGAATGAAAGTAATAAGGTATTGTCAAAGTTATTAATTTTTCTCTTCCCGTTCACTTAATTATATAAATGGCGCTAGATTCACTGCTAGTTTCTTAAGCTATAAACATAATGTTACAATAATGGAAAATCTAGATAATGGTGTTTTTCGGTTAACATCGTTTAACATTAAAATTATAAACAAAAGCTAAAAAACAAAAACAACGAATTCGTTTACAACTTATTACACTGCGTAATATAACAACAAACACCAGCATAAAAATGGTAATCAAGTAAAGTAAAATATGCAATAATGCAATGCAATAAAATAACAATAATGAAACAACAATGTTAACATTTATGGAGATCTCGAGAAGGCGAAGCCACGAACATTCGCTTTCAAGAACATTCATCAGACTGTTTACACAGCAACTTTATTTACATTATTTCTGGAAAAAAAAAACTTTTTTTTACAAAAAACTTGTTTTCTACAAAAGTATCAACATTTTTAAAGGAAACACCGGAGATCGGTGCCCTCCATTGGTGTTTCTTTGCTACTTTTGCCCGTTACTAATAAAATCGCAATATTTTATTTAAAAATGTAAAAATTTCGTGTTATTGTTGAATTTATCGAAAGTTTGAATATTTTGGAAAAACTTGTTTTGTTAGAAAACAACTTTAATGAAAATTTTTTGGCCTCTCAAAAAACCTTCGAAAAAAGGGAAAACTTGGCAAATGGCAACGCTGCCTGCCATATAAAAGGCAAGGCAAAACAGGCAACTGAGTGAGTAAAAGTTCAGTCAGTCTTTTGTGAAGACGCGGTGCATTTGAAGAGAGTAATCGTGATTTGAAGATCTCCGTTACAAAGATCTGTCGAACAATTGTGCAATAATTGTTATTGTTTATGCAAAGGGTGTAAAAAGAAAACCAATTGTTGTTGTTACATGAAGTTGTGGACAGTGGCACACAGAATAGTCCGAATAATAAAGAATTTTAATTAAAACTAAACACAAACTTATTTTTATTTTCTTTGCAATCTACGAACTCATATTTTAAACATTTTTAAAAGGTAAAAACATAACAATAACCTTATTCGTATGTTCGTATGTTCCGTTGATCATAATTCCTTGTAAATTTTTATGACTCATTGAGGAAAAAAAATTGTTTTTAATTTCCTTTTTTAAATTGAAATTCCAGATTAATAGTAAATTTATTTGTCTTCATCCATACATAATAATACGATCAGTTGAATAGGCTAGTAGTCATAATCCTATTTTTTAAGGGTAGCACATACTTTTTTGAACCAGAAAGTTATTTTGTTAGATGAGGAAAATTTATATTTAGGATTTTACTAAAAAGTGTGGTTTATATTGTTATTTGATTTTTCATATTTTTTTTTTCAGTATAAAAATGATACTTGAGTGCCCTCGTAGTCTAGTTGGTAGTGTGCTAGACTATTAGCGTAAGGGTCGTGGTGCCCGCGATACCCACCAGAGACTCTGGTCTGTGACCCTACAGCGAGCATATGGTCATAGTTACTCAGCTCATGTATAATTAAATATAATTTGTAACTGTATTGTAATTGATAATTAAATAAATAAACAAAAAATGATATTTGACATGTCGCTATAACACAAAACTCAGTAAGGTATACCATATCAAAATGTATTAAACTTGATTATCAAAATTCGATCTGCATAAAAAATAGGCTTTGCATCACGAAATTATTCTAAACAATGTAGCTCACCAAATCGAATTTGGTGTGAGAAATAACCAGTGGAAGTTCAGGAACTATGCATTATTCTGTGAGGCTTGTAGACCGAGAAAATCATTCTACCGTAAATCTTTAAGAACGAAAACACGATGAAAATAAAGATAGGTACCGTAATATATTTACAGTTTTTTTAGCTTAATGCTATATACACAATAAACGCAATGCAGCAACCCCAACAGTTTTGAAATTGCAGTCTCATGTAAGCTACATGCAAACAAAAACAAAACAAACAAAAACTTGCTGGTCATATTTCATATATCCCGTTTTTAAAACCTGGATTTTATGTATGTTTTCGTATTGATAGCACTAATTTCTCTCATCGCCAACAGAAATTCTCTCACTTTGAGCATTAATTTCATCATTGTTACGAACAAAAATAGAAATTAACCTAAAGGCTACTGCCTTTGAAATCATCACTTCCATGTATTCTTCCCATGTAATCTATTTTTCAGATATTGCTGAGTTGTGTTTATTGTGCTGGACGATTTGGACTTAGTCGATGTCTAATCTAAAACTGCGTACCTGTTAAGACACAAGCAATAAATATCAAAAATTTACTGCAAGGTTGTTTCATTTCGTACCACTGGACAATTTTCAAATGAAGACATGTGAAGTGTCTTAAGAGACAAGTTAGCCACAATTCTAGATCTGGTAAAAATATTGTATGCTTAAACTGAATCTCATGGACGGAGCGCTTTTTACACTATCATCAGTTACATTTACACGAAAAAGTCTTTAAATAGTAAATGACAGCCATTTATTTATCTTGTGAATATTGTTACTAAAATGGAGTTGGTGTACATCGTTTAACATTACAATAAGCAAAAGCTACAAAAACAAATACAACGAACTTGTTACTTGTAACTTGTTAGTAAACCAACAACAACAGTATGACAGAAAAGGGGATAGACAAGTAAACGAGAACGCAACAACAAGCAATTTGAACAAAATACACAAACAACAATTAAGTCGCGATAGAGTTCTCGAGAAGGCGAAACCCCGAACGTTCGTCTTCAAGAACATTCATCAGCCTGATTACGTGGGCATATAAAAAAGCAAGAACAAGCAGGCACCCAGTCAGTAAGAATTCAGTCAGTATTGTGTGAAGAGGCTATGCTTGTGAAAAGAAAAGACGTGGTTTGAAGATCGCCGTTGTAAAGTTCTACCGAACAGTTTTTAGTGCTTACGCAAACAGAAGTGTAAATAAAACAACGAACTAAGCAAATTGTTGTTGTAAAATGAAGTTCTGAAAATTTTTATTTTGTTTGCAATAAACGAACTCATGTTTTAAACGTTTTTTTAAAAAGGTAAAAACGTAACAATATACATTTATTTCCCGTTTGCAAATTTATTTCAGTTTTTAAAAATTTTATATTATTTCATTTCCATAAAATTGATTGTTGGCCAATTTCTTTTTAATTTTACTACAGACATTTTATTAAAGCGTAGTATCAAATCTACAAATATTCAAGACGTTTGCTATTTAACATTACCTTAAATATGACATTGCCATGGCTACTCATACATATTCTTTACATTAATATCAATATTTAATGAATAAAGCCAATTTCGTTTCTTCAGTGATGTTTTTACGTATTACTACTCAAACGTTTTTCTGATTATTTATGGACATCATTATTAGAAAAAAGTCTACAATAAATTAATTTGCAAATAGTAGGGACACTCTGATACTGATATTGAGTGATTGTAGATTGGTTGTCCTTTGCAAGCAAATATATTTGAAGTGTTTGATGTTGATAAAAACAAAATAAATTTCTAAATCTGTGCAATCAATGTGGCTGTGACATTTTTATTTCCACTTCTGTAAGAGGTAAAGGACATTGACATGCAGTAATTACAAAGGAAATGTATGTATGTATGTAAAAAATCAATCATGAAATTATTTTTTTGGTATCCCAGTGCGCTAACAACTATTGGCAACATTTAAGATGGTGAGAAATGATGCAATCAGTAACTGAAAAGTTAATGATAATATCTGAATTTCGCTATAGCTGATACAATATAAATACGTAAAGACGCCAAAAGTTTACAGGCGGTAGGTAACAATTTAAGAATTACTCATGGAGATTAATGGAATGGAGTTTGTATTTTAATACTATGTCAGATATGCACCTTTATTGATTACCAGCTGTACCATGCGTGTGTTGCTGCGCCACCAACTAAAATAAATTTGAAGAAAAGACATTACACAAATATCCAATTAATTTTGAATCATTTTATTGATTTTGTTTATTGATGTTGTTCCATGATTCAGATAAACGGGCTTGAGTAGTACGCATTCGATCAGTTTCTAATCTCACTTCTCGTTGTTCAAGTGGTTTCCAGTCTCAATGCTCGTCTGATTCTAAGGCTCGTAATACTCTTTTCTTCCGTGCTTGAGGTTTAGGTCGACCAATTGCTTGTCATTCATTTTGAATAATTGTAAGTGACGCCATCCATCGGAAAATAATCGCACGAACCTCCGTCGACTCATGCGAAACAACTTTGTTAAAGAATACACAGTTTACGATTTAATTCATTTTGCGTAATTTTCAGTGGCACCACCTGTCGGTAATTGGTCATTCCAATTTAGATACCTTCGTCAGCTCATGCGCAACAACTTTGCTACAGATCATAACATGCATAGCTTACGATTCCATAAGGTACATACAAACTAACATTCATTTTTATATATACAGACTATGGGCGGTGACATGCTCGCTATAGCCAATCCACCCATTTTGTTCATATACACGTCAAAGTCGTCCATACAGGAAGATACATACTGCGAAAATTTCAAGAAAATCGGTCCAGCCGTTTAGCCGCCTATAGACTTCAAACAAACAAACAAACCCACAAACAAACAAACACACACTCATTTTTATATATAAGTTTAATATTCGGTTAATTGAGTACAATATTTTAAGTGTTCAGACATAATATACGCAATTCAGCTTATTCAATATTCTTTTGACAGCTGGTTTTTTTTACAACATTGCTTTTATTTTGGTCGCGAAAATTAGTGTCAAAAAAATGTGTTGTTTGTTGAAATGAAGTAATTACTCAAGCACACAAACAGAATTGTTGCTACATATTACATCGATTGAAAAATTATCCAAAGAGTGTAATTTAATAGAGGATTTTCAAATATGTTTGTAGAAAACACAATAAAGTCTTAAGACCATGAAATTAATTTTGAGCTTAAAAATAGATTGCTTAACACTACAAATTTTTATATAAATCATATATGTACATAAGTGTTCTTCACTCCACTTCTCTGGAATCTCGCAGTCAACTCACTTCTGAGAATACTTGAATCCTCTGGTAATAACGCCATAGCCTACGTTGCCGATATTGCCATTTCTGCGTCGGGAATTTGTCCACAGACGCTGTCTGATAAGCTAAACTTGGCGCTTTCAATTGTACTGGACTGATGCGGGGTTTTTGGACTACCCATTAATCCCTCCAAGACAGATACAATTTTTTTCACTAGAAGATACAAGGTCCCGAACTTTACCCTCCCTAGTACAAACGGGACTAGACTCACGCTGAGTTCCGAGGTTAAGTATCTGGGCCTGATCCTCGATCCCAAACCCAACTGGAGGGCGAATCTGGCTGCTAGGGCGCGGAAGACGGCCTGTGCTGCCTATTGCTGCAGCAGGGCAGTTGGATTCAGATGGGGTCTCAGCCCAAGGGTCATGCAGGTGATGAAGTTCACTGCGACAAAACTCAATGCCCTGTCTCGTTGGCTCGTCGTCGCCTCTGGTCACTCCTCTTATTTTGGAGATTGATCCTGTGGCCCCAATGGATATCTCCCTGTAGAATACTGTTTTGACAGGGGTTTCAACTTCCTGATCCCGAGCAGGAGCGATTGGACCCCTGACACGACCGTCCCCTCTGATCCCCTGGATGTATATACCGACGGCTCCAAACTCGATGGTTGGGTGGGTAGCGAAGTCTACTCTGGGAAATTGGACTTGGACATTTCACTCCAGCTGCCTAACTATTGCAGCGTATTCCAGGCGGAAGTAATAGTCATCTACCGTGCCGCGCAGTGGATCTTTACATACGGCGTTCCTTTTACCCGCATCTCGATCTTTTCTGATAACCAGGCTGCCATAAGGTCTCTGTCGAACTTTGCGAATAATTCCAAGATCGCCAGGGAATGTCGCCGCGGCATCAACCTTCACTATCACACTTGTCTGGGTCCCTGGACATTGCGACATTGCGGGAAACTGCAGATGCGACGAGCTAGCCAGAACTGGCGCACTACTTCCGGAATCCTCTTCAATCAACGTAGGAATGCCAGCCACCTCGTTCAAGCTGGCCATCGCGCGGAAATTCTTCCGAGACGCCAACCTATCCTAGATCAATAAAGAATCCTGCTCCACCGCTAGGCTTACTTGGCCCTCAAGGCTTACTTGGCCTAGAAGGCGCAACAACCAGTTACTTGGACTTGGTCGTAACATCATCTCGATTACAGTGGCCATGCTTACAGGTCATTGTATTATGGGTAGATACGCGGAAAAAACGCGGCTCCCATTTAACGACTTCTGCCACGGGTACAGATCGGTTGAGGAAGTGGAGACAGTTATCCACTTTCTTTGTCAATGCCCATCTCTTACGAGGTTCAGATATAGGTTATTTCGCTCTCCAATCTTTGTCAGCTTGACTTATCAATCTTATCAAGCTTTCTGGCTGGTTCTCCAGCGTGGGGTAGTCGTGCTTTGAAACGTGTAGCCCTTTCCCTGACCAACTTCTCCCTCCTTGGTTCGAAGAAACTTGGTCAGTGCAGGGACTTCGTTCACCTGTGGCGTCACAACGGCCGATATGCGTGCTCAAGTGAGCTTTTGATATGAAATCTACCACACTAACCTAACCTAACGTATGTGATCATAAGTTTTCAAATCTTATCATTTCATCTTTTCATATCTATTTTTAACACCAAATATGTAAAATAAAAAAAAACAAATTTATTAATTTTCTTTAAAAGTGTTTTAACATAAAACAATTTATTGTTTTCATTTTATTTGACAATTTATCCGAAACCGCCTGCCTGTTGACCACACGATGCTCCAGTACTACTGCCACCACCATTATGTTATTTCGCTATTATGGGTGTGCAGAGTTTTGTAAGAGAATGCATTTTGTCTTCGTATTCTTCTTTTTCTGCCAAGGTATTGGCTTCCAACCATTTGATGGTTTCATCGGATGCCCGTATCGCTTCACTCTTTTCTTGTGCCGAAAGCTTGTCACCGGCTTGATGCAATGCTTGTTTTACACCGAATACATAGCTTTGGAAATATAAAGTGTTTATTTCCTATTAAAAATTATTAATAAATAACTCAATTGAATAAAAACTTACTCTCCACTTGACTTGCCATTTTTTGTTTGCCGTTGTTAACATTTGAGTTGTCAAATATTAACAAAAAGTGTTCGGTTAATTGTAATATGCTTACTAAACACATTTATGACAGTGCTGCATTTTAAGTTTTACTCAATATTATAACAATTTGCGTAGTTATTGCGCAATTATAAATTGAAACTTTATATGAAATATTCAGCTCAATAATGGCGTTTATCGCGATTTACGCAATAAAGGTGCATATCTGAACACCGTATAAGGCAACGAATTATATTGAAATAAAAGAGAAAAAGGAAAAAATGCCAAGTAAGATTGAAAAATTATTTGAAAGGTAAAATTGATATTTTTTTATTTTTCAATTTTATGTTATAAGAAAAATTCAAACTGAATAAATAAATACCTGTACTCCTGTTGGAAATTTTTTATGTATATGAGCTAGTAGACATATCTTATAGCATACATGTAAAATATTAATCGAAAATATTATTGTAGAAATTGTTTCGTACTGCCGTACTGTTATATTATTTATTCAGAAGTTTTACTGTAACAGCCAGTATGTCGTAGGCAAAATAACGTAACTTATTACGCACATATGTAAGTAAAAAGGACTAACATTAAAATTCTCAAAAACTTTAAAAACAAATTTAATTAAATAACAAGAAAATAACTCCTTTGCAGTTTTACACCATCATGTTTATATAATATGGTTGTGGATGAATTTCCGGTCTATTTCTTCTTTTGCAAAGTTTAAAAGGAACCGAAAAAGGCAACAACCCCAAATAAAATTCTAATTTAGCCAACTCACTGAAGTGAACACTGCTAAAAACCATTACTGACGGCGATGGTAAAAAAAAGCAAAACCGAACACAAAAACTCAACTGTCAACCGCATGCGTCGAAATTTAAAAACAATTAAAACAATAACAGAGACTGTGAAGATATGCTATAAAAAATGTTTAAACCTTCGCCTTTATTCTTGCACTAATAACGTGTAATAGTAAAAGTCTTAGTACAGCAATATATATTGACAGAAAAAGTTTACACAGGCTCAATACTCTTGCACAAAGTCCCGATATGACTTCAAGAGAGTATTTAGGAGATCATTTGAAAGAACGGTTAAATAGTCGCTAAACCTCAAACGAAAGTCAACCGAAAAACTTGCACATGGTGCCACCAGAAAACACTAAACAAACCCTGTGCATTCAATTCCAAATGGGTTAAATGCAGTGCTTGAGATTAAGGGATATTCTACTAAATACGAGGGATAACATTTTCATATATTAGGCCTTTGAATTTTAAATTTACTCAGGGTTCTCCTTGGGGGTACATGTGGAGTCATCTGAAACTTTTCCTGATTTTTCTCTTGTTTTATAATAAAACAGAAATAAATCAATAAAATAAATATAATAACTATAAATTTTAATACAAGTTTTTGGCTAAAATTCATGAAATTGCTACAAAATATTGCCGTACTAAGACTTTTGCTGTCCACGGTATATGTTACTTATAGTTTTAAGTAATTTAAGCCTCTAATATTTCATAACAGAGCTTTGAACGAATTTTTTTGTCTACATACTCTGCCATTAAAAAAAAATATTTCACAATCTACGCTTATAGTTTAAAGATTGTTGTATGCAGATATTACATTTTTACATCTATCACCACATGACACAAACAGATCTATATTCTTAGAAAGTTGAGTATCTGAATTATCAGCCATATTGATAGATTTTATTGAACTTTTACACTCTTCGAGGGCATTGTTTAACTTTATAACAATGGAAGTAGAGTTCTTGTTCGATTTCCCATTTGGGGGCCAATTCTGGCAGTCGTATACGAACGAATTTTTACTCGCACGTGCGAGTTTTTTAGTTTTCGGATTCTCTTATTCGTTATCGAGTAAAGTGTATCGAAATTTCTAATGTTGGCATTCGATAACGTGTGATCATTCGAATGCCACCTTGCGAGTTTTTACTCGTAAGCACTAAAACTTTCGTTAACGTTTTTCTGCTGTAAATAACAATATAAAAAATGTAAGTAACAAATTTATAATAATTTATGAATAAAAAATTAATTGCAGTATTTGTAGGTCAAAACTTTTAAAAATTAATTACATTCAGAATTGGCAAAGAGTGTTATACCAAATACTTATCAGGGAAGGGCAAGAGCTAATCAGCTATGGGAACAGCTCACAGCTACGCTCAATGCTTCCGGCCCACCAATCAAAGATGCAAAAATGTGGCACAAGATAGTTTAACAAACTCTTGTTTAGTTTAAAATTCTGTTGAGGGCCTAAAAAAATGTCCAAACTTTTGGGTCTTCAAAAATATCAGAAGCTAGCCCAAAAGAGAATTACGACAAAGAAAATGTTACCCCAACAACTTCACCAAAAAATAGTGTTCCCGGCGAATCTCCCTGCTGTTTATCGGATTATAAAGAAGACAAAATGGAATGATCCATGTCTTCTTTTAAAGAATTTGAAGATGATACTGCAGAAGAAACATCAGCCTCAGCTAATAAGAAAGTAAAACCAAAATATATTACCCATACGAAATATTACAATTTTAATAAAACTTTTCTTCCTTGGATTAATTAAATTTCTTTTATTTTTTTAGGAAAACATATGTTTTTTGTTTACAATTTTTGCATTTTAGTCAGTGCTGCAAAACGAAATAATTAACTCGTTTCACAACACCTAAGCAACAAATCGATTCGTTTCGTATCAGAAAATTTCTCGCTATCGAAATTATTTTCTATGCGAACACAATTTCGATCACGACTGCGAGAATTAGACCCCTGATATGCTATCATCGATATCGAGTGGTATATAATACATACATACACACATAATTGGTCACTACATCCCTCCAATCAGGAATACGACCTAGCTTCTTACACCACTTATGTTGTGTGTGTTAATTTTATGCATGAGTGGCGGGACTTACACGTTAAAGCCGACTCCGAACGACAGATTTTTGAGAAACTTTTTCATGGCAGGTTTATCAGCAGATTTTTGGCAAAAATTCTGAGAGTAAGAAATATTGCCCGCCACTCATGTATAAAATTGACGCACACAACATAAGTGATGTGGAAGCTAGGTCGTAATCCTGATTGAAGGGTTGTAGTGACCAATTATATATGTATGAATATTGTGACTGGACAATCCGGACTTGTCAGTTAGTCTCTGGTCATCGCTTTATGTTGTATTGCTATCTGCTGCTCTTTGTAGCGAAATGAACTTTTATATCAGAAAAGCTGTTACTACTTCCTATGCCATCCTATTAACTTAGAACAAACAAAAATGTCTTAAATTCACGTACAAAATTAATTTCATGAATCCTTAAATTCTATTTTGAAATTAAAAACATAAATAAAATATAAAATTATATTTAAAATTACTTGGTGTCAAATAAATAACCCTTAAAGCATTCTTATAACTCCAAATAAATCAAGAATTATGTGCTTATAATTCAATCTGAGTGGTAATCTATACTATTCCGTATAAATGGTTCAAGAATTTTATAGAATCAAGTATACAATATTAGTTTGTAATGACCTCAACTAAAGAATTTTTAACTTAAAAAATTCTTCTGCTTACTAGTCTTCAGCAAAACTGAGCGTTTGTAACGTAAACGTAGTTACCAGCATATTTTTTTATATTCTTCTGCAAATTACCGTCCATAAGAAATTGTGAAACAGATAGGAAAACAATTTAACACTTTTTATCTAATGAGCTACTGAACTATGAAAAACCGCTAATCAACCACACAGGTTTAAACGCAGCAATGAACAGATTTTTTCTAATAAACTTTCGTAGCTTGGCAGCATACAGTGGTATGTAAAAGTTTTCTTCTTTAGTCAATTTGGTTTCTGTTAACTGTAATGTGTTACAATGTTTTAAATTATTTTTTATTTTATTAAGTTAAAAAAGCTGTTGGTATTGCGTACAGACGTGTGAGTGTGTGGGTTTGTTAATACAAGGGTACAATGGCCTTTAGCTCCAACAGAAAAATTAATTATGATGTAGGGGAATCAATTGACTGGTATAACTCCGCCTTGCATTTTTGTTATTGATTGTAAGCACTCGTTCAATTTATAGCAAAATAGCTGTGGTCACGATAAACATTCAACATATTCTGTAATGTTGAATCTTGCTTTACTGCTGCAGGTTAGTTTTTCTTTGTTTTGAGTTAGCCAAACGTCCGGTTAGCCAAACGTCCACGGAAAGTAACAAAACATACGTTCGTTTATAAAATGCCAAAAGCAATGAGAGCGATGTAATTTCGGCATTTACATTACTGCTACTACTACTTCATATGCTGAAAACGAATGTACGTTCCATTACGTTCCATGGACGTTTTGATAACCGGCGCTTTATTCTTTGCTTATATGCAGGAAAATTTTAAAACGAGATTAATGAGAATTTACTACAAACCATAATTAACTTCATAACAATATCTGGTTTAGTTTTTAGATACTAAAAGAATAAAATCGCATGAAAGAATAATAGGGTTTAAGGAAATTAACACATACACCTGCGAAATTCACACAAGCCCTTGTATCGTTGTATTTATTGTATTGTTCGACGAATATACAACATTGTATATTTGTTATTAATAATTTTCATATAAAAATCCGATACACTTATAAGGATTTTTTTTATTTGTTTTTAAAAGTTGTTTGGTGTTTCATGCTATCATTTACATAAACTGATAGCCAGTAATCAAGAAGAAGTATAAAAATACAAAATATTTTCTATGTAAGTTGAGTCAACAATTAACATTTCAAAATTATAATTGTTCGCACAGATAATTATTATAATAAATTTAATACTATTTTCTCCGTAATATTTTTCATTTTATTGCTTGAAAATCAAATTATGAATATTTTTATTCTTTTTTTATTTTATTCTTTTTAATCTTCTTCTTCTTCTTATCGTTTTTGACGTTTGGAATACGAAATACACAATACATTGAGCGTTCATAAACAAAAAGTGTATTCAATACAACATACACGATACAAAGTCGTGTGAATTGGCCAGAAGTTTTTGGTAGGAATCGTACCCACAGGTCTGCACACTATCAGCTAGATCGTCGGGGCACCCAACAACTGTTGCCTACTTTTGTGATTTAAGGTTAAGCTTTTTGAGCCACATATAGTTTATAGTTTACCAAGCAAAACTATAATAACACGGTGAGATAGTGAAAATACATGCCAGTGACAACACAGTTTAAGTTGTAATCGAGAAAATCTCCAAAATACTCTTTTTACATTTCTCGAACACTCCAACTTGCTTTTTTTTAACTTTTATACAAAATTACTGATAATTCAAATTTGAACCGAATTTAGATATCAATTTGTTTTGGAACACATACATACACATACATATACACGATGTTTTTTTCCTTTTTTTTCGAGCTTGAGCATTCTTAATTGCTAAATTTAATTAAAAAATATACAATAAGTGCTGACATTCATGAAGTCCATTCTTTTGTGAACAGATTGACATTTCACTTGCTTCGTTTGAACCAAAATTGCTGTAGTTATTATTAAAAGAGTACAACAGTCTAGTCATATTTCCATGTATACCCTGTTACGTCTTTACCTTTTAAAAACGTTTAAAATAGGAGTTCGTTGATTGCAAACAAAATAAAAATAAATTTGTGTTTAGTTTCAGATAAATTCTTTATTGTTCGCACTAGTTTTGTGTGCTAATGTTTATAACTTGACGGATACAGCAATACAACAATAATTTTCTTGTTCGTTAATCTTTTCTGCTTACACCCTTTGCGTAAGCAACAACACTTCTACGTTAGATCTGTATAGCGAAGGTTTTCAAACCACGACTCCTCTTTTCACTCGCAATGCGTCTCCACACAAGAATAACTGAATTCTTACTGCTCGTTGCCTGCTTTGTCTTGCCTTTTTATATGCTGACGTGAACAGTCTGATGACGGTTCTTGAAGTCGAACGTTCGGTGTTCTCGAGAACTCTATCGCGACTTCATTGTTGTTTGTGTATTTTATTCACATTGCTTGTTGTTGTTTTCTCGCTTAAAAAATTAACTAATTGCGAAAAACATTACTGCAACCAAAAAGTAAAAGAAAAATGGTGTAAAGAAAAATTATTTTCTAGGTCAAGTTCACTCACCAGTTGATGACAGGCATACTTTTTATATTTTTACGGCTAAAAATATACTGTTTTGGCAAAGCATAAAAAAGATAAAACGACAAAGATTAACAAACATTATTTAGCTTTCAACAGGCTAAGAGGAACTTCAAGGTTGTCTCTTGAGGCGGCAACTGACTGAAACTAAAATAAAGAAATCGACAAAAAATATTCTGTTGGCTACTTTAAGTGAGAAATGGTAAAAAATGTTTGGCAATAAATAAAATGTAATAAAGAAATAAATTTACTGCTGGCCACAGAGTCTAACTATAGTATGCTGTAAAGTATCATCAACTCTATACGTAATTAATATTGATTGTTTGTAACCATAAAATCACAAAAGCATTACAATCTTACACAACGGCTGCCAGAGATATTTTTGCAGTATAGTATCTATTTTCGTACTACATATGTATGTATGTACAATATAATTACAAGAAAAAAGTTCTTAATACCTCACATGCAATTTTTATTCTTTATTTATTAATTCATTTTTTTTTTTTTTGAGGCCAACACTCGGAAAATGACTCCTCGTATTAATGCTGTACATTGTGTTGGAATGCAGGAAAGATAGTAATAGAAGGGACGAAAGAGGATTAATGTGCGATAATTTTTTTCTGTAGTATATACCTTCGTAACATATCCTTTTATCGAGAATAACTTTGTAATAATTCTCACTTTCTTTTTTCTGTGGTAGTTGTTATATAATATCATACAAATAATCAGACAATCAGAAACAGATGGACAATTCACACAAGCCCTTGTATCTTTGTATTCATCGTATTGTCGGACGAATATACAACAGCCTATAGGTTAGGTTAGGTTAGAGGACGTGTACTTGTCAATTAAGACAAGTACAGTTAGCCGGAGGTCGAATTGACCCATTGTACAACGTCCTAGTTTCTCACACCACTTATGTTGTGTGTATTAATTTTTTGCATGAGTGGTAGGACCTACAGTTTAAAGTCGACTCCGAACGACAGATTTTTATTTATTGAGAAACCTTTCATGGCAATTTTTATTTACTCTCAGAGTTTTTGCCAGAAATCTACTGAGAGGAAGTCGCCGAAAAAATAATTTTTGTATTTTGTCTTTGATGCCTGGGCTGGGGCTCGAACCCAGGCTTTTGCGTCTAATAAGCCAACACACTACCTACTAGCCTACGGCGACTTCTACAACAGCCTATACTTGTTGTTTATAATTTTCATATACAAATCCGATAAACTTATACACATTTTTTTCATATGTTTTTAAAAGTTGTATTGGTTTTGTGCTATCAGTTTATGTAAATGGCAGTAATCAAGAAGAAGAATAAAAAACAAAATATATTCTATGTAACTTGAGTCAATAATTAACATTTCAAAATTATAATTGTTCGCAGAGATAATTAATTTAATTAATTAATTTTAATTACTTTTTTTCGTAATATTTTTCATTTTGTTGCTTGAATACTGGTCTTCTCTTCTTATCGTTTTTTGATGTTTGGAATACGAAATACACAATACACTGAGCTTTCACAAACCAAAAGTGTGTTCAATACAACATACACGATACAAAGTCGTGTGAATTGGCCAAGAGTTTCTGGTAGGAATCGAACCCACAGCCTTGGCAATTGAAGTTCTGCATACTATCCTTTTTTCCTTTTTTCGAGTTTTTTTCAAATGAACTTTCACCTTTGAGCGGCTAGGAGATGTTGGCTAATATATACGCAAAACGATATAATAATATGTGAAAAAAACGGAAATATTAGCCAACATCTGGTAGCCGCTCAAACGTGAAAACGGCACATTTTCCGATAAACAATATAAAGAAATATTATTGAGTTCTACTCAACTAAATGTACAACTTAGACTATGTTGTTACTGAGGTGTATTTAATTTTTTTGTTTTTTGTAGCAGAGTGTATTTTATTCAAGATTTGGGTAAATTTAGGTAAATATTTGAGTGAAAGCTATGGTCATATTTACGAGATAAATTGTTTCAAAAACTTGACTTAACAAACCATAAAGTTAATTGATCTCCACTGGCTCATCCTGCATGGTCCCATTTTGATAGACCAGATCTGCTGTCTATTGCGAAGTTAAAGTCCCTGCCTTTGCTGCGCTTTCAAGTCATAGCTAGAATAATATAGCTAGAATAATATAACGGATTCCAGCAGGGTATTGATGACAGAAACCATATTGCCTCTCTTTTTTTGTTTTTTAATATTTGAGCCGGCAATGACCAGCCATAAATAAATTTCATCGCTTCAAAGGCGTCATGGGAATGGGATGCTATCCCCAGTGATCCGCTCATCCTGGTCTTCAATACAAGTCCTCTAGACATCGATTATTTTAAATAAACTTGTCATATGAGCTTTTTAAATTCGAGTACAAATATTTCTTTTTGTCATTGATACCCTCAGACATATTGGTTCCACGAGTAAGCATACAGTGACAGCGTAGTGAGACTAGGCAGAAAGATTACAACCGGTCTGTGCGTTAGGTCTGTCATCATTTGCTCGTGCAGGTTTGACTTCAAATTCTAAATCTCCAAGCAACCTAAGATCGTTTCCGAAGACAAATTTAGCAGGTGTTCTTTATATCTCAACGTCTTGACTGTTATGTCGACAAGAATTGCAGAATTTGAATGTCAAAATCTCCCCGCTTACAATTTTTTCAAATTTATTTGGCAACTCTGTTTTAGTGAAAAAGGAAAATATCAAAGCTCTGATTTAAATAAATAAAATAAAGTGCTTTAAAAATAGATAGTGACTATTAAAAACATAAAATATATATGATTTTATCATATAAACATAAAATACTTAATAAAAAGTGTTTTTTTTCATTCAAACTTAAAAAAAAAGAAATAAAAAGTAATATGGCTGAATGCAGTAAATGCAAGTCAGCAATAAGAGGTGAAAGTGGCATTCGTTGCAATGGTATATGTGGAAAAATTTATCACGATACAAAAAAATGTGCCGGTATTGACCAATACTCGGCAAATATTATAGATGAGGACAATTTTGTTAGGTATATCTGTAATGATTGTATGCTATATATTCCAAATGTAGATCTTGTTATAAGAGAAATACAAGAAAGTGTTGATAAAAACAAACAATCATTATTAGACTACAAGCAAGAATTCGAAAGATCACTGAAACAAAATTAATATGAAAATAAGGCCTTATTGGAAGCTATTGAAAAACGTTACGATGAAAGATTCCAGAAAATAGATATTATACAAAAACTTTGTGAGAAAAATGTACAAGAAGTGAAAAATTTTTATGGAAATATTAACCAAATTGAGCGCAAAAACAAAGATATCTGTGATACAATTGAAAAGAGCAATGTTAAAGTATGTGATGAAATAAGAAAGGTTATAAAAAACACAAACGAAAAAACAACAAAAAAATCATATGCACAAACCTTAAAAAATAATGTGATGCCAGATTTTTCAAAAAATGTCCCCTTAATTATTAAACCCAGGGAGAGACAAAGTGTAGAAAAAACCAAAGCTGATTTAAATAAAAAAGTCGATCCAATTAATTTTAAGATTACTAATGCTGAAAATAGAAAAAATGGTACACTTGTGATTCAAAGTGAAAATGTTAACGAACGCGAAAAAATAAAAGATGCAATTCAAAGTGAAATTAGTAATGAATATGAAGTAAAAATTCCTAAGGATATAAATATGCACACTTTGATAACTGATATGAGCTTCAAAGTATCTAATAAAGAAATGGTTGAAAAATTAAAAAAACAAAATGAAATATTAAAAAACAGTGATATAGAAGTTGTGAAAATTTTTGAAACGAAAAGAAATAATAGATCAATTTTTAATGCAAATTTGAAAATAGACTTTGAGTCCTACACAAAAGTGTTAACAGTACAGAAACTTAATGTTGGATGGGAGAGATGTAGGGTCTTTGACGGTACATATATTATGCAATGTTTTAAATGTCGAGGTTACAATCATAAATCGTCTGAATGCAAGAATGAAAGAGTATGCTTCAAATGTCATGGAAATCACGATAGTAAAGAATGTAATAAAGAAATCTTGTTGAAATGTGTTAATTGTGTAAAGGAAAATAAAAGACTAAATTTAGGACTAGATGAAAATCACGTAACTAATAGTCGTGCATGTCCGGTGTATCAGAACAAATTAAATCTTAAAAAGAGAAGAATAGGTCTATCAACCTAACAACGATCGCAACTACGTGGAATATATACCAACATACAAGGCTTAATAAATAACTTCAGTCAACTCGAAATTATAGAAGCAATTGATAAACCTGAGTTCATAATACTATCTGAAACGCATCAAACGGAAGAAATAGATGAAAGTGAAATTCAAATAGAAAAATATGACCATTATTATTCTTTGTCAAATTCCTCTAGGACAGGAGGTGTAATAATTTATTTTAAAAAACATTGGAGTGTGAAAAAAATTAAAGAAAATATTAAAGACAATAAACATTGGATTAGTGTATATATGGCGAAATTTGAAAAAAACATCTCTTATAATTATGGCAGTATATAGATCACCAAGTGGTTCAAAATCTGAATTTTGTGATAATTTTCAAGATATTATAGAAGAAATATGTGAAAGGAATAGTGATATTTTAATTGTTGGATATTTTAATATTGACCGGAAAAACGACTTCTACGCCAGTAAACTGGAAAGTATAATTAACGATAATGGACTAAAACATATAATGAATGAATACACAAGAATAACACAAAACTCAAAAACTTTAATAGACTATATAATAACAAATAATAGAACGATTACGGCGAAAAATAATATAAATAATAAAATTTCTGATCATGAATCTATAGACATTTTTATTGAGAATATTTGTGATGCTAAAGAAAATTGTATTAAGGAAAAGGACATTTTTATATATAATAAAAACAGCTTCAAAAATGAAATAAGTGCAATATTAAATAATAGTGAAACAGACGATCTCAATTTGGATGTGTTAAATTTTGACCGAAGCTTAGAAAACGTGATAGAGAAATTCACATTCAAAAAGAAAATAAATGAAAGAATTTATATATTCTATTTATATATTCTATGGTTCAATAATGAACTCAGATTATTAAAAAGAGAAAAAGTTTATAGATATCAAAGTGCAATAAATGAGAACACGAATGAAGCATGGAATAATTATAAGGCAATAAGAAATATATATAAAGTTAAAATTGAACGTGAAAAAAATAGATACATTAATATGTATGTCTGTTCGTAGGAATAACAAGTACTTCCGAAAGGAAGAATGATTAGAATAAAGTGAGAATATGATATATACGTTAGCAGGCATATATGCACGTAGCTGTGTGTATGTGATTTTGTGCATTCATTAATAGAGAAAATTACCAATTACAGTTAAGTAGACTAACAACAGATGTGATGAAACTTGACACTCATAATGAATATCTTGAATCACTGCAATATATATGACAATCAAATGTAGGTAGCAGTTCGTTGTTTTTTCGACACATTCAAAAAGCTTTTTTTGAGTTGTTCCATAAATTGTTATTACCGCAGTTGGTTTGGTGATTTGAGGTAAAACATATCTGAATAATGAAATAAACTTCAAGTCAGTGTATTCAACTCAAAACAAATCCTTAAAAAACAATAAATAAATGTTACAATGATGTAAGAAATGAATCACCAAATGTATTGTTACGAAAATGGAAACGATGTACATCGTTTAACATTGAAAGAAAAAAATTACTGGACAATTTTAAGTTATAAAAAAGTAATCATACTCAAAGGGAGAGTTTAGAAAGAGAGATACACGTGTAAGCAAATACTAATGAAACTAATTTATTAATATCAAGTGTTAGTGACAACTGTCTGCTTTATTGTAGAAGAACAATTGTAAAATTCACTAATAATAGAAAAAAAAGAAAAGATTAGGAAGGAAGTTGAACTAAAGTTAGACTCTTGCTTTTAAAGAACAAGTACAATACATACATACATATGCATATATAAAGGGTGTTTTTTATAGAGGTATATAACTTTAAGTTGCAATAAAACAACGATGGATTATTCGATTGACATGAATTTTATTTATCCGAAAGAAAATCTTGTGGCATTACATTTTAAATATGATTTCTGGCATATGACCGCCACGGCTGGCGCGGATGTAGTCCAATCTGGACGTCCAATTTTCGATGACTTTTTCCAACATTTGTGGCCGTATATCGGCAATAATACGTCGAATGTTGTCTTCCAAATGGTCAAGCGTTAGTGGCTTTACCGCATAGACCAATGACTTTACGTAGCCCCACAGAAAGTAGTCTAGCGGTGTTAAATCACAAGATCTTTCTTTCTCATCAACTTAAAAACAACCGCACAACCAACCCACCCTTTCTTATCAGTTTATATTTCTATTTCTTCAACTTTTGATTATGAGCAATACTTGACAAGAATTTGTTATTTATTATGCAGGTGTTCATCCTGTATACACTAAACTGCGATAAGAATCTATTATTCCTAGAAAACTATCTTGCAGGTGTTCATCCTGTATACACTAAACTGCGATTAGAATCTATTATTCCTAGAAAACTATCTTGCAGGTGTACATCCGTTTACTATTTCTTCTACATTTGATCATGAGCAGTACGTGACAAGAATTTCTTATCAATTTAAAATTGCAGATCCTTCTAATTAAATCAATCAAAACTAAAAAGACACAACCAACCTACTCTTTCTTATCACATTTAAAATTAAAGATCCTTCTAATTAAATATACAAAAAAAAAAAAAAATAAAAAACAACTCCACAACCAACCCACCCTTTCTTATCAGTTTATATTTATATTTTTTCTACCTGTGATCATGAGCAATACGTGATAAGAATTTGTTATCATCTTAAAATTACAGATCCTTCAAATTAAATCACACAAAAAATAAAAACAACCGCACAACCAACCTACTCTTTCTTATCACATTTAAAATTAAAGATCCTTCTAATTAAATATACAAAAAAAAAAAATAAAAAACACACAACAACTATATAGGTGTAGATCCCTTACTTATTTTTTTTAGCATTGAGTATGATAATACGTGCCAAGAATTTACTATTAAAAAACGATCATACGCATTACATGTTACGCACACACTCATTCTGTTCGTCCAAACATTCGTACATACGTACATACATTTTCACATTACAGTCTACTTATACTCTGGGATGTAGATGAGGAAACGTGCACACACTCATTCTGTCCGTCCAAACATTCGTTTGAAAAGCAATACAAATGAAAGGACCAACAAAATGCAGGTATGATCCCAAATTTGTAGGGAAAAATTTAAAATAAAAATGATTTAATTCTTTTCCAGATATGCATTCTTCCAAATTTTAACACACACACACACATACACATTAAAAAGCATTACCTTTTCATAATACATGTTACAAACCTAAAGACCGATCGCACACAATTCATTTCACAACTCTGCAATGTTCTTACTCTTTTACAGCTATGCATGCTCCTAAATTTGTATGGAATAAGTGACCTAGAAGGTACATAAACATACTACTTTTATTTACTATTATTATATTTTATTATCACTTTTATGAAATTTGCGCCAAAATTTTTAATATGATGTACAACATTGACATGTTTTTTTACATAAAAATCAAGCACTTCATGTCAGCATGGTTTTATTTCTTTCTAAATGGTAATAACCTGACGTCTAGCACCCTGCTTTGTGGCGATTTATAAGTTTCCAATTGTTTAGATAGGACAGCTTATTGTCACTCGCATCAATAACAGATGAGGGCTGGCTGAAACCTGATGGTACAAACCATTCTTGTGATTGTTAGAAATATTTGTTGTCAACGTCATGTGAGGTAAAAAAATTTCCCGTTGCAATAGAACATCGACATAATCGATAATAACAATTTTTTCTCTTTGATTCCTCTCTAGTTTCCCGGATACGGGTTTCCCCAAATAGTGCTGTAAGTAGTTGCTACGTATGTAGCATGTACTTGAATCTAAAACTGCCAATTCGACTTCGGTTTACCACGAAATTATATAACGACCATAAAATGCAATTAGTTACTCATCTACAGCGCCAAAATTAAATATGAGTTGAAAAGGTAATAAAACAAAACAAAAGGAAAGAAAACATAAATCAATACAAATCATTACTCCGTAAATCTCTTTATGAAGCTTGATTTATATAAATCTCCTTAAATTAATTACCCTAACAATCACTGTAAGTATTTCATCCTTAAGTATCAAATTTCAATTAAAATCGCTGCAGGTAATTTTCATTTTCCACAATAAAACTAAAAAGTTTTTGAATTCTGTTGCTAAAAAACTTTAGTTTGAGATGAAAATATTCCAAAAAGGAACATAAAAACATAAGCATCATTATTTAAATATATTTTCTTTAATTTTCTTACCTTTTAGGCGAACAAAAAATTAAATTTTTAAAAATCTTAAAAAACGATATATGGGCTGCTCTGGAAGTATGTTAGCTAATCCCAAACTATTTATACAGTATTATTCTTTACATAAAACTACAAGTTGTGTGATAAAAGTTTTATGAAAATGGTTATAATTTTCTAACAAAAATTAAGATAAATATATTTTTTTCAGAAAAAAAGTCCTTTTCATTCGAGTTTCAAAAAAAGGCTTTAAGCATGATTATTAAAGACTGGAAGACTTTCAGCTCATTTTTCGAAAAGGCGTAGTAGGTGTAATCATTGTATATCATTATCAAAGCGAATGATTCTGTTATATCATGCGGACGTCGTTGACCGAAATATCATCATCTGTAATAAAACATGGGACGAAACACATTTTTCTAATTTTTGTCTGTCACGTGAGATAAATATGAGAAGAGCAGTAAGAAAGACTCTACAACATTTCAGGAAACAGCTACTAGCAATCTGCGTGATAATTGGTAATAATTGTTCATCCCAAACTACTAAAGGCAGTTTGTTCTGTTCCAATTAGTACCATCTTTGGCGATAAACATCCTGTTGTCATGTTTGTTGCTTCCAATACTTTCTAAGTTCATAAGACGAGCTTCTATTTTCTTCTTCTTCAAAGTATTTAGCAGCAGAAATATAACATATATAATTAATATATAATCGGTCATTACAACCTTTCATTATAAATTGGAAATGTCTGTACCTTGGTCTGACGTCTAATATGGTAACACGCTACATACTAGACTACGACTACTTCAATCAATATCAAGAACATATCAAGAATAGAAAATTCAACCTTTTCACTTTCGTCGTTCACTTCGTTAACTTTCAATTCTTTCTCAAAAACCATAAATATTATGTTATTTACGATAAAACTTCACAAAATCTTTGAAATCTTAGAAAAATTACATACACGACACCAAAAACTCTCTAGGAAAGTCGTATGTATCAAAAATAATAAATAAGATAGAATTATGAAGTTTTAGAATTTTTTAATTCCTGATAGAAACTTTTTTTTTTATTTGGTTTAAAATAATGGCGATAACGAAGTATAAAAATATCAGGCATCTAACTTTTTCTCAATTAAAATTATATTGTCTAAAAAATTGTCATTCATTTTTGATACAAAGCTCGATCTACGATTAAATGATTTCGTTTTTTCAAAATAAAAATAAATTTTTTACCTTAATTGCATTACTTTCTTTACTATATATATGTATATACATACATATGTAGTTATTCTTGTTATTACTAATAATGCAGCGACAATTCTACACTCGTAGGGAATTAAATATTATAAGACAGGCCTCAATGTTTACATGAGAGAATTATTCTTTGTATTTTAAAAACTTAATTTAACATTGGAAGAGAAAATAAAAATAAACTTGGCAAATGTCAACGCTGTGTGTACCATACCTTGTCAGGGTAGTTGCTGTTGTCAGTGCGCTCAGTGATGACTGGTCTCTCGTCCAAGTGATTGCATTGATTATTAAAGGCTATCCTGATAGAGAAACAATCACAATCCTTAACTGCCTACTACAAGAGTTATTTACAATGACTGTGAGATTGATATCCACAAGAGTTTGTTAAGCATGTTAAGACCTTATACTATGTTCAGGCATGAATTTTGTCAATATTGGTTAATTGACAAAATTATTTTAAGTGTTCAGGCACACGCAAATTAGCTTATTCAATAATCATTTGACAGCTGGAAAACAACAAACTTTTTTTTATTTTTTTATAACAATTCATAAATTTTGCATTAAACTTACCGTGATGGGAAAAATTACTCTTTTAAGATTTTTTTATCAGAATTTCTTGAATATAATATTATAACACCGCTATTTGCCTTTACGACTTCTATTAAAAAATACATCGAATATGTTTTTGAAGAGCTACTCCTATCTTGTTTTTTTTTTCGGAGGAATGCATGTAATCTGCCCTAACTACTGCGGGAAGTTATTTGCCCTGAGCACAGGTTCAGTATCTTGATTTGCATATTTTGTAATAAAAACCACTATTTTGGACATTTTTGGCATTGGCTGGTATGATTCGGTATATTGAGGTATATTGTTTGTTTTCTGGCAGATGGATATTCACTCTACTCTAAGCGAGTATTACAGTAAAAATTTCTAATACTATTTTGTTAATAAAAATTCTAATTTCATTGTTTTGTTATTCTTATGAAATCATTAGAAATTTTAAATAATAAAGGGTGTTTTTTATAGAGGTATAGAACTTTAAGTTGCAATAAAACAACGATGGATTATTCGATTGACATGAATTTTATTTATCCGAAAGAAAATCTTGTGGCATTACATTTTAAATATGATTTCTGGCATATGACCGCCACGGCTGGCGCGGATGTAGTCCAATCTGGACGTCCAATTTTCGATGACTTTTTCCAACATTTGTGGCCGTATATCGGCAATAATACGTCGAATGTTGTCTTCCAAATGGTCAAGCGTTAGTGGCTTTACCGCATAGACCAATGACTTTACGTAGCCCCACAGAAAGTAGTCTAGCGGTGTTAAATCACAAGATCTTGAAGGCCAATTCACAGGTCCAAAACGTGAATTTAGGCGGTCACCAAACGTGTCTTTCAATAAATCTATTGTGGCATGAGCTGTGTGACATGTTGCGCCGTTTTGTTGAAACCACATATCCTGGACATCATGGTTATTCAATTCAGGAATGAAAAAGTTAGTAATCATGGCTCTATACCGATCACCATTGACTGTAACGTTCTGGCCACCATCGTTTTTGATTCCACCAGCCCATAAAGCGCACCAAACAGTCAGTTTTTCTGGATGTAACGGTGTTTCCACATACACTTGAGGATTACCTTCACTCCAAATGCGGCAGTTTTGTTTGTTGACGTAGCCATTCAACCAGAAGTGCGCTTCATCGCTAAACAAAATTCGCTTATGAAAATCGGGAACAACGGTAATCTCGTTTTGGGCCCATTCGACGAATCTACGCCTTACTTGATGATCGTTTGGCTTCAAATCTTGCACGAGTTGGATTTTGTAAGCACGCAAACCAAGATCCTTCCGCAAAATCTTCCATAAAGTGGATGGACACAGATCCAATTCCTGTGCTCAATGGCGGATGGACTCATTCGGGTCTTCCTAAATACTACGCTCTACAGCAGCAATAGCTTCTTCTGTACGCACCGTACAGCGTCTCTGGGGATGCGAGTTATCAATAAGAGTAAACGTGGTGCGAAAACGTTCCATGGTTAATCGAATTAACTGCTCTGATGGACGATTTTGTCGACGATAAAATGGACGTAGTGCGCGATACGTTTTCCGCACAGGACCATTATTTTCGAAATAAAATTGCACTATTTGCAAGCTTTGTTCAGGCGTGAGTCTATTCATGATGAATTGCCGAATCAAACTGAGAATAAATCACTTAACAGCTGTTAAATCGGTCACCATCTTGAAAAGTAATGCCAACTTAAACTTCTATACCTCTATAAAAAACACCCTTTAGTATACGTGATGGCCTTATAATTATAAACGATGTTTTAAAAAATAAAATAGAAGTTCAACTTTTTTTTATAACCTACGCTGTAATTTATAAGTACCGTTATTCCACGTGTATACCACCATCATTGTTGTCAATGCAAAACAAGTGGAGTTTTAAGTTTTGTTATTAAAAAAAAATTATTTCCCAAGTAGTTTCTTTTGGCTGGCCAAAATAATTATAAACGTTCAGTTTACTTTTAATTTCTGAATTTATTTTGTTTTGTTATTAGTAATAAAGTGAGTATAATTTAAAGAGCAATAAGTCACCTTGTAATAATTTTGATGAGTTTTAGTTTTTAAAATGTAAAAAAATAAGTCTTGTACTCCAAAACTTCGAGAGTTAATTGTGCGTTGTGACCAGGAGGAAACACTTTCAATTGCACATAGATTTTCCTGCTCAAAAAAAAATCTTTTTTGTTGCAATTCATTTGTACAATAAAACGAAAAAGTTTAAAACACCAGCCAGGAAAACCACTCCAGCAGAATACAGAATTATTTGTAGGGCCAGTAAGAGAAACCCATTCCTGCCTTCTCGTGAAATAAAGGCTAAAATTGGACAAAATATAACGTCAGAAATATCCACACAGACAATAAGGAGACGTTTACAGGAGTCGGGACTTCGATTGCGCAGAAAAAACCACACGTCTCAAAAAAAAAAAATATTAAAAAGCGGTTACAGTTTGCAAGGGAAATGCTTCAAAAAGATCCGCGTTTCTGAAACAGTGTTCTCTGAAGTGACGAATCCAAGTTTAATTTGTTCCAATCTGATGGAAAAACTTATGTAAGACGTCCTCCAAACAAAGCCCTTGATCCCAGGTACAAAGTGAAAACTGTAAACCACGGTGGCGGCTCTATTATGGTCAGCGGTGCTTTTTCTTGACGTCGTGGGGGTCTAATTGTAAGAATTGAAGGAATAACGGACTAATATTAATATAAAAGCATTTTGGAAAATGTAATGGAACCGTATTCCTTTGAGAGTATGCCCGTCAATTACATTTTTCAGCATGACAATAACCCAAAGCACACTTCAAGGTTAGTGAAGTGTTGGCTTTCGGGTCAAAATATTAATGTTCTAGACTAGTCACCCAAAGCCTTGATCTCAACTCAATTGAAAATTTATGGGCAATTATTAATATAGATCTTAAGGACAAAAACACTCGAAATAACGATGAATTGTTTCAGCTGGTGCAACAGAGCTGACGAAACATATCAGTACAAACATGCCAACGTTTGATGCAAAGTTTGAAAAGACTTGCAGATATTGTTCAAAACAAAGGCTATCCGAAAAAATATTAAAAAATATGCCCATTAAATGTGAATATATTAAGATATTTTTAAGCTGTTTGTAAGGACAACAAACACACATAACAAACATACATGTTGTTAAGTCGTTTCTAATTATATGGCCACCACTGCAGTATATACAGTATAGCTTGCTATATTTGATGGGTTAAAGAAGTATGAATATGGACTTTATCTTCGTAAATTTTGTTCCACTTGATCTGCTCTTTGCACATTCCAATACGACTATAACAAGCTGAGTTTAAAAAACACTGAGCAACACATATGAATTCTTTGGAAATCAGTAGAAAATGTGAAAGCTAGTGTTATAAACTTAAATAAACTTTTCAAACTTAATTCCATAAAACTCACTCTTCATATAAATTAAACTTAGCTTAGATAAAATTTTCAATATTTTTTCAGAGTGTAAAAAAATTGCCTGAATTGAAATTTAAAAAGTTGAGGCCTATTTTAATTTCCAAAATTTAAACGATCAAAACATTACCCGTCAGTAAATTTGATTCTCGAGTCTTTAGTTCGTGGTCAGTAGAATTATTTTACTTATTTGCAAAAAGTGGTCAATGAGAAACCCTTAATTTTTAGTAAACCCTAATACTATCTTCAGGCATGAATTTTAATTGAGTCAATATTCTTTTAATTGACAATATTATTTAAAGTGTTCAGGCATACGCAAATCATCTTATTCAATAATCATTTGACAGCTGGAAAACAACAATATTTTTTTTATTTTTTTACAACAATTCGTAAATTTAACGCTAAGCCAACCGCAACGGGAAAAATTACTCATTTAAGATTTTGTTTTTATCAGAATTTCTTGTATATAAAATTATAACACCGCTATTTGTCTTCACGACTTCTATTAAAGAATTCATCGAATATATTTTTGAAGATTTACTCCTATCTTGTATTTTTATTTTTTTATTGAGGAATGCATGTAATCTGTCCTAACTACTGCGAGAAGTTATTTGCCCGGTTCTGTATCTTGATTTGCATATTTTGTGATATAAAACCACTGTTTTGCACACTTTTGGCATTGCCTGGTATGATTCGGTATATTGAGGTATATTGTTTGTTTTCTGGCAAATGGATATTCACTCTACTCCAAGCGAGTATTACTGTAAAAATTTCTAGTACTATTTTGTTAATAAAAATTCTTATTTCAATGTTTTGTTATAGTCCTTATCCCCAGAATTTTGAACATATTCTATCTACACTTTACATAATTTTAAAATATTAAATAAAAAATTTTATTACGTTTAAGGTAAATTAGAATTTCTTTGAGCTAACAAATATTAAGAGGAATATTACAATATTTCTTTGATTATCATGTATGTTGAAAAATTTTGTAAAATGAAGTCATTTGTATAAAAACTGCAATTCGAAAATAGTTTTAAAATTGACTTCAATCATAGGTTATTAATTATTTTTAGCGTAAAACCTATATTTATACCAAATGTAAAGCATTCATTCCTTTCTTTTCAAAAGCTTAAGTAGTATGACGTATACAATTCATTTGGAAACTTGAACCCATTAAATACCGATGCAAATCTTTTGTGACAACTGACGTATAAATACATGTTTGCGAAGATTTTCTAATAAGAAAGGAAAAAAATAAACTTAAATACGGATAAACAGTCGAAGCAAATAATAGCAAACAAGCAATATTTTCTCAGTGAAGAATCCTCAATCTTACGTTTCTTTCCTTTTTCTTGGAGTGAATTCTGTTTTTTTTTTTGCAGTACATTTCAATGCATTGTTATACTACATCTCTATTTCGTTTACACCCATACCATGTTTTGCGTCGTTTTATCGATGTTGGGTCGCTGCTGAATTAGTACTATTTTTTCGAATTTTTAAGTTTTTTTTTTGTAATTTCCTTTGTTTTCTAAAAAATGGCACGACTTTTGTTTTCTAAATCTTTACTTTGTTAAATTTTCTTTTTAAAAAGTAATATTTTCGTAACCCTGGAATCTATCTTTGATCTTTACATGGTTTGCTATAGAAAATCACAACTCAGTTTGCGTCTTTTCAATTTGCGTCGTGTTTTTTTGGAACATAACCACGACGCAAAGCGAGGTATGGATGTATCGCCATAAAAAATTTAAAAATTGTTAACATCTACGGATTTATTTTGGCGTGAATTATTTGCTTTGCTGTGCCAATGCTTCCCGTAGACATACGTATTGAACGATTTCTTTATTTACCTTATAAAACCTTCCGTTTAATCAGCACATATTTGTATTCTTCTGCTGAATTGCAATTTGATTTTGCAAAATTTTTCACTCCAAGTTGATGCACAAGTAAATGTAAAGAAAGTTTTATTTTTTGAGGAAAATTTTTTGGAATTTTCATTCAATCTATTGGGTTGTTGCGAAAGTAATTTTGTTTTTTTTTTTTTTGTGAAAAACAGATTTCGTATAATTAACAAATACTTTATTAAATTATATTTAATTTGATAAAATTAACCTCAATCCGATCTCACGTGTTGTTATTCGTCGGTTCGCATCAACTAATGCCTTTATTGCGTTTTTATCAACTTCAACCGGCCTTCCCGAACGTAGTGCATTTTCGACATTAAAATTGTCGGATCGAAACTTAGCGAACCAGCTCTGGCACTGGCTCCTGTCAACACACCTTCACCATACACATCGTTCAATTTCTTTCTGGCTTGAACAACATTTTTACCCTTTCTGTAGTAAAACAGTAAGATACGAGTATGTCGAAAATTCTGCTTATTGCTTACAATATTAAAAAGGGCACCAACCAAAAACTTCTGCGTAGAATTAATTGGCATTTTTCACACTGAAGCCTTACTATATGAGCTCTCAAAGCATATAATAATATATACGGGTTAAGTGTGTTGGTGCAAAAAAAAACAAATATTCCTCTGTCGGGAAAAACGAAATTACTTTCCGAACGACCCAATAATAAGGCATTTTAAGTTTTTATGAATTGGTCTCAGATAGAATACATATTTATGCCAACACCTCTGTAACCATTGAAAGATTTATTATAAACGTTCTTCCACTACAAGGCTGAAAATCATTAAATTTTCTTTCATTTTGTAAATGGAAAAAGCTCTAAGTAGTTTAAAAATTGTAATTAATATAATATATTTAAAAATTACAATGAGTGAGCTGGAAAACCGTTATCATGCCTATGATCAACAATATACCATGTAACCGCATGATCCCCTAGAACTTTGTTACAATAATCGAACACATTTAGATAGAAACAGTTAGAAAAACGTTTATATTTAATTGAATTTAGAATGCATTGTTGGTCCGAAAATTGTGGCCGCCAATCGTGTGTAATTTTATTTTTGCCAATTATAGTATCACACCTTTTATCCGAATGTCGATTGCATAATTAAAGGTTAGAAATATTTTGCAGGCATTTAGTGTTACTGCCAGAGAATTAAAGTCAAACTCTTATCTGGCGACTAGTTGATAAGAAACAGCCGCCCTGTCAACACTGACAGCTTTGGCCAAAAAATATGAATTGTGTCTCATCAGAATTTACTTTTATTGTAAAATATTAATTAATTATTACCATAGGGTTGGATATTAAAGTTGAACATTTACTTCAAGAGTCGTTAATAAGACGAATTTTACTAATTAATTGGTAAAATTTATAAATAAATCTGCAGTAACTATTTTCGTATAGTTTAGGGCAAAATCCAGAAAATAATTTTTACTTGATTCGTATAGATTCACATTTGCGTTCATGTTGCGGATATATAAACTTTAAAACTTAATATTTTGAGGGACATACAATTTATTGCCATTTAAAACCAGTCAATTTTTAAAATCAATCAAAAAACATAAATATTTTTTGTACATCAATAAACGTGTACATCTTACAGCAATAATGGTCAACAGATTGAGTTACCTGTTTGGCGTTTAATGCTATTAAAAATGCATCTCCGCCAATGTTTCTTCCATATGGCTTTAAGGATTTTCTTCAAACTACACAACCCCATTCATTTGTTTGTAAAATATTGCAATCATTAAAGACATCTTGAAGGTTTCTTTGCTTTTCTTTCGTTATTTCTTCCTTCTCGTCTTTTGATCTACGTTTGGTAATTTATTATTTTCATATTTCTTTCATTATTTCTTTTCATTATAGTCGTAATTGATGTGAGCCGTTTTATCTCTTCCCTGTTATGGCATTTCAATGGCATTCTATAGCTCAAAACCTAATAGAGATGGTATGTGGGAATTCCGTAACATACTTGTACATTTTAAGCCATTCGTTGTGTTTACCAAAAATCAAAAAAAAATTAAACCAGTTATTGTTAATTCATGTTTTTTTATTTTAATTTTTATACATGCATACATAAACACATAATTGGTCATTACAACCCTTCAGTCAGGATTATTATTATGAGTGGCGGGACCTACAGTTAAATGTCGACTCCGAACAACAGATGTTTGAGAAACTTTGCATGGTGATTTTATTTTAACTTAGAGTTTTTGCCACAAATCTGCTGAGAGGAAGTCGTCGCAGAAATATTTCAAATATTTCATATTTCGTTTAGTTGAAGATGTCTGACCTGGGGTTTGAACCGAGGCCTTATGTCTAATAAGCCAACACACTACCTACTAGACTACGGCGACTAATTTTAATTTTTAATTTATATATGTTTGCTTATTGTTGGGAAAAAGCGTAGTGAAAATTATAACAAATTTTGTTTAAAGTTTATGACTTAATCTCAATCACATTTCTATGGCAACTTCCTGTCATAAAATCGATGGCATTATTGACGAAATATTGGAATAGTTTGATTTCATAAGATTTCTTTACCTACTAAAAAATACGGAAATAGGAGTCAATAAGTGAAGCCTTAATAACACTCAAATTATAAGTCAGCAGTTTGAAACTATTTTTCTTCCAATGGTCTATAATTTTCGCTCAATTCATTAAAGCTGTGCAGTTAGACCGATTGCATATAATTGGACACTAGGTATAAGATTATTTCAATGCCGATTTTGTCGCTTCAATAGGTAATAGGTAAAGGTACTATGAAGGCACTATGTAGGAACCGTGGATCGAGCTTTGTATCAAAAATGATACATTTGAATTTTTGAGACGATATAACTTTAATTGAGAAAAAGTTAGATGCCTGATTTTTTTAATTCCTTAGAATTAAAGTTGAAGTAGTCTTAGCCTAGTATGTAGCGTGTTAAATAATTAGACCTCAGACCAAGGTTCAAACCTTAGGTCAGACATTTCCAATTTACAGCGAAGGTTGTAATTATCGATATTGTATGTATGTATGTAATTTTCATGCTGCTGAAGAGAAATTGAATTCTGGAATTAATAAACATATTTGAGAAGTATTATGTAGAATTTACAGAATTCAAAGGAGCCTATATTTAAAAATAAAACAATTTTTTTTATCAAAACCACAGTATAATTGAAAGAGTCTTGGTTTTTTCACTCGTCGTCGTACATGTAGGTTACATTCATATAATTTTTTATTTTCTTGGGATAGGCACTATTTTTGATGTTTTAAAGTCTATTATGTTAAGCCAAATGCATTTGACTGGCCCTTGCTTTTTTTTGTTATTATCATAGTTTTGTTAAAAACTTATTTTGGAACATACGGTTTGTAGAACTGTTTTTAACACTTTTATTATTACACTTGATGTAGATTAAACGAAGTACGTAACTAATTTTGCTGAAACTCATAAGTATTTTGGGTACATTTCGCTGAGATTCCATCTGAGTTTTAATATCGCGTAACATTTGATGTAAATTTTCTTTACTTAGACACGATTTGATTTAAAAATCTGCAAAAATAAATGATTTTTAGGAAATGCTATCCTGACGATGACAATACCAAACAATATTGTTACAAAATGGATGTACACCGTCATCGTTTAACATTAAAATGAGCAACAGCTACACAAACATATACAACGAACTAGTTACAAGTGAAAGACAAACGTAAGCGAGAACGCAACAACAAGCAATGTGAACAAAACACACAAACAACAATGGAGTCGCGACAGAGTTCTCTAGAAGGTGAAACCTCGAACGTTCGACTTCAAGAATCTTCAACAGACTGATTACGTGGGCCTATAAAAAGGCAACACAAAGCAGGCAACGAGTAGTGAGAATTCAGTCAGATCGCCGTTGTAAAAATTTACCGAATAGTTGTTAGTGCATACGCCAACTGAAGTGTAAACAAATTGTTGTTGTTTCATCAAGTTCTGAACAGTGGCACATAAAATAGTGCGACCAATAAAGAGTTTAAATGAAATTAAACACAGATTTATTTTTATATTACTTGCAACCAACGAACTCAAATTCTAAAGGTTTTTAAGAAGGTAAAAACGTAACAATATTCTAGCTGGAAGTTTTGTGTAACATTTAATTACAGTTTAGAATTTGTTAAGAACTGATGTGCAACAGAGCTTGTCTTATATTTTTATATATGTATGTATGGTTAAATAGACCGGAATAAGTTTGTAATAAAATTAGCCTTATTGTGCTGGTGTAAAATTAATCTTATTTTTCTTAACATTCTTACTGCCTTTATTATTTCATTTTACGCTGTGCTATACTGTGTTTGTTATATGTTAAGAATTTTATCCTTTTATCCAAACTTTGTCAACGATGTATAATACTGCGAATATTAATTACCAGCCATATTTTATTAAAACTAAAACACGAAAACAAGAACATTTTGTGTTTATTCATGATTAAATTTATAAAGAATAAAAGCAACGTCAACTATAAGAAAAAGGATAATGTTGGTTCTACATCTACCCTTATTTCATTCTTATTTTCCTTGAATTTTTTTTGGGTTTTTTAATACACTTTCAAAAGGAGTTAAACCCACAATGGTATTATGAGAAGATATATTCTAAGTGGTAGTTAATATTAGATTAGTATGTTTTTTGTTAACTTCAGTTACTCCATTCAAAAATTATAAGGCTGTTCTATCTTCGATTACTCTCTTTTATTATATTAAAAAAATATTAAAAATAATAATTACAAGATAAATGTATCACTTCTGGTTTGACCAAAAATAAAGAAAGAATTCGATAACGAAGTATTTTTTGACGATATTATAATTGTTGCGTAAGTGCTGTGTAATTATTTGAATAAAATGCAAACAATTTTTAAACAATAGCATGTTTTCATTCAAAGATATAATAACTGGAGAAGGATAAATTATAAAAATGTTAATATTTTCTAAAATGGACAACACAGTGGACAGCTGTCCAATAAACAATTTTATAAATTTTAAATAATAATACTATGCGACGAAATAAAAAAAATTAAATACACCCAGCTAATGGCATAGTGTAAGTTTTGTTTAGTAGTAGTAGTTTGCTTTTTACCAGGACAATGATCCCAAGCAAACTTCGGGTGTGGAAAAGCTTTGGTTGATCCATAATTGCCCCAAACTTATCGAAACCCCTGCACAGAGCACAGGTCTCAACGTAATTGAACATCTTTGGGAAGAATTAGCGAGAAGAGTATACCAACAACAATTTAAAACTTTGAATCAGCTTAAGGCGACTTTACCGGAAGCGTGGAACTCCATACAACCTGAGGTATGCTACAATTTGGTAAAATCAATTCCAAAACGTTTATAGACCGTTCTTGAGAACAAACTATTAATTGTTCTCTTTCGTCATTTTAGCAATGGTGCTCTTCTTTGTCCGATTATGCGTTGAGCGCAAAAAATTGAGTTGATTTTCTTTTTCTTTATAAAATTACCGTTATCATGAAAATTGTTGTTATTTTTTTATTAATATAAAAGGCTGTAATGTAGAGTGTAAATAAAAGCAAAAAAAAACATATATTTAATATTTTCTTTTCAAGTTTTAAGCACATACATATCAGACTAATGCTTGTCCGATTATGCGTATATTATTATGTATATATTATTTGACTTAATATGCTATGGGGTTTGATGCGGTAAACTTGACAAATGCTAATTTTTTTATATTTTCTCAAGTTTGTTCGTTCATAGTAGCAAACTTCAATTAAAAAATATGAAATAAGTGATGACATTCTGAAAGTGTATTATCTTGTAAAGAGATTGGCACTTCGTTTGATCAAATCGGACAAAAATTATAATAGTTATTATTTAGTGTTTTGTCGAATAGTTTCAACCGTTCCCATAATACGCTCCTAAGATACTTGCATGCGCAAGCGTACAGGTTTATTCCGGAGTAGTTGGCAGATAGTCGCCGTAGCCTAGTAGGTAGTGTGTTGTTTCAAACCCCAGGTCAGACATCTCCAACAAAACGAAATATGAAAAAATGTTTCTTCGCCGACTTCCTCTCAGCAGATTTCTGGCAAAAACTCTGGGAGTAAATAAAATTGCCATGAAAATTTTCTGTCTTTCGGAGTCGACTTCAAACTATTGGTCCCGCCACGCATGCATAAAATCAACATAAGTAGTGAGAAGTGCCAAGTCGTAATCCTGACTAAAGGGTTATAATGACCAATTATATAAGAATGTATAAAGGCGACATTCATCGTGTGGTCTCCCCCTACCAGCTCATTACCTCCGGTCTTAACCAATTCAGCGGACAGGCTGTCAGGGCCAGTAGGTTTATTATTCCTAGGGCACATAATCGCGTCTTTGATGTTTTCATTGCTAAGCAGTGGTATCTCAACGATATCATCATCGATTGGGTTTGATACATCTACGGTCTTAACATTCCTACTATCTATTCTCGCGTCGGAAAGGGTGTTTCTTTCTTATTCTCCTCTCTCTATATACACCGACAATATTTCGCGAAGCTACTGACTACTACGTTTCTATAGTGGATCTGCTAATTATTAAAGTTTAAATAAATATGTTTCAATTAGAATTTTATATGATATGTGTATATTTTGGAAGAACTACAATTTTTTTCTTTAAATTAAAATTAACGTCACGTATAAGTTATACTAAAAACGTGAAAAAGCGTTAGAGAATTAACTCTGTGTTTCAAAATAATTTCATTTTAACCTTCTAATTTCACATTTAAAACACTGTGCAAAGAAAAGATTCCATTTTTTTTTGACATTTCAATATGAATAATTTAAATCATTTTCTTTTGGATTTCAATTTCTTTATAGCTTTTTCAATAATTAAATTTGGAAAATTTCTCATTTTGTGTCTACAATATAAAAGGATCCATATTCTTAACAAACAAATGGTACATGCGATAGCAATATTAAAGAATCGTGACTTAATAAATTTCTGTATATTTTTTTTTATAATTTTCCAGCAAAAAACTCCGTTGCTTATGGAAAACTGCATCTATATTTTGTATTTGTCCACGTGTCACACTCTATTCTAGTCATGGGCGTTTTAGATTTTAATTTGTTCGTACAGGCAAACATACCTTTTAAGGAACTGTCATAAGTACGTTTGTACGTTTTCTACAATGCATTCGAGAAAATCTAAGGTATGTTTGTGAGAGCAAGCTTTAAATGAAAACTCTTATTGCAACTATTTTTTTGTAAAGTTAATTTTGACAATAAAAATAAAACAATAGCTTGGAAGAGAATATAACATTGTGGTATGGAATACAGCTCTTTTTTTTACAATTGTAATAAGGAATATTTCCATTGAGATTAGCTGAAGGATATGGAATCTAGCAGCCGAAATAGAAGAGAAACAGAATAGAAAAGCAAAAACGAATGTTTCGATGGAACGAATGTATGTGTAAGTTTACGGTGAGATAAATACGCTTGGAATAAGCTGTTTCGTTGTAAAACATTTCTACATAAAATTATGAAAAAATTAAAGACACTTCAAATTTCAAGAAATTTTGTTACTTGGTTTTGTGATTTTGTATTTACTTTTTAGTTGTCTAAACAAAAAATCAGCTGTTTCCTTGTGTTTTCGAAAAGGCAAATCACACCGAAAAGTTAAAAAATTTTTGTTTTTAGAACACTCTTAAATCACAATTGTGATTTCAAAAGCACAAGTGATTTAAAATCTTGTCATTTTCAGAACTGCCTGTATATATACAGTGGACAGCAAGGATCATTTGAAAGAACGGTTACGTAATCGCAAACAAAAGTCAACCCTGATATTCTACTAAATACAAGTGATAACATTTTTATGTATTAGGCCATTGAATTTTAAATTTACTCAGGGTTCTCCTTGGGGAGTCATCTGAAACTTTAACTAATTTTTCTCTTGTTTTATAATAAAACAGAAATAAATTAATAAAATAAATATATAAACTATAAGTTTTTATTCAAACTTTTGGTTAAAATTCATGAAATTGCTACAAAATATTGCCGCACCTTTTGTCTGTCTGTCCACTGTATGTACTTCATTTTAAAGGTATAGTCCCCTATAAATAAATAGAAGGATTACATTTATCGTTTAATTAAATTCATGAAAATGTAGTTTATTATCAATTCAACATTTGGTATGAGAAATTGTTAAAAGACTTTTTAGAAATAAAAGTCTTTCAAATATGTTCTTTAAATTTTATTTTATTTTATATGATAACCCTGCCTCCCATTTCATTTTTGCAAGCGTTTTATGTTGATGACATTCTCAAAATGCATAATCTTGTGAACAGATTGACACTTCGTTTGATAAAATCCGACAAAAATTACCGTATTTATTATTTAGATAGTACAACAGTCATGTGATATTTTTTATATATGTCATCTTATCTTATCAGTTCAAAAATTTTCAAAAGTTTAAATGTATCTTGATTGGTTATCGCAAAATGTGTCAATTTCACGTTTGCACGACTACCAGAAGTTGGCTAATATTTGGGTTTTTTGCAAATATAATTATTTCGCTTTGCCTAAACTTTGTCCAACTTCTGGTGGTCGCTTAAACGTTAAATTGTCACATTTTCCCATGAAAAATCAAGATCCCTTAAAAATTCTGAAAATTTTTGAACTAATAGTTCATTTGAAACAATATATATATGAAAAATATAACTCGACTGTTAGACTCTTTAAATAATAACTACGGAAATTTTTGTCCGATTTGATCAAACGAAAGTATCAATCTCTTTACAAGATAACACACTTTCAGAATATTGTCACTTATTACATATTTTTTAATTATAGTTTGCTACTATGAACGGACTTGAACTTGAAAAAAATATGAAAAAATATGAAAATGAAAAAAAATTCGCATTTGTCAAGTTTACCTCATCAAACCCCATAGCATATTAAGCCAAATAATACATATATATATGTATATCGTTTTAAAGGCCTATCTCCTTTCTAATATAATTTAAATTTTGGACATCGGTTCAGAAATGTTTGTGTAATCAATAAATTTGTACGTAAAGTCCCAAAAACCAGGTTTTGTCCAATAAAACAAGTTTGAAGGGTTCGAGAAAAATAAAAAAGTATTTTTGAGTTCTACGCAACTAACTAAACAACTTAGACTGGGTAGTTACTCGGATGTATTTAATTTTTTGCATTTTGCCGCATAGTGTTATTTGTTATAATTTTAAGATTTCTAATGTATTTGAACAAACATATGAAACTGTTATGATTGCAGCATACTTTTTCATCTTTTCTTATTACATTGTTATTGTTGTTATTATTTTATGTTATTTTTCTTTTTTAGCACCGACAGGCTTGTTATTCAGTTTTCATTTTTACATTAATTCCACTAGTATGTTTAACCCAGCCATATTAAAAAAAAACTAATTTTTCACGCTCCATTTGCTAAAATGTGTTTCTTTTATTGCTATTTTATGGAAAACACAAAAAATTTTTAATTTTTTGTGATATCTTTTTAAATTTACATCGAAAATGTTCCACTTTTATTCGTTCGAATTACTTGCATCTTAAAAAAAAATAGTTTTTCAATGCTAAATTCTTATTTTTTTTTAATTTTTAATAGCCACATTTTTAAAAAACATCTTCAATATGAAAAAAAAAATTTTTTTTATAAATTAAAATTTTTTTTTAATTTAAATTTGCTTTACTTTTCACTGCAAATGTTTTCATATTTTTATATCAGGCTCTTTTTGTTTCTCCTTCTTTACATTCAAACTGAACAGTATTGGTTTGCAAACAAAAAAAGGCCGAGTGACTTCGCACTGCCGCTTTGTTGAGCATAAAAAGTTTTACTAGTGTAGCCACTACTTATACGTAGTTAATTGTTGCCTTTGTATTATATTTGCAAAACAGCTCTTAATGGTTACAAATCTCATAACTCTCTCAGCAAAGTATAACACACTCACTTCCTTTTGTAAACAGAAGTAACAGCACAGGTTAGGTTTTGCAGAAATCAAAGGTTATTGATGTAGCAAAATCTATCTTCTCTATTTCAAACATAATTGCATAGCAATGAGTAATAACATCGAAAGAGAGAATTGTCAAAACAATAACACTACAGAGAATTTAACAAATGCAAAAGAGAGTAAGTTTTCTTGCCTTTCTTACATTGCTCTTTTGAAGTGACTCTCATAATCTCAGTAACCACAGCCACTCTAATCTATGTGGCAAGTCATTTCAATACAAATCGTGGGCTTGTTTATACGCTTTTTTCTATTTTTTATTGCTGTAGGTCTTTACAGCAACAAATTAAGAGGTTTTGTTTATTATTTTTACAATTTTCTTTGATTTAAAGCTTTATTTGGAAGTGTGTTTTTATAATCTGTTTAATTGCACGTTTCACTTACGAGTACATATGCATGTATGTACATATTTGTAACTGGCCCACATTCGTATAATTTATTTGTAATTGAAATATTTATTAAGTATTAGCTAAAACCCAGTGTGCTTCGCTGCTCTTATCAATATGAAATATAAATATTCAAAATATAATATCAGAGAATAAGAAATAATTATTATGAAACATTGTAAATATCAGTAACAAAATAAATATTTTAACATCCAGACTTCTTCTTATTTTATTATACATAAAAAATGTATATCAATATATTTTAAATATTTATATTTCATATCGATAGGAGTGGCGAAGCACACCGGGTTTTAGCTAGGCAGATCTAGATGTAGATGCAGGTAGTCTCTCTCCTTCTAGGCGTACATCGCGTTGATCCGGCGTCTATCAGGTCTTGATCTTGATGATTGGGATCGTTTTCTTCTAAGACGTGCACCACGTTGATCAGGTGTCTCAGCAGCTCTAGATGTTGATGCTCGTTGTCTCTCTCCTTCTACACGTACATCTCGTTGATCTGGTGTTTCTGCAGCTACTGTTTTTTGCGATCGTATTCTTTCCCTTTCTAAACGTTCATCACGTTGAACTGTTGTCTCAGCAGCTCTAGATGTGGAGGCTCTAGGCCTTTCAACACTCAGACGAACATCACGTTCTTTGGGAGTTTCGTCAACCCTTTCTGATTGTAAATTAATTGCATTTATGGTGCGTTTAGAAAGCGAAGATTTTTTGGTGGCATTTTTTTGTTTTCAATTTATCACAATATGATCACTCACAAAATAAATGTTTAACTCGTTTAGAATATGTGATTCAAATGATTTACGAAAAAGATTGTAAGTACTATTTAAGAACTTCCTTTCAATCATTATTAGGCAAATATACCATAACAGGTCAAATTTTTTTTATTTTCAAGATTTTGGTCAATATAAAATACTTAATATTTTTTATTATTGTGAGCATAAATGACCTGACCATACAGGTTTGGTCTGTGTTATATAACCACAGGTAACAATTGATTCTTTAAAAAATTTTGTATGCTATAGGTAGTTAATAAATTAAGGCAGTATAGTGTCATCAATGGTCTGTGTCTACTGTTAATGATACCTAAGTTACACATGTCCCTCTATGCGTACTTTTACAAACATATAATAAAACAGATACTGGAATGAACAGGACTTTAGCTGCAATAGTGTATCAGATATATGATGTTTAGTATTTACTTTCTGTCTAAGAATTCATATAAAATAAGGTCCATTTCTTTCCCTAATCCGAAATGTTCATATGTGTTTTTAAAGTGGTTCATGCTAGATTCTAGCTCTAATAGTTGTTCATGTACACGAACTTTTGTATCATATTTATATGGGAGGGTCTCGCTCTTATTGCTAGTCCGGCAATTTTGTCACAAATTATTCATATGGATTTCAGTATTGCCCGTGTACAATTTGATGATTTTATCTAGAATGATTTCTCAGATTTAAGTTTTAAATTTAATACATATGGGAAGTACCACGCCCTCTATTGCTAGTCAGTCCATTTTTGTCTCAAATATTCGTATTGATACTAAAGTGGCTTCGACAAAATTTTAGGAGTCTAACTGTTATATATTCTTAGATATACTAATTTAATATTTTTTATATGGGAGGTGACACGCCCACTAAAGCCAAACCGCCCATTTTGTTCATATATACCTCAAAGTCGTCCATACAAAATTTGAGGACTCTAGCTGTTGCAGTTTATGAGATATGCGACATTAAATACTTACTGAGTATGTGGGCGTGGCACCTCACCTATTTGAAATTTTAAAATAAAAAGTAGCCTATAGTTAATTCCAGATATACAGGAAGGTACTGTTAAAATTTCAAGAAAATCGGTCCAGCCGAACAAACAAACAAACCCACAAACAAATAAACACACATTCATTTCTATATATATATGTAGATGTATTTTAATTACTGTCGTGTATAAAATATGACATAGAGCTGACAGGTGACGTATACGTAATATTTTGTTAGGCAATAACACTCTTAATTTTTTTATTTATTTTATTTTATTTTATTTTATTTTAGTTTATTTGCCTATTTCAACATAAAAAGTAGCTTATGACTCCTTCCAGACATACAAGAAGATACTGTGAAAATTTCAAGAAAATCGGTTCAACCGTTTAGTCGTCTATAAAGTTCAAACATACAAACATACGTTTGCTAGGAGTCATCTTTTCTGCAGAATAGAATTAATTTTTCAATATGCCTGTCTTAAATAAAATTTAAATAAAAGTTACTTCCACAAATTTATGAACTACTTACACAACCAGGAAATGAATGATAACAAATGTTCGTTGACACCGAACAATGAAATAAAATCTATTGCAATACGTATTAAGTTAAAAACAAATGTTCATTAAAAAGGGGAAATCACACTAAAAACTAAAGCTAACATATATTTTGATAATAAGGAAACTTAACCACTACCTTAAGGTTTTTTACCCCAGGATCTACAAAAATTCGAGTTTTAAGAAATACATATAAACATTGCTCAACCCAAACTATACTCAACTCAGGTTGCAGGGCTTCTCCATATTCTAATGAAAATTAGTCTGTTGGAAAATTAGTCCCTGGTAATGTCATCTTATAACTTATTAAGAAAAACTTTCTATTTGATATATAGGCGGTTTTCGTTAGGTTAGGTTAAGTGGTGGTCACACTCGAGGGTCCACTTAGGCCAAAAATTCGAGTCATTGTGGAATCACAATTAATTCTAGCCGAGGGTTAACCTTTCCATAGAGAAAAGCAACCCGAGTCCAAAGTGTATCATTATTCATTATCATTATTCTCTAAACTAAATTATTTTGAATATCGAAACATGAAACCGCGCTTGGTGTATGAAGTAATGGTGGTTACGTAAGAAATTAATTTTTTGCTTTTCTAATATTTTTATAATTTTATTATAACAGTACACTCTCATTTATTTATTATTTAATTCTTCGAGCCGCTTCGCAAAGAATTTGTACACTCTGCAAAATTATTGTGGTCAGATAATTTTGGTCTAAAAACAATGAAATTTTGATTTAGTTTGTATTTTCAATAAATTTGTCCAAATATTTAAAAGTTATTTTATATGGAATTAAAGATTATAAAATTACCTTTCAGAGAATGTAACTCTCAAGGTGTTGTCTTTATCCATATTTTGGATAAAAATGTATTTAAAATTTTGTTATATCAAACAAAAATGTGTGGTGTATGAATTAGAAGTGGTTAGGGTAGTATATAAGAGACCTCGGCCAACGATGTCAGAAAATGAGAGGTCAGAAACTTCCATCCCTTCATGACAAGAGCGGAGGACTGACACATGAGGTGAAATACAGTCTAGTCCTCCTCCTCAGACCTACAGTTCTGCAGAAGTCCTAAATTGGAATGCCGAGTCTTTCAGCATGTCTACCAAAACAACAGTGGCCTGTAAGGTTCGATAATGTGCGATGAATGGCCACATGATTGGAGAAGTAGGTCAGTCCAGCAGAGTCTGAACCTTCCCGTAAAACGAATGGACAATATCCAAATTAACTGAAACACTTTGGACACCCAGCTTAGCAACAGTGCAATTACCAACGATATCCCTGTGTCCGGGAACTCATATAAGATTTACTTTTGACTGACCCTAAATTACTCCAAGAATGTCGAAACTCCCGCCACTCAACAGGCATTCCACCGCTTCTGTAGAAAATGTAATGCCAAGGAAGTACAGCGAATTACTGACTATCATTAATGTCTAATATTTAGAAACTGTGACGAGGAGAACGAATCACCAGGACAAATATCTATCACACATAATCATTTCTAGTATTCTCAGACACTTGGAAAGTTGAGGCGTAAGATTTTTGGACGCAAAGAACTTATTGACAGGGTTAATTTGGATTAAACGTACATCTTCATTAAATTGTCAGAACAGCTAACAAAATACTGGTCATAAAATGTAGACATGTGTAGTGTATGATAACATCCAAATGCTAGCTTATAGCAGTGTTTATCCCAGACAAAGGACAAGAAAAAGAAACCGTAATAAAACAAAAGAATAACAAAACTACTAAGAAATTACTAGAATAGGAGTAAATAGATATCATACTACAATATCAATTATACTTAGAAAAACCACGATGTACGATGAGGAGCTTTTTCCCCACCGGCGACGATATAGAGCAATTCTGCAATATCGAATTGTTGTCTATATGCCACTGAAATGTTCTCTGGGCAATGATAATTTAAGTATTGAAAGACCAAAAAGTATTGCGACCGTGACTCAATTAAAGGACAAACAAGTAGTTCACTCAAATTCAATATTAATACTAACTTCTTTATTTTAAAATCATTTACTTAAATCTATCGGTTACAATGTAAAACATAAGCCCACTGTTGTTGTTGCTATTATTTGTTTCTCGCTTCCAATGTACCAATTCATTTGTTCCTATTAAACTTTACGCATAAAAAACTTTACATATGTAACTGAAAGAATATTATTGGAAATAAATAATACCATTGTAACAAGAACAAACACATTATAAATATGAAAAGAATGTAAGCGAGAAACAAATAATAGAAGCTAACGGGTTACAAGCAAACTAAGCTTAGCTTAAACAAAATATAATCAAATTACAGTGGGCTAAAGCAGCAAAAAATATAAAATATAAAATGTATTTAAATGGAAATCTGAATGGAGTTTAATAAAAAAATATAATTAAAGACTTTAAATGCAATTAATGAGCAAAGCAAATGAAAAATTAATGAAAAACAAAACTAATATAAATTCAAAAATGGATAATATAATATAATATAATATATAATTATATATAGATTTATGCGGTGACCTAACACACGAAATATAAAGAAGAAAGGGATAACAATAAAAATCCATAGGAATGCTATAGAAGTTGCCATACCGAAAATTAATAAATTATAAGCAGACTGGAAGGTGTCATAAATAATAAAAAATAATCTTTGATTGATAAAGAAAAATGAAAATGAAATTAAACAACTTTTGATATTCTTAAATTATAAGCTTAATGAAAACTAAACAGACAGTATTGACCCTATTTCCATCCAGCTCATGCAAGTCTAAACAAAATTTTTTGCCAGTTTCATTCACAAATATTGTACCATTTCCGTTTTATTTTAATTCATTGCCTTTTTGTTTTCAATATTTGTTTTAAAACGTTTAAATAATTTAAACTCTAAATCAAGGCGAATTCATAGAAGGTGGTGTTATCAGCCCAGCTGGTTGCTTTTTTCAGTCCACATAAATGTCAAATATTTTGTTTGCGTACAGTACGCAAAAAAAACTTACACCTCGAAATAACTTTTTAACAAAAAATTATGTATAAAAAGAAATTTATTGTCCTTAAGACTAAAAAAAGCTTAAAAACTATATTCTGATAATCAACATTTCTCTATTGGTTAGGTATAAAGAAAATAATTGCCGAAACTAAAAAATTCCCACATTTTTAGGCAAAAAAGTGGTGTAATTTTGGCTATGGCTAACGGGTTTCCTAGAAAGTCATGTTAAACAAAATCCTGTGGAATAATCTATTTGTTGGTTTTTTATAAAAAGTGTACACATTTTTTTTGGCCACTGTAGATGCATTCTTTTGTTCATTTACATTTTAATTTTCTTTTATATTTGTATTCCAAACAATTTCTAAATTATTAAAATATTCTGGATGTTTGGGCACAACTTTTCTTGCAGAATCCGCTTTTATACTTCCCAGTATTCCTCTGAAGGTCGCCATACCTTAGTGATAGCGCAAATCAGCCCGTATTTAAGAATTAATTTTTTAAAATTTGTTTTTTAAAATTTTTTCTATAAACAAAAAGAAACAAAAGAGAAATGTTCGCCCTGCTCTAAATGATATTATTTAATTTATAAAAACAAAATATGTTTTTCTTTCGTTAGATTTAAATATGAAAGGATAAAATGAATTGAGTAGACAGTAGAAAAGCTTCTTATTCAACTATTTAATAAACTTACAGTTTAAGATTCTTTACTTTTTAAAAGAAATAAATTAACCTTTCAATGCTTTATCAAGACTTGTCAAGACAAGAATATTTCCACCACTCACTACCCACTCCTCTTTCTGGTTGTCTTTATATCAGCGTTGCAAGATGTGAAATGTATACAATACATAATTTGAAGCACTACACTGTACGTGTTACGAATACATTCGGTTCATTGAGGTATGGGTTACAGCTATAGTAATAGATAAAATGTTGTTTTTGTAGACAAAAATATATTTGTTCTGGAGATATTATTTTGCTATTCTTTCGGCGAATACTTTTATGTAACGAGTGATTTTTTAGCTATTATCTTTTTGGCAATACTGGTTTAAACAGCTCACACACGTTTCGTGTTTTGTTTCACTGTCAAACATCTTCAGTTTGGTCTATAATTTAACCATGAATCGTCTTACAAACGATCAACGCTTGCAAATCATTGAATTTTATTATCAAAATGCGTGCTCCGTTAAGAAAGTTCGTCGCGCGCTTCATCCAAATTATGCTCAGTTTAACCGACCCACTGAAGCGGCTATTCGGGCTATTGTGACTAAATTTCGCACCAAATTTACATTGTTGGACATTAAACAACTAACACGCTTACGTAGAGTGCGAACTGAAGAAAACATCGCAGCTGTATCGGCCAGTGTTAATGATGAACATCAATTATCGATTCGTCGCCGTTCGCAGCAATTGGGCCTCTGTTACTCAACAACGCGGAAGGATTTAGGTGTGAAGCCTTTCAAAATACAGCTGGTGCAAGAATTGAAGCCGAACGACCTACCGCAATGCAGAATTTTTGGTGAATGGGCTCTTGGAAAGTTGGCCGAAGATCCACTTCTTTATCGAAAAATTGTGTTCAGCGGCGAAGCTCATTTTTGGCTCAATGGATACGTAAATAAGCAGAATTGTCGATTTTAGAGTGAAGGTCAGCCAGAAGCATTGCAAAAGCTACCAATGCATCCAGAAAAAGTCACAGTTTGGTGTGATTTATGGGCTGGTGGTATCATTGGACCGTACTTATTCAAAGATGTTGCGAATCGTAACGTAACTGTGAATGGTAAGCGCTACCGTGAGATGATATCCAACTTTTTTTTTGCCCAAAATTCAAGAGCTTGAATTGCATGACATGTGGTTTCAACAAGACGGTGCCACATGCTACACAGCACGAATGACAATTGACTTATTGAGAGGCGAGTTCGGTGAACATTTTATTTCACGTTCGGGACCGGTCATTTGGCCGCCTAGATTCGTGACTCATTGGAAGACAACATTGAAGCATTTATTCTTGAGATACCGCCCGAAATGTTGGAAAGAGTATGCAAAAATTGGACATTAAAATATATGGACCGTACTATCGATTCAAATAAAGATTTCATGCATTTTTCTGAACTTTATGAGTTTTTTTTTTTTAAATGTTCCTATAGCTCTTAAAAAATCACCCATTATATGCTTATCCAGTTTCCAAAATAGACTCTGAGGCGCCGGTTTGTACATGCCCCATTTTTGGTTGGATATAATCACTTATTTGGTCATTGCAACACTTTTATCAAGATTCCTACCTAGTTCCTCACACCAGCCAAGTTGTTTTATACTACAGTTTAAAGCGGATTAAGAACGACATATTTTTTTTTATAGATTTTTCATTACAATTTTATATACTCTTAAAGTTTTTTTCAGAAAACTGCTGAGGCTAAGACACCGAGGAAGTACTTTTCCTAATTTCGTATTGTTTGAGATGTTTGTTTGTCCTACCACGTCTTTTTGCGTACAAAAATGAATTGTTGCCGATATAATTGAATTGAATGCTTTTCTGTAACGAATTCAATGACCCTCTTTTAAAAAATTTCATGTATGTTTATAAAAAATGTGTAAAATTTATAAAAAAAAAGAATATACTGAAACTGATATAAGCATGTGTTCATAAGGGTCTGTGGTTTCTTGTTTTTTTAGTTTATGTCAAGTGGCGCATGAACTTTTGAACAGGAACTTTGGTGACAGTTGATGAAAACTATCTCTTTGAAGCTGCATTTGTCAAATTACTTGCCATTTATTTAGTCTGTCTTGTCAAATTACCATTAACAATCACATACAATAATGTGTGTGTACTCAATTCTCTCAGGAGCAGTTGGCAAGTGATACCATCTTTCATTGAAAAGTCATCTTCAGCAATGAGGCCCATTAACGAACAAAATTCTCGAACTTGGAACGATACCAATTTACATCAGATCTAGGGGCATCCAATGCATCCCAATGCATCTCGAAAAGTCACTGTTTAATATGGATTTGAGGCTGCGGCGTATTTATTTGAGAACTATCTTGGCCAAGTCATCACTATCAATGACGAACATTATAGGTCGATGATTCTTCTTTTGGCGAGAATTGGATGATTAGAGCACCAATAATATGTAGTGTCAGCAGACGGTTAGATTCGAGGACATGGTCGCTTTAGGAGAAGATGATATGAACTGATCAACAGGATTGTGTAAGTCGCATGTGTATGCGAATAAGCCAAAGAGCATAGTGGTCCCCAGAGCCAACACAACCCATGCCATCGGTCAAATTGATGATTTATTCACTAAACTCTAACAGTTAGAGTTATGTAAAATTAGACATTTCGGTTGCCTTCTATATAACCCATGGAGGACATTTAAGAGGTGTTACGCATATAATAACATCATGAAGTCTTTCAAACGAATTAGAAATTTCATTAATGGATCACTTATATTTGTTTTATATAAATTTAAAGAAAGAAAGCTCTTAATGAAACACCCTTTATACCGACAAAGTGCAGTCGTGTAATAAAATCTGATACATCAACACATTTTACGTTCAATGACTTAAGCTTTTGTTACAAGTCATATGGTAGATTTCATTCTGTTTAAATTAAATTAATGTGCAGTGAGGTGAAGTTCATGTGCAATAAATTTAATTGTGATATAAGAAAATAGCTTTATGTGCATAAAATATGTCACCTATAATAAGACCAGTTTCTGAAATTCTTGACGTGTTGTTTAAGTTTTATGTAATGAAAACAATGCTTAGGGTTTTTGCAACTTATATCGATACAGTTGCACAGTGCCAGATATATTGGCTGACTGCTGTGATGGACTTGTATCTAAATATTAATACATCGTCTTTATTAGGTATATTAATAATCATTGGTTTATCAGTGCTGCTCATATTGGATTGCGTCTAATTAAGTTGAATGCATTTTTAAATGCAATAGACTGTCGAAATCATGCTTGTGCATCATGCAGCCTATTTCAAAAAAGTCTTTAGCATTTTCACATATGTTATGCACTTCGGAATGTGTGCTCTATGGCTGCATTTTAAAACAAGTTAATTATATGGTTAATAAATAATACTATCCTAACCCTAATTGGTCATTGCAACCCTTTTGTCAGGATTACTTCCTAGTTTCTCACACCACAAATGTTGTGTGCGTTAATTTTTATACATGAGTGGTGGGACCTACAGTTTAAAGACGACTCCGAACGACAGATTTTTGAGAAACCTTTAATGGCAATTTTATTTACTTTCAGAGTTTTTCCCAGAAATCTGCTGAAAGGAAGTCGCCAAAGAAATATTTTTTCATATTTCGTTGAGTTGGAGATGTCTGACCTGGGGTCTGAACCGAGGCCTTACGCACTACCTACTAGTAAACGGCGATATATGTACGTGCATCACGGGCTCTAATAATGATTCATTCATTTTATGATTCATTCTCATCATCACAAGATCTGCATGTTGTGTTCAATACTCATTCTTAAAAGTGTAGTTTCAGTTTACAGTGCCTCTGGCAAAAACCGATTACCAACCCACTTAGTCCGTGAAAATTCTTTGCCTGTTTTTATCTTTCCTTTCCGAGTATCTGCCAGAAACATTCTGGTTTCGTCATTCGCATGGAAGCTCTCCTCTTAGCAAGCTCATTTCCCGGCTCATTTATTCAAATTACACCATAACCTGACATCCTATCCTAGCTGACTTCATTTCCCATACTAACTTCAATTTAACCTCATGGGTCGGGCAGTCGGGGCGAATGATGGTCCGACTCTGGTATATCTTACCAGCATTTTTTTTTTGTTGCTTCATGTCATCCGTTGCTATACTCCGCATCTTATGCAATTATACATAAACGATGAGAGGTTAATACGTCCAGAAGGCATTTTGTTCATTGTGCTCATATAACCCACTTTTGGATTGTACGCCACTTTTGCATTTCTTCAGGCTGTTGGTATATATCCACGAACCAAACCGCCTATACTTATTGGGTATTCAATACAATAACTGCCAACAGTTTTGCTACAGAAGTAGCAAAGGTCCATGTACTCCAATATATGAATTTTAAGTAATAATTTTTAAAAATAATTAATGTTTTTATAAATTTATTTCTATTTTTCTATGAAGTCGCCGTGGTCTAGTAGGTAGTGTGTTGGCTTATTAGACGAAAAGCCAGGGTTCGAGCCCCAGGCCATACATCAAAATAAAATACAAAAAGTATTTCTTCGGCGACTTGCTCTCAGCAGATTTCTGGCAAAAGCTCTGAGAGTGAATAAAATTGCCATGTAAAGTTTCTCAAAAATCTGTCGTTCGGAGTCGACTATAAACAGTAGGTCCCGCCACTCATGTATAAAGTTAAGACACACAACATAAATGGTGTGAGAAACTAGGTTGTAATCCTGACTGAAGGGTTGAAATGACCAATTATGTATGTAGGAATTCTCTCTTCAAACAAAACACACTTATTTATTGCTTATAAATAATTTTATTTAATATTAATTTGTTGTCCTCCCGTCAATTGTCAGTCGATAACTAAACTGTCCGTTGTCTGTATTGTTTCTTTGTTCTGTCTGTTTCATTGTCATTGTCCCTGTCGATCTCGTCCATTCCTTCGTCTGTCACTATAGGTAGATTGCGGTTGATATCCTACATGTTTGTAATACAACAAAATAATGTTTAATGTTTTTCACAAACCAAGAGATAATAAGGAAAACTTTCTGGTGACTCCAAATTTTGCACTCCAAGAAGTCAATACACCCAATCATACTGCTGCTAATCTAAAGATGTGATTTGACTACAAAAGCTCCAACAGGCTTGATACTGTTCCACGAAGTCCCGATATGATTCCATTCGGAATAACCGATGGTACAAATTTAAAAATTTTAAATCTTATAAATTCCACTAAAATTGTTAATTCCAAATTAACGGTATACTTTATATTTAATTGAATTTGAATTATATTACTTATACGCATCATATTACTTGTACTTGAATAATTACGCTGAAAAGTATGCAAGAAAAAAATAAAATTTGATAATGGCTTGTATGAAATTAATGGAATTAAATATCACTCATACGACACATACTTGTAATTATGAATTTTACATATTAATTATGAGCATAATGTGAGTGAATACTTACCGTAAATTGTAATTTTATGAAAAATCGATCAGGTACATTTGGAAATTTATGACTGAGTACTTTTCCTTTATGTTTATGTTACTTATTGAGTGGTTTTCATTCGTGGAAGGCATTTAAATTGGGTTATAATAGCCGGTGCTTTAACCAAAATCTACATAAGTTCCACCGAAGACCTCGGTATAAATCCACTCTAAAGTTAGTAAAGCAATTGAAGGAAGGTATAAGATGTGAGTGGAATAACATATCTTCAGACTTATTTAACAAAAGTAGTTGACAGAACACCACAGCATGATTAAAAGCTAAAGGCTTAATTTGCAAGGTGTCAAACTGTATCTTATATTTGACTGCCTAAATTTCTGTTTAGGAGATCGGTTGGAAGAACAGTTGCGTTGTCGCTAATCCTCAAACAAAAGTCAATAGAAAAACTTGGTCATGAGTGAATGGTGGCAAATACCAACGAAGAACACAAAAAATACTGATTTATTCAATTCGATACTTAACGTACGCGTTTTTTTTTCAAAACAATTTGTATTGTTACATTTTTACCTTTTAGAAACGTTTAAAATATGAGTTCGTAGATTTCAAATAAAAATATAAAAATAAAATTGTGTTTAGTTTTAAATAAATCCTTTATTGTTCGTACAATTCTGTGTCCCACTGTTCACAGCTTGATGTAAACAACAACAATTGCTTTATTCGTTATTTTTGTTTTCACTCTTTTGCGTAAACAATAACAATTGTTCAATAGATCTTTATAACGGAGATCTTCAAGCCACGATTATTCTCTTCACGGGCAACACGTCTTCACACAATACTGACTGAATTCTTGCTGACTACGTTGCCTGCTTTGTCTTTCCTTTTATATCGCAGGATAAGCAGTAGCATGACTTCGCCTTTGCGAAATCTCTATAAATGTAAACATGATGTATTGTTGTTTATGTACTTTGTTTACGTTTGTCCTTGCAGTGTTATTGTTGCCTGTTTGTTTACTTCTTTATCCCTTTTTTATTCTGAAGTTTTGCTATATTTTTATTTATTTGTTGATCATGTAAACAAGTTCATTGTCTTTGTTTTTGTAACTTTTGTTTATCATTTTAATGTTAAACGATGTAACATCATTCCATTTTCGTAACAGTATATTTGCATTGTATTATATCCAGCAATCTAACACTTCGTATCCGCCTCTATGACCTCTGTGTATACTTACTTACTTTAAACAAACATCGAAAAATATTTCTGTATGTATTTGTTTACGAATATTGTGTGAATGTAAAACCAAGTAAATAAACATTAAAATGTCTTAAAATTTTATTAAAATAATTCAACCGCATTCATTGATAAATATTACGAGTATTTGGAAAACAAACAAACAAATTTAAATACTTCTTAGTAAAGTGGGTAATACGTCAAAGGGTTACGAACAGTAACTTACTACGTTACATTACCGTTATTGTGAACACTCAACTGAGTAGAATTGCACCATTGTTTCAACAATTTTGTGAACTTCATATTGTTTTTATAATTTAAGCTAGGCCATGAAATAATTTTATGCAGGTATTAGACTTTTTCACGAATATAAGTTTTACGAATGTTTTACAAAAAAAAAAAAAAAAAAAAAAGGTAATACCGTGCGTAAGTACTTTAAACGTCTACCTCACTATTTTGTTGTATAAATTATGTTTGTGTTCGAATAAGTTTGGTTAGAAAATTTACCAAAAATTAAACTCCCGGTACTTATATGTGTAATGAGCCTTATCAAACCAAGTGTGTGTCAATTAGGAATTATCAAATTCACATTCAAATTTTCTCGTTTGCATTGATCTTTTTGCTATAATATTTTAATTGACAATACATGTGTATAAAATTGTGCACTTTGAAGTGTTTTTATGGGTGCAACCTTAATATAGTGCTTCTCAAATTCTGGTAACATGGAGTGCTGAATATCTTTGTAAGCAATACAGCTCAGCCTCGTGTAGTGTATCACAACAGCGATAAACAACACACCACATTTTTGATACACAAAATATAAATGAGTGAAGTAAAAAAGATTCTAATTACATATGTTTAACACAATTTTTTAAATTTTGCTTAATTGAGAGACAAGGGAAATAGAAACGTATAACACACTTAATAAGCGGCACACAAACAAGACCACACACGTAAAAACAGAAAATGCAATAAAATTAACAATATGGGTCAAAGCACTTTAGTCAGAAACATTTTGATAATCCGATACTTAACAACGTGTTTCTCATTATTCTCATCCAGCACCTTAAACAGTGCAGGAAAGAATTAAAACTGCTGTGGTTAGGCATTATAAACAACCTAACAAAACAATAATTAATAATTCAATAATAATAAAGACGATCATTATATGGCGATCCTGCGATTTCGATCCTGTATAATTTGATCCTGTGAATAATATTTTGAATCCCGCATATATCTTTTAATCTTCTGGCCCTACCTTAAGTTGTTTCAATGTCCACACAAAATAACCCTCCGACGGAGAAGGATATTGATAACATTTTTGATAAGTACGAACGACTTCTAGAGGAATACGAGACAGAGGGAATAGTCGTAAACTGCCCACGCCAAAAAACTGTGGACCAAGGCCCATCACAATTGAAGAGTACAAAGGTAGGACAACAAGAAAATAAGTAAAACAACCAGAGGTGAAGAAGACGTCAAATAGAGGAGGCAAAAACAAAAGACGGAGATGTTGTGGCTCATGGGTATTACTTCTGGAGAGACAAAAAGAAAACTGTACCTATAACTTAAACAATTGAAGTAATGTGAAAGACGCAGTCAAAAAGTGAAAAAGCCGTCAACATCAACGAAAACATCAACCTTGGGGCCATTAGCCAGCAGAAAATGGAACTTACTAATGTAAAGTTTGATACTTTTGTACTTCTATCTATCATGGTAGTGATATTTGTAACATATAGAGTATATAAGTATTTTAAGGAATATGTCCGCAAAAGGACAGTTGTACAGGTTGAATAAATGAATATATAAGTAAAAATTTTTGGAGTCAATTATACACAGATTAGACAGAATAAAAGTCAAGGTATAGGTACAAGGGGATATCAGAAATCAACTTTAATAATCAAACTAGAAGAGACAGAATTTTTGAGAAGGGAATTTTTAGATCTGGTAAATAGAAAAACAATTAGGACAGACGAAGTAGAAAAGCACACGACAGTGTTTGAAAAATATTATACAAGGGCAAAAAATTTTCTGTTATTAGCATTAAACGGACAAGAAAGTGATCAAGCACAAAATTTAGCAAATATGGCGAATTTTAATTTAGAAACTGCTATGAAAGCAATTCTAGAATTCTCAGGGAATTACAGAGAAATTAACTCTTTCCTCACAATAGTAGAACTGATCAACGAAGGTTTGGCAATTGAGCAAAAACCAATTCTTTTAAAATTTGTGTACAGCGTTAAGTTAACTAGCACAGTAAGAACCTCGTTGGGAATATCCACTCCAGCGAAATTCAATGAATTGAAAAATATCAAACAGATACAAGTCAACCAAAACAGTCGCTCAACTACAAGCTACCCTTAGCAATTTTTCACAAAAGAATATGAACGTACATACTTATCACGAGAAACTCCTGCAGATAATAGCAGAACTTAGTGAATTACAAATTAAAGATATAGTAGATTGCAATGCTGTTCAAGCCAATACTATTAAGCAAATTAATGAGAATTATGCTTTGAATATTTTTAAAAATGGTCTCAAAGGAGAACTGAAGCCAACCATTTTCGCTTCAAGGCCTAATGAACTTAATGAGGCTGTACAATTAGCCTTAGAACTTGAAAAAGAATTTTCCAACAACAATGATCAAGTTTTATATTTTTCACAGTACAGGGGTAGGCATAATAATAACAGGAATTACACTAATAATAATCATAGAATAAATGCAAATAGAAACAATTATCAGGGTAACAACAACGGTAATAGAAGGAACAATGTTAACTCTTTTAATGGAAATTATGGTTACATTCCTGGTAACGGCCAAATTAACAATAATAATAGGATAAATTACAATAATAATAGAGGTAATAACAGACCGCTAAACCAGAGAAGTAATTACGGAATTAACAGGACGGCTGTTCGTAATGGCAATAATATAAGAAGTAGTAATAACAACAAAAACCATAATAACTACAATAATAGAAACGTACATTGTATACCGGAAAACTACGAAACCCCGGACGTGAACCATGGAACTATAAAAACTCACTATCCGGAGGGACAACAGTAAAATTGAATAATGTCTTTAAATTGTCGCACAACATCACTAATTACATAAATCTGGAAAAAGGCAAAAATATAATTCTTAAGTTTTTAATTGACACAGGAGCAGACGTATCTCTGTTTAAATAGGCAGATTGGATCATATTTTGGAGAATATTGATAGGGAACAATCAATTATCTTTACAAGAATCACAACATAAAAAATAAAGTCAATAAGAACAACAGAGTTAAGTTTTAGGGTAAATAATACATAAATAAAGAAGTCATAATACCGATGGAATCATGGCTAAATAGAAGTTTTTGTATTACGGTAGATAAAAGATCGGAAAACATTCACCCTGTAAATATAGATATAAAAGAAGACAGTATAATTTTGCAAAGGGAAATTCAACCGGGAATATTCACTAGCAATACAGTAGTAACAGGCAATGGAAACTGTCACGTCAAAATATTAAACACGACAGATAACGACGTAACCTTGGAAAATATCGACTTTGTAATGGAAACATTAAAAAATTACACTCATACAACCCTAGAAGAATGGAACATGATACAGACAGATTTAGAAAGCTTCTTGACGTCTTGAAAATTGACACTAAAGACAGTAAAGTAAAAACAGAATTAACAGAAATCTTTAAAGACTATCAGGACAGTCACTAAAAGTTTCCGACAATACAACAGTATACATAAAAAATTACAGATTACCACATACACAGTACGATGAAATAAACGATCAGGTGAAACAATTACTGGACAGTGACATAATAGAACCATCAGCTAATGCATACAATTCACCATTATTGGTAGTTCCTAAAAAGAGTGAAAACGGAAAGGGGAAATGGAGACTAGTGGTGGATTTTCGACAGTTGAACAATAAGATAGTTAACGACAAATTTCCACTAACAATACTAGAGGATGTTTTAGATCGTCTTGGAAGAGCCAAATATTTTTCAATCTTAGATATGACCAGCTCGTTCCATCAAATAAACTTGGATGAAGATTGAAGACATTTAACAGCTTTTTCGACTTGTAAAGGTCACTATCAGTTTAAAGGACTGCCGTTTGGTAGCTTCCAGAGAATGTTGACAATAGCACTGAGTGGACTAGCTTCTAGGGCATTCTTGTATGTAGATGATACCATTGTGTTTGGTTGTAGTCTGAGACACCACAATGAAAATTTGGCACTACTACTCACCGTACGAGTGAATATTTGGCAAGTTAGCAACACTACCAACAGACAAAATAGAAAATACAAATAAATACTATGATAAAGACAATTATGCCAATGAAATTAAAATAAGATTAAGAAAATCCTTAGAAAATGCTAAAAAGTTATTAGAAATAGCTAAACAAAAATCAAAGGTAATTTATGACAGAAATATAAATAATGGTAATTACAAAGAGGGAGATTTAGTATTAATAAAACTAGAATCAAGAAATGTCTGACCTGAGGTTTGAACCTTGAGCTGAAGTGTAATAACCGAACACGCTACATACTACGCTACGATTACTTCAATCAACATCAATAACAGATAACTGAACCTGATTATTTTCGTTCAATACTTAACTATCGATTCCTTCTCAAACACCATAAATAATGTATTATTTACGATAAAACTTTATAAGATCTTTGAAAACTTTGAAAACTTAAAAAAGCACAACAAAGGATCATTAGGAAAGTCGTATGTATCATAAGCCAGAATTATGAAGTTTTTGAATTTTTTAAGTCCTGGTTGAAATTTTGTTTTTTTATTTGGTTTAAAATAATGGCAATAACAATACTAACGAATTAAAAAATATATCAGGCATCTAACTTGTCCTGAACTAAAGTTGTATTGTTTCAAAAATTGAAATGTATCATTTTTGATACAAAGCTGGATCTACGATTAAATATATATTTAGAAATTGGAATAACAAATATCTAGTCTGTTTTTTTTGCTGGCTTTATAGTTGGTTTTCTAGATCTCATTGAAATATAAAGACTGTGAAAAACTGCTTTTTTTATTTGTCAAATGTATTCTGAACTGTTTTTACTGTCTGAGTAATACTTTAACACTCAATGTAGTTGTTTTCCTATTTTATTATCTTGAACATGAGATTTTAATATTGTGAACACAATTCCAATTCAGAATTTCACGCATCAGCCCTACTTACGTGCACACTGTTATATTTCATGCTTTCACTTATTCTCCCGTAACCCAATTACAGGAAGTTCTAATTAATTTACTACCACAACCGAATGTTTCTGTTGCTGACTTGTTGTTCACTTACAGCAAATGCTCAGTCTATGCGAGAACTGGAAATGTATGGAAATTAAAGAGTTTTTTACCTTTTTAAGTAGTTTTAATGTGATTACTATTACGTGGATTTTATTATTCAATATACGAGCTGATAAAGGGGTTTCTTCTGGTTTTGAGTTCTTTTAGAATTTAATTAGTTTTGGTTTTCAGTCTGTTTACAATTTAAATTTTTTCCTTAAAGACCAATTTTGTGATTATTTACGTTTGAGATTCAGAAACAGTGAAACATTTAAAAGAAAAATGATATGCATTATTAATTAACAATTAATTATTCCTTACTTGTTATTATTTCTTGCTTTCTTTTAAATAAAAAATTTTTTAAGCTATTTATTAATTAATAATAATGTTAACAAAATGGAAACGGTGTAGCATCGTTTAACATTAAAATGATAAACAAAAGCAAACAAATACAACGAACTTGTTACAAGTAAACCAATAAAATCAGTATGAAAGTAAAGGGGATAGATAAATAAGCGAGAACGCAACAACAAGCAATGTGAACAAAATACGCAAACAACAATGAAGTCGCAATAGAGTTCTCAAAAAGACGAAATCCCGAACGTTCGACTACAAGAATCTTCATCAGACTGATTGCGTGGGCTTATAAAAAGGTAAGACAAAGCAGACAAAGTGTAAAGAAAAACGCTTTGCGTGTGAAGATAACAGTCGTGGTTTGAAGATCGCCGTTGAAAAGATCAGCGTTGTAATCAAAGAATAATAGCGAACAAGCAATTATTGTTGTATTCGTCAAGTTGTAAATGGTGGCACACAAAAGTAGTGCGAACAATAAAGACTTTAATTGAAACTAAACACATATATGGGTGTATTTAACTTTTTTTTTATTTTGTCGCATAGTGTAATTTTTGATAGAAACAGTTTCTTTGAATTAAAATTCTTGGGAAATGCTATGATAGATTTGTGATAAAAATTTCATTCGACATGAATTGTTTTTAAATAATTCTCTCTTTTCTACAGTATATTTGGTTTGCAAATAAGCATCATACATCAAAAATACATTAATCAGCAATACAGAGGTAGAAACACTACAAGCTTTTTAACAGGGATGGGAAACTGTGTATAGAAAAACTCACTGGTAGTTTAACAACTTGTAGCAATTTGATAAGAAAAAAACTATCAGATAGTATTAAAAATAAATATTTTATTTGTTAAAAGATAAAAGAAGAAAAAAACGCTTCAGGAAACTACAAAATATACTGGTGTTATGCTAGCCATCAAGAAACGAAAAGTTTTCGTATGTGGGGGATTGTACACGTATACAGTAAAGTTTCAATGGGGAATAAGGAAATGACTATTTAATATCTGTTAAATTGTTAGAAAACTAAAGAAGAAAAAATTTTTAATTTATTTATTATTATATAAATATGAATGTAAAGAATACTTTAGAAACTGTTATACTTAATTTTGATTCTCCTAAAAAATATATATTATTGCTTGGGAGTATCATTTTTGTTAGAATCATATACATTCAACTAACTACACAGTGCAACCGTGAAAAAACCACCCGAGTAACTATATATTGTTAGTTGTGTATTTAGTTGAGCAGAAGTCAAAAATATTTTGCGTATTTCTTGATAAGCTGGTGATAAAGATAAGGATCCATTATTAATACGATGTTTTCAAAAGAATTACATTTTGTTTGACAAGGACATTTTTTTAAAATATAAGAAACATATAAATTTGGCAAAATTAAGCCTATAAAATGCATTCTTTGAAAATTAGGCTGTTAAATAAAATACATTTTAAATTAAAGTTTTAAGTTAATAAAAACAATTGTTAAAGGGCATAACAAAGTTTTTATCCAACATGAACAATTTAACTATTTTATTAATTTTTTACTTCAGTTGCATTGTAATTCTTGTGAATGCGTTGAAAAGATCGAATTTCACATCTCTTCACATTCACATTTCTCGGCATCATAAGCTTGAAATGCTTAGTTTTCAGTGCTAAGATTTATAAAAATGACATGGGTTTGAATATAAATTGTATACATACACATACAACATATAAAGAAATTTGTAGATCTATTACCGTGAATCGTAATCAATTGATCTGCTCGCAATATCAACTGAAAATATAAAAGAATTTAAACATAGGATCATGCTTGTGTATGCTGCTTTAATTCAATGCTTGTATCTCATAAAAACGGGTTTAAGATAATTCAATTTACTGGATATCTTTAGTCGGAAATGAACAAGAACATTAGCTTCGGATTATTTAGGGTTTTAGAAGTCTATACAATCTACCCGACAATTCCGTAATGATTGACAAGCAGCTCTAGAAGCCTTGATGATGATTAAGATGGTTAAAGATGCCAAACATCTGTTAATGAGATGGTGAGATATTTTAATGTTTCACTTACCTACTTAATTGAACATTACAAGACTGAAATCTAGTTTCTCACACCACTCATGTTGTGTGTGCTGATTTTATAAGTGGCGGGACCTACAGTACGACTGATTTTTGAGAAACTTTTCATGTTAATTTTATTTGCTCTCAAACTTTTTTGCCAAAAATCTGCTGAAAGTCGCCGAAGAAATATTGTCTTCATAGCAGACTACCTACTAGAATAAGTCAACCTCGATTGGTGTTCCTTTCTTGTCGTTAAAAACTGAGGTTAAACCAGCGCGATCAAAGTTGACGCAAATCTGATAGCATTTATTTGAAGTATGCACAGTGATTAGAATCATAGTAGATCTTTGCCTCACTCGCTATAGGGCCACCAACTAATAGGAGGACAATGAGACTTTAACTCACTCTGTCATCATTTAGCGTTGTCTCTATAACAGATCAGTTTCTGATGGCGATTTTTAAAATAAATACAGAAACACTGTAATTTCCGTCAGTGACTTTTTGGTAACGAACATATCAAAAAAATTGTAACAGTTTATTAATAAAAAAAGTTATTATTTTCCTTAAATTTATATTCAACAAATCTCTTTTTTTCTTTTCTTATTGACAGATTAATTGAAATTTCACTGCGTAATGAAATTGTAATTACTCGTTCGCAGTTAATAAAATGGAATCTTTTGATAAATTTCCGTAAATAAATTGGCATTAATTTTTTTCCTTTCAATAAATTTAAATTGAAAGAGTTGGGAAGAGATGCACAATAAATAAAGAAGAGAAAATATTTTTTAAAACTTATTCAACTGCAATGCCAAAGATTTGTAGCCGAATCAGAGCAATTAATTTTAAATTAAATGGTAAGAACTGATTGAATGTGGCTTTAAATGTAAATTTCATACATGGGCATAAAGGATTTTCATGTAAAGTCTTTAAATTAATGCATATTAATGGATATCCATTATTCTGATTTCATTCCGACTTTACTCTTTAATACCGAATATGTAATCTCATTACATTACAGTTACTCAGGGTAAACCATGTGAACTATGGGAGGAAATTGTATATGATGAGATTAAGGTGTCTACAGAAGAATCGCTAAAGTTTCGTTGTGGACACTCAAATTTGGATAAATCTGAACATATTTACCGTTTGTGGTTTCTTATTTAAGGCACACATAGTACTATGTTTAGGCATGAATTTTAGTTGCGTCCAATATTCGTTTAATTGACAAAATTATTTTAAGTGTTCAGGCATAAGCAAATCAGCTTATTCAATAATCATTTGACAGCTTGAAAACAAATAAATTTTTTTTATTTTTTTATAACAATTCATAAATTTAACACTAAACCTACCGTGACTCATTTAAGATTTTTTTATCAGAATTTCTTGAATATAACATTATAACACCGCTATTTGCCTTTACGATTGCGATTACGCAATAAACTTGCATATCTGAACACCATATAAGTTTTACAACTTTGATAAAATTTATACAAGTAAATCTTTACGAATTCGTACTTAATTTGCCTTGGTATGAAAGTTATAGTGTTCAACAAAACGTGTAAATAAAAAAATTCGTTCATTAAAATTGGTATTCTCTTCGGGCAACGTATCATCATCATCCGCACTGTTGAGGCCCATTTCTGGATGATTGGCTACATAGACAAACAACGGAATGTAGACGATACCAAATACTTTTTCTTTTTGGCCTGAATTGAATAGTCGGATACAACCGACAAGTAGTTTCGACAGGACGGGGTTACGTGCTAACCAGCTTTTACCACATTGGGTATTCCTTACGAGCGATTTGAAGGCATGGTCATCTCAGGTGGAAGTGATGTGATGTGACTATTGACATCGAGTGTTTCTACGACGTTAGACTTGTTTACGTGTAGTTTTCATTAGTCGCAGATGAGTCACGCTCTATGCCATCGGTCAAATTCAGTCGAAGTTATTTGCCAGAGTCATCGAAATTTTTACATTTCGAATGCCGTCTATCCAAAGAAGTCGTATAGAATATTTGAAAGGTGTTATATTCCACCCAAAATGTCATTCATAATGAGTGAGAATGAAAATGAGTGAAAAATTCCGATGATGTCTTACACACATTTTTTAGTTAAATTTAAAGATAGAAAGTTCTTAAAAAAGACCCGTTACAATAAAAACAAACAAAATCACTCGGATCGAATGGAGTATGAGTTCTGTGACGAAAGAGGCACAGTTTCTGACACAAGAAGTCTACCGTTGGTAATGCCAAAAGAAAAAGCTTGCCAACAACTGAAGATGGGTTCAAGAGCATTAAGAGGAAAGTAACCCGAAAATACAATTGGCTCGTTCTCAATTCAAACGTTCAGCTTTGAAATATTGCGTCAAAAGGTAGGAATAAAGTCCATTGAAGTCTAAGTTTTAATTAAAGATCCACGGAGCAAACAAAAGATATCTAGATATATGGGAAAGGGATTAACCTGATCATCATATCCTGTTGGTTCATGAAACACCTCAGGAGTGCTGAGAAAATCTCTGCGAGCAAAATCTGCGCATAGGTTTTAAGAATGGTAAGGATAGCAGATCTTCAAAGGGAATAATCATCAGTATATTTAACACCCTCAGAGCAGACTGAACTAGAAGAGGTAATCATATCTGAAGTGACGCTCCAAGCTTCCATCTTTGGATGGATTTATTCAGTTATAGAAACAGCAACAAGTGACAAAATTTTCTTAAATATATTGTTACGTTTTTACCCTTTTAAAAACGTTTCGTAGATTGCAAATAAAAAAAATTTGTACTTAGTTTTAAATAAATCCTTTATTGTTCGCACAATTCCGTGTGCCACTGTTCGCAACTTGATTTAAACAACAATTTGGTTTATTTGTTATTCTTCTTTATACTCTTCCGCGTACACACTAACAATTGTTCACAATATCTTTACAATGGAATCTTCAAACCAGGATTATTCTCTTCACATGCAACGCGTCTTCACATAAGGCTAGCTGAATACTTTCTGATCCGTTGCCTTCTTGTCTTGGCCTTTATATCGCTGGGTAAACAGTCTGATGAATGCTCTTGAAGCGAAATCTCTATAAATGTAAACATATTTACGTTATTGTTGCTTGTGTATTTAGTTAACGTTTTTCCTTGCAGTGTTGTTGTCGCCTATTTGTTTACTTGTTTATCCCTTTTTGTATACTGTTGTTATTTTGTATATTTTATGTATTTTATGTATTTTATTGTATATTTTATGTTTATTCGTTGATCATGTAAACAATTCCATTGTTTTTGTAGCTTTTGTTTATTATTTTAATTTTAAACGTAACAATATGTTACATGGATTGAAGCATTGTAAACACCAGGACAAAGAAACTAAAGTCATTAGAGTGACTTTGGCAACAAAAACAGTAAAAGTACCGGACGTGCTATTGTCAATTGTTTACACAAGTAAATATCTACGATAGTTTACCTCTGAAAAATGGCATAAGCAAAGGTGTGTGTGTTTATATATAAATATTTACCAAAAACTTACTACCTGTTACTTGCTCAAATATAACACCGGAAACATCTTTACGAACTCTTGCATCCAATAACATTTTGCGGCCTACGTAAACAAACAATATTCATACAGACGGATGTGATGGTTTAAGTGAATACGTTTAACGAAAGTTTAAGAGAACGAAAAAGTATTTCTGTATGAGATTCAATAAAATAAATAATTAATATTTATAAACAAACTCCATCTCACATGTGCTATTCAAATAGACCAAACCCAAGACTATATGAATATGGATTTCTGTGTACGTTCAATATAATTGAAACCAAATTAAAACAAAAACACAATTATAATGAATATGTTTATAGAAGATATTTAATCAATAACCGATAAGAAGACAATAAGCATGTTTACGTATGTATACAGGCAATTCACACAAGCCCTTGTATCATTGTATTGAGTGTATTGTTGGAAAAATATAGTGTATGTTTGTTGTTGATAGGTTAGGTTATGTCGGAGTGGTGGCTCTGATACCACAAAGGTCACTTGACCACGCATAGCGGCCCTTTGTTATGCCACGAGTGAACGCAGTCCCTGTACTGACCAAGTTCCACCAAAATCAGGAAAGAGGAAGAAGGTGGTATACCCTACACTGGAAAACCAGCCAGAAAGTTTGATGAACGAAGCTGTAGCCTTGATATCAATAGATGATAGCTCCGTCAAGATGATAAGAAATGGAGAGCCAAATAACCTATATCTACACCTCGCAAGAGATGGGCATTGACAAAGAAAGTGTATAACAGTCTCGTCCTCCTCAGCAGATCTGCATCCAAGGCAGAAGTCGTTAAATGGGAGCCTCATTCTCTCCGCATGTCTACCCATAACGCAATGACCTGTAAGCAAGGCCAATGTGGTTCAGATGACGTCACGACCAAGTCCAAGTAATTGGTTGGTACGCCTTCTATCCATCGACCCTCCCTCCTCATTGACCCAGGATAGGTTGGCGTCCCGAAAGAATTTCCGCGCAATGTCCAACTTGACCGAGGCAAGTGACATACCCAATTCAATTGAAGAAGATTCCGAAAGGAGCGCACCAGCTCTGGCGAGCTCGTCGGCCCCACAGTTGCCCGGAATGTTACTGTGCCCGGGGACCCACACCAGTAAGACACAGGTGAAGCGCCCAGAAAGAAGGTCGAGACTGCGGCGACATTCGCAAACGATCCTAGAGTTATTCACGAAACCCGATAGAGATCTTATCGCGGCCTGACTATCAGACAAGACCGAGACGTGAGTGAAAGGAGAACCGTTGACGAGGATGCATTGAGCGGCCCGGTAAATTGCCGTAACCTCCGCCTGAAACACGCTGCAGCAGTCCGGCAGACGGAGAGAAATGTTCAGGTCCAGTTTCCTAGAGTAGACACCGCTTCCAACCCCATTATCGAGTTCAGAGCCGTCGGTATATATATCCAGGACTTCCGGGGGGCAACCGTAATAGGATTCCAGTCGCCCGTACTCGGAATCAGAAAGTGGAAACCCCTATCGAGACAATATTCAGCAGGGAGATAGTCGATGTTCACGGGGGCCACTGGATCATCCTCCAGAATAGTGGAGTGACCAGAAGTACAATGTGCCAACGAGACAGGGCATTAAGTCTAGTCGCAGCAAACTTAGCCGCCTGCTTAGCGATAAGCACAGTAGGAAGCCAGTTGAGCATTGCGAACAAGGCTTTCGTGGGCGTGGTGCGCAGAGAGCCAGTTATATAAATGGCCGCATACCTTCTGACCTTGTCAAGAAGTCTGACGTTGTGTTGTCTGTCCAGAGCAGTTCACCAGAAAGCAACACCGTATAAGAGGCTAATCTCTTCCCGTTCTAAAAAACTTTGGATTTGGAAAATAGGTTCAAAAATATTTGGGTAATCAATAATTTTGCATGAAAAGATAAAAAAACCGTTTTTGTCAAATAAAACAGGTTTGGAGGGTTCGAGAAAAATAAAAAAATTTTTATGAGTTCTATCCAACATAGTGAATAACTGCCGCACCGTGTTATTTGTTTTGTTTTACAGGATATTGTAATGGAAACGTCAAAATATTAAGTCAGTTGCTTTAGTTTATGTGCCACCAGTGTAATTACGTACGTTGGTGTAGTAGGTAGTGTGTTGGCTTACTATTCGTAAAGCCCAGGTTCGTATCCCAGGTCAGACATCAAAAATGAAATATGAAAAAAAAAATATTTCTTCGGCGACTTCCTCTCAGCAGATTTCTGGCAAAAACTCTGAGAGTAAAATAAACTGCCATGAAAAAGTTTCTCAAAATTCTGTCGTTCTTAGTCGACGTTAAACTGTAGGTCCCGCCACTCACGTATGAAATTAACGCACACAACATGAGTGGTGTGAGAAGCTAGGCCGTAATCCTGACTGAAGGGTTGTAATGGCCAATTATGTATGTATGTATGAATTCAATTTACTGTTGAATTTTCATTTGACTTCCTCGTATATCAATACTCCAATAATATTCAATGACTGTTTTACTTTTTATTCTAACATTTTACAAATCTTTTTGCATTCCAGAAGGCAGTTGTAATCTTTATCAACTTTTCATATTCTTTGAATGAAGCTATTTATAAAGAATAAAAAAGTTTTTATTTTAATGTGCTAAAAAAGATAAAATTTTGAAAGAAAAATTTTAACTTCATAATTGGACTTCTGTATCAATATAAATTTTTCTATTCCCTCAAGGACTAATCCCTTTACTACTTCATTTATTTTCTCCTTTTCCATTTTTCTCCTATTATATCTGAACAAAGAAAACAGTTTACTAATACAGCCAATAATTCAAATGTAGAAACCATTTAATCAAACGTTTGACAAATTTTCTTTATGTGAACCGAAATACACAATATGAGTTTAATTAGAAAAATTTAACTGAGAAAGAGGACGAAAAGATACTTAAAGGAAAATTGATACAGAAGCAAACAAAATTATCGGTGTTTAGTGTACATACTTATAAGCAATAAAAATTAAACTTAAATTGTTGATAAAAGCATATTTCAATCGTTTTTTGTTAAAATTTAAAAATGCAATTTCTTAACCCTTAATCTTACCGACATTAGCCTGTGAGGCTCATTTTGACGATTTAATCAATGCAACACGACATATCGACGCCTCCGTTCTATAACATTCTAAGTCGAAAAAGTGTGTTTTAAGTTATGAGCTCTCAAAGTTTTCACGCGACATACGACTTTATGTGTATTTTAAATAGATTTTTCCCTATAACTTCCGAACGGATCGGCGCATCTTAACCAAATTTTGACAGTATTTAAGTTAGAGAACGTAGAATTTAAAAATGAAGGAATATTAAAAACGTGTACTTAGAACGTTATAGAATGGAGGCGTCGATATGTATGTATATTTAACATACTGCAAACAAATTTCATGACTTTTATTTTATATATATATGTCTTTGAAAATTATATAATATATATAATAAATACATAAAATAAATGGTTTTAAAATTCAGTAAAAAAAAAAGTACAAAAGTAAAAATAGAAATAGAGGACATAATATAAAATAGTAATGTTAACTACTGACATGAGCCTCTGAGGCTAAAATAGTTCATATTATTTTTAAGTTTTTGAATGACTGAATAAATCTTTCTTCATGTCTTTGTAATACGGTGTTCAGATATGCACCTTTATTGCGTAAATCGCAGTAAATGCCATTATTGAGCTCAATATTTCATATAAAGTTTTAATTAATAATTGCGCAATAAATACGCAAATTGTTATAATATTGAGTAAAACTTGAAATTCTGCACTGTCATAAGTACTTATGTTCAGTGAGAACGTTACAACTTATGCGAACAAATTTTGTTGAAATTTGAAAATAAAAATATCAACAACGTCAAATAAAAATGGCGAGTAAGGTGGAAGGTAAGTTTATTTATATTAACACTAAATCTACCGATACTTCTTGTATTTATATTTCTATTTCATTCTCTCTCTACAATATATTATTTAAAATTTCTAATGATTTAAAATATTTTGAATGCTACAAAATTTTGGGGACAAGGACTATAACAAAACGATGAAACAAGAATTTTTATTAACAAAAACACACTAGAAATTTTTACTGTAATAGTTGCTTGGAGTAGAGTGAATGTCCTTGTGCCAGAACACAAACAATATGTCTCAATATACCAGGCAATGCCAAAAATGTTCAAAACATTACAAAATATGCGAATCAAGATACAGAACCTGTGCTCACGGCAAATAACTTCCCGCAGTAGTTAGGGTTGGTTTCATGCATTCTTCAGTAAAAAAAATACAAGATAGTAGTAAATCTTCAAAAATATATTCGATGTATTTTTTAATAGAAGTCAAGAAATTTTGATAAAAAAAAATCTTATATGAGTAATTTTTCCCGTCACAATGGTTTTAGTGTTAAATTTATGAATTGTTACAAAAAAAAATAAAAATTTTTGTTGTTTTCCAGCTGTCAAATGATTATTGAATAAGCTGATTTGCGTATGCCTGAACACTTAAAATAATTTTGTCAATTAAACGAATATTGACTTAATTAAAATTCATGCCTGATGTAAGAAATAAATAATCAGTTGTATAGTTCAGTGATCAAAGTAAGATGATGTTCTCTTTATTTAAATTTGCTCTTAGATACTAATACATTTTCTAATTCTATGAGTGACTTTCTAAACTCACTCAATAACTTAAACTCTACTCAAAATAATTAAAATAAAATACACTCAATGTAATTTTGTTGCACTTGAATTAAACATACACCAAAAGTGTTCTAGATGGCACATGTTTCGCATTCCCATCACTTAGGTCAGTTTACAATAGTGACACACTTCAGAAACTGGAAGTATTACTACAGAAACAACACACTCAAATGTAAACAAATATGCGGTTGATTCAAAGAAACACTTTGTAATAATTTGGGTGTAACCCAATACACTGTAAGCATGCACCTGAACTAAATCGGAGTATGCACTTGTACTCTACAATATACATACACTACACTGAGCATAATATAAATTAAACTTTATGCTCGGTGTAGTGCAACAGACTAGAGCCCCTATTAGTTATCAGAGACACAACCCACTAGACTACCAGAGCATCCTGTTGTTTATAAATTTATAAAGTTTCATTTCGACAATATCCTTTTTCCGTCTTGTATTACTAATATAACTTCCCAAGTTCGGAATCTAAAGAGGCACCCTGTTCAAATTTCGCACGGAGTATCCGAAAAACTCAATTAGCCAAAATAAAAATCTCGAATAAGAATGTGCCGTAAAATAAAAGATAATAAAAAAACATAAAAAAACGGAAAACCCAAAGATAATGTTATGACTAGATATTAACCAGCGTAATGAATTGCTCGTTTTCGTTGTTATAATTTTGATTTTTGCTGATCGAAACTTAACTAAAAAGTAGAGGAAGTCATAAAAACAAACTAAATATGCTTCATCAGCCGGTAAGCAAACATTTGTATTAAACTGGACATATAAAGATAGTGAAAGTTTTCAGTGAGAAAAATAATATCGTAGATGTTGGCAAAAGCAGGAGTGCCAACCTTTTTAAAAGAATTTTTTCTAATTCCTATTATCAGCATAACAGAAAGGAGTAATCTAAGGGTCAGAATTTATTAACTGACAAGGTTTTGTGTTTCAGTGGAGGAAGCTCCATTCACCATATAGGACGCATCTAACATTCTCAAATTATCAATTGTTTCGGCCTCTGAAGAAATCAGTCAGTGATGAGAATTTAAATTCCGCAAAGGCATGCAAAACAAAATTGCATCAGTTTTCCTTAAATCTCTGCACCAGAGATCAGCAATGAATCGTTTTTTCGCTACTCATATGTAAGTACTCATGAAATTTCGAGTATGAGTGAGTCAACAGTATTGAAATTTAACTACTCTGATTCATTCGTACTCACTACAACATTGATTTATAAGTACAGGTTGCAATGAGTATAAGAACAACGTTGACATCAAAATCACACAATTTGATTCATACGCCTACTCATTCAAATTCATAACTTTAGAAAAATACTTATGATACTAATAACTGATTCGACTGACTCGAATTATTCATCAAAATTTATAGTCTCAGTTGTTAATGCATTTACAAAAAGGAGGAAAGAAAAAACAAAGACAGCAAGCAAAGCAAGCACAACGCCTTCTAGTAAGTATTTTTGTGTTCGTATGCGAATCATACTTATTATTGTGATTTTTGTAAATGGTGAGTCTGGGAGAGTCGAAATCAACAATCAACATCATGCGTATTGTTAAGTATGAGTACGATGAGTACTTCAAACTTTGATTATGAGTATTATCAGTATGATATTAAAATAAGTATGAATCCGTATAAGTATCAGAAATCAGTATGATTCGAATCAACTCATCTTTTTGAATCTCATTCCTGATCTCTCCTCGACATACCCAAACACATAATGGCTTTATCACCAAATATTACAAAATTTTAAAATTTTTACCAAACAATCAGTGTTCTTAATTTGAATTAATTTCGGAATTTAACACAATCTCTTTTTTTACAGAGATGTGTGAACAGTTCTCTTTTTCATTCATTTTAATGAAATAAGATTAATTTACGGCAGTAGCATTCAGCATTTCGTCAAAGAAGTTGTAAACTTCGCTGTAAACAACGAAGAAAATGGGATGAGACTAGCTTGATGAATATTCGAATTACAAATAAAGTATACGCCCGTAGACCAGTTGCAGTTACAGGGGCTGCTTCTTGCAGCATCATAAAAGGAAATAAGAAATGAGACTATTAGTAAAAAAAAAAAAAAAATGAAAAAAAGTTGGAGTCACCTATAGCAAATTAATGAAAACTATATTTTTAATGTACGAGAAAATTTTAAAAATCAAAAAAAGTTTTGTTGAATGGGAACTGTTCGATGTTTCTAACTTAATGATATGAAGTGCCTAGAATAACGGTTAAAAAACAAAAAAGTGAGCTCAATCACTGGGTGTTAAAAATGGTTGGTTAGAAATTTCACATTTCGATGGATAATATTTTGGTACTATTCCACCACTACAAAACATCTGAGATTTTCGAAGCCAAAAGTTAATTATTTACATTCTGACTATCTGCATGGAATTTAAATTTATGTCATTAAGAAATATTTGCAAAGATCCAAACGAATAATAACCATAGTAAAAACGTGAAAACTTTCAGTTTCAGCTGGGTGATCACAGATCACAGATCCGCTTTTATTGAATCACTTTAGTGCCAATATTGGCTTTGCTAACTCTTATCGGCTTACCTCACTCATTTTCGCACATTACCGCACTTTTCATTCCCCCAAATCATTTGCATCGATTTCATATATTACTAGTGAATCGCAAAGGAAATTTCATTCCAATTAATTTCTTTCTGCTAATTTATGTATATTTTTTCTGAACTTACGGTGGGAATCTTCGAATGTTTCATAATAAGAGTCCAAAGTGCTCCATCGCTGGTGTATCTGTACATGGACCATAACGGTTATAAGTGATATTAAGGATTTTAAATAATTAAGTTATTTTGTTAAGATAATTTTAAAGGTAGAAGTCGCCGTAGTCTAGTAGGTAGTGTGTTGGCTTATTAGACGTAAGGCCCGGGATCAAATTAATAAGCTGAGCTAAAGTTACGAATAGCCTCTACGCATGAATACCAATTTCGAAAAGTTCAACGACTTACAATCTAAATTAACAAGTTAAAAAGTGCCTATACTTACTCATACCTGAGAAGTTGTTAGATACCTTAAGTGTAAGTTTTTCTCTAAAAATTTAACAGTCTAACATGTTCTCACGTTTAGAACAAGCTCCGTATAAGCTGACATGTGCTTAATTTCATTTATTTTCAGTGTGGTAACTTCGAGAACTTATTGTAGACTTGTTATTTTTATTTCTATCTTTTGTGGCCCTTTGTCAGCATTCTTCCAATTTAATTTTTGGTTTTGTTATTGTAAATCTTTATTATCCTCAGTTTTTCTATATTTATTGTTGATGGTTTGTCTTCTACTTATTGCAGAATAAATGCTTTACCATAATCCTTAAAGAGTCATTGCATGATAGGAATCAACTTAGCTTTCCCCAAAGGGCACCTACATACATATGTGTGGTATGAGGACACTGAAAAGAGGGATTAGGTGATTAGGTGAATAATCTAAAGGCATTTCATGCCTTACAACAGCAATGAATGCCAAAATATTTTGCTGTTTCACTTTTTAGGTTTTATTGACTGTTCGGCAGTTTATGTGGACATGTTTTATTACTTGTTGTATGGCCAGCAATAACTTTTTTTACCCACTGTTGGTATGCTAAATACCAGTTGTCATAAAGGAAAGCAAAGAAGCTTTGCTACTTGAAAGGTATTAAAAAGGACTTTGAGTGTGTATAAAAATCGCTTATGTTTTGTTCTATTCGACCACAAAACATAAGCTACTTAAAAACTTAAGTTCGTATTTACATCAGTGGTGTTCAAACACATAATATCATAGTTTTGGTTGTGTTGGCAAAGCAGCGGAGAACAAAATTCAACTTGATTTTTGAGAATCGTACACTGGGAAAATAAAAATTTGGTTTATTGTGTTGCGTGTATGTTATTACATAATGAACTTATGTATGTATGTATGTATATACAGTGCACGCTCGCTAATGTGAACTAATTGAAACAGGCGTTGTTCACTTTTGCGCTGGAGGAAAATGATAACGCTAAATAAATTTAACAGTTATTATACGAAAAGTCAAAACATTAACTGAGAAAAAATTATTAAACTTTGAAATAAATTCCAAGTTAAAATTTTAAAAGGTGTCTTTTGACACCTTTGGTAGAAATAGTGTTAAAAAGGGCTTAAATGAATTTTATTATTGTGATTTATGTAATTTTCTGCAGCTGCAGAACGAAAATTTTCACAATTAAGTTTAATAAAAACCAAAGTATGAAATAAGTTAGATAAACGCACAATAAACAACATAATGATATGTAAACAAGTTACATGTAAGTCTGAACCGTATTATGTGTGGTCAGCAAAAAAAGATCTCAATGATACCTGAATATTACAAATATAATTTTTACTATATTTAGTATATTAAACATTTTTAAGCAAATTATTTATATTTATTTTATGTTAAAGATGAATTTGTTATGTTTTTAGCATTAATTTTATACACTATGTTTATGTTCCTTTATTTTTACATTTTTTAAACACATTAAATGTAATATATATGAAATTGTTTTGTTAATTTTAGCAATAAAACGTCATAAAAAATTTCATACTGAATAATATATAATTATTTTAATTCAAATTTTGGTAGGATTGGAATAATTTTGGTAGGTTTTGGAAAGAATATTGGTAGGGAAAAATTTTTCTTTGTGGCAACGCTGAGTGTAGGTGTATCAATGTAGCGTCAGCAGAATTTTCTTTGCCTATCACATGTGATAGGAAATTTAGATTTTGAGCGTCACTGGTTTACATACATACACACGTATAAACAACAAATCATGTAGATTTGTATGTTTATCGTGCTGACTACATTCAAATTCATATGCTCTTCTTTATCTTTCCTAGCTCTACCATTTTTGTAAATAAAATCTAATTACATAAGCAGTTAATGGACTGTTTGTGAGTCTAATAGTGATGGTCTAAAATTCCTGTGGAAGAAAACGGGAGGAGACTATAAGATGAAGTTGGAAATTTAATATCGAGACTTATGGATGCAGATTCCATTGGCAAAGCTGAAACCTTTGACTGCATAAAAAATGCTGAAGAAATTTCTTGAAAAAATTGAATAGAATAAGAAAAGAGCTGAGGCGGCAAGAACCAGAGTAAATTCCAGTCTTAAGTAATAACGATATATGTAAGTGCGAAGAAAAATAAATTATCATCATTACAAAAGCGAACTGATACCTCTTTTATGCCTCGATATGAAAAGCATAGGTGATGACACTGTAAAACTTTGTATAGATCTGATACAGATATGATCATACATCATTACAACCTTCAGTTAGCATTACGATCTGGCTTCTGACGTCACTTAAGTCGTGTACGTTGGTTTTATATATGAGTGGCGGGACCTACAGTTTAAAATCGATGAGGTTTTGAGAAACTTTTTATTTTTTCTTAGAGTTTTTGCCAGAAGGCTGCTGAGAGAGGAAGTCGAAGAAGGAATTTTTTTTTTCACATTTCACACACTACCTACTAGACTACTGCGACTACCTACTAGACTACGGCGACTTTAAAACTTATATGTAAGCTTTGTAATCCCAAGAGAAATATGTATATTCATGCCTACATTAAAATTTTAATAAATTATTTTTTTTTTTTTATTTTATAAAACTGAATTTATAACTTTTTTAAATTCTTTTTAAAAAATACCATACAGTACGTTTAAGCGATTTGAAATTCGATTTACACTGTTTCGATGATTTCGATTTGTTGATCATGTAAACAAGTCCATTGTTTTTGTAACTTTTGCTTATCATTTTAGTGTTAAACGATGTAACACCATTTCTATTTTCGAAAGAGTATATTGTACTGAAATTGAAATTATTAGAATAATTAATAGAGAAATAAAATTTTGCCATTTAAGCTACATATCAATATATATCAAATCAAACTAAAGCAAATAAATTGTCAGTTAGAGTACTGTTAAGTTATTTAATTTTTTTTCCATTTAAAGCCTTATTTTTAACTTGTGAACCCGTTGACACATAAAAACATAACTTAAAAAGAGAACTATACAATAACCATCCATCCTTGTGACCCATATTCGCATGGTTGGATCGTTTAAGCAAAACAACATTTAGGTTTTAAACTTTTAAACGAAGTTTTCTTGTTTTTATACCCTAAGCGGTGCTGCAAACAACCATCAGTTCGCTTAAGGGTATAGCGGAAAACATCACAAAAATTTTAACTTCACTTTTTTTGTCTTTTCTATAGGCATTTATGCATGCTTTTATTTTTTCATAAACAAGAAAAGTGGAGGTCATGGGACCATGTTTAAAAATTAAACACTGCTGAACGAAGATTTGTTGACAACTGCAGCAACGAAACCTCTAACGAATAAGTTACACTTCATGTGTTTGTATAACATGAGTATTTACATCACACACGCACACGAAAGAAAAGTTTTAATTAATTTTTGGTTACTGTGGTGTGGTTGTACAAACTGATTTAGGGCCATTATTACAACTTTCTGTTAAAGTTGGGTTTAGTTAAAGGTAATTTTAGCTAAAGTGAACTTTAAACTCACCTTTAACTTATTTTCGTTATTACAACTTACAGATAAAATAAAGTTACCTTTTTCAAAAATATGACAGTGCCAGAGCAATGTCGATAACACTGCTCAATTAAACAACGTTTAAAAAACAAAGTGGCACCGACGGGCTTCGTTTTTTGTTGTATATGCTCATTTTGTTTATATTTGATGTTGCCATATTGAAAATAATGTATAATATGGCAAGTTCAAACATAAAAACTTTAAAAGTTATCAGTTGGATGATCTTCCCTTTAGCTTAAAGCTCAGTTCTACCATATTGTCCACTTATAATAATAAAAAACAATTTATCTGCCCGTTAAAATCCTCCCTTTAGTTAATGGCAAGTTGTAATAATGGCCCTTAATGTTGTTTTTCTATTAATTCTTGTAAACTCCAAGCATGTATAAGTGCTGAAAAATGGGCTCCTGTTAAAAATGTACAAATGAAAGTACCTATTTTCTTCATATTGTACATAAAAATGAAAAAAAGTTTTAAGTCACTGTTCTGTTTCAAATAGTTGTTAATTTTATTTTTTTAACAATTATTTAAAATTATATAAACATTTTTTTAAAAATTGAAATATATGTATACATATATACATAATAAAACTATTTTTTTAACAATTCCATTACATTTTTCCATTTTTTTGATTATTTAACGCGTTTTTACAGCGCGTTTTGATTATAGTGAGTTACTAAAATTATTACTTAGCGCTTTTTAACGCCATTTGAGTGGTAGGACTGCGCGGTTTGATCATAAAAAATTGGCAACACTGGACATCTGGCTACAACATCTTTTATTATTTAATAAAAAGCAGCATACCCGATGTGTGTACTTTTTCTCTGACTGCATATACATACTTACATGCTTGCAAATATTTTCTATCAACCTAATATAAAATCAAAACAAAAGAAAAATAAACAAACTTTTAATTAATTTTTGTACATTATGGCACTGTGGTGTGTATGGTTGCTTATCTTTTTTCCTTCTTTTTTTTTTTTGTAAAACAAAGACAATATCAAGTGGCCTGAGTGGAACTTGAGACACACTAAAAATGATTTTTTTTTTATTTTGATTTCATAAAGGCTAAAAGTTAATAAGTTAATGTACATACTGTCTGTTAGCAAATTATCTTAAATTTAAAAAATTATTTATCAATGACAAAATTTATTAACAAAGAACATTATCTACAATATAACCGAAAAACGATGATGCTACCAAATCCAAAAACTGCCGGGTGATTGAGAGTAATGTCATTTGTACTACACACAAAGTCATAGTTAGGACATTGCATGCGAGCCTCGATTCATCCCTGTGTTGAACTAAGATAAAAGCTGGCATGTTTTCAACCTCTGTTATTCCATTTGATCATTCCATTCATCAATAACCCTTAACATAGCTTTTAATTTTGAGGTTATTTAAAGTAGACATCAGTAACCTATGATAGTAGGGTTAAAACATACTATTAAAAAAAGAAAAAATTTAATAATAACACGTAAAAATAAAACGTCCTTAAGAGAGCGCTTCTTACATACATATAGACATACATAATTGGCCATTACAACCCTTCAGTCAGGATTACGGCCTAGCTTCTCACACCACTCATGTTGTGTGCGTTAATTTTATACGTGAGTGGCGGGACCTACACTTTGACGTCGACTCTGAACAATTTTTGAGAAACTTTTTTATGGCAGGTTTATTTACTCTCAGAGTTTTTGCCAGAAATCTGCTGAGAGGGAGTCGCCGAAGATATATTTTTTTATATTTTCGTTTTGATGTCTGATCTGGGATACGAACCCGGGCTTTAAGTCTAATTAACTAACATACTACCTACTAGACTACGACGACTTCACAAATGCCAGCATGCGTTTACCTATATGAGAAACATAATACACCGGTGTTTACTGTTTTAATATAGTCTGGTAGTCTGCCAACATTCATTGCAATACGTATGCACGTCTAGGAGAAGCAAAACATATAAGCTGTCATTGCTTGTGATGATGGATTTTTTCACACCCCGAATTTATTGACAGAACATTTCTAGCAAAAGGTGATATTGATTAAATTCACAGTTTCGTTCACGGAACGTACGTTCATTTCTGGCATGTGAAAGGAAATGAGTACGATTAGGTAACCGTAATGAAATTTCGGTATGCATTTGCTAGATTTTCATATGCTATAAAAGAACGTACATTTATTTACCTGCGTGAACTTTCAGCTAATTTAGGTTTCATTGTTTATGTTTATTTCCTCTGATCCTTTTATTCGATTACGTAATTTTCCTTTTAGCATAACATGCATGTATCAGAAGTATGTGACCAGTTATTTCATTGTGTGTACCAGACACCATGTGTGTACATGTATTTACATATGTACCTATTGTAAAGTTAATTGTGGTTCGCAGTAAATTTTTTTTGTTGCAAAAATCTCATTATTCGTGTTAAAAAATTTCCTGCACAAAAGAAACTCGAAACAAAGGAATATTAATCTGCAGCAACGGTGAGAGAAATAACGAAACAGAATAAATGGAATGTTCATTACGAAGAGCAAATCGGACGGCAACATAAACGCAGGGTGATTTGTTTCCTTACATATATACATACATAATTGGTCATTACAACCCTTCAGTCAGGATTACGCCCTAGTTTCTCACACCACTCATGTTGTGTGTGTTAATTTTATCATAAGTGGTGGGACCTACAGTTTAACGTCGACTCCGAACGACAGATTTTTGAGAAACTTTTCATGTGCAATTTTATTTACTCGCAGAGTTTTTGCCAGAAATCTGCTGAGAGGAAGTCGCCGAAGAAATACTTTTTGTATTTTTTTTTTGATGTCTGGCCAGGCGCTCGGTCCCTGTCTTTACGTCCAATAAGCTAACACACTACCTACTACACTACGGTGACTACACATTACACACATACATTTGTTTCCTTACACCACAATTAATCTCCCCTTAAGTGCCGTAAAAAGTGCTCTAAAGAGTGTTCCAAAAGGACTTCCAATATTTTGTTGATTGTTTTAATTCTATTTTGTTTTGGTATTTTACTAATACAGTGAAAGGAATAAAATGTGTCTTAGGGCCATTATTCCAATTTGCCGTTAACTAAAGGGAAGATGTTAACGGGCAGATAAATTGTTTTTCATTATTATTAGAAGTATTATAGAAGTAAGCGTTAAGCTAAAGGGAAGATCATCCTGCCGTTAACTTTTAAATTTAGATTTATGTTTGAACTTGCCATATTATATAATATTTTCGATATGGCAACTTCAACAAAAAGAACGAAGCCCGTCATTGCCACTGCGTTAAAAAAATATATTGTTTAATTGAGCAGTTTTATCAACATTGCTCCGGCACTGCCATATTTTTGAATAAGTTAACATTATTTTATTTGTAGGTTGTAATAACGAAAATACGTTAAAGGTAACTTTACAGTTCCCTTTAGCTAAATGTAACTTTAACTAAACCCAAGTTTAATGGCAAGTTGTAAAAATGGCCCTTAAGGTCTTTCTCATTCTCTGATTTTACATCCGTAAACTCTTATCGTGTAAAATATCCTCTATCTACAAATGATTGTAAAAAAATATGTATAGTGCTGCGATAAAAAATGTGTGGTGAATTACAGGTTTTTTTAGGTAAGCAGCTCATGAAATTAAAACAGTTAATTTGCTTACCAGTCAATCTCACTTTTTTACAATTTTTATAGAAAATGATTGGCAGAAGATAATGGAAATTTTTTTTGGCACTACGCAGAACAGTAGTAAGCAACAGAATTTTTGAAATTAAAAATTTAATTAAGAAATACATACACAATTCGCTGAAAATAATGGCTAAGCGCTCTTAAGCCCACAAAATTTGTATGAAGATTCTTGTTGCGGAAGCAATATATGCAGTTCTCGAACAATAATAAAACAAATGTTTCTATTTAATTTGGCGTGTTTTATTATCCAAAAAAAAGTAGAATAAAATTTATTTTTTAAAAGAAATTTACTTACTTTATTCTGACCTCCGTGGAGGAAAGAAACCAAGCCATTATCAATTCAACAATTTGCACCGATTACTCACAGGGTAGTTACAAACACATACATTAACAAAAAACAACTCTGATTCTTAAAGGCTAATTAATCCACAACATCCTGGCCCCCGTGAGTCGAGAAGGGAGACTCACCACCAACCTCGAGAACTGCTAACTTTGATGCCGGTCGCTTTAACTTTCCAACTGTTGTTCTCACTATCGCCGAACGAACTTGCCCATCTGCTGCCGGAAAAACTTCCTCTACCACGCCACGTTTCCATTGCCCACGCGTTTCGTTGTCGTCGCAAATTATCACCAACTCTCCCACCTTTATAGGCTATATCAGCCGATACCATTTCGTTCTCCGGGTAAGCTCCGCGAGATATTCCAGTACCCATCTCTTCCAGAAAGTCTGTTTCAACTGTTGCAATATTTGCCATTGCTTCCTAAGGCATTTTCCCTCAGGTACACCAGGTGTTTGCAGAATATTTGGACACCCAAGCAAAAAATGATTGGGTGTGAACGGATCCGAGTCAGAGCTCTCAATTGGGAGGTGCGTTAGAGGTCTCGAATTTATTAGATTTTCCGCCTCTATCAACAGATTGTAAAATGTTTCCACCTAAGGAGACCTTTCCTTTAAGGTAAATGATAGTACATTCTTCACCGAACACACCATGCGTTCCCCTGCACCGCCGGCTGATGGATTTGTCGGAGCGTTAAAAAGCCATTCAATTCCACGTTGTGCGCATTTGTTGAACACCTTTACACCGTCGAAAACTATGTCCTCTTTGGTGGCTCCTACGAAATTGGTACCTCTATCACTCCTTATACGTATAGGTAACCCTCTTTGATTAATGAAATTTCTGATACATAATATTACCGCATCAGTCGACAAATGTCTTGAAATTTCCAAATGAATCGCCCGTGTCGTCAGACAGGTGAAGATAGCCACCCATCTTTTTTCCTGTTGTCGGCCAATAGAGATAGTAAATGGGCCAATATAATCTATTCCCGTGTAGGAAAATGGTCGTACATATGGGGTAAGCCTATCCTCTGGATGTTGTCCCATTAGGGGGGGGGTTGGTTTTGGCACGGCTGACTTGTTCTTGCAGATATGGCAGTTTCGATTTGCTGACCTTACTAACTGCCTCAAACATGGTATCCAATACTTTAACTTTATAGCTCGCAAATGGATTCTTGATTATGGTGTCTGAAATCTTCGTGAACCTGCTTAACGATAAGTTTGGTCAGCTTGTGTTCTTTCGGCAATATAACAGGTTGTCTTGTAGCGTAGTTAATACACACAGCCTTATTGATGAGGCCAGACAAGCTTATTAAACCGTCTTGCCGAATGAATGGGTTAAGATTGGGCTCGACTTGGATACAGGGTTATTTTCCCCTAATCTTCTATATTCATCGAAAAAAAAAGATCACGCTGGGCAAGCTTACACAAATAATTAGTCGATTCAACAAGCTCCTTGACACTTAATTGTGAACCGTATATTACCGCGGTATTCCGCTGTACTTGGCCGCCTGATTTAAATGCTCTTACCGCACCATCCAACACATTACACTGACTAGTTTTTGAAGTTTGAGTGTCTGTCAAACGAAATAAATGGCTCTTCGGTAATGGCAAATACAAATTTTGATCTTCTTTCCGCTTGACAGTCATTCATTTATGTCGTTTGGAAGATATAGCCAATTCCTTTCATCGTCCTTCAAAAACGTTGGACCGCTGAGCCATCGAGATATATGTCTTGCTTCATCAGTAAAATTTTGTGGCCTTGTGGCGTCATCTGTAGGGTTCAGGGCACCAGGCACCCACCTCCATTTTTCCACCCTTAAACGATTCAAGAATTTCAGCTATTCGATGCACCACAAACTGTTTATAGGTCCTGCTGTCGGATTGGATCCATTTTATAACCGTTTTCGAGTCCGACCAAAATATTATGTTTTCTGGCTTTATTTCATGAAATACGGTAATCGACTCTTATGCCAAGAACTGCGGCCTGTAATTCAAGGCGCGGTATGGACAGGGGCTTTAAGGGTGCGCATCTGGATTTGCCGGCAATAAAAACAACGTTAACCTTATTGTTGCAATATATTCTCCAGTAGGCTACTGTCGCAAATGCCACATCACTTGCATCTACGAAGATATGTATGTCAATCACTGCTTCTTGACGAACAAAATTTCGTCCACAGCATCTGGGAATTTTTATTACTTCTATGTGCTGCAGGCTTTTATACCATTCGTACCATTCCGCATAAATGTCATCCGGAATAGGGGATTTCCATTCAACCTTACAGCGCCACAATTCTTGAAGCAATATCTTTGATTTAACGATTATATTTGCTAAAGAGCCGAGTGGGTCAAAGATTGACATTTTGAGGCCTAACAGTTCGCACTTAGTTGGCTTTCGATCCCCATTTAACACCGCCTCTGGAACTCGGGTGAACTTTAACGCGAAACAAAAAATATCATCAGAGGGCCTCCAATGCGTTCCTAAGATTTTTTCAGTACTAGCTTCGCCAACGCCCAAATTCGCCAATGGTAAGCCGTCATTTATTTGCTCGTTTTCACCCATTGTATCTAAAACCTCAGCTGAATTTGACACAAAATTTTATTTTATTGATATTTTCTACAAACTGAGCAGAGCATGGAGAGCTGGCCGAACCAAATATCATAACTTGCATCACGTACTTTGCAGGAGGCTCTTCCATCTCGCCATAGGAACCGCTGAGCTGTCTGGTCCGGCTTGCGAATTCTAACGAATTCTCTTTAATGTCAGCGCAAACACCTATCTCCCTTTGGCGAAATTTAAATAATATTGCCAGCAACGACTTAGGTTGGTACTTAATGGGACCTTTAAGCAGCCTCGAGTTAAAGGATTCACCATCTACGCTTGCGGCGGCATCAAAAACTAGACTTCTCTTGTTTCCTTTGTTGATGTTCGTAACAACAAAGTGTGACAAATACCAGGTAAGGCTATTTTTAAAAGCGGCTTCTTTTGGTGACAACTTTCGGGCATACGATTTAAAAATGTAATCTTTTATTTTTTCCTTGTACCACATGGCAAAATCCATATCCTTGTTCATTTTAGTCTCCATATTGCAAAGACGTTTTATAGCCATTGAATAGCTATCCTTCCTATCAAAATAATCGGTTTTCCATAAAAGGCCCGTTTCATAATAACAATCTCTCTTCTTCGTTGTACTGTACAGAATCTCCTCTGCGCGCTTATCTTCGTTCGATGTTACCGATTCTAATCTTCATTCAGATTTAAAAAATTCAAAATGGCGGATCCAATATTGCGGTCGAGGTTTATAAAAATTAATCAGATTTACTTGACCGCCATATTGGATCCGCCATTTTTAATTTTTTAAATCTGAATGAAGATCTGTAATCAGCGACCCCTTCGGAAACACCTGGAGCCATCTTATTTGCACAAAAAAAGTTCAAATTTGCGGAGCTGTGTAATTTGTGACTTAAAAACAGTGTTTGTAAAAGAAATCATTTTTATGATTTGAGGCACCATTGTGTTATTATTGTTCTAATTGTTATATTTATTTTTTGTATGAGAAAAATTACTGACAGAAAGGTATAAACTTATACCTCACCATTTGTGAAAGGACATTATATGTATTTTAAAAATTAACGTTTAATAACACAGCCCTGCATGAGCTCCACGTGCTTCCTGGCTTTATTTCATGAAATGCGGTAATCGACTCTTTTAATCTTATGCCAAGCACTGCGGCCTGTAATTCAAGGCGCGGTATGGACAGGGGCTTTAAGGGTGCGCATCTGGATTTGCCGGCAATAAAAACAACGTTAACCTTATTGTTGCAGTATATTCTCCAGTAGGCTACTCTCGCAAATGCCACCACACTTGCATTTACGAAGATATGTAAGTCAATCACTGCTTCTTGACGAACAAAATTTTTTTCCATAGCATCTGGAAGTTTTTATTACTTCTATGTGCTGCAGGCTTTTATACCATTCGTACCATTCCGCATAAATGTCATTCGGAATAGAGGATTTCCATTCAGCCTTACAGCGCCACAATTCTTGAAGCAATATCTTCGATTTAACGACTATATTTGCTAGAAAGCCGAATGGGTCAAAGATCGACATTTTGAGGCTTAACATTCCGCACTTAGTTGGCTTTCGATCTCCATTTAACACTGCCTCTGGAACTCGGGTGAACATTAACGCGAAACAAAAAATATCATCAGAGGGCCTCCAACGCATTCCTAAGATTTTTTCAGTACTAGCTTCGCCAACGCCCAAATTCGCCAATGGTAAGCCGTCATTTATTGCAGCTAAAAACTCCGCTGAATTTGACACAAAACCTCGTAATTCGAAGCCGGCTTCATTATGAATGTTAACTACATCCCTGGCAACACTTATAGCTTTCCTCACAGTGTCAAAACAGGCAACATAATCGTTAACGTAGTGGTTTTCGACAATTGCCCGAAACGCCTCTGGATGACTACTTTTATATATATCAGGGTTGATATTTTCTACAAACTGAGCAGAGCATGGAGAGCTGGCCGAACCAAATATCATAACTTGCATCACGTACTTTGAATAGCTATCCTTCCTATCAAAATAATCGGTTTTCCATAAAAGGCCCGTTTCATAATAACAATCTTTCTTCTTCGTTGTACTGTACAGAATCTCCTCTGCGCGCTTATCTTCGTTCGATGTTACCGATTCTAATGTTCACACTCCTAAATTTTCAAGAGTGAAATACTCCATTACTTGTTCCTGTATATCACTTAATATGTCGAAATCAATTTTACAGACCGTTGCTCCATTAGAATCTTCATTCGATCCAAACAGGACGTTGCCCAAACTAGTCTGATGAGCTGCAAAACATCCATACAGATTAAATATTCTAATTGGGCGCACAAGTCTTATGTGGGGAAGACCAATGAGTAGCTTGGGCTGGTCGTCAAAATATTCATCAATAATAATTTTATCTAAAATCGGAAAACTTTTCCTAAATTTTGCCAGCTGTAAATTTTGCCTCGGTAGTCTCTAATTCATTGTGGTCCAAACATTTCTCATTTGAAAACTGTCATTTTCGCCAACGGTACTAATTTCCAAATTTACTTTCCTTGATATTTCGTCAGTTGTCTTGCCGCTTATCCACCCTAGACGTAAGTTGTTCGAGGTACCGTTTAATCCTATTTTATTTGCTATATTTTCCTCAAATAGATTAATTTTCGATCCCTCATCAATAAAGGCCAAAACTTTCAATGAACATTTCGGGCCCTTCAGTTCAACTGGCAGATACTTAAACAGGATTTCCTTATTTAAAGAATTATCAACTTTCGTATTCACCAAGCTCTTATCATCTCCCATTTCAGTAAAATAAATTGTATTATCCTTGCTTTGGTTGTCATTTATACGTTTATGTTTGTTAATATTCTCACATTTGTAGCTGTTGTCAACTTTACGTTCATTTGATGTTTTGTCTTCGTGTAACAATTTATTATGGTATTTTTAATACATTTTGATACTCCACACTGGTGTCTGCTCTTACAATCAGTTGTGTTATTACCTGCACGAAGGCAACCAAAGCAAAAGCGATTACTTTTTACAAAGGTCGAATTCTGATTTGTTGTGCTTTTCTTAAATTTGCCGCACTGATATAACGGATAACCTTGGTGGCACATTGGACATTCGAGAGGCTTGGCGTTGTCTGGTATGATGGTAAATGATGGATCCATCCTTTCCCTCTTAATAGGCGTAGCATCAGTTTTACCCGAATCGGCCTCAACAGAAAAGTAAATGTACGTGGCAACTTCCTGCAGTCAACAACTAAAATCCCTCACAGTAGGATTAGGACCAAGATGTGTCATATAATGTTTCGTCCATTCTTCGCGTTTCTGCAGCGGCAATTTCCTAACCAGTTCATCCAGAAGTGTAGGTTTGCTTAAGTGAGGTGTTTATTTATTTTTTTTTATTTATTTATTTATTTAAGTCTATGGAATATCCTTACAGACTATTGCGTTAGCATTGATTAAAAATACCCTTAGATTTGACACCATGGTACTGAAATTTACTAATTCGTATATTTTTCTCATAGGTATTGGCGGAAATGCTCTAACCTTTGCGATCTGGCTTCTTATCAAAACTTGGGTGTGGCCATAATGAAATTCTAGGGTACTTACTACCTGACTCACACTATCTGGGTGGACTAAAAATGCCTCCACTTTAGACCTAGCATCCCCTGTCAAAGATTTCTGCAGTCTAATTAAGTTCTCCAAGTTTGAGTAATTATAGTTTGCCGTTGTTTCCCTGTACGTGACGATAAACATCGGCCATTGTTCAGGAAGGCCCGAAAACTGAGTAAATCATGAAGTTTACGGAGTGGACGGCAATCATTCGTGGCTTGTGATAAGGGTAGGTTGAAAAAAGAAGCAGATATATATTGGTAGATGCGTAGAGGTAGACGTAGCTATGTGCGGTTGGGTCGATATACATATCTGGCCTGGACGTTCTAGAATAAAATCAGGCGGTGCTGGTAAATAATTTGACGGTATCGCCGTTTGTGCAAATGGTGGCGAAATATTATAAAAGGCAGAAGTTGTAAGCATGGGAGACCGTGAAATGTGTGACGAAGGAGTCATTGTGGGAACAAATGTTTGGGGCAAGTAATTCATTATCGGTATAATAGACTGCGGCGTGGTATATGGCGTATGAAATTGAAAATTTGTTGAATATGTACTCACTTGTACTTACTCTTGGCTGTAGCGTGGATCCTGCTGGTGCTATTTTCATACCTGTTATTGAATAGGCATTGTCATTTGCTGTGGCGGATGGTGCAGCTGCTGATGGTGTTGGTGTTCCAGTTAGCAGTTGAGCATATTCTCTCGTTGTATTTGGTGGCAAGGCATTCTGTACGGCTGTCAATTGGCTCGTCCTCGCTCTCAACTGGAGAAGATGTAAAGGTGTCTTCCATTTCAGTTGCCATAGTTTTCTTGTGAAGTCTTGCGTTTGGGCGTGGCATTTGATTTCAAAATAAAGTAACAAAAAATGTTGCGACAGCAACGTATGCCGATCTCGAACAATAATAAAACAAATGTTTCTATTTAATTTGGCGCGTTTTATTATCTAAAAACAATATTCCAAGTAGAATAAAATTTATTTTTTAAAAGAAATTTACTTACTTTATTCTGACCTCCTTGGTGACTGGCGCAATTATCAAACAAATTCTTTAACCGCGTAGTTAAAGAAACCAAGCGATTATCAATTCAACAACTTGCACTGATTACTCACAGGGTAGTTACAAAAACATACATTAACAAAAAACAACTCTGATTCTTAAAGACTAATTAATCCACAACAATTCTATTTATCTAGAATTAGCTATATGTTATAAGTTCTCTTCAGTTCAGTTCTTTTATATGATGTTATCTTTTATAAGATATGATACATCTTTTATAAGACATAAAAGTACTACTTTACTGAAATCAAAGCCTTTTTGATCATATAAAACGGCCCATTGCTGTACTGTATGTAGCTATGCTTTGGAGCTGTTATTATCATCTTCCATTAGAATTAAACTGAGAGACAGCCCGAAAGTCTAATAATCATCGTTTTGATAAGAAACCACTTTATTGACTCGGATAGCCAGACTGTGGTTAAGAACCTAACGACATAGTCTATCCCTGTTCATGGATTACGAGATTTCTTAAGGCAAACTTCTGATCATATTGTTGAAAATTCGACACCTCCGTTCTATAACATTCTAAGTCGAAAAACTGTGTTTTGAGTTATGAGCTCTCAAAGTTTTCACGCGATATACGACCATATGTGTATTCTAAGCTGATTTTTCCCTATAACTTCGGAACGGATCGGGGCATCTTAACCAAATTTTGACAGCATTTAAGTTTGAGAACGTAATATTTGTGCAGCCCTTGCGCTAACCAACTTCTTCCATTTCCCTGATTTTGGTGGAACCTGGTTAGTACAGCGACTGCGTTCACCCGTGACATCACAACGGGACGCTATGCGTGCTCAAGTAAGCTTTGTGATAACAGAGCTACCACTCCGACCTAACCTAACCTAGAGAACGTAGAATTTAACATTAAAAACGTTCTAAGTACACTGAGAACGTTATAGAATGGAGGCGTCGAATTGTATTATTGATGTGCTGGCAAGAGCCGGTACTGAGCTCGGACTCTCGGACATGTTACAGGGTCTTAGTTAATTTGGATATTATCCACACTTATTGTAGGGAAGCTCAATTCCGGTAGCAGCATACGTAGAATACTGTTAGACTCTGTTGGACACGTATGGAGAAGAAGATGACCGACTCACTTCTGTGTTTCAATTGCATGGTCATCCATTGTACAACAACGATTCTTACAGTCCACTGTCCTTTCGGTAGGCATGCCGAAAGACTCGAAATTCATCTGCTAGAGCTGCAGGTTTCCAATTCCAATTTACTGGCGTGATGTTCTTCATATCCTGTATGAGAAAAATTACTGACAGAAAGGTATAAACTTATACCTCACCATCTGTGAATGGACATTATATGTATTTTAAAAATTAACGCTTAATAACACAGCCCTGCATGAGCTCCAGTCGTTTCCGAAGGCATTTTGCGCGCTGATTACGAATCTCAGTTCAAAAACTTTGCATCACGTCAGGTTTTCGAGACCCTAAAATAGCGTTGTTGGCCATTTTTGAAAAATTGTAGAGCTAAAGAATGACGTGCTAGAACCATCGCTATTATCAGAAATTGACAACTGATCTTTGCTCTTTAAAATGAGCCCAGGCCAAATTGTTTGCATGCACCCTTAAAGTAGGGGGTGGGTTTATGTCAAGGGGTGCAAGAGAAAAGACACACATTACTGATGTCCTTAAAAATTAATCAGATTTACTTGAAAATTGTTACTCGGGGGTTTTTGTGGTCGCTGATTACAGATCTTCATTCAGATTTAAAAAATTCAAAATGGCGGATATAACATTGCGGTCGAGGTTTATAAAAATTAATCAGATTTACTTGACCGCCATATTGGATCCGCTATTTTGAATTTTTTAAATCTGAATGAAGATCTGTAATCAACGACCCCTTCGGAATGTCATCTTATTTGCACAAAAAAGGTTCAAATGTGCAGGGCTCTGTAATTTGTGACTTAAAAACAGTGTTTGTAAAAGAACTCATTTTTATTATTTGATGCACCATTGTGTTATTATTGTTTTAATTGTTATATTTATTTTTTAATTACGACTCATGCATATATTTTGCTTCTGTTGTTTTTATGGTATGCTGGTCGGCGTTAGAAACTCTTATTAATATTATTAATGTTATTGTTCCTTTTTCTCGGTTAAATATTAGCGATGAGTAGGCTAAATATATAATCGATATTTTGCCGTTTTTCGATTACTTTTAAACTTTGTGAACGAACTGAAGATTAGCAAAATACCACAAAAAATATTTCTTTTTTGTTTTCTTTTTTTCTTATTTTTTTTTGCAAATTCAACGTTGGCTTTTTGATTTATTTTCTCTTTTTTCATTATATTGTTTACTAAGTACTGGCTGGTATAGAAAAATTTCATTTCAAGAACATGGCATAACGAGACAATCACCACAATATTTGTATCGATTAAGAAAAGGAAAAAAAATTACTCGCAATTACAAACGCTGCTGCCTTCTTCATCTTAAAAATAATTTGCTATGTTGATATCTGGCTTAAGGTTTCCAGAAGGAAATGATTGACTTTGAAATTGAATTCTAATGACAGGTTGACAGAAAAGTTGTTAGTTTTCTAGTCTTTGTCTTCTTTACATACTTGTTAAATTGCGATTATGTATTAATTTTAATATCTTACAGACATACCTACATACTTGGTCATTATAACCCTTCAGTACGGATTACGACTTTGCTTCTCACACCACTTATGTTGTGTTGGGGAATCTGCAACCAACTCTGAAAGAAAGATTTTTTTGAGATAATTTTCAAGGCAATTTTATTAACTTTAACTATTTGCCAGAAATCTGATGTCAAATTACAAATAAATTAAACAATAGTTACACTACAGCTAATCAATTTATTTCATAGTTTGTTGCCAAAGTTGCCACATTGGTTGGTAGTCGCAAAATTTTGATTTCCGATTACATAATGTATTACATTATAAGTCAATACTGACAAGCAATAGGAAAGTAACACTGCGCAAGTTCTAATCATACACATAAATTGCCAACAGCGTGCATGACCAATTAACGAGTCTTGCCTCTAAAAAATATTTCATTAATATTAATGTATGACATAAAATGAGTTTAATAAGATTATATGATGAGCAACAGTTTGTCAGAAATACATACAGAGTGACATCGCATAAAAACAACTGTAGATTTAATCAAACATTATCATTAATCTCTCGTGTCATTCTACTTAATTGCTATCGATTTTTTACATAAAGACTGACAGCTTAATAGAAATCTTATGGCTATGTTCAGTGTTCATAATGAAAAGAAGCTATTAATGGATTTATGTAAATTTATTCGCATTAAAATTGTTTCATTTTTTACTACGTTGCTTGCTTTCCTTAAGAATAAATTAACTTAAAGATGTGAACAACATTAAAGGCCATAAATGCTCTAAAACAGAGGTCAGCAATCAATCGTTTTTTCGCTACTCATAAATACTCATGAAATTTCGAGTATGAGTGGGTCAAAAGTATTGAAATGCAACTACTCTGATTCATTCGTACTCACTACAACATTGATTTACAAGTACAGGTTGCAATGAGTATGAGTACAACGTTGACATCAAACTCATAACATTCGAAATATGTTTGATTCATACGTCTACTCATTCAGATTCATAAATTTAGACAAATACTTATAATACTCATAAATGATTCGAGTGATTTGAATCATGCATCAAAATTTACAGCCTTAGTTGTTGTTGCATTTACAAACAAAGAGGAAAGAAAAACACAAAGACAGCAAGCAAAGCAAACATACAAACTTCTAGTGAGTATTGTATGCGAATGATTTTGATTTTTACCAGGTCAATGATCACAAGCACACTTCGGGTGTGGCAAAGCTTTGGTTGATTCATAATTTCCCCAAACTTATAGAAACCCCTGCACAGAGCCCAGATCTCAACGTAATTGAAGATCTTTGGGAAAAATTAGATAGAAGAGTATACTAACAACAATTTAACACTTTGAATCAGCTTAAGACGGCTTTACTGAAAGCGTGGAACTCCATAGAACCTGAGGTATGCTACAATTTGGTAAAATCAATTCCAAAACGTTTACAGACCGTTCTTGAGAACAAAGGATATGCCACAAAGTATTAATTGTTCTCTTTCGTCATTTTTAGCAATCGTGCTCTTCTTTGTCCGATTATGCGTTGAACGCAAAAAATTGAGTTAATTTTCTTTTTCTTTATAAAATTACCGTTATCATGAAAAATGTTGTTATTTTTTTAATAATCTGAAAGACTGTAATGTAGAGTTCAAATAAAAGCAAAAAAAAAACACATATATTTAATATTTTCTTTTTAAGTTTTAAGCACATACATATCAGACTAATGCTTGTCCGATTATGCGATGGAGCCACTGTACATACATAATTAGTCATTGCAACCATTCAGTCAGGATTACGACCTAGCTTATGTTGAGTGGCGGGACATAAAGTTAATGTTGACTTCGGCTGACAGATTTTTTGAGAAACTTTTCATTTTCATTTAAATATTCTTCTTCAAAGGCATATCATAAAATAATCCTATTCAATGGATTACATAAACTACAGCAGAATGCAATACAAAATACATCGCAAACACACCCACAACAACTTCATAGCGCTGATTATTGAAAAGCCAGCAAGTAAAATCTAAGACATTGATGAAAAAAGTTTTTAGAACAATGGTTACCATTTCATAGCACAATTGTGCAGAGAAAATTCACACATATTGCTTACGCTCTTTATTTAGTTGTCGATCAGACTGCGACAAGTACACTTGTCGGCGAATGCTATAACTTTTTTTGGTTTACACTCAAAAAATTGTTTACGTTAAAAAATTCTTTTTTAAAATTCTAAGTTTTATATGTTCTTAAAACACATTTTTATTGTTTTAATAATCAAGTAAATAATTTAAATGAAATGGAAAGAGAACTACTTTTTTATAGGTTAGGTTAGGTTAGAGGACGTGTACTTGTCAATTAAGACGAGTACAGTACCCGGAGGTCTAATTGACCCATTGTACAACGTCCTAGTGTCTCACACCACTTATGTTGTGTGTGTTAATTTTATACATGAGTGGTGGGACCTACAGTTTAAAGTCGACTACGTGCGACTGATTTTTGAGAAACTTTTTCATGGCTATTTTATTTACACTCAGATTTTTTTCTAGAAATCTGCTGAGAGAAAGTCGCCGAAGAAATACTTTTTGTATTTTGTTTTGATGTCTGGCATGGGGCTCGAACCCTGGCTTTACGTTTAATAAAGCAACACACTACCTACTAGACTACGGCGACTTCTCCTTTTTTTTTTGATAGACATAAAGAAATATTTTGAAAAATTAAAAGGTTGGTTATTAGAAAGAGAGGAAAGTTATGAACCAAAATTAGATCCCAGCAAATATCTAAAACACATTCCCTAATATTCAGTCAGAGATGATGAAAATCAAAATAGGGCATATTACTAACACTTTTCTATGATTGTAAACTCTGAACTTATTTTCTCTCTCTTACTCACTAATACACAACCAAAAAATTTTTGATAATCCCTGTTTTAAAACATCTTTGGCCAATGACATCAACATTAAGTACTTCATTTGGTAACATATTGCTTAACTTAAACGCTCTCTTAGAAAAATTAAATAAGTTTCTGTCATTCTGATAATGAACAAGTTTTACCATTTTCTATCCTTTTGGTTTTTAAAAAAACTGTTAAATGTCATTACCATGAAAATGTTTACTATATTTGTTCTTCCTTTTCGGGGAAAACTAAATCAAGACCTTAAGGTATATTGCATATTCAAAAATTTAGTTTCATTACCAAAATGTCATTGAAAAAATTTCAATGCAAGAGCTTGCTTAGTTTCATAATATTTGTACTATTTAGGTGCGATAGAGAACTCAGTATATTTTTAGCATCTGGAGCTAAATTCTGAAGTGTATTTTGTAGAAAGGAAAAATTATTTAAATAAATGTTTTGTTTTGTTGTGAAAATCATTATTTTTGATTTCCTCCCAACTGCGTTGTTGTCTTTATTACTTATGAAGCGTAATTGAAGGATCGTTATGTTACACTTTTTAAATTTTTGTAAGATTTCAAGATAAAAAGTAAGACTGAAGAAAACAAATTAATGGCACTTCAAACAGACAAATAATACCTTATCATAATCAATTTAATGTATTGTACAAAACACAATAAAAATATTGTATTGGTATAATAGATTATTCCGTACTGAATAAAATGTGGTTGCATACCCCACCCCTTACTTTATGAATTAATTAATAAATTATCTGGTATTATATTTTTACGTTTTTGCCTTTTTAAAAACGTTTAAAATATGAGTTCGTTGATCGCAAAACAAAAATAAAAACAAATATGTGATTAGTTTCAATTAAATTCTTTCTTGTTCGCACTACTTTTGTGTGCCAAGGTTTACAACTTAACGTATACAACAATAATTTCTTCTTTGCTTACACCTCAGATCTTTACAGCGAAAATCTTCAAACCAAGACTGTTTTCTTCACACGCAACGCGTCTATACACAAGACTGATTGAATTCTTACTACTCGTTGCCTGTTTTGTCTTGCCTTTTTATATGTCAACGTAAACAATCTGATGAAGGTGCTTGAAATCGAACGTTCGGGTTTCGCCTTCTCGAGAACTCTATCGCGACTTCATTGTTGTTTGTGTATTTTGTTCACATTGCTTGTTGTTGTGTTCGTGCTTACTTGTCTATCCCTTTTTCTTTCATACTGATGTTGTTGGCTTACTTGCAACAAGTTCGTTGCATTCGTTTGTATAGCTTTTGCTCATTTTAATGTTACGCCGTTTCCATTTTCGTAACAACATTTTTGTTTTGCAATTGCTTTCTTAAAAAGAGATGAACATTTTAATGAATAGTGCTTTAAGTAATAAAACAACAATTACAAATAATGAGTGCTAATGTTAACATTTCTCCCAAATTAACCTTAATTTATTTAAATTAAATATTTAATTGTCATATTTTATTGGTTTATTTATATTATCATCATAATCACCATTTAAATTTACAACTTGCCAATGAACAACAACAAAGGTTTCATCAATTTAATAATTGCTCAAATATGATAGATTAAATGCACCTTTTTCGCCACAGTCTGTGGAGTCCTTCCATTGAACCCATTATACTGCCATCTGTAATGGAAAAGAGTTGTTGTAATTACAGTGTAATATGTATCACTATTGTGTAATTATAAAACAAATAACCAAAATAAATAGATCATATAAATGAATCAAATAGCATAATTTCATAAATTTAATTTCCTTACTCCATGGCTACAACACCTGTCAAATTAGTTGCCATTTACTCAATCTTTTTTTCCAAATCACCATGGTTGGATATAGAGATGAGACCTATTTCTAAATGAATGGGTGCGTAAAAAAATAAAATCGTTGATCTTGGAACGATATCAATCAATATGCGATCTCAACCAGAAAAAGTCACTGTTTTGTATTGATTTTGGGCTGGACTTTTTCTTGTGGTGCAATAAGTCGCCACAGTGATTCTCAAAGCCAACAAAGTTCAGTCTGATTTATGGACATTTCCATCCAGAGAAACCGAGCGAGAATGAATTGCTCTCTGAACATTTGCTATAGAACTGCTTTAATATGGTACAGGAAAATTATTTAATACTGGTACAGATACTTTTTATTCTCATTTTTATTATTTGTTATTACTTACCTACTTAATTGGCCATTAATAATCCGATTAACGGATTTCGGCCTACAGCAACACATCTTTCCAAATGCCACTGCTTCTTGCGCGCCTATGTCAGTTCGTCACACCAATCGATGACAGCGATTTGGTCTTTCCAACGCATACAATGTCGGCCTCTTCACCGAATTCTCCAGATCCCCGCATCAAATACCCGTCTCACCGGAGCATCCCACTCCATTCGAACGACATGGCCGAGCCAGCATAGCCGCTGGATATTATTACGCAGCACTATGTCTATGTCGTTGAGGAGCTCATACAGCTAACTGTTGGATCGGATGCGGAAATCATCACCAACTCGCACTGGACCGAAGATCTTACATAGAACTTTTCTCTTGAATACTTTCAAGACTGCTGCATCAGTACTTAATAGAGTCAATGCCTCTGCGCCATAAAGAAGCACGGATAGAATGAGCGTCTTGTAGAGTATTAGACTGACACTTATTTTTGGTGATAACGGCGGAGCCAAGATAAATAAATTCTTTGACTATATCGAGAGTATAGTTATCGGCCGTAATCTGTGTATCAATACGCCGCACGTCTCTACTTGTCGATAACATATACTTTGTTTTGTCCTCATTTACTGCCAGACCAATCTTAGTAGACTCCCGTTCAATAGCACTAAAGGCAGCAGTAACATCTCGCTTGGTACGCCCTATGTACGCAAGCAACTGGACACTTTTTTGAAAAATAGTGCCATTGCGATGCACTCCCGCCTTTCGCGGGTGTTTAACACACACAACATGAGTAGCGTGAGAGGTTAGGTTGTAATCCTGGCTGAACGCTAATGTACAAACTTTTCGTTCAGAAACCCAAAAAACATTACAGCGATAATTTGGCGCCAAATACAAGTATAACCCTTGTAAGAATAATCTGCCGTGGAAGTCCATATATGTAGGTCTACTAGTTTTAAAGTATTTTCTAAATGTCGATTGGGGAGACCTAACGTTGACTCCAAGAAAGTGCAGTTTTTATACAAAATCCCCCTTTTTCCAAAATTTTCTAAGAAAAGAGTGGCCTATAATTATCTAAGTCCGGGTAATATATATGTATATACCAGAGATCAGCAATGAGTATTCAAAAAAATGAGTAGATTCGAAATATAATCATAATTTTTGATACTTATATGCATTCCTACTTATTTTAAAATCATACTCATACTACTCATACTCAAAGTTTGAAGTACTCATCGTACTCATACTTAACAATACGCATGATGTTGTTGATTTCGACTCTCCTTTACTCAATATTTACAAGAATCACAAAATAAGTATGATTCGCGTACGAACACAAGAATACTTACTAAGGTTGTTTGTTTGCCTTGCTTCCTGTCTTTGTCTTTTTTTTTGTTCTTTGTTTGTAAATGCAACAACAACTAAGACTGTACATTTTGATGAATGATTCAAATCACTCAAAACATTTATGAGTATTATAAATATTTTTCTAAATTTATGAATCTGACGATAGGTGTGCTTAGTTACACAGTTTAGTTTTCTTTATTTGTTTTTACAATCCTTCAATCAGAATTACGAGCTAACTTCTCATATGTGTCTTCCTACAATATACGTAGAAAACTGAATTTAACATTTTGACAGTTTGGTTACATACATTTTAATTTATATTACCACCATATCGAATGTCTTTTACTTTTATTTGATTGCAAGATTTGTCATTTATGTACGGGGAAGGAAACAATAAATTTAGTTTACAACTGTAAGGATATTTGTGTGACTACATGCGCATGTTGAGGGATATCCTGAACAACTATTACTTAAAATGCTGATTTTATGCAGATGCTATGTGTAAACCTAAATTTTGGTTACGTCGAAGTGTGTGTTGTCACCGTGACATTCTGTCGTCAAAGTTATATACGAAATTAGTTGAGGAATTTTCACTGTAACACATTGCACTGTAATAGTAGTGCCAACCTAAAAGTAATTTCCTGTTGTAGAACCACTTTAGACAAGCATTTGAACGCTATAGCACATGCACGAATCGTAGTAGTGAATGCCAGTGCGACTGACTTTCGCGGTTAATTTAAATTTACGAGTGTGATAGATCTGCGACTTGTTGATGAAAGTGAAATTGAAATCGACAAACCACTTAAACGTTACATCAAGTAATTGTTAGCAATACAAAAAAGGGATTCTATGTATATAGGTGTTTAAGTGTTTGTGCAGCTCATTATTAAAGTAATATTCGTAGGTGTTCTTCAACTTATCATCGGATACTTTAAAATACATAAATATTTGGTAAATTTTGACGACATACACATCTGTACATTGCTGTGATCCGACAGTATTTGGTGTTAGTATTACGAAAATGGAAATAGTATTACATCGTTTAACGAAAATGATAAACTGATAAACAATAGCTAAAACAACAAAAACAACAAATAAACAAAAATATAGCAACAACCTCAATACAAAAAAAGGAATAAACAAGTAAACAAGTAAACAAACAGGCAACAACGACACTGCAAGAGAAACGTAAACAAAATACACAAACAACAACAACGTAAACAACATGTTTACATTTTCAGAGATTTCGCAAATGCGAAGTCATTCTCCTTCAAGAGCATTCATCAGACTGTTTATTGAGCAAATGTTATTTTTTACACAAAAGAGTGAAAAGAAGAATAACCAATAAAGCAATTGTTGTTGTTTATATCAAGTTGTGATATAACATAGAATTGTGCGAACAATAAAGGATTTATTTAAAACTAAACACAAATTTATTTTTATTTTTTATTTACAATCTACGAACTCATATTTTAAACGTTTTTAAAGAGGTAAAAACTTAACAGTATATTTATTATAGTTTTTCTGTCTATTTGTCTGTTATGGCTTTATTTCAATTCTCCTATCATTTCCTACATTTTCACCGTAAATTACAAAATCAGTTTCTTGTGTAACAATTTGATATACAGACGTCACCCTTAATGCGTAAACATGTTCTTTGTACGAGTATAACCAATAGAATATTTTGTCTATTTTGCGACTCGTTGCGAATTACGTACAACATAACTTGCTGCCGCATATAGAGTTTGTGGACTTCATTAATAACTTTTACTTTAATTGTATGGGTTCTTCTGTATTTGTTTGTACTTCCATCTTTCCTAATTACGTGGTCTATCTCATATGTAAAATTCGTATGAAGCTTTGGTTAAGAGAATTTTTTTTTGTATTTTTCTATTTTTATTTATTTTTTTTTATAAATCAGTCTTATAAAATATCTTAAAGTAGCATATAAAGAGATATGGCAATTGTTACCTTACATCTATAACTTATTTACTTTACTTAAATTAAGACGCAATTATTAGAATAATGTAAGACGCATGGGAAAGGAAAATATTTTATAAAAAAATATATAATGGTATAAAGTAATGTTTATACTTTAAATAAAAAGACGCAAACATTACATTTCGGACCTATACATATAGGCTCGAGATATAATTATTATTTAAAATTTGTCTGTTATAAAATGAATACGATTTAAAATATATTCCACATTTCATAAATTATGCAATCTTCTTGTTGAATAATGCCAAGGTAATCTCATCATAATTTTTAATAATTTGTTCTGACATATTTGAATTCTATTTATATGTGTTTTACCACACAATCCGCAGACGGGGCAAGCATATAATGCAATAGGCTGAAATACTGTTTTAACGATAGTAATTTTGTTACATGTATTTAGTTCTGATCTTCTGTTGATTAAAGGATATAACATTTTTATAGCTAAGTTAAACTTGGTAATTATGTGAACAGTATCCTGTTTAAAAGTTAAGGTTCGATCCAGAAAAACTCTCAAATATCTAACATTATTAGACCATGAAATCTCTGATTTGATTTGAATTTGATTTTGATTAGGAAGATTACGAGGACTTCTTTTTCTAGTGAAAAAGATTACCTGTGATTTTCCAGCATTTATTTTAATTTTTCATTTAACAAAATAGTCGAATAGTATATTAAGAGCAATCTGCATGTTATCCATTATATACTGTGGCGAAACACCAGAAGAATATATTGCGGTATCATCCGCATAAAAGGCATAATTACAAACGTTAATTTTCGAAATATCAGCACAGTAAAGAATATATAACAGTGGCCCTAACACAGAACCCTGTGGAACCCCTGCATCAAAATTATAAACTTTTGAAGAGACAGAGTTAACATAAATAACGAATCGAGTATTTGTCAAAAAACTTTTTACAATATTAATAAGATATCGTGGAAATCCAAAAGAGGGACGAAAGCCAAATTGTTCTTGAGGTATAATATTTCTATCCTTCATGACAATCCTTAATTTTTCCTTAATAATTTTTTCAAATAACTTCCCAATTCCACTTAGAAGGCTTATCGGAAGATATTTAGAATTGGCACAACCCGCGCAATGCTCAAAGCCGTAGGCAAATTTTGAAGCTTAAGGCAGGCATTAAATATAAAAGTTAACTGCTTAACTCCAGAATCAGAAGTCGCCGAAGTCTAGTAGGTAGGTGTTGGCTTATTAGACATAAAGCCACGGTTCGAGCCCCAGGCCAGACATCAAGACAAAATACAAAAAGTATTTCTTAGGCGACTTTCTCTCAGCAGATTTCTGGCAAAAACTCTGAGAGTAAATAAAATTGTCATGAAAAGTTTCTCAAAAATCTGTCGTTCGGAGTCGACTTTAAAATGTAGGTCCACCACTCATGTATAAAATTAACATGCACTACATACACCTTATGCTTAGTGTACTGCAACAGCCTGAGTCTCTGGTGGGAATCGAACCCACGATCCTCACGCCAATAGTTTAGCGTGCTACCGACTAGACTATCAAGGCACATAATACTTGATATTTATCATTACATATGAAATAGAACCTCATTCAAATTATAGAAGCAGTGCGGCAGTACACTAATTTATATAAAAGTATAGCATTTGCAAGTCTTAGGGCCATTATTACAACTTGCTGTTAACTAAAGGGAGGATTTTAACGGGCAGATAAATTGTTTTCATTATTATAAGTGGACGATAAAGTAGAAGTGAGCGTTAAGCTAAAGGGAAGATCATCCTTTTAAAGTTAAGTTTTTATTTGAACTTGCCATATTATATATTATATTCAATACGGCGACTTCAAATATAAACAAAGTGAGCAAATTGAACAAAAACAGAAGCACGTCGTTGCCAATGCGTTTACATAAAACTTGTATAATTTGAGCAGTGTTATCGACTTTGCTCCGCCACTGACATATTTTTAAAAAAGTTAATTTTATTTTATCTGTAAGTTGTAATACCGAAAATAAGTTAAAGGTTGCTTTACAGTTCCCAACCCAAGTTTAACGACAAGTTGTAATAATGGCCCTTAGAGTTTTTCGAATAAAATATTCTTATATTATATAATTCGACACATAGACTGTTTTTCATGCGTACTATTTTCACTATTTATTCATTTTGTTATTTTATTATATTTATATATTTTATTCTTCACTTTATGTAACCTGTTTAAAGAGCCAATGTTTCCAGACAATTTTAGTGTGGAATTATTACAAGGGTACCTATTTTTCCATTCCGTTTTATCTTATGCCATCGATTGTATGTTGGATCAAGTTAACCATATTCCATTAAACTGAGGTTCAAACCATCTTTTTCAGATATAGGTAGGCTTTCTTCGACTATCTTAAATTTATCAATCAAACACCAACGGGGATACACTATCCTGAGTTTGCTTCAAAATACTGGCGGTCCAACTCTGTTATTGTGATTTTGATGCTGACAGGTAGTTCGCCCGATTGGTGCCAAAGGGCTATAATGAAAGATGTATCACCAACAGCGATAAATAAATTTTTACAGTGAATATATGCCATTTTCAAGTTTCACAACCGTTTAAAAGTGTAGACTTTACATTGGAGAGAAAATATCTGAGCTTAGCAGATCATAATATCGTTTCGTATGTCGACAGTCCTGGATATGATGGTGCCGAGATAGATGACAAAATCATCGAGTTCAACATTTGTTACCTCAGAGGAGTCGGTTTTAGTAAGTATAACCATTGTTTTACTCATCTTACACACGATAGGCGGCACGATATATTTGATCCAATTTGGCAGACGTGTAAAAGCAAAAATTTCAGTTAGATTTAAGTGCAGTTGTAAACCAATTTTTGTTTCTTTGCGAACTTGTTCAAATAATTAAAAAAGTTAACGACTGCATTTCTAATACTGATTGAACACAGGTAACTTTAAAGGAACAAAAAAAAATTGCCAAGAGGTTATTGCAGATAAGCCTAGCTGCACTTAATGTCTTCAAAATTTTGTATGTGTATGCGGTACTTTCCATACAAACAAGAGGTTGTCTAATTTATCATATTTTTTAAGTTGACTTAAACTTTGTCTCTTAACTTCTTATTAGAGCCTAAAAATAGTCCTTAGATTGGATGATAGATACTATTTGAAAGGAAAACAAAGAATCTTTCAAGAGAAATAAATTTCAAAAAACTTCAAAGACACTGGAAAATATTCGTGTTCAAGATCTAATTTAACTTCTTCTTTACGAAAATTTAGTTGTTAGTGGTCTGACATATTTAATAAGCTCAACCATTCTCAAATTTAATTAGGTTGAATGATGTTGAAAATCTTTTCTCTCGTATATTTCAGTTACTGTGGCAAAGAAAATATTTGTGTTATTGGATGTTAAGGCATAGCGTTGCAATTGTAAATTTTGTTTACAATTTTCAACACAATATCTTCATAAGCAAGTCGAATATTACACAGAGCTCCGAGTTTAAGGTTTAATTGTTATGTTCTGCTTTTTTTTTGATATTTACTTGGGTAATAAATCCTTATAATGTTATATAAGCAAGGATCAGATTTGAGTACAGCACAACTTTACTCAAAAACAGGTTTTATTTAAAATTTTGTAATTAAAGAGTAATTTTTTATTTTATAATTACACTATGCGATAAAATAAAAAAAAATTAAATACATCCAGCTAATGACATAATATAAGTTGTGAGTTTTGTTGAGTGGAATACAAAAACATATTTTTTTATATTTCTTGAACACCTCCAAACTTTTTTATTTCACAAAAATTTTTTTTTTTTTTGGACCTTACGCACAAATTTATTGATTACACAAAAATTTCTGAACCAATGTCCAAAATTTAAAGCTTATTAGAAAGCAGAGGAATGAGCCTTTAAAACGATATACATATATATATTATTTGACTTAATATGTTATAGGATTTGATGAGGTAAACTTGACAAATGCGAATTTCTTTCATATTTTTTCAAGTTTGTCCGTTCATAGTAGCAAACTTTAATTCAAAAATATAAAATAAGTGATGACATTTAGAAAGTGTATTATCTGGCAAAGAGACTGACACTTCGTATGATGAAATCGGTATTGTCGATCATACACGATATTGTGACTTTGCCAGCCGCTATTTGGCCCTCTTGCGCTAGTTTTCAGAAAAGAAAACGTTATGAGAGGGACTTTGTGGCTGTATAGTATTATAATAAGCAAATCTGAACAGTACAAACTGGAATCGGGAAACATCTTTAACATTACATACATATTGAAAATATGCAATGAATGCTGCGCTAAAAAGTCATTTATTTTTAAAGACTTTCTTAAGAAGTAAGAATTAAATTTCTTGTATAACTTTAAAAAAAAGGTATGTAGAAAATAACTCAGTGAAAATTTTACTTGGGTTGGTTTATTCTAACCGTATCAAATAAGACCTTAAACTATAAGTATCATGCCTACTAATGTTCACTTGACAAAACAAATTTGTTGACATATGGTTTACACTGTAAAAATTAGTTGTTAGTGTTTCAATAAATAAGAAAACATTTCTTTATTTCTTTTTTAGTATTGCCACAATCATTTGTATTGTTATTTTGACATTTTCGTTGAGTATTTTTTATCCCTTTGTAATGTCCTTTGATGTTCCTTTTTTTAGATTTTAATGTTTATGTTATTTGAATTTGCATTTGTTTACGTGTAAAAACGGAGAATTTTAATTTTGCTTACGTTGATACAACGTGTGTTATGTGACCATTACGCATAAATTACATTCATTTTCATAAACATTAATGTCTTTAAGGACATAAATGATTTTTTGTGAAGAAATTTTGTTAAATTTAATTATAATTCTCCATTTTCGTTTCGTCTTTATTTTGCACATTTTTGAAAATGTAAAACATCTGGGTTTTTACATGAAATATGATAATGTCCTCAACATGAAAACAGTTTAGACAAAAACTTTATACATTGTAGTACGTTAGCTAAAGCATGTGAGAATTCATTAATAAATTTCACTTACATTTTTTAAATCTAAATTGTCGTAGAAAAGATAGGGACGTTACGTGTTCGTTAATGCAATAATAAATAAATTTATCTTGTAAAAGTGAAATAAAATTTTAATTAACAAGAATAACATACTCAAATAAAACAAATGCATATATAACCTTGTTACCCAGAAAATACTCAACCAAAAAAAGACTCAAAAGCTCTTCTCGTTGAGCTACATACGATGAGTCAAGGATAAGTTTGCTTTTGGATCTAAACGTGGTACTACATAACAACTTCAAAGAATATCCACACTTATATTGACGTTTGAAAAGGAATTAAAAAATGTTTTAGCTATTTTTACTGACATCTTCTTCGATAGCCTTTGTGATAAAGCGCTGCTCATTAATTAATTTCAATGTGACTTCTTCCCAACAATATTTGCTAACTTCTTAAAAGTATATTGAAAATATGATGCAATGAGTAAGTTTCTGCAACAAGAAACCATTATACGTAAGTTTCTTACGGCACTAAACTAAATACTTAACTACACAGACTCTACTCCAATGTAGATTTAAAAGCAGATTTAAAATCATACCCAGCTAGAGCAATAAGTAAATAAAGTGGGGATTGAATGTAAATCAACCGAAGTATGTTCATGCAATGTTTATGTTCAGGAGACAATTCTATCACTAAAAACACGAGAACAGTCCCGTTATAAAATCACGTCAAAAATCTTGGATTCGAACTAGACACGCAACCTACATGGGGCTGCTATATTCAGGCGAAATTAATTGCAATTAAGCTGTAAACAGCTCAAATGCTGTGGTTCCAACTCAACACAGGATAGATAACCTCTACAAGGTTTTTCTACAAAAGCGTCTAGATATTACTTACAAAGAAGACTATGCAGTCTAAGCTGCTTAACATATTTATTTGTAGATAGCTGCAAAGCTCTTCCCAGTTGCACCCAATCTACAAACATTCTTCGATTCGGACGTGCAAATGACATACTTTTAATGGGCGAAAGACCCAAAGTTGTTAACTGACTCGTAAAACAAAAATTCCTTGCAAAAGCCTTAACATTACCTTGAATCGACGAACTGATATATTATGCTTTCATCAAACTTTACTCTTTTAAATCTTTCGTCTTCATAACCCATACAAAGTTAGGCAGTTTTGAAATAGGTTAGGTATGCAAACGCATTAACCGCTAACATCAGTAAAACTTTGAGGAATAAGTTACATCAGATACCCACATCAATAGAATTTTTAATAATGGTTTCTAACAGAGTTTCCTATCAGTTTTTATAATTTTATTAAGTTTTTATTTCTATTAGTTTTTTAACATGCCTTATCATTTCCTCTTCGTTTTTTTTATTTTTTTTTTTTTATTAATAGCCTCTAAGAGTCCTCGTAGTCTTGTATTTTTCGATAAAGCTTAAAGGCTTAAAGCAATGATGTTTGTAAGGACATTGAAAACGCTTATACTATGTTCAGATATGCACTCTTATTGAGTTAATATTCGGTTAATTGAGCACAATATTTTAAGTGTCCAGGCATTGCGATTTACGCAGTTCAGCTGCTTATTCAATATTCATTTGACAGCTGGTAAACAAAACAGCTGGTTGTTTCAACAACATTTATTTTTATTTTGTTTTGTTGTTTTTTTTTTTTGTCCATGTTGACATTTGAGTTGTCATATATCACCAAAAAGTGTTCAGTTAATTGTAATATGCGCACTAAACACACTTATGACAGTGCATTTTAAGTTTTTATTTATTTATTTTACTCAATATTATAACAATTTGCGTATTTATTGCGCAATTATTAATTGAAACTTTATATGAAATATTGAGCTCAATAATGGCGTTTATTGCGATTTACGCAATAAAGGTGTATATCTGAACACCATATTGCATAGTCAATGTACAATAACTGCAATAAACAGAAATAAAACAATAATGCAGATGAAGTTAACGATACTATTTCCCTTTGACTTTAGGAATTTCTTTCTGGTCAGCTTAAGAGAAGAAATTTATATATAGCGAACTTCTTTAATACATACATAATTGGTCATTACAACCCTTTAGTCAGGATTACGACCTAGTTTCTCACACCACTTGTGTTGTGTGTGTTAATTGTATACACGAGTGACGGGACCTACAGTTTAAAGTCGACTCCGAACGATAGCTTTTTGAGAAACTTTTCATGACAATTTTTATTTACTTCTTCTTTAATATGTTTACTTTAATGGCACGAACTAAAGCAACTGCAGCAATTTTACACTTTGATAACCAAAAGCATATCAAGCTTAGGATGCCGAGAATTGTGAATGTGAAAAGATGTGAAATTCGCTCTTTTCAACGCATTCACAAGAATTACAATGCAACTGAAATAAAAAGTTAATAAAATAGTTAAACTGTTCATGTTGGACTTTGTTATGCTCTTTAACAATTGTTTTTATTATCTTAAAACTTTAATTTTTAAATGTAGTTTTTTTAACAGCCTCTATTTCAAAGAAGGCATTTTCTAATACCAGGCTTAATTTGGTCAAATTAAAATTTTTCTGGTAATTTAAAAATTACTTTAAAATTACTTGTCAAATTAAATGTAATTCTTTTGTAACCATGGTATTAATAATGGTTACATGGTCATTACAACCCTTCAGACAGCACTACGACCTTGTTTCCCACATCACTTATGTTGTGTGTGTTAATTTTATACATGAGTGGTGGGACCTACAGTTGTAAGTCGATTTCGAACTACAGATTTTTGAGAAACTTTTCATGGGAATTTTTTTATTTACTTTCAGAGTTTTTGCCAGAAATCTGCAGAACGGAAGTCACCGAAGAAATATTTTTTTCATATTTTCGTTTTGATGTCTGATCTGGGGTTTAAACCGTGGCCTTACGTCTAACAAGCCAACACACTAAGTACTAGACTACGGCGACTTTATGCAATAATGCATCCTTACCTTTATTACCATCTTATCAAGAAAGACGCAAAATATTATTGACTTCTGGTCAACTAAATACACAACTTATTCGGGTGTATTTTCACGGTCGCACTGTATAGTTAGTTGAATGTAAATGATTCTAACAAAAATGATACTCCTAAGCAAAATTATATACTTTTTAGGAGAATTTAAAATAAATATAACGGTTTCTATAGTATTCTTTATATTCATATTTATATAATAATAAATAAATTAAATATATTTTCTTCTTCAACAATTTAAGAGATTTTAAATAGTCATTCCCTCAATACCCCACAGATGAAAACTTTTCGTTTCTTGATGGTTAACATAACAACAGCAGTATATTTTGTAATTTCCTGCAGCGTTCCACAAAATGTTGGTAAACTTTTTTCTTTTTGTAGCATTTAACAACAAAAATATTTAATTTTAATATTATTTGGTATTATTTTTTTTTTCCTTACCAAATTACTACAAGATGTTAACAAACCAGTGAGTATAAAAATAATTTTTTCTATATACAGTTTTCCGTCTATAGACATTATATATTGTAGGAAGTAATAACTATTACGAATTCTTAACTCTTCCGAACTTTTGCAGAATTAGCTCTTTAGTATGTTTAAATACTCTCTCTTAATAATTATTTCCTCAACAAATTCTAAACTGTCCATACCTGGTGTCACCACAAATTTAACAAGTCAATGAACTCAGTCATATTACCGCTATGTGATTTGCTTTCCAAAGTCCCCAAAGACTAAATATTTTTGTCCCGATATGACTCGAAGATAGTACTTAGGAAATAATTTGGAAGAAATAATAATTTATAATAATAATTTTGGAAGGAACTTAATAACTTGCTCATGAGTGAATGGCGGCAAATATTAACAGAAAACACAAGAAAGAACTGATACATTGAATGACAAATACGTTAAATGGAGTGTTTGCCTTTAATACGGTGTTCCGATATGCACCTTTATTGAGTAAATCGCAATAAACGCCATTCAATTCCAATTGAGAATTGCGCAATAAATACGCAAATTGTTATAATATTGAGTAAAACTTAAAATGCAGCACTGTTATAAGTATGTTCCATGCGCTTATTACAATTAACCGAACGCCTTTTGGTGTTATTTGACAACTCAAATTCAATAACGACAAACAAGAAAAAAAAAATAAAAAACAACAAAACAAAAAAACAATGTTGTTAAAACAACCAGCTGTTTTGTTTATCAGCTTGCAAATGAATATTGAATACGCAGCTGAACTGCGTACATTATTATGCCTGAACACTTAAATATTGTACTCAATAAACCGAATATTGACTCAATAAAAGTGCATATCTGAACATAGTATAAGGGTTGTCCTACCAAATATTGGGTATAGTATTTTAAAATTTAATTTTAAATTTACACTGAATACTCTTGGGGGTATGAACACTTTAGCGGTGCAAACATAGGCAGTCATCAGATACTTTTCCAGATTTATCTTTTGGTTTGTGAATAAAATTAAAAATTTTTTGTTTTATAATAAAAGGGAAATAAATAAATAAAATATATATATATATATAAAATATCAATTATTTTTACAAATTATTGCTTAAAACTATATTGTTTTACTAAAACTTTTGCAGTCCACTGGACTTTTGTACCGATAGTTTTACCAAATTAATACAGATGTCCGATTCCATTGAGTATAAAATACACCCACACCATTTCGTTTCCATCGTTCCACCGGAAAGCAATATTTCTATCCATTCTCCAGCACTCCAGTCTAAATGTTTCTTAGCGAATTGTGTTCTCGCTTTACGACTCTTTCTTGATATAAATGTTTCTTAATTTTGCAACTTTACTGGAAGCAGTTGTGCTATTAATGTTCTGTCTGTCTTCCACTTTTCCTTTTAAATCTAATTTCTTGGCAATATTTTCAATGAAACGACCGAATTTTTATTTATTTTGGAATTATGTCCTTGAAAGCTGGTGTTTTACGAGACTTTGTGACGAGTTGCAACTGAACTACTTGATAAGAAATTTTTGATATCATTCTTTATTAAGCCATTTTTCCAACATTGATTAAAATATTCACGAGTTTTTAAATTTTGTTATTATTTTGTTTTAATATTTTTAAAAATACATTTTGTTGTGCGTAGAACATATTCAAGTTTTCAGTACTTACAGTACGTATAAGCAATGAAGTTTTATTGAAAAATATTCGCTAACAAAAATTTGAATAAAATAAAGACTACAAAATTATAAGTAACTAGCTGTACCCTGCGCGTGCTGCTACGCCACCAACTAAAATAAATTTGAAAGAAAGACATTACGCAAATGTCCAATTAATTTTGAATCATTTTATTGATTTTGCTTCCCGTTGACCAGATGATTCATACGAACAGGCCTGAGTAGTACGCATTCTATTAGTTCCTAATCTCACTTCTCATTGTTCTAGTGATTCATGCCAACGGACCTCAGCGGCCTGTACTGAAAAATTTTCCAGTCTCAATGCTAGTTGCCCGTCTGATTATGAGGTTCGTAATGCTCTTTTCTTCCGTGCTTGAGGTGTAGGTCGACCAATTGCTTGTCATTCATTTTGAATAACTTTCAGTGACGCCATCCATCGGAAATTAATCGCACCAATCTCCGTCGACGCATGCGCAACAACTTTGTTAACGAATGCACAGTTTACGATTTAATTGATTTTAAGTAATTTTCAGTGGCACCACCTGCCGGAAATTAGTTATACCAACTTAGAAACGTTCGTCGGCTCTTGCGCAACAACTTTGCTAAAGATCATAACATGATCAAATGTATAGTTTACGATTCTATAATGTACATGCAAACAAACATTCATTTTTATATGAGTATGTGGGCGTGGCACCTCGCCTACTCTAAAGCCTATAGTTCCTTCCAGACATACGGGAAGGTACTGTTTAAATTTCAAGAAAATCGGTCCAGCCGTTTAGCCGTCTATAGACTTCAAACAAATCCACAAACAAATAAATTTCATTTTTATATGTAAGAAAAAGAAGAAGAGAAGATTACATAGAGCTGACGGGTGACGTATACGTAATATTTTGTTAGACAATAACACTCATACTTTTTTATTTATTATATTTTATTTTATTTGCCTATTGCAACATAAAAAGTAGCCTATAACTCCCTTCTTGAAATTTTCAATGTATCTTTCTGTACGCCTGGAAGATACTTTGCAAATTTCAAGACAATCGGTTCAGCTGTTTAGCCGTCTATAGACTTCAAACAAACACACAAACAAATAAACACACATTCATTTTTATATATAAGATAAAGTCCAAACATAAGCAAACATAGCAGTGGCAATGTTTAAGAACAATTAGTTTCTTGTGTGCCAACTAGAAGATACTGCATTCTCTCTTATGATTTAACATACCCTTCCTTAATTTCAATTTATTTTTTTAAGCCCACTTTGATTGAATATTTTACACGCCACTACTAAAAACGAGTTATTATCTTAAAAGAATATATTAATAATAAAATATGAGTTCGTAGAGTGCAAATAAAAATAAATTTGTGCTTAGTTTTAAATAAATCCTTTGTGCCACAGTTCACAACTTGATGTAAACAACAACAATTGCTTTATTGGTTATTCTTCTTTTCACTCTTTTTCGTAAACAATAACAATTGTTCAATAGATCTTTATAACGGAGATCTTCAAACCACGATTATTTTCTTCACACACAACGCGTCTTCACACAAGACTGACTGAATTCTTTCTGACTCCGGTGCCTGCTTTGCCTTGCCTTTTATATCGCAGGATAATCAGTCTGACAAAAGCTCTTGAAGGAGAATGACTTCGCCTACGCGAAATCTCTATAAATGTTAAATTTTAATTTATTTTTTTAATTTTTTATGTTAAACGATATAACACCATTTCCATTTTCGTAACAATAGTTTTCATGCGCCAGCAACTCATTCCAAATCAAATATCAATAAACGATTTCTCGAAAAAACACCATGAATTTATTTATTAAAATGAAAATGTGGGAAACGTACTGTTTTTCCGTTTCTCCTCAATTGTTTGTTTATCTATTGGCCACGAATACTGGCCAATTAAATATTCAAGTGCGATGTGAAAATGAGTTGATAGATTGTTCGTTCAAATTGATTAAAAATGCGTGACATAAATTAACACACAGAGAATAAAAAAAACCCTGAATGTGAAATGAATTCAAATGGAATTTCACTTAAAAGCGCAATATGGCTTGAGCACAGCATTGTTTGAATTTGCATTTTCATTAGAAAGTAAAACTGGTAAATTGACTGGGATTAAATATTTGCTAAAGATGGTTTATGCGAGGTAATAACGTTAGTGAAATGAAATGTTCCAATACTTATACTGAAGCACCCATGAACTTTTAAATTCGTGGTAATAATATGAGTTTATGGTCTGATGGAAGTAAATAATGTTTGCATAAAATTAAAAATGCTTTTGAATGTACCTGCAAAGATGATATTTTTGAAATTCAAATCTACGTTTTCATTCAATTCTTAGTAATAAATCTTAACTTTTTTCTAATTTTTTTAACAAAATTTTCAACAATAGAAATTATATTTACTTTTTAATTATTTTTACCCACTCTTCATAGTTCAACTATTTTCCTCCCATTTGAATCAAGTATTGATCATAGTAGTGTGTTGGCTTTTTAGACATGAGGCCTCGGTTCAAAACTCAGGTCAGACAACTCCTACAACACGAAACAGATTTCTAGCAAAAACTCAGAATAAATAAAATTGCCATGAAAATTTTTCAAAAAATTCTGTCGTTCGGAATCGGCTTTATACTCCAGGTCCCGCCACAGATGTATAAAATTAACACAAACAACGTAAGTGGTTTGGGAAGCTAGATCAAATCTGAAAGGTTGTAGTGACAATTACATATGTATCCATGTATGTAATAAAAACTATGGTAAGCATTTCACAATTTCGATTATGGAAATTTGTAGCACCACCCTGCGGCTCTACTGTAATATTTAAAAAGATGGCAGGATCGCCATGTAATAAAAATATTTAAACACAACACATAATTTAGTTATTATTAATTTTATTTCACTTTATTTATTTTTCGGAACAACCGTTTGAGCGACTATTTGGGTTGGCCACCTTGGTGCGCTTGGGTGGTTGGAAGGGAGTGTTAAGCTCGGCCTCGTTGGGGTCGTCTCTGCCGTGACCGGCGAGGCGGGAGGTCGATCATTCTGGAGGGCCTTAGCCCACTCTAAACGACACTTGTCGTCCTCCGACAAAAGAGCCGGGTCGACAGAGCCGTTCTATACGCTCTGATGCTTGCACTCGGGGTAGAAGGTGAAACGGTGTCGAGGACATGCGCGCCAGACTTGTGCGCCAATGTCTTGACGGCATCCGAAGAGAGCAAGGGCTCGTTCACGCCAGATTTGGATGTGGATGACGCATCAGGCGATGGTACGGTGACAAAGGCGGTGGATGTGGCGACACTAGAGACCAGCTTTGTTGCCGGTTCCTTGTGTAAAAGACGCGGTGTTGCCAAAGTCGTATGGACGTTGACACCTCTGGCGGGGCAACTGCTTTTTTAGCAGGAGCCTGCCTGGACAATGTTGAGCGTCCACCGGTAGTAGTGGATGCCCTGGCCTTCTGTCCGTTTGTCTGTCTGTCAGTTTGTTGTTGTTGTTGCTGTTCATGTTAAAAGATTCCCCACTCAAAGCCGCTATCCTTTCCCGTGATGTGTAGTTACCCATAAATGGTCCCGTGATTATCTTTGCATGCAGGGAGGCCACGCTTGGGTTGGCACCAGCCCTTATGGGGACAGGTGCTCAGAGCCAGACCGGGTACTAATCGGGAGACGTCCCAACCTACACTACCAACTTAACGGTGACGGACAAGGAACGTACTTTGAAGCCTGCCAGGGTTTTAACGGGACGGGGGCGGTTGCAGCCCTAACCTGCGGGTTTCACCCCGGTGCTACCGTACATACGCAACTTGGTCCAGAAAGCTAAAACCGCCAGATCGAAGCAGTCGGTTCAAAGGAGTGAGGCATTGGAAATAAGAAAAGTGTCCGTGCCAATGGGGTATAAGAAAAATTTGCGTGGTCCGACGAGTCGAAAAGATCAGGTATGACATCAATCCGAAGCATAGTCTTCCCATGATATTCGGGTAACCTTTAGTCATGCACTCCGGCCCACTATGGGTCCCAGAGTGAATCGAAGTACACTTAAGCCTCCATATCGCGGCATGATTGTTACCCAGGTGGGGGCTGCTGAGAGGAAGTCGCCGAAGAAATATTTTTCTAATTGCGTTCTATTGGAGAAGTTTGACTTGTGGTTTGACCAGAAGCTTCAGTCTCATAAGCCAACACGCCATCTACTGAACTATTACAAATTCGAGAACTAAATATTTCTACTTTTTTTATTAATTGATCCTAAGAAAAATTCCATAATTGTTCACTATTTAGGGCCTTTAAACTTTGCTCACTTTATAGAGGATTCACACAATATTCATTTGCATTTCTTTTTCTTTAGTATGACATAAACATTTTTCTTTTTTCTTTTTTTTTTGAAAAAAAAATTGCTGAAGTATGGTTCCAACATTTTTAAGGAAAAGTTTTTTTCACACATTTTTGAAATTGTTAGGCTCTGTGAAATAAAAATATGGTTCCACTGATGGCATGTAAAAAATGTTTGTTTTAAATAAATTATTACATCATATACAATATACGTATGTATGTACGTACTTATGTATGTATGTAAGCGTACATCGTACGGACTTGAAAATATTTGTTTCTGTTTGTATTTAGTTGTATAAAATACAGAAGGCATACGTATGTATGTACATATGAGGTGATGGAAAATAGGGACAGATTTTGGTTTGACATTTTTTCGGTTCTAAAAAAACTCACACGCAAACAACTTTCTCTGTTTCTCTCTGTCTGACTACTATATTCACCAGTATTTTTGAATTAAACTGCACTGAATATAGCTGTTAGTGTTATTTATTGTTACAATAAATTCAATCTTGGTTCTTCTTCAATTTTCTATATGCCAGTGTTGTAAAAATAAAACATCAAATGTATGCAGTTTTCATTTATAAGTTTATTTATTACTTTTATTTATTTCATTCGTTAGCCACTGTACGTTTATCTTTTATATACCAACAAACCATTTGAAATACTGCACTTGCATATGCATATACTTACTAACACATTCATTAGCAATACTATTGAAAATCCATATTTTATTTGTTAATATTTAAAAGTGCACTGGGAAGGGGGTACGTATCAGAGATCAGCAATGAATCGCTTTTTCGCTCCTCATAAGTACTCATGAAATTTTGGGTATGAATGAGTAAATAGTATTGAAATTCAATTACTCTGATTCATTCGCACTCACTACAACATTGATTTCTAAGTACAGGTTGCAATAAGTATGAGTAAAACTTTGACTTCAAACTCATAACATTCGAAATATGTTTGATTCAGACGCCTACTCATTCAGAGTCATAAATTTAGAAAAGTATTTATAATACTTATAAATGATTCGAGCGTTTCGAATCATTCATCAAAATTTACAGTCTTAGTAGTTGTTGTTTATATACATTTTTTTAAAATAATTAATTGAATATGAGAGGAAAGGGATGCATGCAAACAAAGTACAGTTTCTGACTGTGGTCAACGTGGTGACCTCCAGGACGATTCTTGTCTTGCCTCCTCGTGGCCCCTCCTGGATGGCATATTAGCACCCGCTAGACGTTAACTAATGCGTGCAGCGAATTCCAATCCCCTGGACGTTAAATTTGGGTTCTGAGTAGTTCTTGGAACCCACCACGTAAAAATTCAATAAAAACCAAACATGCATCTAGAAAGATCCACTCAAAAGTTAACGATCACGGCAAACGTTTAAAGGACAATGATTTACGTATAGGATCATGGAACGGACGTTCACAGGGTAGGCGCTTCCGCCCAGCTGGCGGATGCACTCATGAAATGTAGGACTGACATCACTGCCATACGGGAAATGCGATGGATAGGACAAGGATGCGATGTATATTACAGCTGCCATGAGGATAAGCACGAATTCGGATGCGGATTTATGGCTAATAACAGATTTCGCTGTCTTATCTCTGGGTTCTCTCCTGTGAACGAAAGAATACCCACAATCCGCATCAGGCAAAAATTTTATAACATCAGCCTTATTTGTGCTCATGCTCCGACGGAAAAAAAGGATGATGTGGTTGAAGATGCCTTCTACACTAAGCTCGAGGACTTATATGATAAGTGCCCGACCCATGACGCCAAAATTGTCCTCGAAGATTTTAATACGAAGGTCAGACGGGCAGGTATCTTTACTCCCTCCAATGGTATGAGGCTGATCGATTTCACCACGGCGCGTAACATGGTAGTATGTAGCACCAAGTTTAGCATTTCGACGTTCATAAGGCCACTTAGATGTCCCCCGATCGATCAATATCCAACCAGATTAATTGATTGTGATTGACGGGAGGCATATCTCCAGTGTACTAGGTGTGCGCACGTTCAGAGGTCCAAACATCGACTCAGACCACAACCTTGTCGCAGCCAAGTTTCGATTGCACATTAGCGCCTAGAGGTCTGCGCACTCTAGTGCATTGCGAAAGCTGGGTGTTAAGAGGCTGCGATCACAAAGGACAGCTGAGGCGTTTTCCGCTCAACTCTCGGATAAGCTTCCGCATTCTCTATCTAATCTTAGCAACATTGGTGGACTGTGGGCCAACATCTCCCACTCCTTTCCCACTACTGCGGAAACAGTCCTTAGTTTTGAGGGCTTCCCCAACAAAATCAATGGTACGATGAGGAGCGTCGCGACGCAGCTGCAGCGAAAAACGCCGCATACAAGAAAATATTGCAGTAAGGGCTACGAGAGCCATTGTCGAGAACTACAGAGAGAGGAGAATGAGAGACGGCTTTTCAGACGCAAGAAGAGGGAGCTGGAAAGGCAAGAGGGTGAGGAAGTCGAGATGTATAGATGTAGCAATGACGCCCTAATATTCTATCAAAAGGTTAAGCGTCTAACCGAACGCTTTAAGCCCGGAGCGTCTTTCTACAAAGATGAGAATGGAAACTTGGTAACAGATTCGAAGGGGGTGCTAAGGTTGTGATACAAGGCGATGACGACACCAATACCGCCTTTAGAGACGATTTACCGAACCCGATTGATGATGATGGCGTGGAGATTCCACCGCCTAGCTATAAAGAGGTCAAAATCGCGATTATGCGTCTTAAAAGCCTCCCCGCTGAATTGTTTAAGACCGGATATAATGAGTTGGTAGGGCGCATGCACCAGCTTATTTACAATATATGGCTAGAGGAATGTATGCCCAACGATTGAAACCTCAGTGTCCTCTGTTCTGTCCTGAAAAAGGGTATGACTTCTCACACTTATGTTGTCTGCGTTAATGTTGTACATGAGTGGCAGGACAGTTTAAAGTCGACTACGAACAACAGATTTTTGAGAAACTTTTCATGGCAATTTTATTTACTCTCAGAGTTTTTGTCAGAACTCCGCTGAGAGGAAGTCGCCGAAGAAATATTTTTTCATTTTTAGTTTTATTAGAAATGTCTAACGTGATGCTTGAACTGTAGCCTTTCGTCTTATAAGCCAACACACAACCTACTAGACCACGGTGACAGTTATTTATGCAGTTATACAGTTATTAATACCACTTAGGGCTTAGTAATACTAAAGTTGTAACTTGCGGATGACGAAAACAGCCATAGAGGTCATATAGTAAGAATCCAGTGTCCTGACAGCACCTTTTTTTAACAGAAACTGTGTTAATATTTCTATCTCCCTAAATAAACATCAAAGCCCGTCTACCCGATACTTCGCCGAAAGGACACAGCAATGTTTCGCTATCTTTAAAGAGTACGCTATACGTACAAATTGTCTTTACTCCACTATACTCCAGCAATAAATGTAATAAGGATAATAAAATAAATGTCTTCAAAAGTTCCTCCTTTAACTTAATAGCAAAGTTAACAAAAATAAAAGCTAAAATCGATTTCCGGTCAGCAGAGTATTTTCTTTAGCAACAATAACTAGCAAAATAAATAAAAAAAAGTTATTTAAAGATTGTGGCTGTGGAAAGTCTTAAAGGCATACTAAAATTTTATTTTTAAAATAGAAATTTTTATTACATTTTTATGGCATCCATTTCCGGCCATCCATATTGGTTATGTTTCCTTAAATTGGTCTTTTCCTTGTCTTTTATTTTTCTTTGCGTCTTTATGGCCACAAAATCATATTCCTCATGAGCATATAGTATGTACTATAAAATTAATTTATTATAATGTAAAATTTTACACAGTCATATCGTAAAGGACTTTTGTACTTTGACCATAACTTTTTATTGCATTAGACACTACATACTTTCATACTTTTTTATCGAAATTTTTTTGTCCTTTGCCTTATTATTTTTGATTTATGGTGTTTTCTCTTTCACATAGATTCTATTTATTAATTACACGATGCGATAGTCAAAATACACCCATAGAGTATGTTGTGAGTTTTGTCGAGTAGAACTCAACAATTTTTTTACATATCTTGAACCCTCCAAACTTATTTTATTTGACAAGATCTGTTTTTTGAACATTACACACAAATTTATTGATTACAACAACATTTCTGAACTAACGTCATAAATTTAAAGTTTTTTTAGAAAGGGGAGGGATGGGCCTTTTAAACGATATACAGTTTGTCAAAAAAAAACTTTGCACAGAACAAAAAAATTTAAAATGTGATCTTCATTCAAGAATTCCAACAACAAAATCTTTACATACTTTCTTATTTTTGCACACATTCTATAACTGTACTTGTTTACGACCATAAGGCGCCAATAGTTTTCTAATAGTCACACACATTACAATAATAACAAAAACAAAAGAACTTTACATACATACATAATTGGTCATTACAACCCTTCAGTCAGGATTAACCTAGTTTGTCACACCACTGATGTTGTGTGTGTTAATTTTATACATGAGTGGTGGGACCTACAGTTTAAAGTCGACTCCGAACGACAGATTTTTGAGAAACTTTTCATGGCAAATTTATTTACTCTCAGATTTGTTGTCAGAAATCTGCTGAGAGGAAGTCGCCGAAGAAATACTCTTTGTATTTTGTCTTGATGTCTGGCCTGGGTTAGATTATGGCCTGAATTAAATTATGCATCAGGTTTATTTCTTCCGTTGCAAGTTTTCAATTTTAATTTTGTTGAAAAATAACTATTTTAGTTTGTTCCAAATTAAAAGAAATATTTAAGGAAATTATTGAAGTCAATATGTTTTAATTGTGATAAAACATGTAAACTTTTTTAACTATTAGACCAGGCTTAAGGCGAAGGTCTCAGCTACTATTTACCGGCGCCCCCTTAGTTACTCTAATTAACGACAGAATGAAAAATATTTTTGGTGTTAAATTATAATATTTGCGTTAACGTAATACGGTGTTAAGATATGGACCTTTATTGCGTAAATCGCAATAAACGCCATTATTAAGCTCAATATTTCATATAAAGTTTCAGTTAATTTTTGCGCAATAAATACGCAAATTGTTATAATATTATTGAGTAAAAATTAAAATACAGCACTATCATAAGTGTGTTTAGTGAGCATAATACAATTAAGCGAACGCTTTCTGTTGATATTTGACAAATCAAATGTCAAAATAATGAATAAAGGCGTATTTCCTAATTTTACTTGATTTAAACTCAGAACATATTAGTTCGTACACAAAGCAGACGGAGAAAGTTTCATAATATTTAAAAAAAATTATTATCAGATTTGAACAAAAAAAAAATTGGTTTAAAAGCTCAATTTGTGCTTATAATAACACGGCGCGACAGTGTAAATACAACCGAGTAACTACATAGTCTAAGTGCTTCACTATGTTGAATAGAACTCAAAAATACTTTTTTTTATTTTTCTCGAACCCTCCAAACTTGTTTTATTTGACAAGAACCGTCACAAAAGAACTTTACACAGTATAAAAAGTGTCAAAAAAATCTTTACATATTGGATGAAGATAAAATAAAAATGACAAAAAAATGCCGTTATTTCCCAAAAATGTTGTGCATTTTGGGTTTTTTACAAATGAGATGGAATGTGAAAGGGGTAAACAACGTTTTAGTAATGAAGTGATCGTTTTTTATGTAACAAGTGTCCTTATATTTGAATACAAAAAATGCCAGGAAAACGAGTTAATTATTATACAATTGGTCTATTTCAACTGCTACAAAGGCAAATCTGCCAAGGAAATCGCCGATATGTTCTCCCTGAACATCAGGACTGTATATAATATTATATCCCGTGCTGAAAAGAAGGAGGACTAGACTTAAAAGGATTTACAGGCAGGCCAAAAAAGGTGACGCAGCGAGTTGAAAGAAAAATTATTAGAATCGTGTATGATAACCCACAATCCAGTACGAGATGATAAGCTGTTCAAGTGCAAAAAGACTTTCGGTTACGTGTTTCCCAAGAAACCATCAGAAATGTTCTTCAAAAACAAAAATATTTTTCAAGAGTGGCTAGGAAAAAACCCTTGCTGTCAGCACAAAATGTCGAAAAGAGATTAAGATTTCCAACCGAATACATTTCACTTCCTCCGGAGTACTGGGACGATGTTATTTTCTCAGATGAGACGAAAATAATGCTTTATTATCATGACGGACCGCAAAGAGTTTGGCGTAAGCCTCTGACAGCACTCGAAAATAAAAATCTTATTCCTACAGTAAAGTTTGGAAAACTGTCCGTAATTGTATGGGGCTGTATATCCAGCGAGGGGGTTGGTGTAATCAGGATTTTGGATGAAATAATGACTAAGGAAGTATATCTCGATATTTTAAAAAATGAACTGACCGCCAGCATTAAGAAATTTGGTTTTATTAATTTTTATTAATTAATTAATTACAAGTACTATCAAGATAATGCTCCTAAACATAAATCTTATTTATGTAAGTCCAGGTTACTTTACAACTGCACCAAAGTTACTGATACTGCCCAAAATGCTGATATTAACCCTATCGAAAATGTGTGGATTCATCTAAAGAAAAAGGTAGGAAAAAGGTCGCTCACAAATAAAAACGAATTGATAAAGTTCATCAAAGAAGAGTGGGAAAAAATAAAATTAGAATATGACATTCCAAAGCTTATTCAATTCATGAGAAGGTGTCTGAAATCGGTGATTGCACTATAATTTTAAACAAATTGTATAAGTCTTAATATTTCATCAAGTGTGCAAACATTTTTTTGACAGCAGTAAAATTGAATTGTTTTTGTTTTTTAATATTTTACATTAGAATATTTTCATTATTATAAAAGTTTTTTTATTTATTATATTAACAAAACATATGTTTATAAAATCCTGTTTGAAAAAAATGAAAAAATTGATTATTGATATTAGAAATCAATGAAGGTTTCGAAGTGTTTTTTATTTTTCTCTATGTGCAAATATTTTTTTGACAAACAGTACATACATACTTATATGTATTATTCGACTTAATATTCTATGAGGGTTGATGAGGTAAACTTGGCTAATGCTAATTTTTTCATATTTTTTTCAAGTTTGTCCATTCATAGTAGCAAACTTTTATTAAAAAATATAAAATAAGTGGCGAAATTCTTAAAGTTCATTATCTTGTGAAGAGATTAACACTTCGTTTGATCAAATCGGACAAAAATTACCGTAGTTATTATTTAAATTTTCATATATGTATATATTTTTAGAAATGGACTTTTTGTTTAAAAATTTTCAGAAATTTTAATGGATCTTGATTGCGTATCAGAAAATATGTAAATTTCACGTTTGAGCAACCACCAGAAGTTGGCCAATGTTTACACAAATTGAAATAATCATATTTGCAAAAAAAAAAAAAAAAAAAAACACAAATATTAGCTGACTTCTGGTCTGTCTGACTTCAAGCTCTATCAAAAAATTCTGAAAATTTTTGAAGTTCAAGTTCATTTCATAATTCAACATATATAAAAAATATGACTCAACTGTTATACTCCTTAAATAATAATTACTGCAAGTTTTGATCGATTTTCTAAAACAAAGTGTCAATCTCTTCACAAGAAAATGCACTTGAAGAATATCGCCACTTGTTTTATAGTATTCAAATAAATTTTCCAATTAAGAATGGCCAAACTTGGAAAAATAAGAAAAAAAAATATTTTCCAAGCTTATGGGGTAAGCTCATAAAACATATCCATCTCATAACGTTTGAACAAAATGTTTGTGTATACCGTCCCCTATTCAAAAAACTTTGGATATTGATAATAGTTTGAAAAATATGTGTGAAAAATTCAAGAATACGGTTTATGTCAAATAAAACAAGTTTGGAGGGTTCGAGAAAAATAAAAATTATTTTTGAGTTCTATACAACATTGTGAAGCACTTAGACTATGTAGTTACTCGGTTGTATTTTCACTGTCGCGCCGTGTTATTATAAGCACAAATTGAGCTTTTAAACCAATTTTTTTTTGTTCAAATCTGATAAATCTGCTTTGTGTACGAACTAATATGTTCTGAGTTTAAATCAAGTAAAATTAGGAAATACGTCTTTTTTTCATTATTTTGACATTTGAGTTGTCAAATATCAACAGAAAGCTTTCGCTTAATTGTATTATGCTCACTAAAAACACACTTATGAGAGTGCTGCATTTTAAGTTTTACTCAATAGTACAACAATTTTCGTATTTATTGCGCAATAATTAATTGAAACGTTATATGAAATATTGAGCTCAATAATGGCGTTTATTGCGATTTATGCAATAAAGGTGCATATCTTAACACCGTATTACGTTATCGCAAATATTATAATTTAACACCAAAAATATTTTTCATTCTGTCGCTAATTAGAGTAATTAAGGGGCGCCGGTAAATAGTAACTGAGACCTTTGCCTTAAGCCTGGTCTAATAGTTAAAAAAGTTTACAGGTTTTATCACAATTAAAACATATTGACTTCAATAATTTCCTTAAATATATCTTTTAATTTTGAACAAACTAAAATAGTTATTTTTCAACAAAATTAAAATTGAAAACTTGCAACGGAAGAAATAAACCTGATGCATAATTCAGGCCATAATTTAACCCAGGCCAGACATCAAGACAAAATACAAAAAGTATTTCTTCGGCGACTTCATCTCAACAGATTTCTGACAAAAAATCTGAGAGTAAATAACATTTCCATGAAAAGTTTCTCAAAAATCTGTCGTTCGGAGTCGACTTTATACTGTAGGTCCCACCACTCATGTTTAAAATTAACACACACAACATAAGTGGTGTAAAAAACTAGGTCGTAATCCTGACTGAAGGGTTGTAATGTAACGTAATAAACTTCGCTTCTCCTTTATGTTTTAAATTTTTAAACCAAAAGCAAAGTACTTTTGTTAACGGAAACTTTATTATCATGTTATTATTATTCACTTTTTCTTTCATTATTTTCTGTTCAGCATAATTCTTTAGGAAAGTTTAACGAGTTTCTCAATGTATTTATTATAGAAAACAAGAACGCATAAGAAAAATAGGAAAATAACGGCGTTTATTTTTATATACAGAAGGAAAATTTCAAAAGAATTTCATTAAAAAAGGATAAAAGTTAAATAAAGGGGCTTAACTAATAATTATACAGAAACCTCAAAAATAACAAAAATGTACTTCCGCAATAAAGGCTAAAATTGTTTTCTGGAACAACTTCAAAAATTAATGTATTACAGTATTCCCCAATAACTAAAGTACAATAACGACTTTAGACTGTAGGTTCCGCCACTCATGTATAAAATTAACACACACAACATAAGTGGTGTGTGAAACTAGGTGCATAATCCTGACTGAAGGGTTGTAATGACCAATTATGTATGCATATGCAACCCGTTCACTTGTCGAACTAAAGTACCATAATTTTCCTTCTGTCCACTGCTGGATACAACAGTTTTGAAACTTTGTATTTAGATATATTGGACCATCTACGGTTTGTTGAATCCTATGCCGCTTTTACCAATTTCAAAACTTGGTAAGGGTGCATATATCTCCTCTATCGTCTCTTTCTCAAACGTCTCCGATCCCTTTCCAGCCAGTCCTTCTTCCTTTCCGTTTGCTTTTATGCCACAGTGTCCCGGAATCCGGTAGAGGCGAGTGTTGTGTAGACAGTCTATGCAAGTCCTGACGCCTTTTGATTTGACAAAAATCTCCGCCTGAAAAACGCTGGCTTGGTGAGGTAATCTGTAACATTATTATCGATAGGAAACGAACAGCTTCTTATATTTTTTTATAGAATATTTTGTAATGTTTCTTGTGTCTGCGGGTATATCCCAAAAAGTTTTACTGCATAAATCTGAATATATGTATGAACATATTTAGAAATATTTCTAAGAATGTCTCACAACACATATAAAATAAGTTTTTAAAAAAAATTCTTAAAGTTAAACTTCCTAGTGGTTACTTTCGTATAAGTCAGATGACGTAATAAAAGCCACTAAGTATTGGTATAGTTATTGGCCAAATGTTTAAATACCTTCTCTGTATACTTCCCAAAAATGCAATCTAAAAATGAGTCTATAAATAAAATGGAAACGTTGTAACATCGTTTAACAATAAAATGAGCAAAAGCTGCACAAACAAATACAACGAACTTGTTACAAGTAAACCAACAACATCAGTATGAAAGAAAAGGGGATAGACAAGTAAGCGAGAACGCAACAACAAGCAATAGGAACAAAATACACAAACAACAATGAAGTCGCGATAGAGATCTCGAGAAGGAGAAACCCCGAATTTTCGACTTCAAGAACAAAGCAGGCAACGAACAGTTAGAATTCAGTCAGTCTTGTGTGAAGACGCGTTGCGTGTGAAAAAAACAGTTTTGGTTTCAAGATCGCCGTTGAAAAGATCTGCGTTGTAAGCAAAGAAGCAGTTGCATTCGTCAAGTTGTAAACGGTGGCACACAAAAGTATTGCGAACAATAGAGTTTAATTGAAGCTAAACACATATTTGTTTTTATTTTTGTTTGCAATCAAAGAACTCATATTTTAAACGTTTTTAAAAAGGTAAAAACGTAACTATATTGTAAAACAATGTACATACATATGTTGTGCTCAACATTTTCGTTTCCATTTTCATATCATATTTTAATGAATCTCCATTCAGGTATAAATATTTCATTTTTGGAATTTCTAAACGAACATTGTTGAGAAACCAATATACATGGAAATATGGAAACTGTTACTCATTTTATTTAAAACATCAGGTGTACACTTAATGAATATTTCAATTAAAATAAAGCATACGCATAGGATATAATCGCCATTCCGCGATAGTGGTGGACGTTATACAGTGCTTGACAAAACAATAAGTACTTTTAAAAAATCATTAATGAGTTCTAATCGGACGAAAATTTAAAAATCTTCTCAAGAAATTGGCAAAGTATTTGTGCCACACTGCTATTAACATTTCTGTATTTTATAAATATTAAAAAACATTATAATTCAGAAATTTAAAACAAAAAAATATTGAAACAATTCGCTTTTTCTGTGTTAACAAATCAATGGAAACTTTAATGATTCTGCACGAAAAGGGCTGCATCAATAGTGTACTATTGATATCTGATTTATTTATTCTATTAAAGTTTTTTCTACTTTTATTGTATTTTCTTGAGTTTAGTACAATTTAAAATCCATATGAATACACATGTTGCTCCCTTTGACATTTAATTTTGAAGATTCGAAAGAAAAACTGCTTCTGGGATATTTTTCTTCAATACGTGAGAATGGCTACACTATGCGACAAAATACAAAAAATTAAATACACCCGAATAACTACCTAGTCTAAGCCATGCAGTTAGTTGAGTAGAACTCAAAAATACTTTTTTATTTTACTCGAACCCACAAATTTGTTTTATTTGACAAAAACTGTTTTTTTTTGTTCTTTTTACACAAAATTATTGATTACACAAATATGTTTGAACCTATCCAAAATCCAAAGCTTTTTATAAGGGGTATACATAAACATTTTGTTCAAACTTATATGTTACTAGCTGTAACATGCGCGTGGTGCTACGCCACCAACTAAAATAAATTTGAAGGAATGACATTACACAAATGTCCAATTAGTTTTGAATCATTTTATTGATTTTGTTTCCCGTTGTCCTGATGATTCAGATGAGTAGTACGCATTCGATCAGTTTCTAATCTCACTTCTCGTTGTTCAAGTGGTTCAAGCGAACGGGTCTCAGCGGCATATACTAGAAGATTTTCCAGACTCAATGCTCGTCTGATTCTGAGGCTCGTAATGCTCTTTTCTTCCGTGCTTGGTGTGTAGGTCATGCACAACAACTTTGTTAAAGAATGCGCAGTTTACGATTTAATTCATTGTGAGTAATTTTCAGTGGTACCATCTGTCGGAAATTGATCATACCAACTTAGAAACCCTCGTCGGCTCATGCGCATAGTTTACGGTTATATAAGGTACATACAAACAAACATTCATTTTTATATATATAGGCTATGGGAGGTCACACGCCCACTATAGCCAATCCGCCCATTTTGTTCATATATACATACGTCAAAGTCGTCCATACAAAATTTGATTACTCTACCTGTTGCAATTTATGAGATATGCGACATTAAATACTTAATGGGTATGTGGGCGTGGCACCCGCCTACTTGAAATTTTAAAATAAAAAGTAACCTATAGTTCCTTCTAGACATACAGGAAGATACTGTGAAAATTTCAAGAAAATCGGTTCAGCCGTTTAACCGTCTAAAGACTTCAAACAAACCCACAAACAAATAAACACACATTCATTTTTATATATAAGATGAGTGTTAATGGGGTAAACTAGGAAAATAATATTTTTTTTCTTAATTTTTCAAGTTTGCCATTCTTAACTGTAAAATTTAATTAAAAAGTTGTAATAAGTGGCGACATTCTGAAAGTGCATTATATTGTGAAGAGATTGACACTTCGTTGCATAAAATTAAACAAAAATTACCTTAGTTATTATTTACTTACACTTTACACTTATTTTATATTTTTTAATTAAATTTTTGCAATTACGAATGTTCAAACTTGAAAAAATAAGAAAATAATCATATTTGTCAAGTTCATCCAATCAAAACTCGTAACATGTAAGTTTGAACAAAATGTTTATGTATACCGTTTGAAAGGCTAATCTCTCGGCTTTCTAAAAAACTTTGGATTTTGAACATGGGTTGAAAAATATTTGGGTAATCAAAAAAATTTGTGTGAGAAGATACAAAAAAAAAACAGTTTTTGTCAAATAAAGGAAGTTTGGAGGGTTCGAGTACAATAAAAAAAAGTATTTTTAATTCTACTCAACAAAACTCACAACCTACACTTTATTGTTAGCTGGGTGTATTTTGACTGTCGCACCGTGTTATCAATCTATGCCTGTAAAGCGAATATATTATTCTGAAATTGAAATCCAATTTTATGTTATTCAAATAGTATTCATATGTCATTTAAATTTCTTCTTCTTACCTAGATTTCCAACAAATGCCAGTTCCCCATAAGAACTTTAAAATAGTTTAAGGCAATCAACGGAATACCTTAACACGATAAAAGTTTTATTGAATTCATATTGAATTTCTTGCCAATAATAAATATCTAACTTGCAAAGTGAAATACATTTTCCCAGATTATTGTACAATCAACGGAGTATCAAAGTACAAACTATGCACAACTCTTGCGCTTATATTGTAGTATAGTCTTACGCTTTAGTAGGTAAACACAACCGTTTGAAAAGAAAGAATAAAACTAGAAAAAAATTGTTGTGAAGGAAAACTAAGGATATTAACACAATTTCTGCTTTACGGTTGTTTTTATAAAAAAAATAGAGGCAGAGAACACCTGTGGCAGGACATGATACACATCCACACATGCTGTGATGCTTGTGTACAGAATAGAGTTACGAAAACTTTGTCTTCCATACAATAACACGAATAACCAAAGTTGCGATATTAATGCTTAACTTTATTCACACTTGTTTATAGAAAGTGTTTAGGTGTGTTATACTTTTGCGTTCTTTTTTTGTGGAATAAATATTCTTAGTATATATGTACGTATATCCCTCTCTGACGCTGACGAATGAATGGTCATACGGAAAGATGAAACTCATATGGCCCGATATATACTATTACACAATGTCCAATTTCTTCGATCTTTTCTGTCAATGGAATGGACGAGGAGTCTTTGATTTTTAGAACATTGTGGGTGTATAGCTGAATGTAAAGGTAACTCATATTATAACTATTAAAGGAGTTGTTAGCATAGGGAAAAGTAGAAACCGGCACAAACCCATATATGTTGTAACTATTCTTCTTTACAGGGCGCCTTCCTACATGACTATTCATGCGAGAACTAAATCATTCCACTTTTTTTTTAAAGGAGAATGGGTTATTAGACGTAAGGCCACCTTTCATACCCCAGGTCAGACATCAAAACGAGATAAAAAAAAAAATATTTCTTCGGCGACTTCCTCTCAGGAGATTTCTGGCAAAAACTCTGAGAGTAAATAAAACTGCCATGAAAAGTTTCTCTAAAATCTGTCGCTCGGAGTCGACTTTAATCTGTAGATCCCGCCACTCACGTATAAAATTAACACACACAACATGACACTAGACCGTAATCCTGACTGAAGGGTTGTAAAGGCCGATTATGTATGTGAATGATGTCGTTATAGTCTCGCAGTTTGTTGGCTTAAAAGACGTAAGGCCGCGGTTTAAATTCCTGGTCAACAAAACGAAATATGACAAAATATTTCTTCAGCGACTTCCTTTCAGCAGATTTCTGGCTAAGACTCTGAGAATAAATAAAGTTATCATGAAAAGTGTCTCAAAAATCTGTCCTTCGGAGTTAAAAGATACCTTGCGAGGTTTCAGGCGACCCCTTATCATGCGACCTCTTCAACTTCGTCATGGGGAGTGTTCTGCGAAAGGCGGGAGCGCATCGCAATGGCACTATTTTTCCAAAAAGTGTCTAGTTGATTGCTTACCCTGACGACATTGACATCATAGGGCGTACCAAGCGAGATGTTACTGCTGCCTTTAGTTCTATTGAACGAGAGTCTACTAAGATGGGTCAGGCAGTAAATGAGGGCAAAACAAAGTATATATTATCAACAAGTAGAGACGACCGATAACTATACTTTCGATATAGGCAAGAAATTGGTTAACATCGCTCCGCCGTTACCACTAAAAATGATGCCAGTCTGGAGATCAAGCGCAGGATCACTCTTGCCAACAGGTGCTACTATGGTCTCTATATGCAATTGAGTAGCAGAGACCTCTCTCGTACGGCGAAGCTAATACTCTACAAGACGCTCATCCTACTCGTGCTTTTTTTGGCGCAGAGGCATGGACACTATTAAGCACTGATGCAGGAGCCTAGAGAGTGTCCAGTGTGAGTTGGCGATGATTTCCGCATCCGATCGAAAATGAGCTGTATGAGCTCCATAACGACATAAACGTTGTGCAGCGTATTAATATCCAGCGGCTGCGCTGGGTCGGCTATGTCGTTCGAATGGAGGAGGATGCTCCGGCGAGACGGGTATTTGATGCGGGTATCTGCGGAAGTCGGCGAAGAGGACGACCTCGTATCCATTGCAAGGATCAAATCGCTGAAGCTCTATCGTCGATTGGTGTGACCAACTGGCGTAGGCAAGCAAGAAGCATAGGCGTCTGGAAGGATGTGTTGCGACAGGCCGAAATCCGTTAATCGGGTTGTCAATGGCCAATTAAGTAAGTAAGTAAGTAGGTTGCAATGAGTATGCGTGCAATGTTGACATCAAGCTCATACCATTCGAAATATGTTTGATTTATAAGCCTACTCATTTAGATTTATAATTTTGGAAAAATACTTATAAATGATTCAAGGGATTCGTATATTATTTTGTGATTCTTGTATATGTTGAGTTACGGAGAGTCGAAATCAACAACATCATTCAGGGTGTTAATTCTGAGTACGATGAGTACTTCAAACTTTGAATATGAGTAGTACGAGTATAATATTCAAATAAGTATGAATGCGTATAAGGCTCAGAAATTATGAGTATGAATCGATTTTACTCCTGTTTTTGATCATTGCTGATGTCTGGTTCGTATATGCCTACGCATAATGATAAGTCTACTGCAGGTATTTTATACATTATTATTCTTCTGAAAACTTAAAGAAGAAAGAAATAAACTTTATCATGTTATTCGCAAAAACTTCGATATTTTGTACGGATATGAGACGTAACAAAACAAACCTATGCAAACAGTTTTTTCTTAAAATTTCAACAATGATTGATAACAAAACATGTTTTTTCTTTAATTCTGTTCATGTAGGTATGTACATATGCCACAACCTCTCTGGCGCTTCAGTCTCCTAACACAAAGGTAAACATCTACGTGTCTGCCGGAAGACTATTCTACCATTCAACAATTTTAGGACCATTATTACATCTTGCCATTAAAGTTGGGTTTAGTTAAAGCTAACTTTATCTAAAGTAAGCTTTAAAGTCACCTTTAACTTTTTTTTCGTTATTACAGCAAACTTCAAATATAAACAAAGTGAGCAAACACATCCAAAAAAGAAGAGGTCGTTGTTGCCACTGCGTTTAAATAACACTTGTTAATTTGAGCAGTGTTATCGACATTGCTCCAGCACTGCCATATTTTTCAAAAAGTTAACTGCATTTAATCTGCAAGCTGTACTAACGAAAAGAAGTTAAAGGTGACTTTAAAGTTCACTGTAGCTAAACATACCTTTAACTAAACCCAAATTAAACGGGAAGTTGTAATAATGTCCCTAAATATTTTTTATATTATAAGTGTATTGTTGTGTTTATATAAGCAACAAAAATATTAAATAAACCCTCACAGGCATTTGCAAACAAATAAAAATAAATAAAAACAATAAATAAAAGTATGACTGATAATGCATTTGTTTACAATTTCATTTTTACAACAAACATATATAAATTATAAAACGAAATAAAATTAAATTTATGTCAACAATAAATAACATTTTCATAAATTCATAGAGACCAATTCAATGCAAATAACTTAAACACTATTAACCCTGGAAGGTTACTCTTCATTTTTGTATATTAAGGTTACTCTTCGTTGTATCGACGAACAATTTTTAACAAGAGGAAAAATATCAATAAGTATGTTTGTAACAGAATGCCAAAGCAGTAATTTTTTGTTGTACTCTTGTATTACACATATCCGTATGTATATTGATTAAATATCATACTCGTATACAGACAAACAAAGTAATTACCATATGAAAGGTAGTAATTTATTTACAATAAATATCATATAGGAAATGCATATACACTTAATCACACAATTGTACGTCTACCATGCAGGCGGAACCTATTTGCACAATATTTCAAAAAGTGGATACATACCTACCAAGTTGGGATTAAATAAAATTGTTTTTTAGCTCAAATTGTACAAAAAAATGTTTAAAAAGTTACGAAATAAATGTAATTTGTATAAAAAAATCAAAAACATTTCAAAATACTATGGATATTTAAATTGATAAGCCTTCAAAAACATATTCTAAATGATTACAGAAAAGGCCAGCTTCTATCCTCCTGCAACAATTGTATTATTTGTTTATTACTTTTTTTGTGATGTCAGTTTTTTGTTTTCACAAATAATTCATAAATATTGTTACGAAAATGGCAACGGCGTAACATCGTTTAACATTAAAATGAGCAAAAGCAAAAGAAACAAATACAACGAACTTATTATAAGTAAACCAACAACATTAGTCTGAAAGAAAAGGGGATAGACAAGTAAGCGAAAACGCAACAACAAGCAATGTGAACAAAACGCGAAACCCCGATCGTTCGACTTCAAGAACCTTCATCAGACTGATTATGTGGGCATATAAAAAGGCAAGACAAAGCAGGCAACGAGTAATAAGAATTCAGTCAGTCTTGTGTGAAGACGCGTTGCGTGTGAAGAGAATAATCGTGGTTTGAAAAACTCTATTGTAAAGATCTAACGAACAATTGTTAGTGTATATACTACGCATTTTATCAACTTTGCATTAAAAAAAAAAATATTTGGAATTCTCATAACATTCTCTTGCTCTTTTAGGCAACACCATCTTTTGCAAATCCTACTGGCTCATGCGAATCGCGATTTTAGAAACGCCAACTGATGTGTGCTTGTCATCATTCTAACAAAAATGGTACAATACTGTTTATGTTTCTATATTTGTATATAATATATCTTCATAAAAATCCTTTTGTGTGATTCGTTATGGTTCAAATTTGATCAAATAAATGAGTTTCTGATTTTACTCTTCACACAAAACATTCAATTAGAGTTTATCAAAGCCAACCACCACGTGTGTATTTCTCAGAGATTAGCAATGAATCTTTTTTCGCTACTCATAAGAACTCATAAAATTCTGAATATAAGTGACTCAACAATATTGAAATGTAACTATTCTGATTAATTCGTACTCAGTACAATGTTGATTTATAAGTATGAGTACAACGTTGACATCTAGCATTCGAAATATATTTGATTCATATGCCTACTCAATCAGATTCATAAATTTAGAAAAATGCTTATGATACTTGTAAATGATCATAATTCATCAAAATTTACAGTCTTAGTTGTTGTTGCATTTACAAAAAAAAAAAAAAGACAAAGACAAAAAGCAAAGCAAACACACAACATTCTATTGAGAATTGAGGTGTTCGTACGCGAATCATACTTATTTAGTAATTATTGTCATGGAGAGTCGATATCAACAACATCATACGTGTTGTTAAGTATGAGTAAGATGAGTACTTCAAACTTTGAATATGAGTAGTATGAGTATAACATGAAAATAAGTATGAATGCGTATAAGTATCAGAAATTATGAGTATCAGAAATTATGATATGATTCTATGAGTATTCACTCATTACTGATCTCTGGTATTTTTATCCAATTTAACTAGATGTTTATGACTCTAAAAGAAAATCAAATTTACTCGTTTTTTATTTTTTTAAATCGTAGGTCTTCATCCTAGTAATAAATTTTTAGCATACATTTTTAAAATATGTCTATAATTTTTCTATACGCCCTAAAGTTTATAATTATTTCCAAATTACCACAGCGCCCATAAGTAAATTCAACAGAAATAGGTGTTTTTGTCTATAATGTAGTCTTTGCCATTTAATAAAAGTGTAATTACCAAACGTATGGCAGATTAAGCAGTAACATTTATTGTAAAATATTTATAAAGAGCTTATTGCTGTCAGAAGTTATGACAGATTTTATTCCTCCATCGCACAATATACTAATTACACTGGTTAAGTTTATATAATGCCAGTCAATGAATTTTATAGATTATGGATGAAATTTTATTATATTTTCCTTTTGGCAATAGTAATAAGGCGCTTAGACTACATTTAATCACAATCCTACAAACTTCTTAAGTAGTTTCTTAAGAATGGTGAAGTTTGTTTAGGAAGAACTATTGAATACGTTATATCAACTCATTAAATATTAAAATTACAAATAGAAAATGCATGACATAAATTCTTAAATTTAGTCTTTGTAAATATGAATGTGTTTATATGATTTTTTTATAATAAAACAATTTATATGTAAATAAGTTTCCTCACACGGTTTCAGAAATTTGACTAGATTCGTCTTGCTCTATCCTTACTTGTATGAGCCCTTTCGGTGATTATTTTGAACTTTTTAAATAATTTTTTAAGTTTTCCTTCAGTGAAGCGAGCAGTACAGAAACCATACAGCAGACTGCTGCATAATTAAAGTTCTTCGTGACAATAGAACATATTGGAACAAATTCTCAATTTTCTTGCATAATTTGCAACTAGAAGCGCTAAATATATTGATTAATAGATGAGAGATCCTCATTGGCATACACTCTGATCACATAGGTCTTTATAGGAAAATTTTATCTATAAACGTCGCACGAAATAAATATAATAATTCTATAATGCATTTAATTTTTAATTTAATTACTAATGCCTCATACATACATACATACATACCATACAAAATTGGTCATTACAACCCTTTAGTCAGCATTACGACCTAGTATCTCACACACTTATTTTGTGTGCTTTAATTTTATACATGAGTGGCGGGACCTACAGTTTAAAGTCGACTCCGAACGAAAGATTTTTTAGAAACTTTTCATGGCACTTTTATTTATTCTCAGAATTTTTGCAGAAATCTGCTGAGAGGAAGTCGCCGAAGAAATATTTTTTCATATTTCGTTCAGTTGGGGATACCTGACCTAGGGTTTGAACCGAGGCCTCACGTCTAGACCGCGGCGACTTCAACTAATATCTCATAGTATCCAAAACTGTATTTTGATGATTTTACAATGTCCAATCAAAGGAACGGTTACTAACCTCAATTTATCTTTAGATAGGCTGATGCACGGCTCAAATCTGCTCTTGTTGTAATTCCCTAACAATAGTTTTGATTGCCTCAAAAACATTTGTTTTGGGAAGAGTATTTTATTCTCTGTTTGTTTCCTTTTGTTGTGTATATCTTTCTAAACTTCTGTTCCCACTTAGCAGAAAGTTTCTCGAACCTTAAAATATTTCATTCTGGAACCTACGTAATAGATATGGGTATATTACACGCTTAACGCTTAAATATAAAGGAAACAGAATGAATCAGCTACTATTTCGATGAACAACAGCTAGACTTTACCTAAATAAAGGTAGACAGCATCGATCACTATTCCGAAAAGATTCCACGTTATATACGTTGTGAAATCTATCACAACAGAAGGACTTAGAGCTGTTAAAAATGCGAGGGAGCACTTTACATTGACAAAGTGGCCACTGTGCCAATTTTATTTTATAAAAAATTTTAATTTTGTTTATCTTCTTGTATTATTTTATAAAATTTTTCAAACTTTTTTTGCCATTTTGGTTTGACTGTTAATGGCCCAACAAAGAATTTTTGATTTCTCATAAGATTTTATTTTTCACTCTTATTTTTAATTTAACATCGTTGTAGGTTCGTTCGCTAGGCCTTGCCAAAAAGACAAAGCCAGTCTTCGTCATTAGTTAAGTGTAAACAATAAAAGCACTATTAAAACCATTATGCCGTTATAATGACACTTAATTTAATTTATGGCATAAACACCGAAAATAGATAAATCTGTACTAACAACCGTTTATTTCGCTTTTTAGATGAAGTGAATTGAAACCACATGCTATGCGGTTTTTCCTTACCTTTCTACGATTAAATATGTTTTCTTTGTTCTTAAGTCACATAAATCTTGCCTTTGTTCAGTGTACTGGAAGTAACATAAATAAATTCACCTTTCAATATAACGATCAATAATCTAAAGGAACACGTATTTAAGGATACCCAGTATGACCACAACGCAGAACGCATAAGGACCTTCATAGCATAGGTTGCGTTATGTGCTGATTTACGTTTTAAGGTTTTTGTTTGTGGCATTATATCGTACACTTTAGTAAAAAGGAAATTGAAAAATGCTTTGAACAGCGCAAGAAATAACCGTATTACACACAAGCCAACGTAGTTTCAGTATGTATGTATGTACATTAGACTGGTCTCAGTTTAAATGGATTTGTTTTTGTTTTTTATTCTTAGTATGTGCGCTATATGAGGTTTGTTATCATAAACAATGTATTTATTTTTTGCCTGATGCAAATGGTGGTACCCAAAGTCCCCAAAATTAGCAAAAAACACACGTTTAGTTTAATTTTTTTTTCGCTTTTTATAAATATTAAGTAGATAAATATAATTCATTGTACATATTCAATACAATCCTAATTATTTAATAATTATTTTCTTAATGATATTATTGTCAACGCTTTGAGGTCTGCGCTTATAGTAGAAAAATTGTCTTTGCAACGATCTAAACTGTTTCTTTAAGAAAATTTCATTGGTAAATTATTTTAGCTGAATTAGACACAATGATTGCTGATGAGTCAGAAGCCAATGATGTTGAAGTAAGTTATGCAATGGACCTCTAAAACATCTCGAATAAAGAGAATGTCTTCGAAAATATGAATAAAAACAAGATATTAAGGCAACCTTACACAAAATGTTTTACATGTGCGTTTTTTTTAAAAACAAGGATTCACGTGTTTTTTTTGTGCCTTTCAAAACAACTCAATTTAAACAGGGTTTATAATTTTAACTTGAAGTCGCCGTAGTTTAGTAGGTAGTGTGTTGGCTTATTATACGTAAGGCCCGATTCAGACATCAATACGAACTATGAACCAAAATTTCTTCGGCAATTAATAAAATTGGAATGATAAAGATTCTCAAAAATATGTCTTTCGGAGTTGACTCTAAATTGCAGATCCTGCAACTTATTCTTAACATACACAACGTAAGTGGTGTGAGAAACTAGGTCGTAATACTAACTGAAGTGTTATAATGACCAATTACAATTTTTATTAATTTATTTCTGTTATATAATAAAGCAAAAAAATTTTTAATGTTTTTCACAAAACAAAAGAAAAAGAAGGAAAAGTTTCTGGTGATTCCATATGTTTGCATCGCAAACCTCCAAGCAGAACTCAGAATAAATTTAAAATTCAAAGGCCCAATATATTAAAATATGATACCCCATATTTAGCAGGATATTCCTTAAGGTCGAGAACTCAATTTAATCTATTTAACATTGAATGTAACAGTTTTTTACAGTGTTTTCAGTTCATATTTGCCGCCATTCACTCACGAATGTTTCAGTTGACTCTTGCTTGAGCTCTAGCGACAACGTAATCGTTCTTCCAAATGATCTCCTAAATACTCTCTTGGACTCATATCCGGACTTTGTACTCAAGTATTGAGTCTGTGGGGACATTTTAAGGCCAATCCCATCATCACATTAGCAGCGGCATGCTTGTTTTCATTGAGTTGTCGGAAGTAATAACAACTCGAATTCTTAATTCTTTCGAACTTTTGGTGAATATGTTCTATAGAATGTTTAAATATTCATGTTCATTATTTCCTCAATAAATACCAAACCGCCTTTATTCAGCGTTATTCAATTATTTTTGAGCAGTTTTTGTGTAATGCCGTGACAGTTTCATTGGATATATATCATAACTTTTTATACATTCTCAATCGTATACATAGTGATGAATCTTTAACACGCAAAATGAAATCAATAATCGATCATAATTTTGTACTTTATTGCCCTGTCTTGTCTTGATATTTATAGAAGAGAAAAAAATAATATGATGAATTTTCTCGTTGCTGGGATCCATATTTGTCTTGTGGTAGAGCAATAATAAATGACGGAATATACCACGAATTTCACTTTAGGAGAAAATGCTGTCAGAAAAGGAAATGTGACTCAAAATTAAATCTTTATCAGTAATTACAAACGTTCGTAGCACTTTTGATTTCTTTTTTGATGTGACACAACATGCAAGCAATAGATTCAGCAGTCACCATTCTCTTTCTACAAAATAAAGGGTGTTTTTTATAGAGGTATAGAACTTTAAGTTCGTTAGTTAAGTTTTAAGTTAAGTTTTCAAGATGGCAACCGATATAACAGCTGTTAAGTGATTTATTCTCAGTTTGGTTTGGCAATTCATCATGAATAGACTCACGCCTGAACAACGCTTGCAAATAGTGCAATTTTATTTCGAAAATAATGGTTCTGTGCGGAAAACGTATCGCGCACTACGTCCATTTTATCGTCGACAAAATCGTCCATCAGAGCAGTTAATTCGATTAACCATGGAACGTTTTCGCACCACGTTTACTCTTATTGATAACTCGCATCCCCAGAGACGCTGTACGGTGCGTACAGAAGAAGCTATTGCTGCTGTAGAGCGTAGTATTTAGGAAGACCCGAATGAGTCCATCCGCCATTGAGCACAGGAATTGGATCTGTGTCCATCCACTTTATGGAAGATTTTGCGGAAGGATCTTGGTTTGCGTGCTTACAAAATCCAACTCGTGCAAGATTTGAAGCCAAACGATCATCAAGTAAGGCGTAGATTCGTCGAATGGGCCCAAAACGAGATTACCGTTGTTCCCGATTTTCATAAGCGAATTTTGTTTAGCGATGAAGCGCACTTCTGGTTGAATGGCTACGTCAACAAACAAAACTGCCGCATTTGGAGTGAAGGTAATCCTCAAGTGTATGTGGAAACACCGTTACATCCAGAAAAACTGACTGTTTGGTGCGCTTTATGGGCTGGTGGAATCAAAAACGATGGTGGCCAGAACGTTACAGTCAATGGTGATCGGTATAGAGCCATGATTACTAACTTTTTCATTCCTGAATTGAATAACCATGATGTCCAGGATATGTGGTTTCAACAAAACGGCGCAACATGTCACACAGCTCATGCCACAATAGATTTATTGAAAGACACGTTTGGTGACCGCCTAAATTCACGTTTTGGACCTGTGAATTGGCCTTCAAGATCTTGTGATTTAACACCGCTAGACTACTTTCTGTGGGGCTACGTAAAGTCATTGGTCTATGCGGTAAAGCCACTAACGCTTGACCATTTGGAAGACAACATTCGACGTATTATTGCCGATATACGGCCACAAATGTTGGAAAAAGTCATCGAAAATTGGACGTCCAGATTGGACTACATCCGCGCCAGCCGTGGCGGTCATATGCCAGAAATCATATTTAAAATGTAATGCCACAAGATTTTCTTTCGGATAAATAAAATTCATGTCAATCGAATAATCCATCGTTGTTTTATTGCAACTTAAAGTTCTATACCTCTATAAAAAACACCCTTTATTATTTAAAATTTCTAATGATTTCATAAGAATAACAAAACAATGAAATTAGAATTTTTATTAACAAAATAGTATTAGAAATTTTTACTGTAATACTCGCTTAGAGTAGAGTGAATATCCATCTGCCAGAAAACAAACAATATACCTCAATATACCGAATCATACCAGCCAATGCCAAAAATGTCCAAAATAGTGGTTTTTATTACAAAATATGCAAATCAAGATACAGAACCTGTGCTCAGGGCAAATAACTTCCCGCAGTAGTTAGGGCAGATTACATGCATTCCTCCGAAAAAAAAAAACAAGATAGGAGTAGCTCTTCAAAAACATATTCGATGTATTTTTTAATAGAAGTCGTAAAGGCAAATAGCGGTGTTATAATATTATATTCAAGAAATTCTGATAAAAAAATCTTAAAAGAGTAATTTTTCCCATCACGGTAAGTTTAATGCAAAATTTATGAATTGTTATAAAAAAATAAAAAAAAGTTTGTTGTTTTCCAGCTGTCAAATGATTATTGAATAAGCTAATTTGCGTGTGCCTGAACACTTAAAATAATTTTGTCAATTAACCAATATTGACAAAATTCATGCCTGAACATAGTATAAGGTCTTAACATGCTTAACAAACTCTTGTGGATATCAATCTCACAGTCATTGTAAATAACTCTTGTAGTAGGCAGTTAAGGATTGTGATTGTTTCTCTATCAGGATAGCCTTTAATAATCAATGCAATCACTTGGACGAGAGACCAGTCATCACTGAGCGCACTGACAACAGCAACTACCCTGACAAGGTATGGTACACACAGCGTTGACATTTGCCAAGTTTATTTTTATTTTCTCTTCCAATGTTAAATTAAGTTTTTAAAATACAAAGAATAATTCTCTCATGTAAACATTGAGGCCTGTCTTATAATATTTAATTCCCTACGAGTGTAGAATTGTCGCTGCATTATTAGTAATAACAAGAATAACTACATATGTATGTATATACATATATATAGTAAAGAAAGTAATGCAATTAAGGTAAAAAATTTATTTTTATTTTGAAAAAACGAAATCATTTAATCGTAGATCGAGCTTTGTATCAAAAATGAATGACAATTTTTTAGACAATATAATTTTAATTGAGAAAAAGTTAGATGCCTGATATTTTTATACTTCGTTATCGCCATTATTTTAAACCAAATAAAAAAAAAAGTTTCTATCAGGAATTAAAAAATTCTAAAACTTCATAATTCTATCTTATTTATTATTTTTGATACATACGACTTTCCTAGAGAGTTTTTGGTGTCGTGTATGTAATTTTTCTAAGATTTCAAAGATTTTGTGAAGTTTTATCGTAAATAACATAATATTTATGGTTTTTGAGAAAGAATTGAAAGTTAACGAAGTGAACGACGAAAGTGAAAAGGTTGAATTTTCTATTCTTGATATGTTCTTGATATTGATTGAAGTAGTCGTAGTCTAGTATGTAGCGTGTTACCATATTAGACGTCAGACCAAGGTACAGACATTTCCAATTTATAATGAAAGGTTGTAATGACCGATTATATATTAATTATATATGTTATATTTCTGCTGCTAAATACTTTGAAGAAGAAGAAAATAGAAGCTCGTCTTATGAACTTAGAAAGTATTGGAAGCAACAAACATGACAACAGGATGTTTATCGCCAAAGATGGTACTAATTGGAACAGAACAAACTGCCTTTAGTAGTTTGGGATGAACAATTATTACCAATTATCACGCAGATTGCTAGTAGCTGTTTCCTGAAATGTTGTAGAGTCTTTCTTACTGCTCTTCTCATATTTATCTCACGTGACAGACAAAAATTAGAAAAATGTGTTTCGTCCCATGTTTTATTACAGATGATGATATTTCGGTCAACGACGTCCGCATGATATAACAGAATCATTCGCTTTGATAATGATATACAATGATTACACCTACTACGCCTTTTCGAAAAATGAGCTGAAAGTCTTCCAGTCTTTAATAATCATGCTTAAAGCCTTTTTTTGAAACTCGAATGAAAAGGACTTTTTTTCTGAAAAAAATATATTTATCTTAATTTTTGTTAGAAAATTATAACCATTTTCATAAAACTTTTATCACACAACTTGTAGTTTTATGTAAAGAATAATACTGTATAAATAGTTTGGGATTAGCTAACATACTTCCAGAGCAGCCCATATATCGTTTTTTAAGATTTTTAAAAATTTAATTTTTTGTTCGCCTAAAAGGTAAGAAAATTAAAGAAAATATATTTAAATAATGATGCTTATGTTTTTATGTTCCTTTTTGGAATATTTTCATCTCAAACTAAAGTTTTTTAGCAACAGAATTCAAAAACTTTTTAGTTTTATTGTGGAAAATGAAAATTACCTGCAGCAATTTTAATTGAAATTTGATACTTAAGGATGAAATACTTACAGTGATTGTTAGGGTAATTAATTTAAGGAGATTTATATAAATCAAGCTTCATAAAGAGATTTACGGAGTAATGATTTGTATTGATTTATGTTTTCTTTCCTTTTGTTTTGTTTTATTACCTTTTCAACTCATATTTAATTTTGGCGCTGTAGATGAGTAACTAATTGCATTTTATGGTCGTTATATAATTTCGTGGTAAACCGAAGTCGAATTGGCAGTTTTAGATTCAAGTACATGCTACATACGTAGCAACTACTTACAGCAGTATTTGGGGAAACCCGTATCCGGGAAACTAGAGAGGAATCAAAGAGAAAAAATTGTTATTATCGATTATGTCGATGTTCTATTGCAACGGCAAATTTTTTTACCTCACATGACGTTGACAACAAATATTTCTAACAATCACAAGAATGGTTTGTACCATCAGGTTTCAGCCAGCCCTCATCTGTTATTGATGCGAGTGACAATAAGCTGTCCTATCTAAACAATTGGAAACTTATAAATCGCCACAAAGCAGGGTGCTAGACGTCAGGTTATTACCATTTAGAAAGAAATAAAACCATGCTGACATGAAGTGCTTGATTTTTATGTAAAAAACATGTCAATGTTGTACATCATATTAAAAATTTTGGCGCAAATTTCATAAAAGTGATAATAAAATATAATAATAGTAAATAAAAGTAGTATGTTTATGTACCTTCTAGGTCACTTATTCCATACAAATTTAGGAGCATGCATAGCTGTAAAAGAGTAAGAACATTGCAGAGTTGTGAAATGAATTGTGTGCGATCGGTCTTTAGGTTTGTAACATGTATTATGAAAAGGTAATGCTTTTTAATGTGTATGTGTGTGTGTGTGTTAAAATTTGGAAGAATGCATATCTGGAAAAGAATTAAATCATTTTTATTTTAAATTTTTCCCTACAAATTTGGGATCATACCTGCTTTTTGTTGGTCCTTTCATTTGTATTGCTTTTCAAACGAATGTTTGGACGGACAGAATGAGTGTGTGCACGTTTCCTCATCTACATCCCAGAGTATAAGTAGACTGTAATGTGAAAATGTATGTACGTATGTACGAATGTTTGGACGAACAGAATGAGTGTGTGCGTAACATGTAATGCGTATGATCGTTTTTTAATAGTAAATTCTTGGCACGTATTATCATACTCAATGCTAAAAAAAATAAGTAAGGGATCTACACCTATATAGTTATTGTGTGTTTTTTATTTTTTTTTTTTTTGTATATTTAATTAGAAGGATCTTTAATTTTAAATGTGATAAGAAAGAGTAGGTTGGTTGTGCGGTTGTTTTTATTTTTTGTGTGATTTAATTTGAAGGATCTGTAATTTTAAGATGATAACAAATTCTTATCACGTATTGCTCATGATCACAGGTAGAAAAAATATAAATATAAACTGATAAGAAAGGGTGGGTTGGTTGTGGAGTTGTTTTTTATTTTTTTTTTTTGTATATTTAATTAGAAGGATCTTTAATTTTAAATGTGATAAGAAAGAGTAGGTTGGTTGTGTCTTTTTAGTTTTGATTGATTTAATTAGACGGATCTGCAATTTTAAATTGATAAGAAATTCTTGTCACGTACTGCTCATGATCAAATGTAGAAGAAATAGTAAACGGATGTACACCTGCAAGATAGTTTTCTAGGAATAATAGATTCTAATCGCAGTTTAGTGTATACAGGATGAACACCTGCATAATAAATAACAAATTCTTGTCAAGTATTGCTCATAATCAAAAGTTGAAGAAATAGAAATATAAACTGATAAGAAAGGGTGGGTTGGTTGTGCGGTTGTTTTTAATTTGATGAGAAAGAAATGTATAGTTTTTTTTTCACGCATAAGTATAAGTAATATCTGTTTTCACTAATTGAATTTACTGATTGATCTACAACACCCCAGAGTATAAATAGACTTGTTTTTAAGGATTTAGAATTTTTTAGTTTTACTGTTTTAAATAAATGAAATTATAGAATAAAGGGATTAATTAAAACAAATTAGTTTTTTATTTTTTGAAAATTTTATTACATATTTCTTTTTTTTCAGATTTTTACAGATTCGAATTTAAAAATACGTTTATACAGATTAAATAACTTAAGTGTTAACAAATATTGTGTATAGAATGTTTGACATCGACAAATGTTGAAAGATTGTGAATAAGTATTTTCACAATAATACAAACGTATGACATATTAATACTTAAAAATGGATTACTTATTTTACTAATGTTACATATTCTTAGTTCATTTATAAGTTTCATAAATAAATCTATATGTTTTATTAATAGTTCTTCCAATTCAGCTGATGTTACCATTTTTGTTCCCCTTCTTTAAAAATTTAATAGTAGGTTGTGTTAGTGCGGGACGATGTACTCTGAATTATTTCATTTTAATTTATATTTATTGAATAAAAAATTTAAACACAAGTGCCCACAATTAAATGTATTAAATTTTTGTTTTCGTTCATAATTATATTCAATAGGAAATTTTAAGTAGTTGACAATCTCAAGTGGTGGTTGTAAGTTTCCAAAGCTATCAAAGTATTCCTTATAGTTGTGGTTTTTATAATATGCTACCCAATGTGTTCCCATACCATTTGAATCATCTAAATTAACAATACCGCATTCTTGTTTGAATGGTTTTTCAGGTAAAGAATCACGCATGAAAGCACCCCTAAAATGTTTGAGATGTCTTCCATATTTATTCAAATCCAAATCTGTTAATAGGCGATTGGGAAGGTTATCTAATAGTTTTTTGGAGCTGGACTATAGTAGAGACCATATCCAGTTTTATATGGTTTGAGGTACAACCCTTTACCCATTGCAATTGATTCCATATATCTATTATGACGGTTAGCTTCAGCCAATTGTTCTTTTCCATTTTTGATAGCATTTACTGCTTTGACAATAGCGGATCCTCCACTTGCCAAACCACCAAGCGCTGACAATGCTGTTAGTACAGGAATAAGTGGAAGAAATCCTCCAATTTTCGGTACAGGTATAACTCTCGGTATTATAATGTCTGCTCGCTTTTTCCCTTTAAAATTTGAATGAATAGCCTTTTGAGCTATTTTAACAGCATCATTTATATCAAGGGGTTTCTGTTCTTTCAATTGTTTTAAAGTTTTTCTCACAGTAGCTGTGAATAATTTCTTATTACACTTATTCATTTTTCCTTTTCTTTTCTTATGTGTCTGCTCCTTCAAACCTAATCCAAATTTCACTTTAGCTTTCATAGCGTTTGTCACAAACCACGCGTTAGCACGTTCTTTAATATCACTATCTTTAGATTTAACTCGTTGCCAGGCTTTTTCAGCTAATATTTGATCTGCTTGATGTCTTGTGTCTATATCTTTTGATTGTGAATATGCAATATCGTGCTCTCTACAAGATGCGTCTAATAAATTTATACCCTTATCTCCTCTTGCTAAACGTTTTTCAAGTTTTGTACCAGGTCCACAAAACTGATAAACAGGTAGATGTAATTCAACAGGTAATTTATTTATTAAGTTGTTTACAAATCCTCTTCTCATCTTACACTGGCTGGGGTTTTGTTTTGACTGTAGATTATAACAAATTTTTTTCGTTACTTTTATACCTCTTCGCAAAAATAGCTGAAATCAAGACGATCTCCTATATATACAGCAATTTATATGATTTCAGTATGTTAATTTTTTGATATTGATTTTGATCTGCTTTGTATCTGATCACGATCTACTTTACATCTGATCACGATCTGCTTTGTATCTGCTCACGATCTACTTTATATCTGATAACGATCTACTTTTTTGGTTTTTGGTTTTGTCTATTTTATTTTAATTTTTTTTTTATTATTATTTTTTTTTTTTTGACATTACCATGTTTTAGATAAACATGTTCTACCTCAATGTTGAAATTGTTTATTTGATCAGCTAGATCATCATATATTTGTGTTACATATTTTTCGATTACAATATTTTTGTTTTTATGGTTATATTTATTAAAACTTTCTCCAAATTTATTAATATAAGACATCTCTTTCACTCTTCTAATAAATTATGTTAGATTCTTTAAGTTCTTCGATAATAGAGATTATTTCGTTTTGATGATTGTTGTGACCAGCATCTTCCGATGAGAGAAGTAAACGTAGTCTGTCAACTAATTCATTAGGATCATCCCAATGTATATAATTTGATTTCAGATTAGTTTGTAATTTTAGCATTAAACCACTGCCTTTTGTTAAAATGTTTGTTGTTGTTTCGAATAAATGTTTAATTATTCGTATATATTTGAAGGCTCGTGTTCCTTTCACTTGTTCATTAGGTTCATAGCGACGTTTATGTGCATTGGTATTAATTAAAATCTCTTTATATTTTTTCAAATCATTTTTAGAATAATGGAGAGGTATTTTATGAAATACTAGTTCAAATAATCCAGGCGTCATTTTCAATTTCATATTCCCTATCTGCATAGTATTATCTCTATTAAATATTAATTTTTCCTTGCCATATCTCCAACTACCGTCTACATCTTGATTAAAACCATAGATTTTATCCAATTGCTTATTATTAATAAGTGTTTGTATATTTTCAAATAATGGAGAGCTTTTCGTCAGCTTTAAACATTGTTTTCTTTCCAAGTTTTTGATACATGTACTTGATACAGGTCTATTATGGTCATAGTTTTTTTCACCATCATTATCATCAGTTGAAATATTTTCATACTGAAAATCGTTATTATCACAGTTTACATCATCGTAATCATCGTCATCATCAATAGTGTTGTCTATATCTTATGCTTATCTTCAAGTTAAAATCTCTTTATATTTTTTCAAATCATTTTTAGAATAATGGAGAGGTATTTTATGAAATACTAGTTTAAATAATCCAGGCGTCATTTTCAATTTCATATTCCCTATCTGCATAGTATTATCTCTATTAAATATTAATTTTTCCTTGCCATATCTCCAACTACCGTCTACATCTTGATTAAAACCATAGATTTTATCCAATTGCTTATTATTAATAAGTGTTTGTATATTTTCAAATAATGGAGAGCTTTTCGTCAGCTTTAAACATTGTTTTCTTTCCAAGTTTTTGATACATGTACTTGATACAGGTCTATTATGGTCATAGTTTTTTTCACCATCATTATCATCAGTTGAAATATTTTCATACTGAAAATCGTTATTATCACCGTTTACATCATCGTAATCATCGTCATCATCAATAGTGTTGTCTATATCTTATGCTTATCTTCAAGTTTTCCGATGATTTCATTATCAGCATTTACGTCATAATAATCGTCATCATCATCAATAGTGTTGTCTGTATCCTTATGCTTATCTTCGAGTTTTCCAATGATTTCATTATCACCATTTACGTCATAATAATATTCCTCATCATCTATAGTGTTGTCTACATCCTTATGCTTATGTTCAAGTTTTGGGATGTTTTCATTATCACCATTTACATCATCATAATCACCGTCCTCATTAATAGTGTTGTCTATATCCTTATATTTATCTTTAAGTTTTCCAATGATTTTTTTAAGTGGTTTTGTTATTGGTTGAAAGGTATCTTCTAATAAATTAACTCTATCTATTTGATTCAGTTTAATATTTTTTAACTTTTTCTTTAGAACAGCCCTTGTCTTTACAAGATCTTCCAACGCTTTATTATGGTAATTTTTAGACATTATAATAATTTTTTTATTGAATTTGATCTGGTTATGATCTGCTCGCTATCTGATTATGATCTGCTTTGTATCTGATTACGATCTGCTTTATATCTGATCACGAACTGCTTGCTATCTGGTCACGATCTGATTTATACCTGATCACGATCTGCTTGATGGCTTATGTCTATATCCATTGATTTTGAGTACGCTATATCGTGCTTTCTACAATCTGCATCCAATAAATTATTCCTTTATTTCCTTTATTCTTGCTATTCGTTTTGAAGTTTTGCATCAGGTTCACAAAACTGATAACCAGGTGGATGTAATTCAACATATAATTTGTTTATTAAGTTGTCTACAAATCTTCTTCCAATCTTACACTGATTAGGTGTTTTTCTTTGACTGTAGTTTATAACCATTTTTTTCATTACTTTCATACCTCTTCGCATGAAACACTACACCAGCTATACCTGCTATACCAGCTATACCAGCTATATCAGCTATACCAGCTATACCAGCTATACTAGCAAGCTGTACTAGCTATACTAGCAAGCTATACAATCTGTACTAGCTATACTAGCAAGCTGTACAATCTGTGCTAGCTATACTAGCAAGCTGTACTAACTATACTAGCAAGCTGTAATAGCTATACTAGCAAGCTGTACAATCTGTACTAGCTATACTAGCAAGCTGTACTAGCTATACTAGCAAGCTATACAATCTGTACTAGCTATACTAGCAAGCTGTACTAGCTATTCTAGCAAGCTGTACCAGCTATAGCAGCTACATCAGCTATATCAGCTATACCTGCTATACCAGCTATAGCAAGCTATAGCTATAGCTGGTACAGCTTGCTAGTATAGCTGGTATAGCTGGTATAGCAGGTATAGCTATAGCTATAGCTGGTACAGCTTGCTAGAATGGTTTTTCAGGTAAAGAATCACGCATGAAAGCACCCCTAAAATGTTTGAGATGTCTTCCATATTTATTCAAATCCAAATCTGTTAATAGGCGATTGGGAAGGTTATCTAATAGTTTTTTGGAGCTGGACTATAGTAGAGACCATATCCAGTTTTATATAGTTTGAGGTACAACCCTTTACCCATTGCAATTGATTCCATATATCTATTATGACGGTTAGCTTCAGCCAATTGTTCTTTTCCATTTTTGATAGCATTTACTGCTTTGACAATAGCGGATCCTCCACTTGCCAAACCACCAAGCGCTGACAATGCTGTTAGTACGGGAATAAGTGGAAGAAATCCTCCAATTTTCGGTACAGGTATAACTCTCGGTATTATAATGTCTGCTCGCTTTTTCCCTTTAAAATTTGAATGAATAGCCTTTTGAGCTATTTTAACAGCATCATTTATATCAAGGGGTTTCTGTTCTTTCAATTGTTTTAAAGTTTTTCTCACAGTAGCTGTGAATAATTTCTTATTACACTTATTCATTTTTCCTTTTCTTTTCTTATCTGTCTGCTCCTTCAAACCTAATCCAAATTTCACTTTAGCTTTCATAGCGTTTGTCACAAACCACGCGTTAGCACGTTCTTTAATATCACTATCTTTAGATTTAACTCGTTGCCAGGCTTTTTCAGCTAATATTTGATCTGCTTGATGTCTTGTGTCTATATCTTTTGATTGTGAATATGCAATATCGTGCTCTCTACAAGATGCGTCTAATAAATTTATACCCTTATCTCCTCTTGCTAAACGTTTTTCAAGTTTTGTACCAGGTCCACAAAACTGATAAACAGGTAGATGTAATTCAACAGGTAATTTATTTATTAAGTTGTTTACAAATCCTCTTCTCATCTTACACTGGCTGGGGTTTTGTTTTGACTGTAGATTATAACAAATTTTTTTCGTTACTTTTATACCTCTTCGCAAAAATAGCTGAAATCAAGACGATCTCCTATATATACAGCAATTTATATGATTTCAGTATGTTAATTTTTTGATATTGATTTTGATCTGCTTTGTATCTGATCACGATCTACTTTACATCTGATCACGATCTGCTTTGTATCTGCTCACGATCTACTTTATATCTGATAACGATCTACTTTTTTGGTTTTTGGTTTTGTCTATTTTATTTTAATTTTTTTTTTATTATTATTTTTTTTTTTTTGACATTACCATGTTTTAGATAAACATGTTCTACCTCAATGTTGAAATTGTTTATTTGATCAGCTAGATCATCATATATTTGTGTTACATATTTTTCGATTACAATATTTTTGTTTTTATGGTTATATTTATTAAAACTTTCTCCAAATTTATTAATATAAGACACCTCTTTCACTCTTCTAATAAATTATGTTAGATTCTTTAAGTTCTTCGATAATAGAGATTATTTCGTTTTGATGATTGTTGTGACCAGCATCTTCCGATGAGAGAAGTAAACGTAGTCTGTCAACTAATTCATTAGGATCAACCCAATGTATATAATTTGATTTCAGATTAGTTTGTAATTTTAGCATTAAACCACTGCCTTTTGTTAAAATGTTTGTTGTTGTTTCGAATAAATGTTTAATTATTCGTATATATTTGAAGGCTCGTGTTCCTTTCACTTGTTCATTAGGTTCATAGCGACGTTTATGTGCATTGGTATTAATTAAAATCTCTTTATATTTTTTCAAATCATTTTTAGAATAATGGAGAGGTATTTTATGAAATACTAGTTCAAATAATCCAGGCGTCATTTTCAATTTCATATTCCCTATCTGCATAGTATTATCTCTATTAAATATTAATTTTTCCTTGCCATATCTCCAACTACCGTCTACATCTTGATTAAAACCATAGATTTTATCCAATTGCTTATTATTAATAAGTGTTTGTATATTTTCAAATAATGGAGAGCTTTTCGTCAGCTTTAAACATTGTTTTCTTTCCAAGTTTTTGATACATGTACTTGATACAGGTCTATTATGGTCATAGTTTTTTTCACCATCATTATCATCAGTTGAAATATTTTCATACTGAAAATCGTTATTATCACCGTTTACATCATCGTAATCATCGTCATCATCAATAGTGTTGTCTATATCTTATGCTTATCTTCAAGTTTTCCGATGATTTCATTATCAGCATTTACGTCATAATAATCGTCATCATCATCAATAGTGTTGTCTGTATCCTTATGCTTATCTTCGAGTTTTCCAATGATTTCATTATCACAATTTACGTCATAATAATCTTCCTCATCATCTATAGTGTTGTCTACATCCTTATGCTTATGTTCAAGTTTTGGGATGTTTTCATTATCACCATTTACATCATCATAATCATCGTCATCATTAATAGTGTTGTCTATATCCTTATATTTATCTTTAAGTTTTCCAATGATTTTTTTAAGTGGTTTTGTTATTGGTTGAAAGGTATCTTCCAATAAATTAACTCTATCTATTTGATTCAGTTTAATATTTTTTAACTTTTTCTTTAGAACAGCCCTTGTCTTTACAAGATCTTCCAACACTTTATTATGGTAATTTTTAGACATTATAATAATTTTTTTATTGAATTTGATCTGGTTATGATCTGCTCGCTATCTGATTATGATCTGCTTTGTATCTGATTACGATCTGCTTTATATCTGATCACGAACTGCTTGCTATCTGGTCACGATCTGATTTATACCTGATCACGATCTGCTTGATGGCTTGTGTCTATATCCATTGATTTTGTGTACGCTATATCGTGCTTTCTACAATCTGCATCCAATAAATTATTCCTTTATTTCCTTTATTCTTGCTATTCGTTTTGAAGTTTTGCATCAGGTTCACAAAACTGATAACCAGGTGGATGTAAATCAACATATAATTTGTTTATTAAGTTGTTTACAAATCTTCTCCAATCTTACACTGATTAGGTGTTTTTCTTTGACTGTAGTTTATTTCCATTTTTTTCATTACTTTCATACCTCTTCGCATGAAACACTACACCAGCTATACCTGCTATACCAGCTATACCAGCTATACCAGCTATACCAGCTATACCAGCAAGCTGTACTAGCTATACTAGCAAGCTATACAATCTGTACTAGCTATACTAGCAAGCTGTACAATCTGTGCTAGCTATACTAGCAAGCTGTACTAACTATACTAGCAAGCTGTAATAGCTATACTAGCAAGCTGTACAATCTGTACTAGCTATACTAGCAAGCTGTACTAGCTATACTAGCAAGCTATACAATCTGTACTAGCTATACTAGCAAGCTGTACTAGCTATACTAGCAAGCTGTACCAGCTATAGCAGCTACATCAGCTATATCAGCTATACCTGCTATACCAGCTATAGCAAGCTATAGCTATAGCTGG